>OX595853.1:12635760-13872760 GCA_951392215.1 Epirrita christyi
GTGCCTATGTGGACACGGGGAGGCCAGCAGTACCAAACGAGACGCGCGGGAGTAATTATCGAATAATCACTGTTGACGCGACAATTTAACCAGCCACTGAAAAAAAAGCGTAGAGACGTATATACTCAGCTGAATTAAGATCATGTTTTGCTTAAAGTGTTAATAAAGTGTGTGTAAAATACAGTGTCTACAAACAACGACTTCGCGAGTTTCCCCGGCCTAAAGCTAAGTACCTAGGCTATGTGTTAGCTTAAGTATTGGAGATGTTCGGTCATATACCTATTTCATTTAGACTTTAGAGAAATCACTAGATCATATTATACTTTACAAATGACTAAGTACCTAAGATATGCTATATCTAAGTACTGGAGGAGGGTTGAGTCACATACCTATTTAGACTTCAACTAGATCATATATACCTTACAAATGACTAAGTACCAAGAATAAGACGTAACTGGAGAAGGTTATGTAATATCTAAGTATTGGAGATGTTCAGTCACATACCTATTTAGACTTCAGAGAAAACACTAGGTATTCAACCTTTCAAATAACTAAATAACTAAGTACCAGGATGTGTTGATTAGATGGTAGTAAAAGCTGCACCACATTCCTATCAAATTTACTCTACAAAGAATGTTATATTTGCAGGCAGATAAAAACCTATAACTCATTGCTTTGGCTAAGCCACTATACTAGTGATGTTCAGCTACATACCTATTGAATCGAGATTTCAATAACATAGGTCCTTATATCCTACGAACCATTAGAATATTATCAACGCTAATTGATATAAACCTATTCACTATTAACGTAGGACAGCGACTATGGTGGTATTTTTCATAATATATAATAATAATTGTGATTTATTTTGTGTGATCATTTTTATCTAGGATCTGACTATTATATTTGTGAACAAATTGACTTACTGATCATATGCATATGAATCACCGATTTACTAACTTCAAACGTGGCAGGAAATTAACTACGAATGGGCTAGACTTTTTATGAAACATTTTATGGATATTATTATTAAACTAAACTATAAATTTACAAGTAAATTAAAAGCTTCTTGGAATCATGGATGGAAACTTAACTCAGCTTGCTTACAAAGCATTTTATTGCATGCATGCGAATGTACTGAGGAGGTATATTATACGCTTAATGCAGACACACACACCTATGCCGAACGCCGAACACAAAGACCATTATCAGAAATCTACAAAGACACGAATTAAAATAGGGTACTTCTGAACACAAAGTCAATTATCTGAAATCTAGACACAAAATAATTAAAATACAAAACACATAACACCTATCAGTCACATACACAGCCCCAGTCCCACACTAGGACTCCCGCGTCGTGAGTATCAGGTACCACAAGCACCATGGCATCAATTCACCCAGACCCGGATCAAATATTTGTAGATCAAGCAAACAGTTGTCCCGCAGCGAGAATCTCATTCTCGCTTCTCAATTAACTAGTCCGCCCCGCCACCAAGGTCACAATTATTATAGGATAGGTACTCAACATTTTATATGCAGAATAGTATTAATCGAAGAATATGCAATAAAATTAGTAAGTACCTACACTAAATTCACATACACAATTCTATTTCATCACCAGTTTCCATCCATAAACTTTATGGTTCCACGGATTTCAGATCAGGAATAAACATTTGAAGATCAAGCAAATACCTACTCGTTCCACAACAGGAATCGAACCCGCATTTCCCGCATCTCAGTCGGTCACACGCCCAGTGCCCCATTTCACAATCACACACATAAGTAGGTAGTTAGGAAATTATAAATTCAAAAACTCACTTGTTTTCTCGTTCAAAGTCGGCAGTCGAAAAGTCTTGAAAATGATCCGCTCCGCCTTTTATCACCACTCGTTTCATCTATATCTGTATCTGTGTGTGTCCGTCCGTCTGCAAACACTTCACTCTGTTCCGAATTTTATTTCCCTTACTACTAGCGCCGTCGTGGCAACAAACGTAAACTAATACTACATTCTGTTGGCAAACGAATGCTCAAAATCTGCCAATCTAACTTTAATGGAACTTCCTTCATTCATGAATACATAATTAAATCCTGTAAAATTTTGATAGTCTTGACCAACATGAACTCTCAATATGAGTGTCAAGAGGGAATAATGCACGCAAACGAAATCATTCTACGTGGTACTTTGTTTCACCGCTGCTAACAGTACTAGGTGGCACTGGCGCCACTTGTAATAACATTGCCGCAGCAACTGATGGAAATAAATGATATATCACATTAAAACCCCCCATAATATCACGATAACCAATCTGAGTCGCTTTTATCCACTGATTTATTTAGTTATGATAAAGAAAGGTGCTGTACTGATAATATTTATAAAATTTTTGTTTAAGATAAGTTATTTTCAAAACTATGAGTCTCGCTTTAACAAGAGTACACAGAATAACTTCAACTTAATTTTAAAAGAGTATTCACACAGATTTTAGATTCTGTTTTCATCTCTTTTGTTAGAAACCCTAAGTGGAAGTACACTAACATAGCTCCTACTCAAATCCTATGAGCAACTTCTCTGATGTTGCTTGCAAATACTTGAAGGCAGATTGTATCTACTTTGATCAAAGTATCCTAAAAATACCTACTTTAGACAGACATTATGTTACATAAAATATTTTCTGTTTTGGATTCATTTATTCAGTAAAAAAGTGGAAGTTTACTGGTCCCTAATGAAATCTTAAACTTGAATAAATTTATAAAGTAAACGAATCTTTGTTAGCACTATGATCAGTTACAAGAGAAATGTTTTAGCGATTGTTCTGCTTCACCCGACAAACTGCAGCGAAGATATTGATGCTTTTCCACATTTGAGAGAGAATTCTCATTATGAATGAGGGATGTAAAGAGATCTCGAAAGTTGCGCCAATCATTGTAGTCACCGCCAAACTTGGGTATGGCAATGGGTGGTAATTTTACTCTAGGTTTTTGTTCTAATGAATTTGATTGTAAAGATTCTGAAGCAGATTCTCGAGTTTTCGATTCGTTTGTTCGATTTAATTCAGAGAGAAAGTCTTTTAAAAGAGCTTTTAGTTCTAGATAGTTTTCATCGGTTTGCTCAAAGTGTTTTTCCATTGATGTTAGATTTTCAGTCTTGGCGTCAGCGGCCATTTCTTCGTATAGCTTATGTATTTTTTCCAGTTGTCTTCCGCGGATTCCAAACGCGCCTCCAAATATCCGCGTGTAATGCGAGATTTGGGACATTTTTTAGTGTTCGATAGAAGTTTTTCAAGCCTGAGAGCTATGGTTTTGATATGCGTGGTCAGATCCTTGGATTCCTTTGTAACAACGCTTGGTTCTAACATTTTGATAAAATGGAAAAATCTTATCGATTTTCAGCCGTATAACACACATAAAACACATTCGACGACGAAGGACCATTAAATGGTGGATAATCAGAGCGATTTCACTGGATTTTAATTCTTAGTTTTATTGTAGGAAATTTCAGAGCAAAACACCGGCACAAATATTTTCTCATCACAAAACATATATTTTTTCTTTCAAAGAGGTTAAACTGCACAGACAATAATTTTCAACTGACAGGTAATACAGAGGTTTAGTACAAGCATAGCAAATAAAACCATAGAGGAGATATGCATCCAAACAACGCTATTACAAGCGGGTTTATTTTACGTAGGATTGAATTCCTCATCCTTTTTACGTTTTTACGAAAGGGTCATTTTTTGACGTGGGATTTAAATTCCTGTTACGATTGATTTGATTATACAAAGGGGCAACTTTACGAAGTATTTAATTCCTCATCCACCGGTTTTAGGGTGTTACGACGACTTACGAACTGACATACGAAGATAGGGTCAGAATAGGTAACAGAATAACGATTAACGAAAATAAACGCAATACGGGAAGATGGATATCAACGAGATACTAGACGAGCAGAAAGATGGGGCGGACAATATCAGCAAGCTATTGAAAAATATGAAGAAGGATGCTTCTTGAAGCATCTTCATTTTTCTGCTTGCAGAAAAACGTCAAAATACATTGCATCGAAGAGGAGTCTTTTAGCCGAATGGTCGAAAAAATTTGAGCAAAACTACAACAATCTAATTGCTCGAAGAGATATACCAAGGGAAGATGAATATCTGAAGAAAGATGTATACGGGGAGGTTTCGGAAACAATTATTAAAATAAAAAATTTGTTGTTCAGCTACGAAGAGAAAATTCGAGAAGAGAAAGAGGATTCCGAGCAAGATGACACGTCTGACTATTACGAGGAGCTGAAAGGAAGAATCGAAGACCTAGATGAGATCACGATACCAATTAATGAAGAATTTGTGAAGGGTAAATCAGAAATAGAATTGAAGGATGTATTGGAAGCAATGACAGCGAGAATAACGATTATCGAAGAATTAAAAGGCGAGTTATTTCGGTCAAATTTGGGATTTATGAGATTAGCAGAGGCAAAATACCGACCAGCAAAAAACAGATACAATAAAGCGAAGGGGATTCTGGAGTCAAGGCTTTGCAAGGAACCCAGCGTTGTGCAGCCAAGGAGGAGGAATGTGAAGCTACCGACAATCAACATTCCTTACTTTAATGGGAACTACGAAATATGGCTTTCTTTTTATGATTTATTTCAAAAAATCATTCACATTGATAATACAATAACAAACACAGAAAAATTGCAATATATGAAAACGCACGTACGCGGTGAGGCTGAAAACTGATTCAGCATTTAACGATAAATGAAGTAAACTACGAAGCAGCATGGGATCTGCTGACAAAGAGGTATAGAAACGAACGCACGATCGTGACGAAATTTATTGACAAAATATTGGATTTACCCGTGGTCGAAACATCAAATGCAGAAAAGTTAAAAGCCTTGCATGATGTAACACAAGAATCTTTAAGGGCTTTGAATAACATGGAAATAGATACGTCAAACTGGGGACCCATATTAGTTCGAATAATGTACAGGAAGTGGGATAAGGAAACGAGAACATTGTACGAACAATCGTTGCAAGAGCCAAATAAAGTACAATCGTTTGACGAAATAATGCGATTCTTGAAAAAACGGTTTAAGTGCTTGGAAGTGGACGCAGTGTCAGCAAAATCAATCGGGGCAGCTACGTAAACAATAGACAATTAGCAATGCAAAGTCATCATTTTGTGGAATTTGCAAACAAAGCGGCCATTCTGTGTTTGGATGCTACAAGTTTAAAGATAAAGACGTAAAAATTCGTATGCAAATGATAAAGAACGCAAGATTATGCGAGAGTTGCATGAGTCACGATGTAATGGGGAAATGCTTCAGTGCAGGAGCTTGTGCTGTATGTAGGTCAAAACAGCACTATTTAATGCTACATGAAGATCAAGGTCAGGGAATTAGGTCGAACAATGGTAATAATTGGAGAAATCGACCAAGTACATCAAATACAAGACCTTTTGAACAGAATCCAAGGAATTTTGGAAGAAATTCAAGACCTGTCGAACAAAACTCCGGACCGTACGAACAGAATTCAAGACCGATGTATAGAGCGAACGTAAATATGGTAGAAACTTTTAACACAGTTCTCTTGGCAACCGCGATGGTTCAGACAACGACGCATGACGGTACTCCAAAGTTATTGAGAGTTTTGTGCGACCAGGGATCAGAAGCGGCATTTTGTACTGAAGAAGTAGCGCAAATGTTGTCATACCCGAGAGAAAAGAAAACAGCAGAAATTTCTGGAATTGGGGATGAAACACCGAAGAAAGCGAATTCTGCTATAAATATTACGTTAAAACCAAGATTTACAAGTGATTTTGAATTACCAGTATCACTTATGGTGTTGCCAAAATTGATGTAATCCATCCCGAATCAGGATTTGCCAAAAATTGAAGAAGAAAAATTGAGTAATAAAATAATAGCAGATCCAATGTATTATGTACGGGGTCCGATCGATATGTTGTTAGGCGCGAAAGAATACAGTCAGATACTGCAGTCTGGAATGGCCAAGGTACAAGACGGGATAATTGCACAAGAAACGAAGTTGGGATGGATTTTATCTGGTTTTTGTCCTACAAATGTGGTGAAGGGCGTTAAAATAGTATCAATGACATCAAGAACCGAAGAGATGAAGCAACTAACGAAATATTGGGAGCTAGAAGAGCTTCCCGAAAAGGACCATATGAAAGAAGAGGATCAAGTTTGTGAATTTTTTTTTGCGGAGACAACGCGAAGGAACAAGGGCGGAAGTTATACAGTTCGTATTCCATTTAAAAATAAGGATGTTGGTTATGGGGAAACAAGACAAATTGCGGCCGCGCGGCTGATTCAAACTGAAAACCAATTTGGACGAAAAGAAATATTGAGAAAAATGTACCACGAATTCATAAATGAATACATAACCATGGGTCACATGAAAAAGGTACCGGAATCAGATTTTTATAGTGGGAGGTTGAGTGGACCTGATGTTGAACTAAACGAAGAAGTAATTATTCACGAAGATAACGAAGATAATTTAGTTGATCGAGAAAACGAATCTTCTACTAATACAGACACAATGAATTCAGTTATTTTCAAAAAGCCAACTAATGCAAACAATAAAAAGGGTGTAAACCGAAAGCGGAAAATTGAACATCAAATGGAACAAGCGTATGAAGTTCTTAAAAAAATAGGTGCAGAGCCAGAACCAGTTGAAGACGTATGCACTTTATACACAAAATTATTATGTGCAAAGTTAAAATCCATGGACACATTTAGTCGTGTCATCGCCATGCACGAGATTGATAATGTAATGTTTCGTCTAAAACAACAGCAAGCGTTTCCACGAGTTCCCCTAATCAATCATATGCAAGATGTCACTTGCCTAAAAATCCAATAGCTTCTAGTTATTATCAAAACATCCAATCTTCAGTTGGTTATCAAACGTCACCTAATCAGCCATCGCCACAGTCCCATTCTCAATGGCAACCAATCTTTCAGCCATCTCCACAGTCTCATTCTCAACGGCAAGCAAACTTTCAGTCATCTCCACAGTCACATTCTCAACAATTTGCAGACTTCCAGCCATCTCTACAGTCACATTCTCAACAATCAGACTTCCAGCCATCTCCACAGTCACATTCTCAACAATCAGACTTCCAGCCATCTCCACAGTCACATTCTCAACAATCTGCAGACTTCCAGTCATCTCCACACTCAAATTCGCAACAATCTTCTGATATGGAAGAGTATTCTCATTCTCAACCATTTCCTGGGTTTGAGTCTCTTTGTAAAGAGCAATCAATTGATCATTTGTATGCAGATTCAGTTTCTAAGTTAATTGAATAATCTGAATAAATTATATACGCTTACCTTTACTTCTTCTCGCAACTCTTGAAGCAAAGCCTGACAAACTTCCATTATGCATGTAGCTATTGTAGATTTTGAAAACATAAATAGGTAGGCCAGGCTGCTAAATTTATCACCCGTCGCAAGAAACGTGAGAGTTACAGCCAGTCTTTCTTGAATCGGAATACATTTTCTCATGTTAGTGTCTTGTTTTGCGATGAATGGTCCGATTTGAGCCGATATTCGAAATCAGCTGTGGACATCCGACAAAAATTTTCTTAATATCCAGAGGGTTCTCGAGTTAGGTCATGTAGCATTCTACCTAAAATATTAAAAACAATATTATTTTGTACCTAGAGTATTATATAAAACTAAAGCAGTAATTGTTAAGATTTTTATGTTCCTACCAATTCCATAATACATGATTAAAAAATAACTGTTATGTTCTTTATTCATTTCAAGACTCTTATCAGAGAAGAATACTATACCCGAGGTGACTTTATATAAAAATATGAACTTACGTTTTGCGACTCTTATACAATGACACCATCCACCATCGTCTTCTTCGTCTTTCTTTTTTTTTTAAATATTCACCACCGAGCAAAATAACAGTAGCTGCTGCTGCAGCAAGGCGTTTTCGTTTGTCTATATTGCAGAACGAACAAGCGGACAGCGCGGTTTAACAGCGCGATGTGTGCCGCATCTCCACGGACGGCTCGGCTCGCGTAGGATCGTGCTACCCCGCGTCGTTTAAACGAGCAGGCTTGCGTCCGTATTAAGCCGAGCCGCGCCTACACGGTGCGGTGCGGCGCGGCGCGGCTCGTGTTACAGCGGGCCGTTTAACCGCACCTTAACATTTCCCAACGGAAAAAGTGGTTGCTATTATCACTTAAATAACGCCGTATGGTGAAAGTCACGAAAATTAAAAGTTTCTGATGACAATCGTGGTAGGACAATAACAAGGCTGTTAGCTAATTTATCGTTGCTGCCAGCCATGAACGTTACTGAAGTATGGTCCCAAATCCATGATGGTGTCGAACGCATGGAGAATGATAATGTTTCGCAATTTATCAATTACTTAAAATGTAATAAAGATATGAACAGTTGTTTTGGGCAAAGACATCGTACTAACAATGCCTTGGAAGAATGGAACAGAAGGTTCAATGCCAGAGTAGGTCGAAAAAGGGCATCACCTTTATTTATTCACGTATTGCGAAAAGAAGCAAAATGGCAGGACTTGAAAATTACACGCACTTTATTTGATGGGCAAAGACGTAAAAAAAAACCTTTGTTCTCATATTATTACATTCGCAAAATATTATATTCGCAAAATATTATATTCTCGAATTATTATATTATCAAAATATTACACAAAGAACAATCACAGTGAAAAATGTTTTTAATTTGAGGGAAACAATAATAAATATTTGACATCATCACATAGGTTATTCATCACATATATTTGTCTCGGATGGGAATCAAAACTTTTTTTAAGGTTTACCTACCTTCTGTATAATAAATCTAACTAATGATTTTATATCACCCAGTAGTAGGTAATCCTGAAGATATGCATTAATATAATATTATGTGCATTTATATTGAAGTTTTAATAGATAAACTCTTTGCTAGTAGTTCCTGTCAGATTACAATGAAAAACCTATGTTTGTACTAGTGTCAGTTTTTATTCATCAATTGTTTTTGATGTATAATGTGACATTGTGAAAAATATTTATTGGGAATAAATTTTGCATTCTGGTAAATAAATATTAAAATAAAAATGTCTGAAGATAGTGAAGCCAAGTTTATAACGAGTCAAAAAGGCAAGTCTGTTTTTTTATACGGGGTGTCCCATATTTAATGGATAATCCGGCAAGTGCATAAAGAGGGGGGAAATACAGCTCAGAAAAAAAAATCTGACTAGTCCTGGAAATACGACACTTTAAAAAAAAACAAAGTTTGCTGCCTATACGCACATTATTGGGCACTACACCCACAAATTGCGGAATTATTAAACTTTTTTTTCTGTGAAATGTTCCTGAATATTGGGCTTTGCCAACGTGCTACCCAATTCATGACCAGCTATTGCTGTTTTTTTTACAAAAGGTTTTAAAAAACCAGAATACCTAATGTCCGTTTTTAATGTCTGAGTTTGAGCACCTCTGGTGAAAAAAAACGTATGCTGACCTGGGTGGCCAACCATTTTGAAAACATGCCTACTTTATGCAGTTTCTAAAACGATATTACACGCGATATTTTTATTTGAAAATTATTAAGTTATTGCTATGTGACATACTAGAAACGTATTTTTCATAAAATAAATATTTTTAAAAGTTACAAATAATCTCGATAATAGCTACCTAAATACGTTTTAAAACCTGGGCAGAGCACCTGGTGGCATGGCACCTGGGTGCATGACGCACGCACGACAAGTGCTTGTGTGAGAGAGATAGCACTATTTGGCCGCATGAGAGTAAGAGGAATAAACAGATCCGCTTCCCTATCCCTTTGTGTGTTTAGAAGTTGTTACGTGGTTGACTGATATTTAGATAAGTGATTTTAGTGCGTATCTTGATTCTCCCGACATCACATGTGCATTTTCGGTTCTCACGGCTTACTTTCGATATCACGACTACTCGGCATTCTTTCGGACTTTGTTTTGTGCATTACGATTGGACTATTTTCTGTGCTGTTTACAACGACTCTGCATTCAACTGGACTGGTTTTGTGCTTTATTATTGGATTATCTTGTTTGACGCTACTCAAGAAACTGGTATGCCTCGTATACAGTACTCGGCTCAGGAGTATTGCAATATGCATTTCCTTTATGGGGAGTGTGGTGGAAACACCAGTGCAGCCGCAGCACTTTATCGGGAGAGATACCCAAATGCACGCCACCCTGATTACCGCGTATTTATTAGAGTGCACAGCTGCTATTTTTTTTAGAGTTTTGCAGCGTCTAAAGGAATCCAGTTTAAATTCATTCCGGCCTATAGCCCAAACCATGGCGGGCTATGGGAATCAGCTGTGAAGTCTGCAAAATTCCACCTAAAAAGAGTCACTGGTTCTAAAATATTTACCTACGAACAATATCATATAATCTTGTGTCAAATAGAGTCTATACTTAATTCAAGACCATTGGTTCCCTTGTCTCTAGATACATCTGACTACTCATACCTAACGCCAGGGCATTTCCTCATAGGTTGCGCGCCAACTTCTTATCCAGAACAAGATTGTACCGACATTCCTAATAATAGACTTCGCCTATGGAGGAGTTGCGAACAAGTACGACAACATTTCTGGAAAGCATGGACAAATGAATAAATATCACTTCTAAATAAGCGCACTAAGTGGCAAAAGGAATTTCCAAATCTAAAAGAAGGCATCTTGGTGCTACTGCGCAATCCAAATACACCACCCTTTCAATGGCCTATAGGTAGAGTCTCAAAAGTGTTTGCAGGATTAGATGCAAAAGTACGTGTCATAGAGGTAAGAACAGCTGATGGTAAGTTTCATACAAGAGCGGTCTCTAAAGTAGTACTTTTGCCCATCGAGGAGTAATCATCATCAGCTGCTCTACCTGAGTAGAGAATAAGAATAAGAAAACTTTAATTTAAACTTAAATTTTTATTAATTAAGAAAACCATGTTGTTAATTTAAAACTTAAGAATTTAGTATACAGGGTTTCCCAGAAATGGTGGATAATCCTGCACGCGCGTGTGCGGGGGGGGGGGAGGTGGGGCCCCACCTCCCAAAAAAAAAAACTATTCCCAACAGTCCGCGGTCTACGAATTTTTTTGTAAAATTTAGAAATTTCCCAGTTTTCCTCACATTTGTGGTCATCACGTCCACTACATGAGGCCTAGTTCGGATTTTTTTCTTTTAACGTATTCCCTAATTATTGTATTCCTAAATTACCTTTAAAAAAACGCAACTACTTAGGATAGTAGTTAACTAGTAGTCCCTAAACATAAATTTTATTTCTAAAATTTATTTTACTGCTAAGTTTGAGCACCTGTGGTGTAAAAAAAATGTATTGGATTTTATAGCCAACCACATAAAAAAATTACCTACATCATAAGGATTCTAAAACAGTAGCATAAGTATCTACTTTAATGGTAAAATTACTGAGCTATGTGTTCCGAACGACCGACGTAGCGCTAGATTTAAGTTAGAAAATAGAATTAAATTAAAATAGATTTAAAAGCACCATAGGGGTAGGGAATAAATATTAATCCGATCAGTCGTTTCACTACCCAAATAGATAAAAATACATAGATAGAATAGTAAACACAAATAAACATTGGTCTGTTCGTTCGTTTTATTACCCTGAACATACAAAGGTACTTAGGTAGGTCCCTATACAGATCGACAGGCTGCCCGGCAGAAGTATTGTCTATGGAAAATAGCCACAATGGTATTTTCCATGGACAATAGCCACCAAATAGAATAGAAAGGCCCTGTAACAAATAGGTAGAAAAAAGGTAATAAACACCTTGAATGATCTAAAAGGTACCTTTGTTTATTAGAGAAAAATCGTATAGGTAACAGAATAAGGTAAATAAAATGTATGTATAGAGAAATAAGTAAATAACAGACATATAGATACATAAACAGAAAAATTGTGTAAAAATTTGTAAATAAATCGCGCTTATTCAGTCACCCGCTAGGGGAAGGACCGACCGCAATATAAGTATTCGTCAATTTCAGTCAGTCGACACAGTCTATTTTTACACCTCGCGTTATTCGGTCCTCCCCCGCGCTGCAACTGAAGAAGCCTCAAGAAGTAACAAGGCTTTCTTTCACACCCCCCGGAAGGCATCCCCAGGCAGGCAGGCGGCACAGGAACAGGCGCCCCACATCGAAGATCTCAACGCGACCGTCCTCGCTCTTCGCTCTACAGATTCCGGCGCAACAGTACGCTTCAGGACGCCGGTCGGAACCGGGACCATCGAACACATAGCATACAGTCCACGAGGTCCGTCACACAGCCTGGTTCCGGCTGAGCCGCGTCCCGTACACTATGGCTACTAATGTGTTAAAGTAGGCGTTTCATTACAAAATTGCAAAATTATTTGCAGATATTTTTTTAGTTTTTATCAGTTAAGTAGAGCTGTCGACCCTAAAATTAGACTTTACTACCATCGGCACATTCAGTTGAATTCTAAGCTGTGTGAGCGAGACAAACTGTGCTTGGGAATATTGCGAGTGAAAGGGTCAACAAATCTCCTTTGTATGGTAGAATTCGTGTTTGGTTATTGTTTTGTCTCCGTAGTTAAAACTATTTTAATTTTAGTGCGTATTTCAACGTTCTCGACATCGCATGTGCTCTTGTTTTTCTGATTCTCGGTGACAAAATTCTACATTTGGCATTCTACTGGACTCGATTTGTGCATTTTGATTGGATTATGTTTGTTTGGTGATAACTGCGACGACTCTGCATTCTACTGGACATTTGTTTCGTTTATCAACAGGACTGTGTGATGTCACGTGTAATTTATACACCCCAAGAGTATTCCAATATGCATTACATTTACGGAGAATGTAGTGGCAACGCAAGTGCTGCCGCAACACTTTATCGGGAGAGATACCCGAACGCGCGTCACCCCGACTATCGCGTATTTACAAGAGTGCACCAAGCTTACTCAGAGGGCAGAATACCTGGTACTGGCGTTGGTGGCCCTAGGAGCAGAGGACGACCCCACAATCCTGTAACTGAAGAAATTGTCCTTGACATGGTGGAAGAAGATCCCAGTATTTCGATGCCAGATATCGAACGCCGTACGGGAATATCAAAATCTACAGCACATCGTATTGTGAAAAAATTTAAATTGCATCCTTATCACGTGACACGTGTACAAACATTGCTACCACGAGACTACCAAGCACGGATTGTTTTCTGCAATGAAATGTTAACAAGAATACAAGAAGATCAAGATTTTTTCAGAAAAATTTTATGGAGCGATGAGACTACATGTAAAATGGATGGGTATCTTAACCTTCATAACTTGCACAGTTGGCAATTGACAAATCCCCATTTGATGAGAGAAAATAAATCCCAGTATCAATTTAAAATAAATTACTGGACGGGCATATTAAATGGAAAAATTATAGGCCCTTATGAATTGCCGGGCAACCTAAATGGCAACAATTATTTACAATTTCTTCAAAACCAGTTGCAAATATTATAAGAAGATGAGCCACTAGCCATCCGGCAAGGAATGTGGCTCCAGAACGACGGTTGTCCGGCACATTATGCTGTGCAAGTAAGGAATTATCTAAATGATGCCTATCCCAACAGATGAATCGGCCGATTGGGGCCAATATTGTGGCCTCCACGGTCCCCAGACTTAAATCCTCTGGTTTTTTTTTATTGGGGCTGTTTGAAGGAGCAGGTTTACAAGAAACCCATAAACTCATTAAAAGAACTTCGACTTCGCGTCGCCGAAGCAGCCAGAATTCTATCATTAAAAAATTATAATAACAGATTACAAAGATCTTTTATAAAAAGGTGTAGAGCTTGCATAAGGGCATCAGCCCCCCGATTCCCTATCTTGAAAGTCACTCGGTGACCAATGTTTGACAAGTAGAATGACTATCACTTGCCCAAAGTTATCATCAAAAATTGTCATATGTCAAAATTCGTATTCTCTATCTTCAGTGGGTTACTGAGATGACGTCACCATCGGTTGCTTTCCATCAAAGTCACTAGATGGTTTCAGCGCTTATCGACTCCATAGCGAATCTATGAATTTATTATTATTTGGTATTCCGTAAGCAAAATGACGATTCCAATCGCTTTCATTCAAAATCACCAACGTTTCGCGAAAGAAGCTAATCGAGGCTACGTTTTATAAATTCCGTTTGGGTGTGATTATCTTGTAAGGATAGTTATTGATATAACGAAGAAATTTAGAATTATAGAATATTTAGGACCTACGTTAGAGGTACCTACTTATGTATTTTTATTAACTTGTGACTGCAGCAAACAATAAATAAAGGCTCGAGCAATATAATACTCGCCGCAGCCGAGGAAGTAAGGGCGCGAAATGCCGTCAGACTAGAGAGGAAGCTTATCCGCGACACCAGTGATCCCATGTCGTTGCCGGATAAGCAATTCATATATTATTTTAGACTGCAGAAAAATTCCTTCGCGGCTCTCGTTGAAGAATTAACGCCACATTTGAAAATAAAACTGCGTGCTACGGCAGTACCCCATCATTGAAAGTAACTTACCTACCTATACATACACCTACCTAAAACATTACATTAATTATTGAGCAATAGCGAAGCGCCATTGCCAAATCAATGCCAATTCGTCGGCGTCTAAATTAGATAAGTCTAAATTATTTGTATCTATTTCAGATACTAGCTGCATTATCCTTCTATATGCACGGGTCAGAGAAGTGCGGGAGCATCCTATTTATCCTATTTATTTAGTATGGCTCAGCAAACTTTTTCTAAATGCCTGCGTGAAGTGACTAATGCCTTAAACGCAGTAGTTCTTCACAACCACATAAAGTTCCCTACGTCTCGTGAAGAAATCGTTATGAGGGTGTAAGTAGACTTTAGAGGGGGGCCGGAGTTAGGCATATGCACCCTACTTAATTTATCTAACTTTTTTATGAATAAAATTCTTCATTTCAAAGGTAATGTTTATTTGTTATTTATATCCGAGTAAAGATTGATGAAAAAACCTAATTGAGATACTTAGTAGAGAGAGGCGTTTCAGCTGTTGCTCAAGAATGGCAACGTTTTGAGCTAGGGCTTCATCATTTTGAATTCTCCGCTCCTCAAAATAGCCATTGCCCAATTCGGCACACGCTGCTCATGCCGTACTAAAATAAAATAGGATCTGTTAGTAAATATTACTAAATTATTTTAACAAATTGGGTCAACCATCTAAGTAGATAGGTACCTAGGTACTTACGACGCCTACTTTCACGACAACTGCTCGTTTGATTGTGACTTTCATACTGACGTCTGAGCTGCGAAGTAAAAAAAAACAAGATGGCTGCCATTTTAGTATGGAGAGGCCAAGAGAAAATCGAGATAGTGATTTGTCGATAAAAATCCCCATATTTAACCCCCCTTAAGTCTCCGACACCGGTGACCAGACACATTGTATATGAAATCGCACCAGAGACGGAAGTTTCACAGAAATTTCTAGACTATTTTAATAACCAGTGGATACAAACCATTACCAAAGATATTTTTAGCTGTTATGGCGAAAAGAACCGCACTACGAATGCAGTGGAAGGATGGCACAGAAGAATTAACTCTCGAATTCCATCTCAACCAACCATTTTCCAATTTTTAGTAGCATTAAAAGTAGAAGCTCAAATTCAAAATAAAAGATTGCTAAAAAGTGCTTTCCACTGCCCTGATAAAAAAATATCATTAAAATACATTGAAAATGATAGAAAAATTAATTGCATTATCACAGACTGTTTATCCAACAAAATTCAATCAATAGAATGCTTAACCATGTTAGCGGCGTTGAATAAGCTCCCATAAATTTTCCATGATGTATATACCTTTGCAATTTTTATTGTTGAGCGGCAGTACCAATCGTCGTGCTTGGAAACAGATGCCACTTGTGAAAACTTGTATGCACTTGATCACTGGGGATTTGTTTAGTTTCAGTTATTATTAATTATATTTTATTAATGATAAATGCAAATAATTTTGCAATACTGTATGATACCGCAATTAATTTTTATTTTAATATTGTATTACGTTCGAAAGTGTTTCCATGATGCCTAGGTATTGGAATAAAGAGATTTTGATTTAAATAAATTCATTTTTATTTTTCACTGTGTTTGATTGTGCTTCTAATATTTTGATAATATAATATTTTGCGAATATAATATTTTGCGAATGTAATAATATGAGGACAAAGGAAAAAAATATATTATTTTTGATAAAAAATACAAGAGAGAAACCGTTAAACTAAATAACCAGGAGATAACACCATATGTATTTTTACAGCGACTCTCGCATATAAAACGGATTAATTTTGGAGACTAATTTATTAAAAAAAAACCTATAAGTATGTAATATATAGGAATCGAAATTCTATGGTTATTGGCAAAATGTTTTTTATAATTAGAAAAAAAAATTTTTTTTTCATTTCCATATTGTTTAAAAATGATGTTCACGAACTAAAGTAATTTCAACTAAAAAAATTTAAAAGCACTATTGATGCATCAAAGTGAACTTCGAATATTTTTCAAATTTCATGATGTTTATGAAACAATGTATGTATGTATGTGTATGTTTTTTGCTTTGTTTTATTGTTTTATGATGTTCACGACCTAGTCTTTTTAACTAAAATTTTTTTAATACATTCCATTCCAACTTCAAATTTTATCAGTTGTTTCTGAATTTTTTAGAAATTTTGAAAAAAAGTACAACAATTTGAGGAACGTGATAGTGGATGGTCGTTCATTAGTGACATGTACCTTGAAGTGAACATTAACAAATATAATCCATAAATGTTGTAAAAAGTAGAAACGATAATAGTAAAAACAGTAATTGGGAATATCGAGCAGGTAGGGGCTCGGAGACTCACTATGGTACAGTTACATCGAAACAGATAGAATTAGTTCTGAGAAGTATGAAGCGTGGTAAGTCTCCGGGGCATGAGGGCCTTTGTATAGAACATCTGTAGTATGCGGGCCAGCATATATGTAGGGTATTGGAGCGGTGTTTCAGTCTGTGTGTGAAGTATTGATATCTACCTGAGGAACTCCTCCGAACGCTGGTTGTTCCTATCACGAAGAACATATCTTGTTCCTATCAAGAAAAAAACGGGTGATATCTCGAGCATGGCTAACTACAGATCTATTTCTTTGGCAACGACAGTGGCCAAGGTACTTGGACGAGTCATTAAATCCCACGTATGCACCGTAAGTAACGACGATGGCCAGTTTGGTTTTCATCCTCAGGTTTCGACAGATATGTCTATATTTTCTCTGAAGCAGGTTGTCAGTTATTATACGCAACGTGATATACAGTGTACACTTGCTTTTTTGACCTGAACAGCGCATTTGACACAATAAATCATAAACTTCTGTGGAAGAAGCTGCGTGCTGACACTAGTGTCCCGCCTGAGGTTGTTGATCTCCTCACGCACTGGTACCGAAATCAGACCAACAACTTCAGGCGGGGCGCGGAGTTGTCTGATAGTTTCCAGCTTTCTTGTGGCGTGAGGCAGGGGTGGCTCACCTCTTCCGATCTTTTTAACACCTACGTAAACGGGTTGATCATAGAGCTGAGCAGCACCCCGGCTGGGCTCAGGTTGGATGATAGATATGTCAACAACCTGAGATATGCTGATGACATGGTGCTGCTCAGCGCTTCGATTAATCGCCTTTGAAGGCCTGAGAAAACTTTTGATAATTTGTGAGACGTACGCGAAGGAGTATGACTTTACTTACAACGCGAAGAAGATGGAAATGGTGATTTTCAGATCGGGAAAAGGACCAGAGAACATACCCGATGTATAACTTAACGGACGTGTAAGGATAGTTGAGAGTTTCAAGAACCTTTGTCACATCGTAACTTCCAGCCTAAAAAGATGACGCAGATATTGAGCTCCAACGTAGGGCTCTGTGTGTTGTGGGCAATATGATAGCAAAAAATTTTTACAAGTCATCGCTTTATAAGTTAAAATTACGCTTTTCAGATCTTTCTGCCAGTCATTTTACACGTGGCAACTCTAGACCAAATACCAAGAAGTCGCACGATGGTATTAGGGTGGCGTATAACAACATCTTTAGACATCTTATGGGCCTGCCTGAAGCGCTATTGTAGCGCTTCAGAAATGTACGCAGAGGCCCGAGTAGATGCGTTTGACGCCATCCAGAGGAAGAGAATCGCGTCGTTTATGTCCAACTCCAGAGTTGACTCGAGTAAGAAAACGATCATCAAGAGTCTAGCGGAAAGACGGCAGATTACCGACGCTGTCTGGAGATTTCCACCTTAGTAGCTTCCAAGCTACATACCCAAATGTTTTATTATTGTGTGACGTATGTAATACTTCTATGAGTAATTGTGTCTGAAATAAAGAATTAATATTATTATTAATACTGTCACCATGACAGCCAAGACGAGAGCGTATATTTTGCTATCCTTGTTTGACATGCACCGAACTTTACGCAATAAAAAAATTTCACTGTGCAAATCGTGAATCTACATAGTGGTATCAGACGTAACAGTAATATACCAATTAATCACGGTGAGGATTCACGCAGTACCCTGAATTACACCGCTGATCTATTCTTACAATGTGGCCAGGACCCTCTATCTGGATTTGATGAACTTTATCCAGAGATTGCAAACAATTAAGACAAGTAAAGAAGAAACGAGAACATGGCAAGAAAAAATTATAACTAGATCTCATGTTATTAGTAAAAAATCGAAGCAAGGCCTGAAACTAATACAAATCAAAATTATTGATCTAACGAGTCAAGCAAATGAATCATGCAAATGATGATAACGTTATTGTAAATACGCAGTATGTTGAAATTGTAACTGATGTAATGGATGAAATTTTGGATCATACAGAAGCAGTTGTAAGGAAAATTTTAAAGAAAATTAGTGATTATTCCATGTAAATATTGTTATTTTAATTAAAAACCCATGCGTTAATCTTTTTGAATTTAATTTTAAAATATCTTTGCCTCGCGGTTTTTTATGCAGTGATATGATGATTAATGATGATTGTTCGGGCCATGGATACAGGCTTGTATATCCTCTGCGCTGTCAAACGTCAAATGGAGCGCGCGCGAGTGACAGCCGCTGTTGTTATTAGTTCCCTACGGAACTAATAACAACAGCGATTACAGACACATTTATCAAGAACGTGTATTATTTCCAAACACATCATCAAAGTCAGGAACAATGGACGAAGAGAACACAACAATGATAATTATGAAAAACTGACCCGCTTAACACTATTTACTATGTAAAAATACGACATTGCGTAGACAGCTTTCTAATCCATTTAGTTTTTTCACATCCTTTAGCTAGCACCAATTTGTTACTGAGAATAGGCTTAACAACACGTCTGAATTCTCTATAATCTCTACCCTGATTTCAATAAATTCCATAGTTACTTTCAAGCCAAGTTACTATCCTTTTTTCTTCGTCTGTTAATTTTGATTATGTGTAAGATGGTTTTATTAAAAACATGGGTGAAATCATACCCAAAATGCAAAATTAATTTAAAATAAGCTAATTTCGATTGTTTTTGAACATCAAACCACCAAAATATTAGAATTCATGATATCTTTCAAACGATGTCGCTTAGAGGTTTATACTCAATAATAAAAGCCACAGCACACCGGCTGCGTACGCGTAGACGTAGACGTGTACGTGCACGTACCACTGCGTTGTAATGTATGAAACTGTATGAGACATGGTACACCGCTTGCGTGACGTTACGCATTGCAGCTCCCAAGAGACAAACAGGCTGCGTTCGTGCGTGCGGACGCAGAGCGGAACGTCAACGCGGCAGTGATGACGTTGTATTTAATGACATTGCCCATTGGACGACACACCAAACAAACGCGTAAGCGTGGACGTATATATGTAACCCGGTGTGTCAAGGGTCCACACCGTCCACGCACGTCTCTACGTGCTGTTATAACCCTGTTTTGGTAGTTAAATAAAGAAGTAGAAGTAAAGCTTAGTCTCGGTCCTCTTTCGGAAGAAGTCAAGCGTCTCCAAGATTTATCCTAATTTTAGTACCATTTCTTTACTAAATCGTTTTTTCTAAGTTTTCTAATTAACATTTATTCCTAGTTTAAATTTTATATATTTTTTAAAAAGACTCAAGTGAAATCCCTTATAACATTTGGTGGCAGCTTAAGGGATTTAAATCAGTAATACGTACTAGTACTTACACAGCTCATCACCGTGTCATCATTATCATCACCGGGTCCTGCTGTTCTACATCTCCACTGAATCCTGATCTGCTATGTTTACGATAATCCTGCAAACCTGTTAGTTATTTCAATCTTACGAACTAAAGTGAATAATTCAAAGTCTCATCGTGTTATCACAGTGTAAGCGATTCCATTCTCAGAACTCGGGAATTTGAAAGTGAACTTTTTTTATTTTAACGATACAATCGTTTAAAATTTTAACGATTGTATATCAGTATGATTTAGTAAAAACCGGTTGCGTTGATACGGACATGTGATTAGGCGAGATGAAGACCATACGACTCAAAGAGTCATGAACATAGAAGATGGAAAAAGGGGCCGTGGACGACCACCAATGGAATGACATGATAGCGGGGTTCCACGAATCATGACCAAGAGTACCAAACAACACCGAGAAGATTGATTAAAACTAGAAGATTATCCTGATTTATTACCTATTTCACCAACTCCAAGTCCAACACCAGACGTGTCACAAATAATGCCCAAATGCCCAGAAATGGACCTTAATGTCGTCAAATTTGTCAACACTTACCATACAAATAATTTAGGGAAGGTCCATCTAACGGATCTTACCCGTACTAGGTTGATGTTTGCTCCATAGGTGGTATTCGTAGTTCCGCTGTGTTCACCTAGATGGCGTCTTGATTATCTTTTGTTTGAAGTGCCATCTAGGGATTTTTGTTTTAATCAGCCGACGTTGAAATACCTACCGCTCCGCGAGATGGCGCTGTTCTTCATTTTGTTACGATCAAGCTAGTTTCCCGATCGTCAGGAGGAATAGTACCTCGAATTGATGCATGGATGAGCGGAACATTGACAAGTCGATGACAGCTGACAGCCAGGTAAATCGTTCTATGAATGACACGTCATAACCTCGCTGGCTTCTTCCGGCAAGAATTTCGTCACCATATACAGGGTGTTTGGCACATGGACCGACATGATTTTTTGGGGGGTGGGGGGGGGGGGGGGTCATGTGCTATTTTTCCCCGTGAGACCCAATATCCTAAGTCTCACGGTAGTCCAGATATGTTTTTTTTTTTAATTTTTTGAAAACCACCCGAAATCTTGCCTTGAAATCGTCCTAACTTTTTTGTTTGTGGTTATAATACCACAAAACCAAGTATGCTTGTATTCTACAATGTTTTTTTATTCTAAATAAATCATTACTTGTTACAATTAATGACATGATGTTGGCGTATGGTAAAGCTGATTGCAATTCGCGTGAAGCGCGAAGAGTGTATCAAGAACGATACCCTGATCGACGGTTACCTCACCACGAGACCTTCTCAACTACCTATCGACGTCTGAGGGAGACCGGAAACTTAAACTTTCGGGAGCCCCGAGTGAATGTGAGGCAACATAATGTTGAAGTTGATGAGAGAATCCTTCAAGCTTTTGATGACGATCCTACAACAAGCATACGAGTTGTTGCTGACGGACTTAACTTATCAGTTTGGAAAGTCTGGTCCGTTCTTCGGGCAGATGGAAGGCACGCATTTCATTACACTCCTGTTCAAGGTAACAACTTACAATACTTACTACTTATTTAAAATGTGACATTAAAACATTTTAACCGATTTCAAATCTTAATAAAATGTGTTCACTTTTGACTCTTTTTTTATTGTTGTAATTGTTTCGTTAAATTCCTTTCTTGCTCTGTTTCTCGGACAACTGAAGAAGTTCTTTGCGTGAGCTGAATTAAAAGAAAGAAATATCGCGTTTATGCAGTTATTACCACAAACTCACGAATTTCATTCATTGTTCCAGGTCTCGAAGAGGGTGACAATGCAAGACGGTTAGAGTTCTGCCGATTTTTATTGCATACAGATGTTGAAGATGGCGACTTTTTGAAAAGAATTTTATGGACCGACGAGTCAAATTTTAGCCATGAAGGCATAGTAAATCTGCACAATTTGCATCATTGGGAGAAAAGGGGCCAAAATCCGCGCAAAAAAAAGCAGACTTCCTTTCAGTGAAAATTCAGCGTTAATGTTTGGGCTGGTGTTATTGGGCGAAATCTTGTCGGCCCATATTTTTTGCCAGAACGACTCAATGGAAACAATTATTTAGAGTTTCTTCAAAATGATTTACCTAAACTGGTACTACCAGTTTTAGAAGAAGATGTGCCAATTGTATTTCAAAATGATGGCTGTCCGGCACATTACCAACGAACGGTACGAGAGCATTTAGACAATGCATTTCCAAACTCGTGGATTGGTAGAGCTGGCCCCATTCCATGGCCAGCACGGTCCCCAGATCTGACACCCCTGGATTTCTACGTATGGGGACGTGTAAAAGAGTTAGTGTATGCAACAGAGGTGCCCAGAAAAGAAATTTTAGTGGAACGAATAAACACCGCATTCGTAAAAATGCAAGAGGAAATGCGACTTTTAACTACAACCTCAGCTATCAGAAAAAGGTGTCGTGCATGCATACGGTGTGGAGGCGGCCAATTCGAGCAAACTTTGTAATTCTAATTTAATAAAAACAACTTAACATAAAAAAACGTATTTTCATTATCTTGAACCTAGCAACAAAGTATCTCTTAGGTCGACCCCTGATGTATTATTTCTGCCATGTAGCATATCGTTGGAAAGGGTAATAAGTAAAGAACTTTTTAAAAGAAAGCTAAATTCAAAATGAATTTTAGTTTTTTTTTAAATGAATTTAGAAGTGGTCCCTTTTCATAACATTTACACCGATTTACCACTTTGAAAGCTCAGAAGTTTTTTTTTGGATATTAATTGTAACAAGTAATGATTTATTTAGAATAAAAAAACATTGTAGAATACAAGCATACTTGGTTTTGTGGTATTATAACCACAAACAAAAAAGTGAGGACGATTTCAAGGCAAGATTTCGGGTGGTTTTCAAAAAATTTAAAAAAAAAACATATCTGGACTACCGTGAGACTTAGGATATTAGGTCTCACGGGGAAAAATAGCATATGACCCCCCCCCCCCCCACCCCCCAAAAAATCATGTCGGTCCATGTGCCAAACACCCTGTATAGTATCGTTAAAACTCGCTTCCGCTAAGAGCTAAAAGCCGAGTGCATAAAAGGCCGCTCACCGGTCACCACCGTCTCTTTCCGTGTCTGTCGTTCAAGCCGCAAGCTACGCCGTGCGATTTATACCGTGAGTGTCGCCACGAGGAATTCCGAACGTCTAAGCCAGCCAACAGGGGACTTACTTCTTCTCGTTCGACTTTTAGCTATCGAAGACACCGGCTGACGCCACAGCCAGAGCGTCTCCTGGACGGCGGGTGCAGACACGACGAGCCTTGAGCACCCTTCGGCGTCCACGCCGATTTTTCTAAGCGGATACGCCCCTTTTTCTACGCGACCTACCCAGGCTCACCTAACCTACGAGCTGCATCACACCTCCACACAAGGTAACGTACTTTAGCTACCACCCCGCCTTTGCCTACCTGTTTTAATTTTGAAGGATTGCTGAACGCATATATTGCGCCGGACAATCATTGGAAGATCTGTGAGTCATCAGTCCGATGTAAGGGCCCAAAGAGTAAACCACATGTTTCCTCGGGGACCTCTCGGCACAGCTAACCCATAAACATGTGTTCTCTTCAAGGTGCCTTATAATTATTTTTAGGTTGTTTTCAAACCGCCTCGCCGCAGACAGTGCCTAAAGCAAGTCATGGCAACTCCCTTGCTATGCATCGTCACACGCCTGCAGTGGTATACCGACCATCTGTACCTAAACAAGAATACAGGTCGACCACATGCTTTCATACTCGCACCGCAATGCATCTTTTCTTGTACTTTCAAAGCTGCCTGTTCTCCTTCATCACTGCCCTTGTTTTAATTTAATCACTTCATTTTAACCCCTGGCTTCGAGCTTGCCCTCTCACTGTGTAAATTCGATTTCCAGGAGGTGTCTGGTAGAGGTGTCAGGTGGACACTAAAGGTGTCCCCCCTTTGAAACGACGGTTCGGTGCGCATCCACAGCGCAGCCCCGAGTACCAGCGACGTAGCCGAGCGACCGACGGCCAGTTTGCATAGCCACGTGTTCGCCGCTCAAAAGTCGGTACTGTACTCGGATTTCTGCCTGTGAAACCATCGAACGGGTCCTCCAAGGACCGCGATCCTTATTTTTTTAACGAGCGGACGCTCCCCAGCGAGCTACACTCTGGCGCCCTTTAGTATATGTAATTCCCGTGTTTCACGAGCTTTCTAGTCTAAAAATCAGTAATAACTCATCAAATTTTGACTCATCTACGTCACCTATTTTTATGAACCCACCGCAGAGCTAGCCTGGTATTTCCTAATACCTGGTGGGTTTTATTTAATTTCTAATCTCATGGTTAATGAGTAATTGTATTTAATAATAGAAGAATCCTAGATGTTATGGTTTTTATTGTATAATTTCTCTTGGCTTAACTTAATTTAAATACTAAATTGTACCTAGATTTAAGTTATAAATAAATAATTCAGGCTGCGATTCTCTAAACGAAATCTTTCACTTAACGCCGCCACTACCTGTAGGAAATTGTAGGTAACAGTGGCAGCCCAACTGGGGCTTAAAGGCGTAGATGCTGACGCGTCTAATTTAACTGCTGCGTCAGAAGAGTCAATTTTTTTTATTTATTTTTTATTTTTATGATCATTGCTGATTTTTAGACGAAATTTAATTTATTTTTAGGGTAGGTTTTTCCCCGTGGACCCACTGCTAATTTACACACTAAAAATTCATCTCCGTCAACGATAAGAATATGGCTGACAAAATCAAATTGTTTGACTGGCTTGTGCTCGGATGCATTCAAGAACATACAAAAAAGTTTTGAAAATGCTTCTATAAAAGAGAATGTATAATGCCTTCTTGTTGTTGAAGGTGTTTTGATGAAATGCCAATCATGTCCAGCTTAGAATATTCTTAAAAATACGATATCATTGAAGGTTTTGAAGATTTGGGGGAAATCGCCGTTGCAACAAAATAGCCAAAAATTGCTTGGTGTTTCTGATTAGAGGATTATATGGGCAATGGAAGTTGCCTGTTGCATACTTCTTATCTCACACAAATTTAAAAGCAGAAAATTTAGAGTTACCTACTTTTAAAAGCGAAAATTAATAATCTCTAATTAATTAAATTAATAGCTAATTCTATTGGCGTTTTTCCAAAAGCTGTGGTCTGTAACCAATAACCAAGCTTCAACCAATAAAATGTTTTTAAAAGACTGGGGGTTACAAGCAAACATCCATTCTTTTTTTGCCTCATAAAGAACATTAGACATAATTTTCTAATAAACGACTATGTCAATGTAAAGAAAAAATTTCAGTGAAAAAAGTGAGCCTCGCTACCCACTCTACCCAGTACTTAGTCATTCCGTTGCAGCTACCATTAGAACGGCTAAAGAAACAAAACAGTTAACAAGCGACATAGCAGGTGCCACGGCCAAGTTTGTGCAAGTAGTAAACCACATAAGTTCGATGCCTTAAATAGTAGAAAGAGATAAGACAACAATCTATAAAAAAAAGCCTTTTCAAAAAAAAAAAACGGATTTTCGTACATAGGCCTTATGTTCTCTGCGTTTAGGATGGTTATCTGCAGGGCGATTCTAAAACGTCGGAAACGTTTCCGATCGGATTCTTTAGTTTTTCATTTAGTTGTGGTAAGTATGTAACTAAAACAATTGTCTTTTTGCTTACATTTGTAAATTAGGAGATGGAGTGTGCAAATAACAACTGTTGTGTCTGTTCTTGTATTTGTTTGTGGTGGCCAAATCCCACGGTCTGGTGCCTGCTTAGGGGATGTATTGTCGGAGGAACCCGGCCCCAAGGGCGCAACAGGGGATCTAACCCCTTTTAAAAAAGGAAACAAAACAAAATGGAACCAGCGGATTGGAGAAAACTACTCCAGGGAGGTAAATCGGGTCGGAGAATTCCCCCGTGCTTCGGTACGCTACCCCTCGTATTTTACTAACCACTTCTCTATTCTGGAGTGTGTGTGGTGAAGAAAAGGAGCTGTTGGACTCTGGAGAAGAAGAGCAGAGAGAAGGAAAACTGCGGACGGTGAGGACTGCCGAAAACGGTCGTCATCTTCTTCGTTTTTCGTGCCCGGGTATTCAGGCTCAGACGCGGAGACCAAAGAGGTGGTGGCCACTAAGATTAGTACGAACAGGAGAGGAAGAAGTAGGACTGCCAAGGCAGGCATCTTCCAGAGACAACTTCGTCAAGCCTGCTTCTGTGGAAAGAAAAAAGAAGCGAGGTCCTGCGAGGCAAGAAATGTAAGAAGGGGCTGGATGCTGCCGTAGCTGACCTCGCGAAGGTGAATTCGTCGGCCGCCTGAACGGGTCCGCGTCCCTCCTGCAGGAGTCTCTAAAGATCGCGGTCTCTCTAAAGAAAGAAACGTGCATAGTAGCGATAGGTACTTTGCAAACTTTTTATGATTTGAATTATTTATTACCTGTTAATAAAATAGAGAAAAAGATTTAGCAAAGCATCTCGTTTTATTTTGATGATCCAATCTTGTTTGATTGAACTATTTCATTTTCGTTACAGCATGTCTAATATCATATAGACGGATATAGTTCATCACACAAACCATACACGCACGCAAGCAATAGGTACTCAGTTTATAGAAAACAAAAGATGTTAAAAAGACTTGTTAGGAAGAGGTACCGTGGATAATAGTCACAACGTTCTTCAAGAAAAATTGAATGATTACGGGCTTTCTTTGGATGACGATATTATATGTCTCACCAACAGGCGGAGCGACTGTAACTACTGCTCTAGGGAAAAAACGTCTGCCTACCACCAATTGTGCTATGCACATGGTATCCAATTAGCAGTTTTAGACGATATTTCTGCATAAGAAAAAAAGACATGCTACCATTTAAGAAATTGATTGACACTGAAAACACCGACATTGCTGATGAAGATAATATGGGCAGTAATGACACTGGATCTGAAAATGAAGAAGGATTTATTTTCGCCACGGGAACTAGAAGTTCTGAAACAATGGTATACGGGAGCGCTACAAAAATGTAATTGATAAAGTAATTGCGGACAGTTATAAAGATGTTTAAGCATTCTCCAACCAAGTCGGATATCCTGTACAAATACGACACAGAAGGAGAAAATGAAGGCGTTCATCTAATACTGGACTGTAAGAAGAGATGGAGCCAATATGATCAGCAGATTCATCATACTAAAATACTCAGTGTTGAAAACACTAATTGATTTAAAAAATAAAACCACGAAAATATTCTCAAAGCTACAGTGGAATCGATCTGTGAAGAAAATGCAAACTTGCTGACTGCTGAGATAGCATTGAAGTTCATGGTGCAAAAACATTCAAACTGTGAAAGTCAAATTAACATTGATCTTGTGGAATCCCTGAAAACATGAATTTCACAGTGCCGAGTACCGGGATTAAGCGGTACAATCAAATATCTACACGATACACCCGTCTACCTCTTTGTAATCCTTCAAATTCAGCTATTCAAGAGATGATCGTCAATATTAATTCTGCTTATTTTGGAGTAGTACAGGAAACCACTCCTACAGATACAGACACAAGAGAAACTGAAGTCGTAGGAGATATAATAAAAGAATACGACAGGAAATTTATAAATTATTGAGACCTTCATCTTCGCGAGCGCGACCATCCTCAGTCCATCCAAATGATTTGGTGACAACAATACAGATAGAAATGGCATTTTATGACCAGGGAGGCGAAAGGAATAAGAACTTGGAGAGTGCGTATAATGTTTTGCTGGCAATACCACCCACCAGTGTAGAGGCAGAAAGAGTATTCTCTGCCTCTGGCTATCTATGTAACCATTTAAGGACGGCTTTGAAAGATGACTCCACTCGATTGTTCTCGTGTAACGGGTTCGATTCCTGGTTCAACCATGCAATTATTTAAATATCTATGAATGCAGTTTAAATTGTTTTTTAAATTCAAATAATGTCTTCTTTCAGTAAGATGTTCCATCTACAATATTTAACGTACTTTCCCTCCATGTGGCATATCCGTGGGACGCCCTGTATAGTTTCTTTTTTGTAAATTTTCTTTCTTTCATTCAAATTAGGTCTTCTCGGATCCTAGACCTGATAACTAAATAAGAATCCGATAAGAATCCGTGGTGCCCACGTTCTCTTGAGCTTCCCTGTGATTTAAGAACCTGCGGCTAGTCGGACACAACATCTATTTGTACAACCTAGAGAAATATCACGTAATAAGGTTTATAGTATCCTTGCTTGGGGAAATGCCTCACAGTCCAATAGATATTTCATACTGCAAGAGAGAGCAATTCGATCTATTTAGCAAATTGAGAACGTAGAATCCTGCAGGCAAAATTTGAAACAGCTAAACATTATGACGATGATTGTTGAATATATTTTTCACTATCTAATGTTTGTGAAGCTGAACATAAATAATTATGATTTGAAATGCGACATTCATGATAATACTAGAAATAAAAAATTGTCTTCCAACACACAGACTGGCCAAAGTTGGAAATAGTTTTCTATGTATAAGCGTTAAGCTTTTTAATATGATGATAATAAAATTGCAGCGCCCTAACGGGGTTTATGTGTAAGTACTAACTACCTAGTATATAAGACCAATACTTACTAATATAAAAAACTTACTACATAAAAGCAATGAATAAATGAATATGAATATGATTTTTAGCAGCATGAACTGTGACATGACGTTAAAGAAATAAAATTGTTTTCTATAATTATGGAAAGTTCATTACTACTTTAAAATTATTATCTACTTTATTGGAATTAAGTGTTGATAAGTGTGAGGTCGCGTTCAGTTTCAGATACGTTAATGCCAATGATATTGATATAGTAGATTATGCACTAAGGGAATAAAGCAGTGTCTTATGTCGCGGGCGGCATATTGAACCCTGAGCGTAACGAGGGAGTTATATAGAGTCCTGAGTGAAGCGAGGGGTTCAAGCTGCCCAAGACGAAGACAGGCTTTATTCCAGAGGAGCATACTCTACTTTTCACACCTTCTGCGAGACAATAAAAAGCCAGGGCTTGTTTTGATTTTTGCGGTAGTAGATTATGAATAATCTCTAAAGCGTCTATTTTGATCAATTTTGGAGTAGAATCACTATCGTTTAACATTTATTATCAAAAATAATATAGCATTAAAATTTACTGAAAATCACAGCACCAAACACGCGCAAAGGAATCTTGTTACACATTCTTTGTAAACGCACCTTTTTCTTTTTTTTGAGTTCTGCTTATGGTGGCCAGTTCGATTTTCGAACAAACCTCTTTACAATGTCATATCGGTATTTTTTTACTTAGAGTTTTCCACGAGTCTCCACACGAATTTGACGTTCCAAATTCAAATCACTTTATTCCCTAGGGAGTTTCATACAACTTTATATCCCTAGAAAGACAATGCTTTACTTTACGTTGAGGTTGCATGATATGTTATTGGACATTGTCGAGCAGGTGGTGTGAAAAGACATTTAAGTCACAATACTGAAGACCTTTGGGGAATATCTACAAAGGTGTTGGGTGTTATAATTATTGATATTACGCCGTGAATGGCATACATTTTCAATAGATGTGTTGACGGGGGGGAGTCTTTCCTGATCTTATGAAACATAGTAAATTAATTCCTTTTGTTCAAGCCTGGAAATGAAAAAGATCCAGGTAATTATAGGCCAATTTCTATATTGCCTGCGTTATGTAAAATCTTCGAGAAACTTATTCTTACTCAGTTATTGTCACAAAGTGTGACAATAACTGAGTAAGAATAAGTTTCTCGAAAAAAACGATTAAAATGGGAAGTTCAGATGCACCTTCTGGAAGTTTATTATAGAACCGTACGTACAGAATTCCCCATAAAAGACTCACTTACTTTCTTTAATCGTTTTTTTTTATACTACTTGGCTAGCAAACAAGCATACGACCCACTTGATGGAAAGCAGTTACCGTAGCCTATGGACGCCTGGTATATTTTGGTATATTTAGTTCCTATTCGAAGATGTAAATAGAATAAATGATCCTGATTCTGATCAATATAAATACGCATGACGAGAGGATGGTTTTGAAAAAAAAATATAAAATACTTTTCAAAATGTTGTGTGTAAGTACTTGTATTAGTTTTATTATTCGTTCTGTAAATAAAGATTTAAAGAATAAAATACTACGATGTACATATAGTACGGCTCCTTGTCCTAACAAAAAACAGTTTTATGGTCCCATCGTGAAGAAAACATGAAACTTGGCATGAATGTAGTTGTCATATATGTGCTTCAATATAGATATGGAAGCATGTCGAAAAATTGTTTTTTCCCCCCTTTCCCCCCCTTCGTATGTGCTAAATCGTGGTTTTTCTTATTTTCTATGAAAACGGGTACAGCTATCATAAAACTGTCAAAGAACAATTTGTTCTTTATTAAATTCTCTACAATATTGTCTTTGGACGTATGTTCATAGAACTTATAGTTTACAAAATAATGTACATGTAACTTTGAAGTTTTATTAAAAATATAGCTGCGCGCTACCGCGTGATAGGTATCAGCAGAGCTATGGCGACAATAGGGGCGCGGGGCGGAGGAGCGGGGTGTAGCCTTGCCTGCCCGACCCAACGACAAGCGACGCGGCGCGCGGCTTGGCTGGCGGGCGACGCGACCGACGCGACCAGTCCGCCCGCTTCGTCTGAGCTACGCGGACGTGCGTTGCGGCGCCATCCCGCGGTGTCACGCGAGTTACGAATCCCGAGTTTTGAAGTATTTTACAAGTGCGAGAGAGTGTTAACTGAAGAGGTAAGTAAATCTAGACTTCATTACTTTTTCATTAATTAAATTGGCCCCAGCGCGCGTACCAACTTAGGCCTAGGTATACTTAATCGGATTGCTGGCTGCCTGTTAGAATATGACGAACTTTACAGTCCGAAACACACCAAGATATCCTAATCCATACTAATATTATAAATGCTAAAGTGTGCTTGTTTGTCTTTCTTTCACGTCACAACATTACTTGGCCTGGGCAACATGTACATCTAATCACCGTATTCTCACCTTACAATCACCGTAATCATCTTATTACAAGCCATGTATTTCTACATCCCGATTAGCGATCACTTTTCATGCTAGCTAGCGACAAACCGAGAAGTGAATATTTATAAAATTATCTGAATTTATTACATTTCGAGTACGAATCTTAAGTGTAATCATTTTTATTTTCAGTTATTACTCCATGAAAACTTACAATGGCAAGTTCGGAGAAAGAAACTGACTGGAACAAGTGCTTATACTGCCAACAAGATACGGGTGATCCGCTTGTTTGCCCTGCGTTTTCCAAACGAGCAGATGTAGGAGCTGGCTATATAAGTCTGGCTGAAAATGCTTCGACATTAAATGAGCTTGGCAAGGTACCTGTAGATGTCGTAAAGAGACTCGAAGAAGGTGGTACATTCTTGGAAACACTAAAATCCAAACAAGCAAAATTTCACAAAAGATGTCGTGCCAATTACAATAAGACTACCATTGACCGGATCAAAAAAAACATTTCTAAAGTGGACAATACATCGACGGGCGAAGCACTATCTACCTCAAGCCGCCTGCCAAGAGCTATAGGTTCGAAAGTAGTTAAAGTTTGTTTTTTCTGCAATAATCCTGAGACTGATAAGGAAACCCTTCATACTGTCCTAACAAAAGAGATCGAAAAGCGTATTCGAGATGGAGCAACTACTCTTGATCGGCAGGATTTATTAGTGAAAATGGCAACGAAAGACTTAGTGGCTCAGGAATCATCGTATCATAAGAACTGTCTTACATTTTTTTACAACGAAGTTAGATCTTATAAAAGTAAGACCAAAGGAGCGGAATGTGAACCTGATTTCATAAAGCTTGCATTTACAGAACTTGTGATGTATATGGAGTCTAGCTCAGAATTTTTTTTCAAACTATCTGAATTAAGAAAGATAATCAATGATAGACTTAAACAACTACAGGCAGATGAAGGATTGTCCATTACATCGCATCGCCTACAAGATAGGCTATTGAAACACTTTCCTGGCCTTCGATGTTATTCGGATCCACCTAAGCCAACTATTCTTGCTTTTGAGAAAGATATTGGTAGGATTGTTCGTTCTGCAGAAGACCATGAAGCTGACAACTATTTCATGGACATGGCAAACGTTGCTAACACTTGTCGAGCTGAAATGTTTAATTTAAAAGAGACTACATTTAGTGGAAGCCTAATCAAAGATGTTCCAGAAATTCCGCTTTCTCTGTTAACACTTATAAAAATGCTTCTTCATGGACCGAGCATCATAGACCAGAGTGAGGACGTAGGATTAGTTGCTGCTAATTCGATAGCTCAACTTGTTATGTTCCATGCAACAAAGAAAACGCCTTCAGACACAATTAAACGTCATACGACCAAACATGAGCCCACGTTGCCGCTGTACATTGGACTTCTAGTTCATACACACACTAGACAGAGAAAAATAATAGACAAATTAGCCCATCATGGTTTGTCAGTCACATACAAAAGAGTCTTGCAATGCTCGAAACAAGTCTCTGAAGCTGCATGTCAACTTTATGAAGATGAAGGGGTGGTTTCTCCCATAGCTTTGCAAAAAAATGTATTCTCTACTGCTGCTTTTGACAATATCGATTATAACCCGTCATCTGTCACAGCCGAAGGAGCTCTCCATGGAACATCAATCAGCATTGCTCAGCATCTTGATCAGGACTCTGAAAGATTACCTCGTCGAATGCTCCCAATATCAAAACCTAGTCCCTCTTCATCACTTAGGGTTAAACCATTACCATCTTTTTACACTGAAGTTGCTCCTTATAGTCTCAAGGAAAAGGAACCAAGGATTCCTCCCATTCCTGAAAATAGTTCAATTGGTCTGACTGCAGATCTGAATGCTGAAAAACGGCTCGAAGAGGCATGGCTTGAGCGAGTTCGAGATACTATAGATAAAACAGAACAAAACCCAGAATCTATTTCATGGGCTGCCTATCACGCAAGTCAACAGCCAAGCGAACAAAAAGGATTGTCGCGTTCTGTACTTTTGCCCCTTCTTCCAGATCCTTCACATTCAATAGCTGTTGTCAAACATATCATTAATAACGTGCAAAAAACCATTACGTCTTTAAACCCAAATCAAGCAACAGTGATTGCTATGGATCAACCTCTATACGCTCTTGGAAAGATCTTCCAATGGAATAATCAGGAGCAGTTTGGAGAAAAAGACATTGTTCTTATGATGGATGCTTTTCACATAGAAATGAACTTTATGACGTTGATTGGGGATTTATTAGGAAAATCTGGAATAATATCAGCTTTGACACGTGCTGAAGTGTGTGGCGAGGGAAAGGCTCAGTCATTTTTAAAAGCCTCGCATCCGAGACGTGCCCGATACGTTCACGAAGTACTCTCTGCTGCACTACATATTCTTTCTGTGCGCGCCGCCTATGATACATACAAAATCGAAAACCCAGAAATGCACACTGACTTTGAGAAATGGAAACAACAACAATCGATAGATTCCGCAGCGTTTCACTTCTGGAATATGATTCTCATTTTAGAAGTGTTGAGAGCTACTTTTGTGCGCTCTATCCGTACATCAAATTTTGACCTATACCTTCGGGCCTTAAAGTCAATGGCTCCATGGTTCTTCGCTATTGATCACACCAATTATGCTCGATGGATATCAGTGCATATTCGTGATATGGAACTACTGCCAAACATTGCCCCTGAGGTATACCATGCATTCTGTTCTGGAAAATTTACAGTAAAAAAGTCCAATTCGCGTTTTTCCTCGATTGCACTTGACCAAAGCCACGAACAGGAAAACAAATTAGTAAAAAGCACAGGAGGAGCAGTGGGACTTACAGAAGATGCAGCTGCGTTAAGACGCTGGATGATTACTGGGCCCGAGATAGCTTCTTTGCTGAGAGAATTCGAGACATCACATGACAATCAGAGTGAGGATAAAAAAAATATTGAACAAATTCACCACGAAGAATCAAAGAGCCATCAAAAAAGGTTCCAGAAACATGTTGAAGCTCTTATCTTCACACTTTCGGAGAATGATAACCTACTATTGGATGATAAATTACACACTGTAGATACTCAGATTATAGTAGAAAAAGATGGTGAAGCACAAATGCGATCATTAGAAAGTCTCGGAAATACACAATACACTAAATTTGTGGAACAACGGATTGTTTCAAATAATCTTTCTATCTTCGACCCTATCAAGAGAAACAATATCAACATATTTGGAGGTAAAACTACTTGTAAATCAAAACAAGCCACTAAACTGTCGATAGCGAAAAGCGACGCCGCCTTTTTCTCAAAACTGTACATCGCCTGTCAGCATAGGCAAGGGAATATAGATGACTTTTTCAAACATGAAAACCAACCGTTTCCTCCGTCCCTCTCTGAGACAGGAAATATAAGATATGTGGCAAAATCGGAACTACTGAAATGTTTTAAAGACAAATATGAAGACAAAGAAGATGAAGAGGAAAATGAAAGTACTGTCATCGAGTCAACCGAGTCATTTAACGAAGATCCCGTAGACTGCACTTCATCGTTTCTAGATGGGCCTGCTGTAGTTCAAATGATAAGACCGGGCAGTAACGTTACATTTGACGATTATCGCAAAACATTTATTAATTATGTTACGAACCAGAATGGAAATCGAGTTGATGTCGTTTTTGATGCATATCATGAAGACAGTCTCAAGAATCATACAAGGGAGAAGAGGGGCACAGGATTTCGTCAAAAAGTTACACCAGCAGGTAAACTTCCAAAAAACTGGCAACAATTTCTTCGTTCGTCACAGAACAAAGTAGAGCTTTTCAACTTCCTGGCTGATGGTCTCCAGCAGGTCCAACATGCAAAAACGATTGTTGCAACCAAAGGGGAACAAGTTTTGTGTAACGATGCCACCGTAGATTTGTCCTCCCTTAAGTCAAAACAAGAAGAAGCTGATACCAGACTCTTCCTTCATGTTTCGCACGCCGTGCAGCTTGGCCACACAGAAATATTGATTAGAACGGTTGACACAGATGTGGTTGTTGTAGCTATTGCCTTATACAGCGGCCTAAAAGAAATGGGTTTGAACAAATGTTGGATATCATTCGGAACAGGGAAAGCTTTACGTAGTATTGCTATTCACCAACTTGTGAATAAACTCGGCCCAGACAAATGCAGTGGCATGTTATTCTTTCACGCATTTACAGGGTGTGATACAGTATCTGGATTTTGTGGAAAGGGAAAAAAATCCTTTTGGAAAACTTGGAATTCCTTCCCTGAAGTTACCAAAGTATTTGAAACCATGTCACGACCTCAAAATGAAATTGAAAGCCATCAATTGGATGCTTTGGCAAGATATGTCATTCTGACTTACGACAAAACTAGCGATGTAGAAGACATTAACCAAGCTAGAAAAGAGTTGTTCATCAAGGGACGGGCAATGGACAGGCTGCCACCAACACTTGGTGCTCTTGAACAGCATACAAAACGAGCTTATTTACAAGCAGGATTGATCTGGGGTCAAAGTCTGATACCAAATCCTGAATATCCGAACTTTGAGAACTGGGGCTGGATGAAAGAAGACTGTATTTGGATTCCATGTTGGAGTACAACCAAAGAAACGTCCGCATCTGTAAAGGAATTGACGAAGTGTTCATGCCGCAGCTGCATTAAAGGACGATGCATTTGTAGGAAGTCGGGCCTTCCCTGTACTGGTCTCTGTAAATGTGGGGGAGATTCCTGTGATATGCATTGAAATAAATGATATATATAATTTTCACTGTATTTTACTGTATTTTTAATAAATTTCTTGAAACCCTTGGCTTTAAATCTAAGCAAAACAACATTATCGGAAAGGTGGTATTGTAAAAAGGTAAAAAATGAGTACTTGAGTCAGACGCGGCAAGCTGTTAACTCTGGAAGTAATGTCTCTACGACTATGAAATAGGTGTCATTTTTTAGCTCAATGTATAAGGTATATTACTTCTTAAGTCTATTTTATCACCACTTTTGTCGCTTTCCTATAAATGGAGCAAGAAAAAAAAAGTTTGCCTGTTTTTACAATTTCATAATACGTTGGTGGCTGTAAACAGAAATATATTAATCTTACCATTATATAATGTAGTATCGTCTTGTAGGTAATTTATCGACGATGATTTGTTCTCTGAAGAGTAAACTCCTCAGTCTTATCGTTTTCGTAGAAAATTCGAAAAACCGGAATCAGGGAGATAAAAAGGGGGGGGGGGAGGGGGGTAAACATTATTTCTTGACGTGCTTCCATATCTACATTGAAGCACATATATGACAGCTACATTCATGCCAAGTTTCATGCTTTCTTCAGGATGGGACCGTATTTTAAGTTAAGGACCCGTACTAATAAAAAAGAAAGGGAAAAATGAGAGAAACATTTATGTTATATAAAATCAGTGAATATTCTAAATACGCCTGTATAGTAAATACAAGTTTATAATGAACTCTATTTACCCAGTCCTAAGCCTGGTAACGTATGAACGGAAGTTAAATTTGATTGTAAATTTCATTTTGCAAATAGGGATATAAAAACGTAAAGTAAACGTTCTACGGCACTACATTTCTTCGAAATTTTTCAAGAAACGTGGTCAACCTTAGTATAGATAGCCATCGTCTCAAGGTTTAGATAGCCCGTCTGCATAACGAAGTCGACACGTTAACTAGTCGACGAATTCAACTAGCCGATGGACTAGCCCAAGAACGAAAATGAACGGTCTAGTTTCGTTGCCAGTGAATACGTCAACGACCCATCAGTATCCAATCCTCAGCCACTGGACCAAGACGCGTGTGTTGCCAGCCAACTCAATGCACTGCGCCAAGTAATTGTGAATTTTGTGTGTGTAACTACTAACACTTACGTTAACCTTACTAACAATATGGAGTAAACCGAAATAAAAATTACTATTGTTATTATTAATACATTTTCCACGTAATTCTGTAACGCAAACTTATTTTATCTCAAAATAAGTGTTATAATGTCGTTAAAATAATTCCATCTCTGAATAAGCTTATTGTATCGAGAATACAATACTAGGGTTTGGTTGGGACTATCTATGTATGTTTCACATAATCTCAAACTGAATATGAAAAACCTTGAATAAGCTAGTTTTGCTCAATATTACACTTCACAGTAGTTTTTCACTCCTTTTCACATAATCTACTTTATCAACGAATATTTTTCTATTATTATCTTCTGTTACACCATCACATTTTTTTCAGTTACATCAACTCCTTTTGCAGTTACATCAACAACATCTTCCGTAACACCATCACGTTTTTCAGTTATATCAACGCTTTTAGTGACATCAAAACCTTTTTCAGTTACATTAATGCCTGTATCAGATACATTATCACCTTTCTTAGTTTCATAAACCTCTTTTTCAGTTACATCATGATCAATTTCACCAATACCATTTCCATCGTTTTCATCATCATCATCATCATCATCACCGCCTGTTTCATCGGTCTTGCTCTCCAGAGCCTCATCGGACGGCTCAAAAGAATGCCAGCTGAGTTTCTCAAGCCACGTGGCCATGTTTCCTTCCACTTCGCCCTTCACGATGTTCGGATAGATGTGGTCGTGTTTGAACTTCTGTATGGCTTCTTCTGCGTCATCCCACGTCAGGCTATCGTGGCTGTCTTTAAATTTCGCGTCGTACCTCTCATAGTGCACCTGTAATAAGATTTAGATATTTAATGGTTCAAAATTCACATTATACACACATTATGCACATACTAACACACTACCAATACACTGTACACAAGAAAGTCTTGACTATGTATTGACGTTTTGTAGGGAGTACCTCCGAATAATTATTTTTAGTGTGTGGTTTTGTTACAACACTACCTTGCTCTGTAAATGGCGAAGTACAATACTACTTCGAATCGACGTCCGACGTCGATAGTTAGTTGTAATAGAATCAAAACGGAACAGACGCGCTATTGTGTTGCCCGCTAAACAAAATAGATAACTAAGCACAGCAGCGCCCTCAAATCCCACGACGGTTCTCTTTTTGAACAGACTCTAACTCAATGATACATCTTATTTTATTGAGTTGAGATTACACCCCAAGTAAAGCCAATGTTATTGTGTAATGTAACTGTTTAAGGCCATGGCTGCACTAAAAATAGGGTGAGCATATTAAAAAACTCACCAATTAACATTTTTGTTCTGTTGTGTTGTACTTCAAATCAATATATTTGTATTTTTATGATAATCCCCTATTATATTTCTATATGGCCCAGTATGAAACATCTTCTTTGTTAGATTTAAAAAGTAGTATTTTTTTCAGTATTCATTTTATTATAAGTCCTTTAATTGCGTTACTACCTGCCGAGTTATACTTTAATGGTATGTTGTAATGTACTAGCCAGACTATCACCATTATGAGACGGGAGGAACGTGCTCGAAGACGAAGTGCGAGAATATAAGAAGGGACCGTGTCGCCGTGCCTTCACCAACATTCTTACTTAAAATTGACCCGTTTTACAAAATGAATGAAATAATTCACGAAAGCGAAATAAAATCTACTCAGTGGAGTACGCAGTGGCGTGACATAAGCTTAACACATAGCTACGACTGTCTTGAGCCGTCTCCATCTATCAATTTTCTTCTGCAAGCTGTATAACCAGCCTGTTGCCACCTTAACTTGCTTATTATTGATCGGATACAGGGGGGATAAGTACCTTGTCTAAGACCAGACCCAGCCCGGGTGCAGTAGGTATCATGACCTTCTCTTTGCCGAACGCCTTGTCCATGATGGATATGTCTGTGAGGTTCCGGAGCACTGCTATCATAAGACCCACCATTTTGCGTATCTGATGCAGCATGAAGCTTTGACCCTGAAAACGATATCAATTTAAACTATCTGAGAGATAGAGTGAGCAGCAGTGTGATAAAGAGTGTTGATAAGAAGAAGTAAGTAAAAGTAACAAGACATGAGAAAGGGATGCTCAGATGGTTTGGGCAATTAGAGGTTGGAGGAAAGAAGATTGACCAAATAGGTACATAAGCGAGCGTAAATGGGAACAGTCGGAAGACTTACACCTTGGCGAACGTATTCAGAGACGTTCTAGCGAAAGGCCAGGTGAGCTCTCTTGAAAACAGTTAAAATCCCAATCCAGTTTCAATCCTAATAACGCTTGTTTGGTACTATTGAACCAAATTGAGTTTGAAATTGAGATCGAGCACGCGATTGACTTTGCGTGTTGACTCGTGGAAGAACAACGTCAAAATCGCGTCAAAAGTACCAAAAAATCGAGGAAAGTCGATTTCACTTAGTTCCATAAAATTCCACCAAACTCCATTCCAAATTGTGCGCTAGTATAGGATTGGAATAGAGCAAGCATGTCAAACATGTCGCATGCGGCCCTTTACAGCTTTGTCTGCGGCCCGATTCAATTTTAAGAACATATTATAGTATATTTTTCTGAAATTTTACTACGTATTAGGTAATGATTAAATAAACGATTAGCATCCTGCCCCCCTATTTCCTAACTGAAAGTCACTCGGTGACTAACGTTTGACAAGTAAGAATATGAAAAATTATCTTATTTAAGATAATTTTTCATATTCTTGTTCATTTCTTGTCAAACGTTAGTCACCGAGTGACTTTCAGTTAGGAAATAGGGGGGCAGGATGCTAATCGTTTATTTAATCATTACCTAATACGTAGTAATAACTAATCTCACTAATGACTAACTAGTCTGACTAATGTCAGAAACCGGTTTGTGAAAGAACCAGTGTGGCAAATAATTCAGTGCACCTTGCAGAGGCTCCTCTCTTGCACAAGTCACACGTCTTCGAATTTTTCCTTCTAGGACATGTCAGTTTCCTCACGATGTCTCCTTCATCGATCACTTCACTCAAGCTGGTCTCTGAACTAACGCAGGGTGACCAAGAATGAACCGGTATAACATAACATAACACCCAACAGTCACATACGTAGTCTTGATCCCACACTAGGATTCGCTGTGTCGTGGGTATCAGTACCACGAGTACTACGAGTACCATGGTACCATAACACCCAGACCCGGAACAAATATTTGCAGATCATACAAACATTTGTCCCGCAGCGGAAATCGAACCCGCAACCTCTTGCATCTCAGCCGGCTACTTGTCCGCCGCGCCACAGAAGTCGTGATAGCAGCTGTAATGTAGTTGTGTAAATAACATACCTTTACTAACAAAACAGCAAATTCCATGTCGTTTGTAACGAAAACCTTTTCAATGCTGAACCCCATCATATACCTCAGCGACGAAGGGTCTTGATGATGCCTAAAATCATTATCAAGATCATAAATTTGAACTAACCGCGAATTGGACCATTTCATTCACTCATTACCAACATGCATATCATTACATCATAATATTTATAGCTTAGGTCTAGTACACGCACGTATTGTTAACTAGCATTCATTCGCGGTTTCGCTCGCGTGGTACCAGGATAAAGTCTAATCATCAGCTTGCAGAAGTCCACTGGTGGATATAGGCCACCCACAGAATGACAGGACCAACGGTCTTGAGCCACCTCCATCCACCGACTTCCTGAAATCTATAAAATGTCGCTGGACGATCGGCCTTCCTACTCTTTCGTCCGGTGTCAGTTCTGCTTGCTAATTCAATTAAAATGTCTCTATGAAATAAATATGATACAATCAGGCTTAATTTTTCTTACACTATATAATTGAAACGTAAAAATAACTAACTAGCTAACTAAAATATCTCTGTATCTCAACGAAATCGGTTCAGCCACTACGGCACAAATATTGGTGGCCATACACGCAACCAGTATACCTGACAGGTTTACCTTAATATATTACCTGTACATGTAAGCCAGAACTTGTATGTGATAAAACCATAAGTCAAGTCAAGTCAAAAAGAACTTTATTCATTGAAATCACAAGGATCATTTTGAATCGTCTTATACAATGTCGCCCATGCGCATGTGACCGCCCGTAATATTCTGAATATTCATGAAAAAATTTCGAAAATAAACTTCAAAAGGGGGGGTCTATCTATAAAATTTTTCATGTTTCTAGGAACCGGTTTCTACCTGAGCGACCCTTTTTATTTGAATAGTTGCAAATGTTCAACAAGTTGTATGCTGGTTTTTTTTTAGAGATAGGTACATATTAGTAATGTTCTGTGAATTTTTAGCTGATATGTAGTAGATTACAAATAATAATTAAAAAAGTCGTCCTATGGGGATAATTTATGGACTTAGACTAGTTTTTTTAAATAAATACACAATTTTTTACCGAAAAAATGACTTCGATTCCGTCTTTTTTTTCGTAGTCGATAATTTTTAGTAAAAATGTTAATTAACCTGTTAAAATAACTCATAAGCTTTTGGAAATAATAAACAGAATCCAAATCGACCCATAAACTTCGGAGATGTGTCAAAAAATAAAAAGCAAATCTTAAACTCTACTTAAAAAATTAAAAATTGAATAACATGAAAAATGTTATAGATAGACCCCCCCTTTTGAAGTTTATTTTCGACATTTTTTCATGAATACTCAGAATATTACGGGCGGTCACATGCGCATGGGCGACATTGTATTAAATTAAATTACTCCTGTTCCAACGCGACCAAGCCTAGAAGAATCAGGCAACAAACTCGGCTTGGCTTACATAAATGGTCCGTCTTACCACTAGGTGAGAAGCGCCTGTGTGGTGCCTCGGAGCAAGGAGTTGCTGATACATGGTAAATGAGAACTTAAAAACCTCAGGAAGGTAGTCAAAAGTAAATAAACATCAGCAAAAATATGCAAGACAGCACACGCTATGCTTGTTATACTTATAAATAATAATCAAATACAAACATGTAAATAGGTAAGTACAAATATTGCAAATTTCCATTTTAGCAGTCGAGGGGCAGAGCGACATCTTGCCACGCGGCATACCTACAGTTATCCCTACGGTTTTATCACATATACGTTCCAGTTTACCTGTACAGGTAATCTGTTCAGTTGAACCTGTCAGGTATACCGTTGCTTGTATGGCCACCGTAAGTATCAAGCAAAGTACAAACAGTAGGGTTATACTCTTAATACTTACTTCTTTTCCGTGAAATTATGGTAACTCTTCGTCCCTTTATACACTCCTAGTACATCATTGACCTTCTGCAACTTCTCTGCTGTTATCCTATAACCTTTCCTGTCTTCATCTCCCTCTAAACTTGGCTCAAGCACAAATGTGGGAAGGGTGTAGCTGTATGTTCGAGCATTGCATTTCGACTTAGAGTTGAATCTGTTTGTTACTCGTTTCACACCGAAAACTCTTATACATTCTGGTAGACGCTTGTTTATTTCTTCTATGCTTACTTCTAGAGCTAAAAATATTTTTTTTGTAAGAAAAGCCTAAGTTTGGCGCTGACAAAACAACAATGACACATACACAATGATTATAAGGGTTGAAGGAAGTCTGTAGATAGAGGCGACTCATGACCGTTTGTCAGTGCAGTGGACTTCTACAGGCTGATGGTGATGATAAGTTTAGCATAATCCATTTTTCTTCTTCATCAGCCGGTAGATACACGGCGCACAGCTGGACGAGGCCTCCCCTTCAGAAAATGTGGAATTTGCCATAACCACCATACTTGGCAGGCAGATTAGTGATTGCAGTACTCAGATGGACGCTGATGATACGATTCCGTTAACCCAAATTCGCGAATTGAACGCGATTAGTCTTACACCGAATGAAGCATGACTTTTGATACCCAATCCGCCGCAGGCATAGGGTGTGGCAAATTCAAGTAAGGCACAAATAAGAGCCGCCTATTATTAAATTGATGAATCCAATATTATAGTAAGCAACAAAGTAAGATCTTATAACTTACACTTGGGCTTAAGAGAACAACTTACGTAATTTTAGTGACACAATCTGTCTGGCTGCCGAGACACCCTTGTCTGTCCGCGAGCTTCTCTGGAACTGAGCTGATTGCTGGTTAGTGAAGTCTTCCTCAGTAATGTACTTGGCGTCATATAGTGCTTTAAGCAACTCCTCTTCTATCGTTGGGACCCCGGGATTTCTGTAGGAAGAGATATTGGTTACATACTCAGCCTAAAAAATCTACCAAAAGTAAATCTTGCCACTGTATCATTATAATCAGCCAGTTGAAGTTCACAGCTGGTCATAGACACAACGTAAGTATAGCGGCGGCGCACCTTTTTCTATTCTGTGCCACTCCCATAAATAGCCACAACGAATGGTTCTAAGCTACCTCCATCCACCAACTTTTAAAATGGCCGCAATCCATCGAAAGAGGGACCTTCCTAAACTGTGCCATCTGGTTTGTAGTCGCCACTCGAGCACCATTATTCCCCAATGGTTATCAGTTCTGCGAGCTATATGGCCGCTATGATACAGGCATAGCGGTCATATAGCTTACAGAACTGCTGAACCACTGTTTATTGAATGAACAAATCAATTTATATGGAAAAAGAAAGTCCTTTGGTATGACATAGAAATATAAAATAACCTTCATCTGTTATTCCCAGAAATAACAATCTGGGTTCATTGGCTTCCTAATTAATGGCCATCAGGTGAAATTTGATTATCAAAAGTTCCTCCATGTGAGGCAGACTGAATCCTTCCCTCACACAGGTACTTTCACCATCGGTCACAGGGACCTTTTCATGGCTACCAACCTCAAGCTGGTTACTAACCCAAAGCAGTGTGATCAAGAAACAGTGACACAACAAATGAAGGTAAATGTTAACGTTGTTATTAAAACAAGGTTTATACATAGTTTTAGAGAAGTAAAGTTGTTTTTTTATGGATACACAAATATTGCAATATTACCAGTAGAGAAGAGAGATGGTACAATCCAACCTAAGAGCTGATTCTATGTTTTTTGCAAACAATTGACATGAACGTTTGGTGTAGTGTAACACGGATTTTTGTATGGAAAACGAGGTTCACAAAGTGTACTCTAAGGGCGCTAAGGTTACCAATTTATTTAGACTTGGTTCTACTATCGGCTATAAATCAATGTTTACCTCTGCATACCATGGTAATTAACTCCGCTGTAACCAAGTATCATGGCCATTTTCTTCCTCTTTAACCTCTCACATAGTCTCTTCGGATCCGACCCATCATTTTCTTTTTTTGTGTAGGGTTCGTCCCACTGTCTTTTATTAAAACGCTTTTTGAAACGCGTGAGACTTTTATTTGGCACTATTTCTTGTTTTCCGTCTGCTGGCTTTTCTGCGGCGGCTGTTTCCATGGCTGTTATGTGTCTGAATTGCAAACCTGTAGGAATATAACCAAATCTTGAAGTGTCAGTGAATACTAGTCAGGTACATATGGGGAGAGGATTAGTGAGAGAGTTGTAATAGTGCTTTGTGCCATACAACCATACCTACATAAGTCTTCTCGTTAGAAACATATCGTTCGATAATTTTCCATGTTTTATACGCAAGACAATAAGAAAATGAGAATTGAGAACCGGTAAAAGCCATGTGGTAAATGTTTTACCTGGTCTCACAAGATGCCTCGGTAGGTTTTGCTTCAAAGTTCTAACAAATAGACTGAATAATTTTAGAGACATACCTACAACTGAATAAACCTAACCCAATAATTTTATCTACAAAACGTATTCTTCACCAAAAATAATTGAAATGAAAACAATACAGCAATGTCAGCAATAGCAAAACGCGGCGGCCATTTTGTTCAACCATAAAAAAAGTCGGGTTGCATTCAATGGGTACAACTGGGTCTGAGAATTTTCTAAGAACTGAGTATTCTTCCATGGTACAACCTCAGTAGGTATTTCCTCTGAGGGTACAACACACTCCAGAGGCCCATTTCTCTAACTAACAAATAGTTAACGCCTACAGACGTTCGAATATGGTGCACTCCGCACCGTGACCTTGGTGTGCTCCGTCCGGACCATATTCGATGGTATGTTCAGCGGTCCGCCGCCGCACATGCGTTGTTTTAGGTTTCCGTACCCAAAGGGTACCAGACGGGACCCTATTACAAAGCCTTCGCCACCCGTCCATCCATCTGTTTATTATTGTTATTGACGATGCGCTCGGTTCGATGATTTTTCCACAGGATTTCGTGCGGTCCGCACCTAGTTCGCTCGTGTGGACGCCGCACTCTTAGAATAAGCCGCACCGTTCAATAGCGTCAGACCAAGAAGCCGTGAATATTACGGAAAAAAGATTAATTCAGCAAATTAATCGGAACTCATGCGAAGATCTATACGAAAATCGTCATCATCAAGGTCGCATTATGACTGTACGACTATCTGTCTTTTATTGCCCACTAGTTGCGCCCCGCGGTTTCACCCGCGTGAATAATGATGAAAATTGATGATGATGATGATGATGATGATGAAAAGTAGCCTATGTGTTAATCCAGGGCGTAAAGTATCTTTATTCCTAATTTCACTCAAATCCATTCAGTAGTTTTTACGTGAAAGAGTAACAAACATCCATCCATACTCACAAACTCGCGTTTGATGATGATGAAAATTAGCCTATGTGTTAATCCAGGGCGTAAAGTATCTCCATTCCAAATTTCACTCAAATCCATTCAGTAGTTTTTACGTGAAAGAGTAACAAACATCCATCTATACTCACAAACTTTCGCGTTTATAATATTAGTAGGATTCTTTTCTTTTTTGTTACTCCGCTGTTCGATAGGTGTATAAGCTACGACGGTTGCCACAACTACCGCGATTTTAGCTTGAAAGTTGGAGGCAAGTCGACGTGATCACTGTCTAGCTAGTAGCACGAAAAGGACCGTCTTTGATGCGGTGCGGTGATGTGGCGTGTCGAGCGCACCGTACGGGTGGTCCGCATGGATTTAGTACCTAATACCGGTAGGTACGTAGTATAAAAATTCCTTGGTGGACCGTCGGTTCGGACGCACCATATTCGAACGTCTGTTAATACCTAAATAAGCTTAGAGTAATGACTTTAGTCATTATTTTCCTTTAGGTCCATTCGGTTGACTTTGCAAAATGTTGAAATCCCAAAATGTATAATTTCCATTCAGGTCACTCAGTCAGAGGCTCGGTTAGAGTCCTTGGTTAGAGTAGAGCGTTCTACTCTGTAAAGTTTACAGGAATGTATCTACTTGTAAAAGACTTGTACATACCCATGTATAGTTTTGTTGCCATGGTTGAGGTAGGTTACCTACCTAATCAATCAATGAATGAAGCGATGATAACGACGCATGCGTCAAACCAGCGCATGCGAAAATTAAGTATTTCAAGAAAAAGTTATTCAGTTGTTACAGGTACTGTACACGGTTTTGAATATCAGCATGGGTTGACGCAGTGCTTAGAAAATGAGGGGTGGAAGTTCAGAACGTCTGGTTGTGCGAGCTCATCGTCGCAGAGGAGACACGCGAGCCAAGCTTACACGATACATCACAGTTCTGCTGGCAACTCTACTTGGAGGCGGTGCTTCAGCGCTCCTCTTTCTAGTGCCGCTTTACGCTGACCCAGCCTTGAGTGCTTTGGCCGCAGATTTTGACCCACTTCCAGCCGAATGCGTTACTGAAAGGCGCGATGATCGGCTCGGCCTAGATAACTGCACCTGGGCTTCATGCAGAGAAGGTTGTACTAGTGACGCCTACAAATGCATCCAACTCCATGTCAAGTATAAACCACACTCCGAACCTTGGCGTCCCGCTGTTTTGTTTGTCAATATCAAAGGATGTGGATACCCTCCTATAGTTGATTGTGAGAATTTCACTACGAGTTACGGGTATGTTGGTGCAAGATATCCGTGCTTCTGGTCGCGTGCCGACGATAGCGTCGTGATACCTCACTGGTCACGAGGGGACCAAGTTGCGACGGTGACGAGGACGCTAGCACTACCGCTGTTTTTGTCAGTATGCGCCGGAATAGGACTGTGCGCTTTGCATTGTGAATGCAGGCCCCGAAGACGCCGACGTCCACCGCGTCGACCGCCACGCCTTCCAACGCTTTCTCCGGACGAAACGTCAGTTTATCGACTAGCCTAATCGTCAAACCATAGGTTAGGTTGCCCGCGCGGAAGTCCGTGTTGCTCGAAGGTTAGGTTATACCTAGGAGTAAAGTTATATTAATACGGTTCAAACAATATTTCCTATAAAACAAAATAAACCTGTAGGTACCTACCTACTTAATTTTTGACCTTGTATTATAAATAAAGATATGTAAGTAGGTACTTTAAATACCTACCTGTAAGTAATCGCTGTTTTATTGCAACCCAGGAACCCTATACCTACAAAGGAACATTTTAAAAATTAATTATTAAGAGCTAAAACTAGGTAAGTACCACCAACCGCCACTCAACCTGAGTGGCGCGAGCGGCTCGGGGAGCCAGGAAGCTCGCGCCAACAGGCGCCAACGCGTCGTCGGCGCATTGCACCAGACCTCGAAGACTGGCTGGGAAGACAGCACGGTAACGTCACCAGACTTACTCAGATACTCACTGGGCACGGTTGGTTTGGCGAGTATCTCAGTAGGATCGGACGCGAACCGACACCACAATGCCACCATTGTGGGTGGGACTCGGATTCTGCGCAGCATACTCTGGAGCATTGCTCAGCGTGGTGCGAAGAGCGTGGAATCCTGGTCAACAGGATCAGGCAGGATCTCTCTCTGCCAAGCGTATTAAAGCTATGTTGGCAGATGAGACGGCGTGGAAGGTCGTGACCACTTTCCCCCTTTCTCGGGGTTCGGAGGAGGCGGCGGCGGGGTGTCGGCCGCCCTGCGATACCTGCCCATGAGTGGGTGGGCTACCGCTCACCCCTGCTAAGAAAATTCCAACTAACAACTAAAATTCCGACTAAGGGATTACACCAGTATCCATGCACCTGAGTACTCAACACCGATACTGCGATCACCAATCCTCCTGCCAAGCGTGGTGATTATGGCAATTCCCCCCATTATATTTTATGGGGGAGTCCAGCAGTGGACGTCTAAAGGCTGGTGATGATGATATTATCTACAAAGATGACGTTAAAGAAAACGACTTGGTAGGTACCTCATAATCTACCAGAGATCAAGCCCGAGTACATAAATTCAAAAGGAGTGATCACATTGATTGAGCAACACAAGGTGACTTTAATCAGAGCTTCGATAAGTTCTCTGATCTAAACAAAAAGATAAGAGTCGTGGCTTATATTTTGCGATTTATTAATAATATCAAACCAAGCATCAACAAATCTCGTGGTTTTTTTATTTAGGGTCTATTGAATTGAGACAGGCAACAATTACCTTTTCATTTCAACAATGAAATAAAGTCTATCATGAGCTAACTAAATTTATCATTCATACTGAGAACTTGACATTATTGCATACTGGTCCGAAATTGTTATTGACTAGCCTAAATCAAAGATATTGGATGGGTAAAGGTAATGGTAACAGAGTTGTAAAAAAGTCAAATTATAAATGTTTAACATGTTTCCGTCTCAAGCAAGCAAGCTTCAAAGCAGCTGATGGGTTCCTTGAAAAGAGTTACTTGAGCAAGAGCGTTTAAAAAGATAAGACTTGGTTTTTGCAGGGCCGATCGTATTAAAGAATTCCAGAGTTAGGAGAGCAAAACCATACACAAAGGCTAAGTAAAGCCATCCATCTAGAGTTTGCCACAGATTTGTCAACTGATAAATTTTTAGCTTGTTTCAAAAGATTCATAGCTAGACGAGGCATGCCTAGGTACAGAAGTTTTTTGTGACCATGGCAGTAACTTTCGAGGGGCAAGTTATCAATTAGGCCAATTAGGTGATTTATGCAAACTGAATGTAACCGCGAGCCACCAGCGGACATACATAACTGCACAAGGCAGCTGGGCGTTAAGTTTCATTTCATACCAAGTTGCAGCCCCGTATTTGCGGGACTCGCTGAAGAATCAAATAGTTGTATTAAAAAATATTATCAAACACGATGAAAGTGCAGATAGAGGTTGTATTAAAGTCAAGACCACTGATAGCACTTGACTGCCTACTTTGAAAATGAAGTTAGCAATGTACGCGTGAATAGATTAAAATAGGTACTGGCAATACTACCTATCTAAATTCACTAATTCAGTCAGTGTAGAGCCAAATGGCACGACGATGTACCAAACATCACTGAGGGCATGCTAGTAATAATCAGAGGATAACTTTAAACCATTGATCTGGAAAATGACCCGCGTTGTAAAGTATTCTAAGGTTAGAGCACTTAATGGAACGATCTACGCTCTAGATCATTGTCATCCGTTACGGTGCTTGCTACCTAAAAAAAGATAATGATAACTGAATTATTGTGTAAGGTGTGTTAACGATTTTATGAATATTGAATAAGCATTAGTACCTAATGTATAATTGACTCATGTACCATGTGAATATTATTTAAAAAGCTACGCATTCTTGTGGCCGGCAACATGTTGGAAACACCGACAAAAGTGTGAATTTTTAAGAAAAAAGTCAAAAAGCAGTGGACCTGGTTATTCTAAAAAATTTTATAACGCGAAAAATCTCCAACAATCGCAAGCAGGTAAAATATAATAATATAAAAGACTTATTTTCAATCTACTAGTAACGACCTTTAAGTACTTAGACCAAAGTTCTTACACTTACGCTGGTTCCCCATGGGGCTCGACCTAAGATCAAGGCACTTCAATACAGTGTGGCCAGAACACATTCCTTTTTAAAACAGATAACACTTTTATTTTTGTAATTTGCTGTTTTTAGTGTAAGCATAGGCCTTTAATTTTAAATCAAATAAATAAAAAACAAACAAACATTACCTAGTCACAACCACACTCCCATTCATCATACAACATTTAGTCAGTTCCTAGCAAGTTCCGTCAAAGAATACATCAAAAATGTAAGGCTGTCAAGCATAGTAAGTTATTTAAGTAATTTTCCTCTTGAAACTAACATGTATAGGTTAACAAAGCTAAGGCTAGCTAAATGAATACCTTATATAATGCGATACATTTTAATGTAAGCACAGTTTCGAACAATAACTTACAAAAATACCTTCACAAATTGAATGATCAGCTCAGTGCTAATGAACATTAGGACTCATTCAGACTCACCACTTCGGAACCACCTTTACATCACATCAACGTGGTGATCAAATATTTTAACCACTCAGATTGATAGTAAATATAATAGGGGCCTTATTCATAATAATAATTTCGCTAGCTCATTTTTATGATTGCGGTGTGGTTCTGTATCGTTATGTCCGAATATGCCCTTATTCAGGATGCATAGCATAGCAGTCATAATAAATCACTACATAACCTGTTAAAACTATTTACTTACAATAATTTACAGTAAATTTTTGCACTGAGAGTAAGTTTTTATTCTATCTCTAAGACTCCAAGTTTTAAAGTAATATTTTGTCATATTAAGCTATTATTTTTTCAATAACAAGAACTGATAGCTCAATTTCAATTGGGTATATACAATAATTGAAACCATGCCTTTATAATGTGTAGCTCATAATATACCGGTACAAAATAACAAATTACATACAGAGTTAGGGACAATTTCACTCACATAAATAGTCAGAGATGACTGTAAAACTACTAATGGAAGAACATTCGATGAAGAATTACCTAGTCCTACAAATCAACATCAGCCGTCAGGCCTGACAACACGGCACATAGTCCTACTAGAAGTAGGTACGATAAATGGAATCCTAATGAATGTTCTGCGATGTTTCTTTTATTTAAGGCAGTACCCCGACCAAACACGGCGTCAAGCTGTTTTTTTCAAGCCTCTCTCCTCGTTAAATAAAGCAAGTAGAAAAAAATTAAAAGTCACAACATATATTTGACATTTTGTCATCAAGTTCCACGATTGGTTTAATGATTTAACGTCGTAAGTACTCGACAATAAACCCATGAAAAAGTTGAAATAAATCATGATTTTGTAACTCTTCTCTTAAAGTTCACGTTACTGAATTTTTTGGTTTACACAATTGGATAGTTAATTTAATAGTAGAATTATTACACGATTATTTTTTTTTTAAATGGGTTCTCTTTATTTTTTATGAATTATATTTCATGAATCCGTGCGAATCAGAGGCCCAATTCTCTAATTTTAAAACATTCCAGTCACAATATAATCTCGTGTCGGTCGCACTGTATCGTATAGTAACTACTACTTAATCTTCGCGTATGCATGCGAAGATTAAGTAATAGTTACTATATAGGTGACAGCTGACAGTGCGACTGAGACGAGATTATACTGCGAATTGAATGTTTTTAAATTAGAGAATTGGGCCTCTGGCTGTGCGCAAGGAGCGGACCAGTCAGCCGCCGGTTCTCGGACGGACGGCTAGATGGTAGTACTATTAGAACGGACTACATAGGTGTCACTAAAATAAATAATTTGCGATGTATTGTAGAGGCGAACACCTCAAGGTCATTCGGTCAGGGTAGCGCCTTAAGTATTTTTTGTACAACCATCTCTCATACTATAATCTAAAAACAAATCAAACATGGCAGTATTGAGTTCGTGAAATTGTCCCACAAATTTATTCCTATCTATCATATAATAGCATAATCAACAAGTTTTGTATATAACTTTCGATAAAACTCTTCGTATAACGCACAGCCATATTGCCCTGACTAAGTAGATATCTACTGCCGCGTAAAATATAATTTTATAGATACATTCAAGTTATAAGGTAAGCACTTCCTTCTCCATAGTCGGCAAATAAAGTGATACTGGTTAAGTAACTTTCAATTTAAGAAAGACAGACCAACTATACCCCACAACCTGCTGGACCACGAAAGAACCGAGTGACTGAGTAACTGAGTACAGGAGAAATAGTTAAAAAATATATAATTAATATAAAAATTAAAACTAATCACGTTGCGACAATGGAAATTACATTCATCGACTTCTTAATTGTTTATTTATCGCTATTATTATATGATATTGTTTGAATAAATTAAATATAACGATAGATACAATAAGTTGGAAGACTCACCGGATCACGTTTGGCTGTTCTCGGTTTAAATTAATTCATTTAAAATCAGTCTAATAAACCGAAAAAAGACCGACCGCCTCTTTTGTTTAGGACGACAATAACCGATGTGCCTTTAGTAAACAAGAATATAATAAATATGCTAAGGACTTGACAACACTTGACAACTCTTTTTTGACATAAAGAATGTGAAATGATGTAATGATGTTGACAGCCATTTGAAAATAACGTGCTCTAGTCTTCTTCTTTATTTATTTAATGACCTGTTGAGGAAAACTTTCCTCAACTTTGTCAAGTATTATTTTGATAAAGTTATGCCAAGTCGTCAAAGTCTCAGTCATGTCAGTTCTAGTAAAGCGATATGGCAGTTTCATTAGAAAGTTCGTGGAAAATTTTCCACCCGTTTAAAAAGACATGTAATACATTTATATTTAAATTCACTACTACGTGCTCTTTAAATAAGCTACATCGGTTAAAATGCCACCAAAATTACACGATATAACTGAAAAAAAAAAACAATAGAAATTAAAATAAAATAAAAATGGACGACGTCTCGTTTTGAACAAGCAGAAAAAAATTCCATATGCTCTAGTCATTGTTCTAAGAAAATAACAACATAGATGTCAACATAGATGGCAGCACTTGATAGATGACAAAAAGGAGTTGTAAACGCGTAGACACAGTAACCAATAAAACAAGAGTTGGTTACCTACTTCTGTATAAGTGTAAACGTGTCCAAGATTTTTAAAGATAATTATTTTCATACACAGACCCTTGACTTTTTGGGCAATTTTCGTTGGTATAAAATTTGTCCTGGCTGCTGGCTTAAAGGTTTGTTATTACTGGAAGAAAGCACCGAGTTGGTCGTGGAAAACAATGGCGGCGATGAGCTCACCACTTGTCACGTCTATATTTCAGTGATTGTGTGCAACCCACGGTGAAAAGAGGCTCTTTGAGGCTCTGACTACCCCTTCGGGGAAAAAGGCATGTATTTATGTATGTACATACACAGCTTCGCGCGATTTTATTTTTCTGATTTGTTTTTGACTATTTCCAGGAATGCAAATAAGCTTAGCGACTCTTATAAGTGGCGGGTACTATAATAAAGCCGGGTATTCATTAGGCAACTTTTGTTAATAAACATTGTTTATAAACAGTTAACAGTTAACATATAACAGTTTATAAATAGCAGAATAACCGGCTTTACACTCCTATAAGTTTCTTATAAAAATACGTTCAATCGTTTGAATGTTGCTGTTTAAAAAATATATGAATAAAATATTTTCTTTTATTGTAAAACACTAATAATAAATTGGAATATAATTGACTATGATCCGATGTCTATACTAATGGACGAAAATGTTTAAAATGTACTCCGACTTCCATTAATATAGACTTTTATTTAGGTACTAATCGAGCATTTAGTTGTAGTTTAAGACCTATATTCACTAGCACAATAACGGGCGGTTGAACTGCTTTTTAACTCTACGAGTATTTAAAAAAATTATCTGTAGTCTTGACCGACAGTTACCCTGACCGTTAACATTTTCGACTCAATTTGATTAAGTTCATATTAAATTACCAAATTAATTAAATATCAAAAAATGCTCAATTAAGTTCCTTTTAATGGTCTCCTTTTTAGGCCGAACGCTGCGTCCTGCGCAGCAACAACTAAGCGACAGCATCTTAAATAGGAGATAGTACATTCTCGTTTACAGTTAACATATATTATATAATGCTTTACCTACCACATACCTTACCATGAGCTCTTATAGCGATTCAGTTCAAAATATCGGTTCGTCGTTGCCATCCGTCATCATTGAATAACTTTAATCGCAGAAGTCAATAGACCTGCTCTCTATTCTGGAACCGATATTTTGTACTGAATAGTTTTTGAACTGAATCGATATAAGAGCTCATGGTAAGGCCTTAGTAAGTAGAAAGGAAGTCTTTGGAAGCAGGCTCAATCCTTTCACCACAATAATTCTCCCTAGCACCGGTTAGTGTTACGTGAGAACGCGGAAGCATGATACGCCTCGGACGTTCGATACAATATAGTGCCTTAAAAGACTAGATTTTTTTATTATAATCAATCAAAGATCGACATTGGTTTGCTTTCAGTAGTTTACAATCATTGGTCACAATACGTTTTCCATGGCCCCGTTTCAATATCACCACGAAAGAACTAGCGACGTAAACTGTAGTTATCAGAGAACAACTTGCGACATCTTTGAGGTGAGTCGGTATCGTTTCCGTTCCAACTCCATGTTGGAGTCGAGGCCTCGTTTGACTGTCATGCTGGATGTACCTGCCTCTGATTCGTCGATCAACTTGCGAGCTTTGCAATACCTATAAAAGAGAAATTATTTCCTTTTCTATTACTCAACTCAAGCTAGAGGTCCAACTAGTACAATAATTATTACATTACGATTTGTCTCATTTCATTGGATATTTAGCCCGTGAGATTAATTACGGTAATCTAACGACATCATCATCAAAAGATGATTCTAAGAACCTGATGTAAAGTAGTTACCGTAGCCCATGGACGCCTGCAACACCAGAGGCATAACACGCGCGCTGTCGACTCTGAGACATATAGATGAAAAGTCTCATGTGCCTGGTAATTTCACCGGCACCCGTACCCTTCAAACCGAAACACAGCAATGCAAGCACTACTGCTTGGCGGCAGAAATAGGTACGATGGTAGTACTTCCCCGGACGAGCTCTTTCACATGAAGTTGTTCTACTAGGTCACTAGGTAAGGTGTCAGATGTTCTCTCCTGCGTTAGGTCAGTGATCTTGCTTAAGGTGGCCCTGCCTCCCTATTCCCTAACTTCAGTCACTCGGTGACTAACGTTTGACAGTTAAAATTACCATCAATTGACAATTTTTAATGACAATTTTGAGCAATTGATGGTAGTTTTACTTGTCAATCGTTAAGTCACCGAGTGACTTTCAATTAGCCAATGTTAATCGAGTTTTATAAGCTAAAAATGGCTATTTTTATTGTTTAAAATGTTACTAATGTATAATTTACTATGGTTTCACAGAAAGCTGCTATAAAAATAGCTATAAAAGGTTTTTTTATTTAAACCTCTCCTCAACTATAGTTAAGAAAAAAAAAATTAAAAGTGTGATACTTGTTTTTGCAGGCCAGTGTAGTTGGACATCTAGCCTGAGTTGAGTAAACTTCGTACACTATGCGTGGTTCGAGAGGAGACGCATTTCTGGTTTATTTTGTAAAAGCTGTGACATGCTGGCTCCTCAGAACACTTTGGTTGTATTTATAGGTGCTAATGGTACTTATGGGGTGCTCAGCTATTTATGACAATACCTGTAGTCTCTAGCGTTGTTGACTCGTTGCATGGTCATGTCCACGGCCGATGGTAGATGGTAGAAGCTCTGCGTAGGTATATTTGAGTCGGACAGGTCTAGTACGGTGTAGTTGGTAACCGGGTGCTGTCGGTATGATGTGTCATTCTGGATCCGGGATGAAGTGCTAAAAAGATAACATCAATTCAATAATAATTAGAGATACAACGGATAGTTGTGGTTTCATATACACGAGCGGCACGATGTCAACGGCAGAGGCAACTGCACCCGTCGGCGGCATCCGTTGACGCGTCGGCGGCAGACGTCGATCTATAGCGACGCTTGCAGTTGTTGCAGCAGCTGTCAACGGCAGAGCGCTAATTCGGCCAAAGTCCGGATAACGGTTAACAGGCCGAGGCTTAGGCCAGGGCTCCGGATATCCGGTTGCTCTCGAGGCAGCAGAGCGTGTTAGCGGTGACCCGGACGTGGTTCGTAGTCAGAAAGTCCGGAGACCACGAAAAAACAGGCTGAGTCCGAGCACCTCAAATACCTACAGCACTCCTTCAATGCAATAAAGTACCTTGTTGAATATTTTCCAAAGCCGTGAGCCGGGCCAATGAGCTAGGCCAGTTAGCTAAGCTAGCGAGCCAGGCTCGTTAGGCAGATAGCTTAACACAATTACCTGCAAGTGCTCGATGCTCCGGACATGTGGAAACTAGGAGATGTGCTCGGTGTGATATTAGGGGACGTTTGAGCGCTGCCATAGCCTTGGTCTATGTCGGTCTCCGGGGCTGTTTCTCGAGACTTCATAATTTGCATCATCCTGTTGTAACAATAAGGTGCATTTAAAAATGGCATTTGTTAATGAATAGGGTATAGGGTTGATTTGGGTTCAGAATTTCGCTTCGTTTTTATAACCATAGAGGGATATCGACCTGACGGGACATCAACCTTTGAAACTCATGAGAGCGTCTTTTCGGCCTTTTGATCATCATTTTAGACCTACTAACAAACATATATCATGTATGTAAAAGACACACTATGGCGGCGGGTATTCTGTGTACCCGCGGCGTATATCGGCATACCCGCGCGACAAAAAGCCGCTGGCTGCGCCGCTAGTGTGTAGGAGCCTTTACACATTACAATGTCCAGTAGTGGACTTCTAAAAGCACGGTCTTAAGCCGCCTCCATCCACCGAATACTGGCGAGTCAATAAATGTCGTCAGACAATCGAGAGGCCTTCTTATACTTACGTCGCCACTCAACAACAGTTATTTCCCAACGGTTGTCAGTCCTGCAAGCTATATGGCCTGCCCATTGCCACTTCTACATTCTTCCATTGCTAATTCTACAAGGCCGAGAAAATGCACGTGGGAACCTTTTTCCCAACTACTTTAGTGAGGAAGGGTAATGTATTAAACAACTACCTAGTATGTATCTAGTTACATTTAATAACTGACCAACAAACCCAATTGCGATAATAATTGGCGATGGAGAACGCAACTACTTTCACTTTCATCATCATCAGCCGTAAGACGTCCAGCGCTGGACGAGGCCTGCCCCATAGAATGCAATTTTCACCCTTTAACTCTTAATTATGACACTTAACGCATGTCAAATTAACAGGTTTGTATGAAAAATTTACAACTTTGATATCCACAAATTGACTGAGCATTCATCAATATCATCATCAGCCTGCAGAAGTCCACTGCTGGACATAGGCCTCCCCCTTAGAATGCTTAGACGAACGATCTGGAGTTGCCTCCATCCACCGACTTCCTGCGACGTTTATAATGTCTTTAGTCCATCGAGTGGAGGGCCTCCCTCTACCGCGTCGTCCGGCTTGTGGTCGCCACTCGAGAACCTTTATTCCCCAACGGTTATTAGTTCTTCTAGCTACATGAAGTGAGTATTACTGCCATTCAAATCTTTTGAAATTTTTAAAGAAGTTTGAAACTAGATATTTCGCCTTTTTCTGGTTTCGCGTACCTGTGTAGTAGTCTAGCAAGAGGCGCCACAGTGCGGTGATGTCGCTGCGCGCGCGCGGCCAGCCAGGCCGGCCACGCGCACAACCCGAGGTCTGCACGCGCGCACGCCACGCACGCGCACCCTACATCTACACTATCCACCACTTTGAGCCGCACATCTATGAACAGAAACAAATAATTATATTATAAAGTACAATTGTTTGGTTCAAATCCAGGGAGACGATTATGACGCAATTAACATAACACCCAACAGTCATATCCATAGTCCTGAATCCACACTAGGATTCCCTGAGTCGTGGGTATCAGAAACTACGAGTACCTAGTACTTAGTAGCAGAACTTCTTGTGAAAGAGTTCGTCTGGGGAAGCACTACCACCGTACCTATTTCAGCCGCCAAGCAGTAGTGCTCGCATTGCTGTGTTTCGGTTTGAAGGGTACAGGTTCCGGTGAAGTTACAGGCACATGAGACTTTTCATCTTTATGTCTCAGGGTCTGCAGCGCGCGTTTGATGCCTCTGGTGTTGCAGGCGTCCATAGGCTACGGTAACTGCTTTCCACCAGGTGGGCCGTATGCTTGTTTGCTTGCCAAATAGTATAAAAAAAAACCCCCACCACCACACCCAGACCCGGAACTAATGTTGGCAGGTCATGCAAACATTTCTCCCGCAGCGAGAATCGAACCCGCACCTATTACGACTCAGCCACTGCACTACGGCAATTATCGTTGTCCGATTGAATGTAACACTATTTATGTCTACATAAACTCCATCTATCGCTCGAAACTCACCAGATAACGTCAGATCCAGATACTTGTCCAACAACTCCGCAGCGTCCCGTTTGAACCTTGCCCGGAACTTGGGATGTGTGGAGGTCAGGTCAGAATCCGTGCCTACGTACTGCGCCAGCAAGGCCGCGAAGGCCACGGGTGTGGGCGCCAGCAGCCTCCACCGAACATGCTGGCCGACCATCCACTCAAGCTGTCTGAACGTCTTCCCGCAGAGAGACACGCCGCTGGTGTTAGCAAGGGTTTTTAGAGTGGGCGCTCGGCTGAATTTTTCTTCGCTCTTAGCTGTAACAGAATAAGGGTCTTGTTAGCAGAGTGGCGATTACGTAATTCTGTTGCTATTGGTTTCAATCGATTTCAATGCTTTTTCTATTTGAAATTACGTTTATGCGATTACCTAATGCATACTTAACAATAACATGTAGCTGAAAATACCATCATCATCATCATCCTCATTTGCTATATGTATGCCTATAACATTTGAGGAGTTCCCTCAATTCCTCATGGATTCCATCATTAGAAATGGGTTTTGAAAAAAAATGGGACCAATCTGGAAGTACATCTATTAAAATAAAAAAATAATTTTCCAAATCGGTTTATAAACGACGGAGATATGAGGTAACAAACAAAAAAAAAACTTACGTGGCTGGATGGAATACAGTAGGACAAAAAGGTACAATTGGAGTTAGCGGCTGGAGAGAGCCCAAGACAGATCCGGCTGGCGAAATTTACACGACCAGTCCAAGGCCACGGCTGTAGCGCCTTACAGTCACATACGTAGTCTTGATCCCACACTAGGATTCCCTGTCGTGGATATCAGGCACTACAAGTACCATGATACCAATAAACATTTGTCCCGCAGTGGGAATCGAACCGGCAACCTATTGCATCACAGCCGGCTACTCGCCTGCCGGCCACAGAGGTCGTCAAACGAAATGAAATTTTAGGTATTATAACTTTGACATTTGTGTATTGTGCGTATAATATGTATGTAATTGAATATTTTATTAATTTAAAGTCTGACGTAGGTATATATAGGTATATAACATGTGTAATTTGTTTGACATTTAAATTCTAATAGACATAGGTACCTAGCTTAATTGTTTTTAATTTTTACCTAACATCTTAATACGATACCTATGTTTCACAATAAATGATATTTGATTTGATTTGAACGCTGATTGACGATGGCTTACCAGCAAGACTGAGGCAGGCAAGCGCCACGTGCGCCAGGCGGTCGGCGCGCAGTCTGTGGGCGTCCATGAACAAGTCCAATTGCGCCACAGCTGAGTGGAGTGTGGCGATGCTGAGGCCAAGCTTCTTGGTGACATCACGCAACTGCTGGACTAGGGTGCCGCGAAACTCCAACTGTGGGATTTACAAACACATGATACTATAACTTTTCATTTAAAAAACCGACTTTCGCCATTGTATTCGACTAAATATTTGGATGAAAAAAAAATGATGAAAGGATTATGATACTTTCTGAATGCAAATGCTTGGTTTGCTGTTGAAAATATCAAAATCGCCATATGTAGGTATGCCTACAATATTTGAAGAGTTCCCTCAATTCCTCATGGATTTCATCATCAGAACTGGATTCAGAATCTGGGACAGAATTGAGAACCTCCTCTTTTTTGTGAAGTCGGTTAAAAATACTACTAAAATTACTACTAAAATATCAACTAAGTAGGTTGTTAAGATATCTTTGGATAAACTTCCGAAAATATACTCCGTTATACTAACGTATTTTGACCTTCTAATCACGAATATCATAACGAAAATTGGCGCTAACGCCATTTTGAAATTTTCACAAAATTAAATTACTACAGCGGAACAACTCACGGAGTTAATGTTTTACAGCGGAAAATAGACACATAATGCAACTACTATAGCGGAGAATATTCAGAGTTAGCGTTATTGGAAAAGGGGTTCTCCTGCGTTTTTCTTATTCAAAATGGCGTTTGCGCCCATTTTCGTTATGATATTCGTGATTAGAAGTTCAAAATACGTTAGTATACCAAATTTCAGATCGGTCGGCGGTATGCGCTTTTCGGAAGTACACCCATATCTTTTCATACATTTTTACTCAATCCTAAAGAAAACTAAAAACAACCTCCTTAAGAGGTGGTGGGGGGTCATCTCTACTACCCCGTTTTCTCCCACCAAACCCTCCACCAAACCCTTAAACCGACGTTAAAAAAAGCACATTCTAACTAATCCTAAGTCAAATCGTGAGAATTTACTTTTAAGACCATTTTAATTTGTGCATAATCTTGCTACATTAATGCATAACAATAGGTAGGTAGGTATTATTTAATTGTACACTATGTGTAGTATGACTAATATGGCGCAATAAGAATCAATCTTGTAATATTGCCTTAACAAACCAATTCATTTCATCAGCCAGAACAAGAACAGAGCTAACGGTTCATACACAAGTTTATTGTATGCCTTACAACATCGCAATAAGGAACAGAATTGTAAGTAGATTAACCATGTTGTAATACTGAGTAAACAGAACAAAGGGATTTAAATTATCGTGGCATGGTATCATTTAAAAAAAATTACGACTACACACCACGTCATTTACTCCTGCTAACGTTTCCGCCGAGTTCCCGCCTCCCGAACATCGAGCGTGGTCGCGGTCGGTGCTCATGAGGAAGGACCAACGAAACCTTAATAGTAAAGTACGTGGTGTATAGTCGTAATTTTTCTAAAATGAACAAAGGTAGTTTATTTCATGCCTTACGACATTGCAATAAGGAACAGAATTGTTAAGTAGATTGATCATGTTGTAATGTTGAGTAAACAGAACAAAGGGATATGTTGGTATAGTGTGGATTGGTGGATTTGATACGCCTTTTGATTAAAATTAACTTAACCCACCAAGTGCGTGTCGGACCACACATAGTATAACTACGGTTCCATAGTAAAATCTCAGTTTCCTTTCAATACTCGAAAAGATTTAATCACTGGATATACAAGATCATTTTCAATTAAAGTTTCTACCATGATCCTCTAACACAGGGAATAATAGTCCGAGTGCCCAAAAAATTTCCAAAATACATTATTGTTATCAGCCAGCTATTATAACAAAAAAAAGGTTTATTTATTTGTTTATTAAATAGACCACTGACATTGACCCCATTAGATACAATTCAAACAGAATTTGCACAGATTTTTATCAATGTTAAACACACCGGAAACATTGTTGTTTGAGTAACACAGATGTTTTTGGTTTTTGTTGTAATCACAAAGAACTTTACAGTTCACTTAATATGAGCAAACATTCAGAAAAATAATATAAGGTAAAAACTAAAATGAGGGTAGTTCAATCTAAAACAAGTTGCATCTTATAAATAAAACAATTACCCCACAATGGAACTCAATTAAATAATAGTAGGCTGGCCATGTATGGGCTCATCTTTATCAGCTCACTCTTTTCTTGAGATAACAAACAAAAGATATTTTATTTGTAGAATTGAAGTTATTGTGTCTTGGTACCTCAAAATGGTCAACGAAATGTCAGCAGGAGAATAGTAAAGTATGTGGTGTAGTCTTAATTTTTTCTAAAATATTTTATTTGATTTGTTACCTGTGGTGATTGAAGATGGATAGTTGGCTTTTCAACATCCTGTTCCAGCAGGGTCCTCCATATTTCCTCTCGGTATTCACAATGGTATTCATCATTGTCTGTCAGTGGCTGAAACGAGAATACATAAGATTATGACATACTGGTAACATATCTCACTATGTTTTTAAATGAACAAGGTAGAGAGCTTAATAACAATGTAATTTATTCTAGTCTACAACAAAAAACAAAGCCTAATCTATATTATAGTTATAAAACCCGAATTCAGTTTAGAACACCATGACCACAATTTTGATTGACCCAAAAGTTAATAGGTATTTAATAAAAATGGTTCCAGCATGAAATCAATCCATGTAGAAACTTACCTAAGTTTTATAGAAAAAATGTTGGTTTACCTAATAATTTAGCTGATGAAATATTAGTCAAATATTGCAAACCTTTATTTGGTAATGAAAACTGATCTGTCTGTGAAACCAGTATGACAAAACTAAAGTTTCAGCCCAAGGACTAGTAGTTATACTTAAGGACCTACCTACACAAATCAGTAATAATTGGTAAAACTCCATACAATTTTTATATTATGTAGTTGTGATACTCATTAAAATATATTTTACCTATCGTATGCTTGCGAGATAACACACATGGTATTCCTTACATTAGGTTCCGTTGGTTCACTCATTTCGGCCTTCACGACTGCTTCGGTAGAATTGTGGCTCCTCACACTCGATAGGTTTAACTTCGATATGTTCAAGGACTCCATTTCTTGTTAATGCGGCAAGAACAATAAATTCTTTGAAAAAATTACACGTCTACCGACCGACGACGGATTTGACTTACTCCACGTGGAAACTAGTGTCAAATTGTAAGGCAGATTTGAATCTTAGACTTGCCACTACAATTGCCACAGTAATTAACCGTAGGTACAATCATCACCTCTCTCGTTAAATTAGTCGCATATTCTTCAAGGAAATGGTTTTATTCAATTTAATTATCAATATTTCAACACATGACACAGCAAGCTCCACATTCTTTTTTTGATACACACACACACACACACAGTTTTTTTTATCAGTGTTGCCCACAACACAAAAAACCCTGATGTTGCCATTTTTCACAGCATATTATTAGATGTAGCATGCTTGTTCCTTGCTCCAAGATGTATACCCTGATTTTTAATCTTTGTAAACATACAAATGTCAAGATATGCCACTGTGTGTATAAGTGTCATGATTGTGTATCATACGAAGAATAAGGATTAAAGTACTATGCTCTTAGAATAAGGAGTGCTCACGGAGTGCTTCAGTCTTATTCTAAGACTATGCTTTAGTCCTAATTCTAAGATCATACGTGTAAATTCACATATGATACCCATAAATTACACTTATGCAAACAGTGGCATATCTTGACATTTCTTTGTTTACATTAATTGTCTAAGATTAAAAATCAGAGTATAGTTATAGGTATTTTATTTTTTCTTGTACAGTATCAGGATGATCTTTAATTTCAAATTATGCGGTATTATCTTTGTATTATAGTCTTTAGGCTTTATGGGTATCTAAATCCATGTTTGTTACTGCTTGGTTATTGCTTGTATTAAAACTCTCTTTCTAGATAGATTAACTTTATTCTCCTTATTCTTAGGTGCTACTATAATTCTCTAATTATGACTGCCTTCCTTCCTGTCTTGGTCTCGAATGCCTCTTGACTTTGTCGAACTCCCTCCTCGTAGCCTCGTCATCGGTCGTTCGGCGAAGGTTCGACATCCCTCGGCGCCGCTCGTCGGCAAACACCGTTGGTCGATCCAATCGTCTCGCCTTACCATGGTAGATGGCGTGCGTGGTTGCATAAAACTACATCCGTCAAACAACATCCGGTATCAAATAGCTAACATTCGGCCATTCTGACCATATGTCTGTCCTCAGACATTAAACTTTGTATTTCATTTATTCATTTTAATTTACCTACTTACATTTCTTCATATTAACGTACCTCTCAATTGATATTCACGAAGAAAAACAACATTAAGAAACAAATAACAAGACAAGCCAACAATAAGAAAACAATATTCAGCAACAAATAACAAAACAAGCCAACAATATTATTCTATGACCAGCTTTGGACAAACTATGGGAAAAAAAACATTATGTACCTACGAAGGTGCGCAGTTAAACAATAAAATACCGAAAGTCATTAAGTAGATAAAGTCATTAATAACATTTAAAAGGTTTCTTAAAGCTCATATAATAAAGGATTTTCATTAATTTAATTGCTTGATTATTTTTTTGTTTTGCTACTACTGAAATTATCAATGAGTATATCAATGAATAATTCTATTCTTATTATAATTCATCATAATTATATCTCTGGCGTAACTTCTCGTTGATATTGCTCACTGTGGCTCAGGCCTAGACAAAATTATCTTAATATAAGTTTTCTTTTTGTCATTGTGTTCTTCGGCCATCTTGATCCTTGAGGGATGTCCTCATTCCTCGGTCTATTGTATCATCTCTATATAATATAAAGCTGAATCCCGGTGACTCATTGACATGGTTGTTCTCCTAGAAGGAGTCGGTTAAGGGGGGGGGTTTGTTTGGGGGAAGTTTAGGGGGGGTCAATCTCACCAGGAATTAGGCATTGACATTTCGAAAAAACCGAGATGACAGCTGTCAGATTTGACAGCTCCTAAACGGTTACAGGTAGGGTTTTCAAAATGGGAGGGTAGAAAGAGGGGGGGAAAAAATTAAAAAAAATTGAAAAAAAAAAAAAAAAAAAAAAAATGGCGGCTTCGGAATTTGACTTTGAATTTTACCGATTTTCATACTCCACTTTGGCGGGGTGCTTTGTTCTGGCAACATTGGCGTACGGTGAATCTGTTTTGCTTCAATAATTGCCAGTATCCTGTAGAATGACGTGTTAGTACGACTTTTTCGAAATTCAAAATGGCGGACGCTGTGGCGGCCATTTTGTAAAAAGCAAAAATTTTCCAAATTTTCCAACCCAAAAATGACGCTGTTGGCAACACCCGAGCCTGAAGACTTGTATCGGGCGGTTGTGTAGAACGGTGAAGAGTGTTGCCTGGCGAGAAAATTTTCCCCATTTTTCGGGTAATTTCCGAGATTTTCCCCAAAAAGGTGAAAAGTAGAAATAATGACATTTTAAATCAAAATTTGATGCAGTATCGTTGAAAAGGTCCATGCGAATGACATTTGACCATTTTTGTCGCTTTCAATTTGGCAACACTGGGAAAAAGCAAACTTTTTAAGTTTTGGGCCCGACTCGGCTACTTTCCATATTTTTCCTCTACGAAAGTTGCCATGCGTGAATTCGGAGTATGCACAAGTGTTGCCACTGAACTGCTCCATATTAGGTATTTTATTCATTTTTTCGAAATTCAAAATGGCGGACGCTGTGGCGGCCATTTTGTAAAAAGCAAAAATTTTCCAAATTTTCCAACCCGAAAATGACGCTGTTGGCAACACCCGAGCCTGAAAATTTGTATGGGGCGGTTGTGTAGAACGGTAAAGAGTATTGCCTGGCGAGAAAATTTTCCCCATTTTTCGGGTAATTTCCGAGATTTTCCCCAAAAATGTGAAAATTAGAAATATTTACATTTTGAATCAAAATTTGATGTGGTATCGTTGAAAAGGTCCATGCGAATGACATTTGACCATTTTTGTCCCCGTCAGCTAGCAACACTGGAATCAGGCGAACTTTTTTTATTTTTGCGCCCGACTCGGCTACTATCCTTATTTTTCCACTACGAAAGTTGCCATACGCAAATTCCGAGTATGCACAAGTGTTGCCACTGAACTGCTCCATATGGGAAAATTATTGGTTTTTCGAAATTCAAAATGGCGGACGCTGTGGCGGCCATTTTGTAAAAAGACGAAATTTTCAAAATTTTCCAAGTGAAAAATGAGGCTGTTGGCAACACCCGAGCCGGATGACTTGTATGGGGCCATTGTGTAAAACGATAAAAAGTGTTGCTTGGTTTTAAAAAAAACCCCATTTTCCGGGTATTTTCCGAGATTTTCCATAAAATGTAAAAAAAAAAAAAAAATGGTATTTTGAATCAAAATTTGATGTAGACTTGAAGGAGAGGACCATGAGAGTGACTTTTGACTATTTTGGTTGCATTGAGTTGGCAACACTGGGAGCATGCGAGTAGTGAAATTTTCGGGTCCGACTCGGCTACGAGCTCAAGTTTCCTTTTACCAATGTTGCCATATGGCAATTCTGTTTATGCAGAAATGTGGCCAGTGCCCTGCTTAATCTTTGACATTCTATTCGTTTTTTCAAAATAAAAGATGGCGGACGTTGTGGCGGCCATTTTGTAAAAAGATGAAATTTTCTGAATTTTACAACTGGAAAATGAGGCTTTTGGCAACACCCGAGCTGGACAACTTGTATGGAGCCGTTGTGTAAAACGATGAAAAGTGTTGCCTGGTTAAAAAAAAATCCCCATTTTTCGGGTATTTTCCGAGATTTTCCATAAAATGTAAAAAAAAAAAAAATGGTATTTTGAATCAAAATTTGATGTTGACTTAAAGAAGAGGACCATGTGAGTGACTTTTGACTATTTTGGTTGCAGTGAGTTGGCAACACTGGGAGCATGCGAGTAGTGAAATTTTCGGGTCCGACTCGGCTACGAGCTCAAGTTTCCTTCTACGAAAGTTGCCATATGGCAATTCTGTTTATGCAGAAATGTTGTCAGTGCACTGCTTCATCTTTAATATTCTATTCGTTTTTTCAAAATAAAAGATGGCGGTCGCTGTGGCGGCCATTTTGTAAAAATATGAAATTTTCCAAATTTTCCAAGTGAAAAATGAGGCTGTTGGCAACTCCCGAGCCGGACAACTTGTATAGGGCGGTTGTTTAGAATGACAAAAAATGTTGCCTGGTGAAAGAAAAATCACCATTTTCCGGGTATTTTCCGAGATTTTCCGCAAAAACATGAAAATAATATAAATTATGACAGTATGGATTACAATTTGATGCGATATTGCAGAGGAAATCCATACTGAACCGTTACCAGTACCAAGAGCTGTTTCCCGGTCAAAACGATTTCCTCCATTTATTGAGTAATAACAATATAAAAAAAGTTGGAATTTCAATTCAGAAATTTGACTTTGAGATTTTTTTTGTTTTATTACCACGCGAGCTGCTTGCAGCTCGCGCCTCAATGAAAAATATCGAACAAAAAACAAACAAATTACCTACACAAAAAAAAATCTAATCACATGCCATAGTATACACAGGTCCTCGGTAGGTTGTTAGGTTTTTTTTTTTATACTATTTCATAGTTTTTGCACGCAAAAAAACTTCTAATCAAATGCCATAGTATGTAGAGGTTGTAGGGGTTTAAAGGGGTTTGTAGGGGTTTGTAGGGGTTTGTAGGGGTTTGTAGGGGTTTGTAGGGGTTGTAAGGGTTTGTAGGGGTTGTAGGGGTTTGTAGGGGTTTGTAGGGGTTGTAGGGGTTGTAGGGGTTTTTAGGGGTTTGTAGGGGTTTGTAGGAGTTTGTAGGGGTTGTAGGGGTTTTTAGGGGTTTGTAGGGGTTTGTAGGGGTTTGTAGGGGTTTGTAGGGGTTTGTAGGGGTTGTAAGGGTTTGTAGGGGTTGTAGGGGTTTGTAGGGGTTTGTAGGGGTTGTAGGGGTTGTAGGGGTTTTTAGGGGTTTGTAGGGGTTTGTAGGAGTTTGTAGGGGTTGTAGGGGTTTTTAGGGGTTTGTAGGGGTTGTAGGGGTTTTTAGGGGTTTTTAGGGGTTTGTAGGGGTTGTAGGGGTTTGTAGGGGTTTTTAGGGGTTGTAGGGGTTTGTAGGGGTTTGTAGGGGTTTTTAGGGGTTTGTAGGGGTTTGTAGGGTTTTGTAGGGGTTGTAGGGGTTTGTAGGGGTTAGTAGGGGTTTGTAGGTTTGTAGGGGTTTGTAGGGGTTTTTAGGGGTTTGTAGGGGTTAGTAGGGACAAGTAGAATTCTAATTAATAACAACAGCTACAACAACCACACGCGAGCTGCTTGCAGCTCGCGCACCCATCAAACCTCGATAGGACTTGGAGAAATATTGTCAGAAATATGACTTGAAGATTTTTTTTTCTGTTCTTTGCCACGCGAGCTGCTTGCAGCTCGCGCCTCAATGAAAAATAAACAAATTACCAACACAAGAAAACTTCTAATCACAGGTCCTCGGTAGGTTGTTAGGTTTTTTTTTTTATACTATTTGATCGTATTTGTTTGCAAGAAAACTTCTATTCACATGCCATGGTATACACAGGTCCTCGGTAGGTTGTTAGGTTTTTTTTTTTATACTATTTCATAGTTTTTGCACGCAAAAAAACTTCTAATCAAATGCCATAGTATGTAGAGGTTGTAGGGGTTTAAAGGGGTTTGTAGGGGTTTGTAGGGGTTGTAGGGGTTTGTAGGGGTTTGTAGGGGTTGTAGGGGTTTGTAGGGGTTGTAGGGGTTTTTAGGGGTTTGTAGGGGTTGTAGGGGTTTGTAGGGGTTGTAGGGGTTTTAGGGGTTGTAGGGGTTTGTAGGGGTTTGTAGGGGTTTGTAGGGGTTTGTAGGGGTTGTAGGGGTTTGTAGGGGTTTGTAGGGGTTGTAGGGGTTTTTAGGGGTTGTAGGGGTTTGTAGGGGTTTGTAGGGGTTGTGGGGGTTTGTAGGGGTTTTTAGGGGTTTGTAGGGGTTTGTAGGGGTTGTAGGGGTTTGTAGGGGTTTGTAGGGGTTTGTAGGGGTTTGTAGGTTTGTAGGGGTTTGTAGGGGTTTGTAGGGATTTTTAGGGGTTTCTAGGGGTTGTAGGGGTTTGTAGGGGTTTGTAGGGGTTTCTAGGGGTTGTAGGGGTTGTAGGGGCTTGTAGGGGTTTGTAGGGGTTTGTAGGGGTTTTTAGGGGTTGTAGGGGTTTTTAGGGGTTTGTAGGGGTTTTTAGGGGTTGTAGGGGTTTTTAGGGGTTTGTAGGGGTTTGTAGGGATTTTTAGGGGTTGTAGGGGTTTGTAGGGGTTTGTAGGGGTTGTAGGGGTTTCTAGGGGTTGTAGGGGTTTGTAGGGGTTTGTAGGGGTTTTTAGGGGTTGTAGGGGTTTGTAGGGGTTTGTTGGGGTTTGCAGGGGTTTTTAGGGGTTTTTAGGGGTTGTAGGGGTTTGTAGGGGTTTGTAGGGATTTTTAGGGGTTTCTAGGGGTTGTAGGGGTTTGTAGGGGTTTGTAGGGGTTTCTAGGGGTTGTAGGGGTTTGTAGGGGTTTGTAGGGGTTTTTAGGTGTTTGTAGGGGTTTGTAGGGGTTTTTAGGGGTTGTAGGGGTTTGTAGGGGTTTGTAGGGGTTTGTAGGGGTTTGTAGGGGTTGTAGGGGTTTGTAGGGGTTTGTAGGGGTTGTAGGGGTTTTTAGGGGTTGTAGGGGTTTGTAGGGGTTTGTAGGGGTTGTGGGGGTTTGTAGGGGTTTGTAGGGGTTGTAGGGGTTTGTAGGGGTTTTTAGGGGTTTGTAGGGGTTTGTAGGGGTTGTAGGGTTGTAGGGGTTTGTAGGGGTTTGTAGGGGTTTTTAGGGGTTGTAGGGGTTTGTAGGGGTTTGTAGGGGTTTGTAGGGGTTGTAGGGGTTTGTAGGGGTTTGTAGGGGTTTGTAGGGGTTTGTAGGGGTTTGTAGGGGTTGTAGGGGTTGTAGGGGTTTGTAGGGGTTTGTAGGGGTTTGTAGGGGTTTGTAGGGGTTGTAGGGGTTGTAGGGGTTTGTAGGGGTTGTAGGGGTTTGTAGGGGTTGTAGGGGTTTGTAGGGGTTTGTAGGGGTTGTAGGGGTTTGTAGGGATTGTAGGGGTTTGTAGGGTTTTGTAGGGGTTTGTAGGTTTGTAGGGGTTTGTAGGGGTTTGTAGGGGTTTTTTTAGGGTCTTTTAAGATTTAGGGGCTTATAACAAATTACAACAGCAACGATAACCTCACGCGAGCTGCATGCAGCTCGCGCCGCACGCAAAATCTAGTCTATATATTATAAAGCTAAATAACGGTGACTGATTGACATGTTTGTTCTCCTAGAAGGAGTCGGTTTAGGGGGGGGGTATGTTTGGGGGAAGTTTAGGGGGGGTGAATCTGACCAGAAGTGTCGGATTCGAATTTTGAATTTTTCGAAATGACAGCTGTCAGATTTGACAGCTCCCAAGCGGTGCTAGGTAGGGTTTTCAAAAGTTGTGCATCCTATAGAGGTGCAAGAAAAATTAAAAAAAAAAATAAAAAAAAAAAAAAAAACAAGATGGCGGCTCCGGAATTGGACATTGAAAATTTGCCATTTTCAGACTCCACTTTGGCGGGGTGCTTTGTTCTGGCAACATTGGCGTACGGTGAATCTGTTTTGCTTCAATAATTGCCAGTATCCTGTAGAATGACGTGTAAGTACGGCTTTTTCGAAATTCAAAATGGCGGACGCTGTGGCGGCCATTTTGTAAAAAGCAAAAATTTTCCAAATTTTCCAACCCGAAAATGACGCTGTTGGCAACACCCGAGCCGGACGACTTGTATGGAGCGGTCGTGTAGAACGGTGAAGAGTGTTGCCTGGCGAGAAAATTTTCCCCATTTTTCGGGTAATTTCCTAGATTTTCCCCAAAAAGGTGAAAAATAGAAATAACGACATTTTTAATCAAAATTTGATGTGGTATCGTTTAAAAGGTCCATGCAAATGACATTTGACCATTTTTGTCGCTTTCAATTTGGCAACACTGGGAAAAAGCAAACTTTTTAAGTTTTGGGCCCGACTCGGCTACTTCCCATATTTTTCCACTACGAAAGTTGCCATGCGTGAATTCGGAGTATGCACAAGTGTTGCCACTGAACTGCTCCATATTAATTATTTTATTCATTTTTTCGAAATTCAAAATGGCGGACGCTGTGGCGGCCATTTTGTAAAAAGCAAAAATTTTCCAAATTTTCCAACCTGAAAATGACGCTGTTGGCAACACCCGAGCCTGAGAACTTGTATGGGGCGGTTGTGTAGAACGGTGAAGAGTGTTGCCTGGCAAGAAAATTTTCCCCATTTTTCGGGTAATTTCCGAGATTTTCCCCAAAAAGGAGAAAATTAGAAATATTTACATTTTGAATCAAAATTTGATGTGGTATCGTTGAAAAGGTCCATGCGAATGACATTTGACCATTTTTGTCCCCGTCAGCTGGCAACACTGAAATCAGGCGAACTTTTTTTATTTTTGCGCCCGACTCGGCTACTTTCCTTATTTTTCCACTACGAAAGTTGCCATGCGCAACTTCCGAGTATGCACAAGTGTTGCCATTGAACTGCTTCATATGGGAAAATTATTGGTTTTTCAAAATTCAAAATGGCGGACGCTATGGCGGCCATTTTGTAAAAAGACGAAATTTTCAAAATTTTCCAAGTGAAAAATGAGGCGGTTGGCAACACCCGAGCTGGACGACTTGTATGGGGCCATTGTGTAAAACGATGAAAAGTGTTGCCTGGTGAAAAAAAATTCCCCATTTTCCGGGTATTTTCCGAGATTTTCCCCAAAAAACTGAAAATAAAAAAAAATACAATTTGAATCAAAATTTGATGAGGTGTCGTTAAGGAGGTCCATGCGAATGACATTTGACCATTTTGGTCGCTCTGAGCTGGCAACACTGGGAGCAGGCAAAGGTGTTATTTTTGGGCCCAATTCGGCTACTTTCCTTTTTTTTCCACTACGAAAGTTGCCATGCGCAAATTCTGAGTATGCACAAGTGTTGCCATTGAACTGCTTCATCTTGAACATTCTATTCGTTTTTTCGAAATTCAAAATGGCAGACGCTGTGGTGGCCATTTTGTAAAATGACGAAATTTTCTGAATTTTACAACTGGAAAATGAGGCTGTTGGCAACACCCGAGCTGGAATAGTTGTATGGAGCGGTTGTGTAGAATGACTAAAAGTGTTGCCTGGTATTAAAAATTTCCCCATTTTTAGGGTATTTTTTGAGATTTTCCTAAAAATGTAAAAAAAATAAATAATGACATTTTGAATCAAAATTTGATGTAGACTTGAAGAATAGGACCATGTGAGTGACTTTTGACTATTTTGGTTGCAGTGAGTTGGCAACACTGGGAGCATGCGAGTAGTGAAATTTTCGGGTCCGACTCGGCTACGAGCTCAAGTTTCCTTCTACCAAAATTGCCATATGGCAATTCTGTTTATGCAGAAATGTTGCCAGTGCACTGCTTCATCTTTGACATTCTATTCGATTTTTTCAAAATTAAAGATGGCGGACGCTGTGGCGGCCATTTTGTAAATTTTGAAATTTTCCAAATTTTCCAAGTGAAAAATGAGGCTGTTGGCAACACCCGAGCCGGACAACCTGTATGGGGCCATTGTGTAAAACGATGAAAAGTGTTGCCTGGGGAAAAAAAAATCCCCAGTTTCCGGGTATTTTCCGAGATTTTCCCCAAAAACATGAAAATATTATAAATTATGACAGTATGGATTAGAATGTGATGCGGTACTGAAAAGGAAATCAACACTGAACCATTACCAGTATCAAGAGCTGTTTCCCGGTCAAAACGATTTCCTCCATTTTTTGGGTAATAACAATATAAAAAAAAGTTGGAATTTCAAATCAGAAATTTGACTTAAAGTTTTTTATTTTTTTATTACCACGCGAGCTGCTTGCAGCTCGCGCCTCAATGAAAAATAAACAAATTACCAACACAAGAAAACTTCTAATCACAGATCCTCGGTAGGTTGTTAGGTTTTTTTTTTTTATACTATTTGATCGTATTTGTTTGCAAGAAAACTTCTAATCACATGCCATGGTATACACAGGTCCTCGGTAGGTTGTTAGGTTTTTTTTTTTATACCAATTTATGGTATCTGTACGCAAGAAAACTTCTAATTTCATGCCATAGTATGTAGGGATTTGTTGGGGTTGTAGGGGTTTGTAGGGGTTTGTAGGGATTTGTAGGGGTTGTAGGGGTTTTAAGGGGTTGTAGGGGTTTGTAGGGGTTGTAGGGGTTTGTAGGGGTTGTAGGGGTTTGTAGGGGTTTGTAGGGGTTTGTAGGGGTTGTAGGGGTTTGTAGGGGTTTCTAGAGGTTTGTAGGGGTTTGTAGGGGTTGTAGGGATTTGTAGGGGTTTGTAGGGGTTTGTAGGGGTTTGTAGGGGTTTTTAGGGGTTGTAGGGGTTTGTAGGGGTTTGTAGGGGTTTTTAGGGGTTGTAGGGGTTTGTAGGGGTTTTTAGGGGTTGTAGGGGTTTTAGGGGTTGTAGGGGTTTGTAGGGGTTGTAGGGGTTTGTAGGGGTTTGTAGGGGTTGTAGGGGTTTGTAGGTTTGTAGGGGTTGTAGGGGTTTGTAGGTTTGTAGGGGTTTTTAGGGGTTGTAGGGGTTTGTAGGGGTTTGTAGGGGTTTTTAGGGGTTGTAGGGGTTTGTAGGGGTTTTAGGGGTTGTAGGGGTTTGTAGGGGTTTGTAGGGGTTTTAAGGGGTTGTAGGGGTTTGTAGGGATTGTAGGGGTTTGTAGGGGTTTGTAGGGGTTTGTAGGGGTTTGTAGGGGTTTGTAGGGGTTTTTAGGGGTTGTAGGGGTTTGTAGGGGTTTGTAGGGGTTTTTAGGGGTTGTAGGGGTTTGTAGGGGTTGTAGGGGTTTGTAGGGGTTTGTAGGGGTTGTAGGGGTTTGTAGGGGTTTTTAGGGGTTTCTAGGGGTTGTAGGGGTTTGTAGGGGTTTGTAGGGGTTTCTAGGGGTTGTAGGGGTTGTAGGGGTTTGTAGGGGTTTGTAGGGGTTTGTAGGGGTTTGTAGGGGTTTTTAGGGGTTGTAGGGGTTTTTAGGGGTTGTAGGGGTTTTTAGGGGTTTGTAGGGATTTTTAGGGGTTGTAGGGGTTTGTAGGGGTTTGTAGGGGTTTTTAGGGGTTTGTAGGGGTTCGTAGGGGTTTGTAGGGGTTGTAGGGGTTTGTAGGGGTTTGTAGGGGTTTCTAGGGGTTGTAGGGGTTTGTAGGGGTTTGTAGGGGGTTGTAGGGGTTTCTAGGGGTTGTAGGGGTTTGTAGGGGTTTGTAGGGGTTGTAGGGGTTTTTAGGGGTTTGTAGGGGTTTGTAGGGGTTGTAGGGGTTTGTAGGGGTTTGTAAGGGTTTTTAGGGGTTGTAGGGGTTTGTAGGGGTTTGTAGGGATTTTTAGGGGTTTCTAGGGGTTGTAGGGGTTTGTAGGGGTTTGTAGGGGTTTCTAGGGGTTTTAGGGGTTGTAGGGGTTTGTAGGGGTTTGTAGGGGTTTGTAGGGGTTTTTAAGGGGTTGTAGGGGTTTGTAGGGGTTTGTAGGGGTTTTTAGGGGTTGTAGGGGTTTTTAGGGGTTTGTAGGGGTTTGTAGGGATTTTTAGGGGTTGTAGGGGTTTGAAGGGGTTTGTAGGGGTTGTAGGGGTTTCTAGGGGTTGTAGGGGTTTGTAGGGGTTTTTAGGGGTTTGTAGGGGTTCGTAGGGGTTTGTAGGGGTTGTAGGGGTTTGTAGGGGTTTGTAGGGGTTTGTAGGTTTGTAGGGGTTTGTAGGGGTTTGTAGGTTTGTAGGGGTTTGTAGGGGTTGTAGTGGTTTTTAGGGGTTTGTAGGGGTTTGTAGGGGTTGTAGGGGTTTTTAGGGGTTTGTAGGGGTTTGTAGGGGTTTGTAGGGGTTGTAGGGGTTTGTAGGGGTTGTAGGGGTTTGTAGGGGTTTGTAGGGGTTTTTAGGGGTTGTAGGGGTTTGTAGGGGTTTGTAGGGGTTGTAGGGGTTTGTTGGGGTTTGTAGGGGTTTTTAGGGGTTTTTAGGGGTTGTAGGGGTTTGTAGGGGTTTGTAGGGATTTTTAGGGGTTTCTAGGGGTTGTAGGGGTTTGTAGGGGTTTGTAGGGGTTTCTAGGGGTTGTAGGGGTTGTAGGGGTTTGTAGGGGGTTGTAGGGGTTTCTAGGGGTTGTAGGGGTTTGTAGGGGTTTGTAGGGGTTGTAGGGGTTTTTAGGGGTTTGTAGGGGTTTGTAGGGGTTTGTAGGGGTTGTAGGGGTTTGTAGGGGTTGTAGGGGTTTGTAGGGGTTTGTAGGGGTTTTTAGGGGTTCGTAGGGGTTTGTAGGGGTTGTAGGGGTTTGTAGGGGTTTGTAGGGGTTTGTAGGTTTGTAGGGGTTTGTAGGGGTTTGTAGGTTTGTAGGGGTTTGTAGGGGTTTGTAGGGGTTTTTAGGGGTTGTAGGGGTTTGTAGGGGTTTGTAGGGGTTGTAGGGGTTTGTAGGGATTTGTAGGGGTTTGTAGGGGTTTGTAGGGGTTTGTAGGTTTGTAGGGGTTTGTAGGTTTGTAGGGGTTTGTAGGGGTTTGTAGGGGTTGTAGTGGTTTTTAGGGGTTTGTAGGGGTTTGTAGGGGTTGTAGGGGTTTTTAGGGGTTTGAAGGGGTTTGTAGGGGTTTGTAGGGGTTGTAGGGGTTGTAGGGGTTTGTACGGGTTTGTAGGGGTTTTTAGGGGTTGTAGGGGTTTGTAGGGGTTTGTAGGGGTTTGTTGGGGTTTGTAGGGGTTTTTAGGGGTTTTTAGGGGTTGTAGGGGTTTGTAGGGGTTTGTAGGGGTTTTTAGGGGTTGTAGGGGTTTGTAGGGGTTTGTAGGGATTTTTAGGGGTTTCTAGGGGTTGTAGGGGTTTGTAGGGGTTTGTAGGGGTTTCTAGGGGTTGTAGGGGTTGTAGGGGTTTGTAGGGGTTTTGTAGGGGTTTCTAGGGGTTTGTAGGGGTTGTAGGGGTTTGTAGGGGGTTGTAGGGGTTTCTAGGGGGTTGTAGGGGTTTTGTAGGGGTTGTAGGGGTTTTTTAGGGGTTTGTAGGGGGTTTGTAGGGGTTGTAGGGGGTTTGTAGGGGTTGTAGGGGTTTGTAGGGGTTTGTAAGGGTTTTTTAGGGGTTTGTAGGGGTTTTGTAGGGGTTTGTAGGGATTTTTAGGGGTTTCTAGGGGTTGTAGGGGTTTGTAGGGGTTTGTAGGGGTTTTCTAGGGGTTTTAGGGGTTGTAGGGGTTTGTAGGGGTTTTGTAGGGGTTTTTTAGGGGTTTGTAGGGGTTTTTTAGGGGTTGTAGGGGTTTTTAGGGGTTTGTAGGGGTTTGTAGGGGTTTTTTAGGGGTTGTAGGGGTTTTTTAGGGGTTTTGTAGGGGTTTTGTAGGGATTTTTTAGGGGTTGTAGGGGTTTGTAGGGGTTTGTAGGGATTGTAGGGGTTTCTAGGGGTTGTAGGGGTTTGTAGGGGTTGTAGGGGTTTTTAGGGGTTTCGTAGGGGTTCGTAGGGGGTTTGTAGGGGTTTGTAGGGGTTTGTAGGGGTTTGTAGGGGTTTTGTAGGTTTGTAGGGGTTTTGTAGGTTTGTAGGGGTTTGTAGGGGTTGTAGTGGTTTTTTAGGGGTTTGTAGGGGGTTTGTAGGGGTTGTAGGGGTTTTTTAGGGGTTTGTAGGGGTTTGTAGGGGTTTGTAGGGGTTTGTAGGGGTTTTGTAGGGGTTTGTAGGGGTTTGTAGGGGTTTGTAGGGGTTTTTTAGGGGTTGTAGGGGTTTGTAGGGGTTTGTAGGGGTGGTAGGGGTTTGTTGGGGTTTGTAGGGGTTTTTTAGGGGTTTTTTAGGGGTTGTAGGGGTTTGTAGGGGTTTGTAGGGATTTTTTAGGGGTTTTCTAGGGGTTGTAGGGGTTTTGTAGGGGTTTGTAGGGATTTTTAGGGGTTTCTAGGGGTTTGTAGGGGTTTTGTAGGGGTTTTGTAGGGGTTTTCTAGGGGTTGTAGGGGTTGTAGGGGTTTGTAGGGGTTTGTAGGGGGTTGTAGGGGTTTCTAGGGGTTGTAGGGGGTTTGTAGGGGGTTTGTAGGGGTTGTAGGGGTTTTTAGGGGTTTGTAGGGGTTTGTAGGGGTTGTAGGGGTTTTTAGGGGTTTGTAGGGGTTTGTAGGGGTTGTAGGGGTTTGTAGGGGTTGTAGGGGTTTGTAGGGGTTTTTAGGGGTTGTAGGGGTTTGTAGGGGTTTGTAGGGGTTTGTAGGGGTTTGTAGGGGTTTTTAGGGGTTGTAGGGGTTTTTAGGGGTTTGTAGGGGTTTGTAGGGGTTTCTAGGGGTTGTAGGGGTTGTAGGGGTTTGTAGGGGTTTGTAGGGGTTTGTAGGGGTTTGTAGGGGTTTTTAGGGGTTGTAGGGGTTTGTAGGGGTTTGTAGGGGTTTTTAGGGGTTGTAGGGGTTTTTAGGGGTTTGTAGGGGTTAGTAGGGATTTTTAGGGGTTGTAGGGGTTTGTAGGGGTTGTAGGGGTTTCTAGGGGTTGTAGGGGTTTGTAGGGGTTTGTAGGGGTTTGTAGGGGTTTTTAGAGGTTTGTAGGGGTTTGTAGGGGTTTGTAGGGGTTGTAGGGGTTTGTAGGGGTTGTAGGGGTTGTAGGGGTTTGTAGGGGTTTGTAGGGGTTTTTAGGGGTTGTAGGGGTTTGAAGGGGTTTGTAGGGGTTGTAGGGGTTTGTAGGGGTTGTAGGGGTTTGTAGGGGTTGTAGGGGTTTGTAGAGAATGTAGGGGTTTTAAGGGGTTGTAGGGGTTTGTAGGGGTTTTTAGGGGTTGTAGGGGTTTGTAGGGGTTTGTAGGGGTTTTAGGGGTTGTAGGGGTTTGTAGGGGTTTGTAGTGGTTTGTAGGGGTTTGTAGGGGTTTGTAGGGGTTTGTAGGGTTTGTAGGGGTTGTAGGGGTTTGTAGGGGTTTGTAGGGGTTTGTAGGGGTTGTAGGGGTTTGTAGGTTTGTAGGGTTTGTAGGGTTTGTAGGGGTTTGTAGGGGTTTGTAGGGGTTTTTAGGGGTTGTAGGGGTTTGTAGGGGTTTGTAGGGGTTTTTAGGGGTTTGTAGGGGTCGTAGGGGTTTGTAGGGGTTTGTAGGGGTTTGTAGGGGTTTTTAGGGGTTGTAGGGGTTTGTAGGGGTTTGTAGGGGTTTGTAGGGGTTTGTAGAGAATGTAGGGGTTTTTAGGGGTTGTAGGGGTTTGTAGGGGTTTTTAGGGGTTGTAGGGGTTTGTAGGGGTTTGTAGGGGTTTTAGGGGTTGTAGGGGTTTGTAGGGGTTTGTAGGGGTTTGTAGGGTTTGTAGGGGTTGTAGGGGTTTGTAGGGGTTTGTAGGGGTTGTAGGGGTTTGTAGGGGTTTGTAGGGGTTGTAGGGGTTTGTAGGTTTGTAGGGGTTTGTAGGTTTGTAGGGTTTGTAGGGTTTGTAGGGGTTTGTAGGGGTTTGTAGGGGTTGTAGGGGTTTGTAGGGGTTTGTAGGGGTTTGTAGGGGTTTGTAGGGGTTTTTAGGGGTTGTTGGGGTTTGTAGGGGTTTGTAGGGGTTTGTAGGGGTTTTTAGGGGTTTGTAGGGGTTAGTAGGGACAAGTAGGGGTTTGTTACAATTACAACAGCAACAAAACCACACGCGAGCTGCATGCAGCTCGCGCCGCACGCAAAATCTAGTCTATATAATATAAAGCTAAATAACGGTGACTCACTGATTGACACATTTGTTCTCCTAGAAGGAGTCGTTTTAGGGGGGGGGTTTGTTTGGGGGAAGTTTAGGGGGGGTGAATCTCACCAGGAATTAGGCAATGACATTTCGAAAAAACCAAGATGACAGCTGTCAGATTTGACATCTCCTAAACGGTTACAGGTAGGGTTTTCAAAATGACAGGGTAGAAAGAGGGGAGGAAAAAATTAAAAAAAATTGAAAAAAAAAAAAAAAAAAAAAGATGGCGGCTTCGGAATTTGACTTTGAATTTTACCGATTTTCATACTCCACTTTGGCGGGGTGCTTTGTTCTGGCAACATTGGCGTACGGTGAATCTGTTTTGCTTCAATAATTGCCAGTATCCTGTAGAATGACGTGTAAGTACGGCTTTTTCGAAATTCAAAATGGCGGACGCTGTGGCGGCCATTTTGTAAAAAGCAAAAATTTTCCATATTTTCCAACCCAAAAATGACGCTGTTGGCAACACCCGAGCCTGAAGACTTGTATTAGGCGGTTGTGTAGAACGGTGAAGAGTGTTGCCTGGCGAGAAAATTTTCCCCATTTTTCGGGTAATTTCCGAGATTTTCCCCAAAAAAGTGAAAAGTAGAAATAATGACATTTTAAATCAAAATTTGATGCAGTATCGTTGAAAAGGTCCATGCGAATGACATTTGACCATTTTTGTCCCCCTCAGCTGGCAACACTGGAATCAGGCGAACTTTTTTTATTTTTGGGCCCGACTTTTACGCGAGCTCTAGATTCCTTCTACGAAAGTTTCCAAATTTAAATTTTGTTTATGCAGAAACCTTGTCGGTGAACTGCTTAATATGGAAAAACTATACGTTTTTTGAAATTTTTGAATACGGACAACATAGCGGCCATTTTGTAAAAAGACGAAATTTTCAAAATTTTCCAAGTGAAAAATGAGGCTTTTGGCAACACCCGAGCCGGACGACTTGTATGGGGCGGTTGTGTAGAACGATGAAGAGTGTTGCCTGGCTAGAAAATTTTCCCCATTTTTCGGGTAATTTCCGAGATTTTCCCCAAAAAAGTGAAAATTAGAAATATTGACATTTTGAATCAAAATTTGATGAGGTATCGTTTAAAAGATCCATGCGAATGACATTTGACCATTTTTGTCGCTTTCAATTTGGCAACACTGGGAAAAAGCAAACTTTTTAAGTTTTGGGCCCGACTCTTACGCGAGCTCTAGATTCCTTCTACGAAAGTTTCCAAATTCAAATTTTGTTTATGCAGAAACCTTGTCGGTGAACTGCTTAATATGGGAAAACTATACGTTTTTTGAAATTTTTGAATATGGTCAATTTGGCGGCCATTTTGTAAAATGACGAAATTTTCAAAATTTTCCAAGTGAAAAATGAGGCTGTTGGCAACACCCGAGCCGGACGACTTGTATGGGGCCATTGTGTAAAACGATGAAAAGTGTTGCCTGGTGAAAAAAAAATCCCCATTTTCCGGGTATTTACCGAGATTTTCCCCAAAAACATGAAAATTAAAAAAAATACAATTTGAATCAAAATTTGATGAGGTGTCGTTCAGGAGGTCCATGCGAATGACATTTGACCATTTTAGTCGCTCTTAGCTGGCAACACTGGGAGCAGGCGAAGGTGTTCTTTTTGGGCCCAACTCGGCTACTTTCATTTTTTTTCCACTACGAAAGTTGCCATGCGCAAATTCTGAGTATGCACAAGTGTTGCCACTGAACTGTTCCATCTTGGACATTCTATTAGTTTTTTCGAAATTCAAAATGGCGGACGCTGTGGCGGCCATTTTGTAAAAAGACGAAATTTTCAAAATTTTCTAACCCGAAAATGACGCTGTTGGCAACACCCGAGCCAGACGACTTGTAAGGGGCCATTGTGTAAAACAATGAAAAATGTTGCCTGGTGAAAAAAAATTCCCCATTTTCCGGGTATTTTCCGAGATTTTCCATAAAATGTAAAAAAAAAAAAAATGGTATTTTGAATCAAAATTTGATGTAGACTTGAAGGAAAAGACCATGAAAGTGACTTTTGACTATTTTGGTTGCATTGAGTTGGCAACACTGGGAGCATGCGAGTAGTGAAATTTTCGGGTCCGACTCGGCTACGAGCTCAAGTTTCCTTTTACCAATGTTGCCATATGGCAATTCTGTTTATGCAGAAATGTGGCCAGTGCCCTGCTTAATCTTTGACATTCTATTCGTTTTTTCAAAATAAAAGATGGCGGACGCTGTGGCGGCCATTTTGTAAAAAGATGAAATTTTCTGAATTTTACAACTGGAAAATGAGGCTTTTGGCAACACCCGAGCTGGACAACTTGTATGGAGCCGTTGTGTAAAACAATGAAAAGTGTTGCCTGGTTAAAAAAAAATCCCCATTTTTCGGGTATTTTCCGAGATTTTCCATAAAATGTAAAAAAAAAAAAAATGGTATTTTGAATCAAAATTTGATGTTGACTTGAAGAAGAGGACCATGTGAGTGACTTTTGACTATTTTGGTTGCAGTGAGTTGGCAACAATGGGAGCATGCGAGTAGTGAAATTTTCAGGTCCGACTCGGCTACGAGTTCAAGTTTCCTTCTACCAAAGTTGCCATATGGCAATTCTGTTTATGCAGAAATGTTGCCAGTGCACTGCTTCATCTTTAATATTCTATTCGTTTTTTCAAAATAAAAGATGGCGGTCGCTGTGGCGGCCATTTTGTAAAAATATGAAATTTTCCAAATTTTCCAAGTGAAAAATGAGGCTGTTGGCAACTCCCGAGCCGGACAACTTGTATGGGGCGGTTGTTGAGAATAACAAAAAGTGTTGCCTGGTGAAAGAAAAATCACCATTTTCCGGGTATTTTCCGAGATTTTCCGCAAAAACATGAAAATAATATAAATCATGACAGTATGGATTACAATTTGATGCGGTATTGCAGAGGAAATCCATGCTGAACCGTTACCAGTATCAAGAGCTGTTTCCCGGTCAAAACGATTTCCTCCATTTATTGAGTAATAACAATATAAAAAAAGTTGGAATTTCAATTCAGAAATTTGACTTTGAGATTTTTTTTTTGTTTTATTACCACGCGAGCTGCTTGCAGCTCGCGCCTTAATGAAAAATATCGAACAAAAAACAAACAAATTACCTACACAAAAAAAAATCTAATCACATGCCATAGTATACACAGGTCCTCGGTAGGTTGTTAGGTTTTTTTTTTTATACTAATTCATAGTTTTTGCACGCAAAAAAACTTCTAATCAAATGCCGTAGTATGTAGAGGTTGTAGGGGTTTAAAGGGGTTTGTAGGGGTTTGTAGGGGTTGTAGGGGTTTGTAGGGGTTTGTAGGGGTTGTAGGGGTTTGTAGGGGTTGTAGGGGTTTTTAGGGGTTTGTAGGGGTTGTAGGGGTTTGTAGGGGTTGTAGGGGTTTTAGGGGTTGTAGGGGTTTGTAGGGGTTTGTAGGGGTTTGTAGGGGTTGTAGGGGTTTGTAGGGGTTTGTAGGGGTTGTAGGGGTTTGTAGGGGATTTTAGGGGTTGTAGGGGTTTGTAGGGGTTTGTAGGGGTTTGTAGGGGTTGTAGGGGTTTGTAGGGGTTTTTAGGGGTTTGTAGGGGTTTGTAGGGGTTGTAGGGGTTTGTAGGGGTTTGTAGGGGTTTTAGGGGTTTGTAGGAGTTGTAGGGGTTTGTAGGGATTTGTAGGGGTTTGTAGGGTTTTCAGGGGTTTGTAGGGATTTGTAGGGGTTTGTAGGGTTTGTAGGGGTTTGTAGGGGTTTGTAGGGGTTTGTAGGGGTTGTAGGGGTTTGTAGGGGTTTGTAGGAGTTTGTAGGGGTTTGTAGGGGTTGTAGGGGTTTCTAGGGGTTGTAGGGGTTTGTAGGGGTTTGTAGGGGGTTATAGGGGTTCGTAGGGGTTTGTAGGGGTTGTAGGGGTTTGTAGGGGTTTGTAGGTTTGTAGGGGTTTGTAGGGGTTTTTAGGAGTTTGTAGGGGTTGTATGGGTTTGTACGGGTTGTAGGGGTTTGTAAGGGTTTGTAGGGGTTTGTAGGGTTTGTAGGGGTTTGTAGGGGTTTGTAGGGGTTTGTAGGGGTTTGTAGGGTTTGTAGGGGTTTGTAGGGTTTGTAGGGGTGTGTAGGGGTTTGTAGGGGTTTGTAGGGGTTGTAGGGATTTGTAGGGTTTTGTAGGGGTTTGTAGGGGTTTGTAGGGGTTCGTAGGGGTTTGTAGGGGTTTTTAGGGGTTGTAGGGGTTTGTAGGGGTTTGTAGGGGTTTGTAGGGGTTTCTAGGGGTTTGTAGGGGTTGTAGGGTTTTGTAGGGGTTTGTAGGGGTTTGTAGGGGTTGTAGGGGTTTGTAGGGGTTGTAGGGGTTTGTAGGGGTTTGTAGGGGTTTTTAGGGGTTGTAGGGGTTTGTAGGGGTTGTAGGGGTTTGTAGGGGTTGTAGGGGTTGTAGGGGTTTGTAGGGGTTGTAGGGGTTTGTAGGGGTTGTAGGGGTTTTTAGGGGTTTGTAGGGTTTGTAGGGTTTGTAGGGGTTTGTAGGGGTTTGTAGGGGTTTGTAGGGTTTGTAGGGGTTTGTAGGGTTTGTAGGGGTGTGTAGGGGTTTGTAAGGGTTTGTAGGGGTTGTAGGGATTTGTAGGGTTTTGTAGGGGTTTGTAGGGGTTTGTAGGGGTTCGTAGGGGTTTGTAGGGGTTTTTAGGGGTTGTAGGGGTTTGTAGGGGTTTGTAGGGGTTGTAGGGGTTTCTAGGGGTTTGTAGGGGTTGTAGGGTTTTGTAGGGGTTTGTAGGGGTTTGTAGGTTTGTAGGGGTTTGTAGGGGTTTCTAGGGTTTGTAGGGGTTGTAGGGGTTTGTAGGGGTTTTTAGGGGTTGTAGGGGTTTGTAGGGGTTGTAGGGGTTTGTAGGGGTTTGTAGGGGTTTGTAGGGGTTTGTAGGGGTTGTAGGGGTTTGTAGGGGTTTGTAGGGGTTTGTAGGGGTTTGTAGGGGTTTTTAGGGGTTGTAGGGGTTTTTAGGGGTTTGTAGGGGTTTGTAGGGGTTTGTAGGGGTTGTAGGGGTTTGTAGGGGTTTATAGGGGTTTGTAGGGGTTTTTAGGGGTTTGTAGGGGTTTGTAGGGGTTGTAGGGGTTTGTAGGGGTTTGTAGGGGTTTTTAGGGGTTGTAGGGGTTTGTAGGGGTTTTTAGGGGTTGTAGGGGTTTGTAGGGGTTGTAGGGGTTTGTAGGGGTATGTAGGGGTTGTAGGGGTTTGTAGGGAATGTAGGGGTTTGTAGGGGTTGTAGGGGTTGTAGGGGTTTGTAGGGGTTGTAGGGGTTTGTAGGGGTTGTAGGGGTTTTTAGGGGTTTGTAGGGGTTGTAGGGGTTTGTAGGGGTATGTAGGGGTTGTAGGGGTTTGTAGGGAATGTAGGGGTTTGTAGGGGTTGTAGGGGTTGTAGGGGTTTGTAGGGGTTGTAGGGGTTTGTAGGGGTTGTAGGGGTTTTTAGGGGTTTGTAGGGTTTGTAGGGGTTTGTTGGGGTTTTTAGGGGTTTGTAGGGTTTGTAGGGGTTTGTTGGGGTTTGTAGGGGTTTGTAGGGGTTTGTAGGGGTTGTAGGGGTTTGTAGGGGTTGTAGGGGTTGTAGGGGTTTGTAGGGGTTGTAGGGGTTTGTAGGGGTTTGTAGGGGTTTGTAGGGAATGTAGGGGTTTGTAGGGGTTGTAGGGGTTTTTAGGGGTTTGTAGGGGTTTGTAGGGGTTGTAGGGGTTTGTAGGGGTTGTAGGGGTTTGTAGGGGTTTGTAGGGGTTTGTAGGGAATGTAGGGGTTTGTAGGGGTTGTAGGGGTTGTAGGGGTTTGTAGGGGTTGTAGGGGATTGTAGGGGTTGTAGGGGTATTTAGGGGTTTGTAGCGGTTGTAGGGGTTTGTAGGTGGTTTGTAGGGGTTTGTAGGGTTTGTAGGGGTTTGTTACAATTACAACAGCAACGATAACCACACGCGAGCTGCATGCAGCTCGTGCCGCACGCAAAATCTAGTCAATGTATATATTCATGCTATGTCATTTATTTTCTTGGCAACTATCTCGTTCCATGTTGAAAGTTATTTCCTGACAGTCTATTGTATTATCATGTCCATATTCATGCTATGTCATTTATTTTCTTGGCAACTCTCTCGTTCCATTTTGAAACTTAATTCCAGACAGTCTATTGTATCATCAATGTCTATAATCATATACGTGCTATGTCATTTATTTTCTTGGCAACTCTCGTTCCATGTTGAAAGTTATTTCCAGACAGTATATTGTATCATCTATGTTCATATTCATGCTATATCATTATTTTCTTGGCAATTCTCTCGTTCCATTTTGAAATGTCATTTATTTTCTTGGCAACTCTCGTTCCATTTTGAAGTTTATTTCCAGACCGGCAATGACCGTTCTCTCACGTCATCATCACAATTGGAAATAGTCGGTACGTCATAGGTTGTGCCATGGCAACAGTCTTGTTCCATGATCGCAACATGCTCAATGTCATTTGTTTTCTGGGAACTCGCTCGTTCCATTTTAAAAGTTATTTCCAGACCAGCAATGACCGTTCGCTCACGTCTTCGTCACGATTGGAAATGGGTGGTACGTCATAAGTTGTGCCATGGCAACAGTCTTGTTCCATGATCGCAACATGCTCAATGTCATTTGTTTTCTGGGAACTCGCTCATTCCATTTTAAAAGTTATTTCCAGACCAGCAATGACCGTTCGCTCACGTCATCGTCACGATTGGAAATGGGTGGTACGTCATAAGTTGTGCCATGGCAACAGTCTTGTTCCATGATCGCAACATGCTCAATGTCATTTGTTTTCTGGGAACTCGCTCGTTCCATTTTAAAAGTTATTTCCAGACCAGCAATGACCGTTCGCTCACGTCATTATCACGATTGGAAATGAGTGGTACGTCATAAGTTGTGCCATGGCAACAGTCTTGTTCCATGATCGCAACATGCTTCTTCCTTATTTTCAGGGACACGCTCTGTATTAGTTTCATCTGCAACACATACAACGAAAACAGAGCAGTATGCATTGTAACTTTATGTTATGGATAAAGTAAATCAAACTGAGCTAACTCATCAAATTATTATGGAATTTCTCCAAGATGAAATGGGCGGTACAAAAGTCAAAGTCAAAAAGAATTTTATTCATTGAAATCACAAGGATCATTTTGAATTGTCTTATAAACTAAACTTACTCCTGTTCCGTCGTACGTCTGTTGTACGTCATAAGTTGTGCCATGGCAACAGTCTTGTTCCATGATCGCAACATGCTTCTTCCTTATTTTCAGGGACACGCTCTGTATTAGTTTCATCTGCAACACATACAACGAAAACAGAGCAGTATGCATTGTAACTTTATGTTATGGATAAAGTAAATCAAACTGGGCTAACTCGTCAAATTATTATGGAATTTCTCCAAGATAGTATGTAGTTATTTTAATAAATTAACCGTGTGAGCCGTGGGGCTGTACAAGAGCGCTTGTATTGCAGTGCGAGTAGGAACGCACTGCGACGACCGACGTCATACACATGCTACGTCGGTGTCTTACTCTACGCAGATTCTGATTGCTTGGTACTGCCAGCCCACTCAGCGCGCTGTAGTGACGGGGCTTCGAGTGCCCACGCGCACTTTTTATCTACTTGTCCATTGATTATACGCAATTTAATAAAATTCACGCATTGCTACACTGCTTTTAACGAGTGTAACCTATCTCCTCGGTACTTATTATTTCCTAGTCCAATGACGGACGTTTCTGACTAACCGCTCTCGGACTCTGATCGGACAAGACACTACAAAATCCATTCACACGCTTCAAAAGACGTAGAACGGTTGAGTACACTTCTGAGCTAAGTAATTTTAAGGAGAAGATAAGAACCTTTCTTTTTAATCAGGAACAAGACCTGAGAAAAAATTCTGAATGAGATACCAAGAGTATTCAGTCCTCCGTTACTCTCCTCATTGCGCAAAATGAAGAGTTCAAGAAGAAGATTGAGAAACTGGGCAAGAACTTTAATGTCAAACACAAGACTTGTCGAGTACCTTACACTTAGGCGTGCGCACATCTGGGGACACCTGTCTACGTGTCGCAGCAATTAATCGCACAAGTCTCCCGCTTACACTTCTTGGCTCAAGATCTTGCCAAGTCAAAGCAGTACGAATTTTGTTAGATGGCTTATGGCAAGGTATACGTCAGAAGAGAGGAGAACTCTCTAATCATCATTTACTTAATGTGAATTAATTGAAACTTTTAATTAGCCTTTGTTTACCACTTTGCTTTCATCAATACTTGTACTAGCTCTAAGTTTTCCTAAAACTAAAATAAAATAAATAAAATGACAAAATATCATTATCAGAACTGAAGCCCAGGTTCATCAACTACTGCAAGGGCAATGATTTTACTTCTATCTATTAAAATATTAATTATCAAGTCTTTATTATTATTATTTTATAAAATCGTCTGCCAACCATATAAAACACAAAAAATTAACCATACACACTTTACACGCCATTAAACTTCCAGTATATTATGCCATCAAGATTGTTATCAAACACAACATAAAGATTACGTTTGTCTCTTTGGATATTTTCAACTTATTCTTATTTTGCCAGTTTAAAAAAATAAATTAAAAACCTCGCCATGATCTTAATAAAACCTGCAGTCCTTTTGCACCTCATGAATAGCTCCCTCTCTACTTTGAATGAGATAGATGAAATTGAAATTGCTCGCTCTATCCAATGTTATCACATTGGATTGGAGGATCTTACAAGACACATAGTAAAGTCATTCTCAACATATAAGAAGCATATACGCTAACATAGACGGTTTAATTATAAGTCTGAATAATGACTATACCCTGACCAGCCTATTCCTTCTCTAGTAAATTACACCTCATTTGCAACAACACGCCAATATGGAGTTGTGGCGTAAGTATGTAAGAAATTGGATTATTTTGACAAAGGTCAAAGAAGTTAAATACTGAAATGTTGACTTGTATTCTGTGTAGTTTTAGTAATCTTTGTTAATCTATGTTTATGTGTGTGTCTCTTGTATTTTTCTGTGTCATTCTCGTCTTGTCATCTACATTTATCATTAGATCAAGCATAATGTTTATTAACTTGTTAAATTTACACATAGAATCATCAAAATTATATAAAAACATAATACTAACAGGAGATATAAATATAATTTCGAAGGAAACCGAACTTGCGTAAGAACGAAATAATAGACTCAATTAATCAATTGGCTTTAGGAGCACATGAAACACAGCTTAACTCATTTGTTCTTTTGGAAACTGACCCTAACAAAGTATATGATGTACTTACGAGTCAAATCAGACAGCACTCCTGGCTTGGATAATATCCCAACTAGCTTTTTAAAACTAGCCTAAAACGAAGTAGTACCTATTATCTGTCACTTAGCCAATCTCTGCTTCAATAACGGCATTTTCCCTCTGCCTCTGGCGATATGGACAAGGTCAATAACTATGACCAATTTCTGTACTGCCGGTCATTTCAAAATTTAAAGAAAAACAACAATACACAACATTAATTAATACCTAAATCAATTTCAATTATTGTCAGACTCACAATAGGGCTTCAGAAATGGTAGGTCCACTGAAGATGCCGTGAGAGCAATAAACTCTTTTATTGTTCAGATCAGTTTGATCGTGGGAGAAAATGCATAGCTGTATATTTTGACCTTAAAAAAACGTTTAACACCGTATGTCCCAATCAAATCAAATCAAAATAATTTTATTCATTGATTTCACAAGGATCATTTCGAACAGTCCTACAAACTAAAATTTCTCCTGTTCCAACGCGACCAAGCCTAGAAGAATCAGGTAACAAAAACAACTTGGCCTACTTAAATGATCCGTCTTACCACTAGGTGAGAAGCGCCTGCGTGGTGCCTCGGAGAAAGAAGTTGCTGATACATAGTAAATGAGAACTTAAAAACCTTAGGAAGGAAGTCAAAAGTAAATAAACATCAGCAAAAGTATGTAAGACAGCACACGCTACGCTTGTTATACTTATAAATAATAATCTAATAGAACTATGTAAATAGGTAATACAGATATTGCAAATTTCCATTTTAGTGGCAATGGGCAGAGTAACATCACGCCACACGGCTTTATCATTAATATAGTCATCAATAGTGTAATACGTATTATTAATAAAAATACATTATTTATACTTAACGTAATCAGATTGATGATTCTTACAAGGCTTGTCTAAGATGCAATTAATTCCTCATCTGTATTAGGTTGCAAGTGCATAAACATTTCATATAATTTTAGTTAAACAAGTAAATAGGTAGGTACACAATGTTACAATCAAATAACAGTGAGTTTGAATTAGATTCCATGTGAAGAAATATGGAAAATATTGGTATCAGAGACAGATTACTGGCTTTATTTATTTAAAAATCAGCATTGTGTGTCGTTTTTGTGCCAAATAAACGTTTTTCTTTCTTTCTTTCTTTCTTTAAAAATCTAAGTCACCGGAAGCAGAAGATCAAAATTGCTCAATACTTAAGTAAAGACTAATATTTCCTATGGAACAAAGTTCACATAATACATCATGGAACAAAGTTCGTGTAGATTTGTAGAAGCTGAGCTGGGTCTTGCGAGGATAACTTTATGGCTAAATGCAAATCTACTAACCTTCATTGCCTCAAAAATTAATAACATTTGCTTACTTACACAATTTATAATAATAACCAATCTGAAAATGAATATTTAATAACACTATATGAATCAGAAAATATTCAGGAATATAATGAATGAAACAAGATATCTTCAACTAGGTACTTGGGGAGTCGTGAAGTACCAAAGACTAACTTGGTTTCCACAAATCGAAGTACTTACTACTAGGATCAGAACTGAAGAAGTATACATTGCACTTGCCGAATCTGTCCTTAAATTCTGTCCTGTTCCAGTATGGAGTGGAGCTGCTATACTAAATTTTGGACACTTATCCCGTTTTATCATCACATGTACACATTTTTGCTCACGTATAGTATTAAATTACAAGCAATAAATACTACTTATTTAACACGTGCTGCTAATATCCAATGAGTAGCCTTGGCAAAATCATCGCACGGGTTAACCAAAGATAGTGTAGGTGGTTGAAAATAACTAACACGTGCTAGCCTCCCAAAGAGTAGCTTTGGTAACAGCATTGCACAATGTTATCAGTGTATAGTGTAGGTAGTCTAAAATAATGAATACGTGCTAGCTTCCAAAGAGTAGCGTTGGCAAAAGCATCGCATATGGGCAATTATTAAAGATTTTGCACACGTAATTACAGCAGTAAATTAACAGCAATAAATACTACTTAATAAACACGTGCTAGCCTTCAAGAAGTAGCCTTGGCAAAAGCATCGCATAACCAAATACAGCGTAGGTAGTCTAAAATAATAAATACGTGCTAGCTTCCAAAGAGTAGCCTTTGGCAAAAGCATCGCATAGTGTAAAACGAATATAGTGTTGGTAGTCTAAAATAATAAACACTTGCTAGCTTCCAAAGAGTAGCCTTGGCAAAAGCATCGCACATGGTCAATTATAAAAGATTTTGCACACATAATTACAGTAATAAATGCTATTTAATAAACACGGGCTAGCCTCCAAGGAGTAGCCCTGGCAAAAGCATCACGTAGTGTTAACCACGTAGGTTGTCTAAAATAATTAACACGTGCTAGCTTCCAAAGAGTAGCTTTGGCAAAAGCATCGCACACAGTCAATTATAAAAGATTTAGCACACGTAGTTAATAAAAATTAACAGAAATAAATACTACTTAATTAACACGTGCTAGCTTCCAAAGAGTAGCCTTGGCAAAAGCATCGCATAGTGTTAACCAAATATAGTGTAGGTAGTCTCAAATAATAAACACGTGCTAGCTTCCAAAGAGTAGCCTTGGCAAAAGCATCGCACATGGTCAATTATAAAAGATTTAGCACACGTAGTTACAGTAATAAATTAACAGAAATAAATACTACTTCATTAACAAATGCTAGCTTCCAAAGAGTAGCCTTGGTAAAAGTATCGCATAGTGTTAACCAAATATAGTGTAGTTAGTCTCAAATAATAAACACATGCTAGCTTCCAAAGAGTAGCCTTGGCAAAAGCATCGCACATGGTCAATTATAAAAGATTTTGCACACATACACTAATAAATTAACAGAAATAAATACTACTTAATTAACACGTGCTAGCTTCCAAAGAGTAGCCTTGGCAAAAGCATCGCATTAGTGTTAACCAAATATAGTGTAGGTAGTCTAAAATAATAAACACGTGCTAGCTTCCAAAGAGTAGCCTTGGCAAGAGCATCGCACATGGTCAATTATAAAAGATTTTGCACACAGTTAACAGAAATAAATACTACTTAATTAACACGTGCTAGCTTCCAAAGAGTAGCCTTGGCAAAAGCATCGCATAGTGTTAACCAAATATAGTGAAGGTAGTCTCAAATAATAAACACGTGTTAGCTTCCAAAGAGTAGCCTTGGCAAAAGCATCGCACATGGTCAATTATAAAAGATTTTGCACACATAGTCACAGAAATAAATTAACAGAAATAAATACTACTTAATTAACACGTGCTAGCTTCCAAAGAGTAGCCTTGGCAAAAGCATCGCATAGTGTTAACCAAATATAGTGTAGGTAGCCTCAAATAATAAACACGTGCTAGCTTCCAAAGAGTAGCCTTGGCAAAAGCATCGCACATGGTCAATTATAAAAGATTTTGCACTCGTTATTGCAGTAGTAAATTAACAGCAATAAATACTACTTAATTCACACGTGCTAGCTTCCAAAGAGTAGCCTTGGCAAAAGCATCGCACATGGTCAATTATAAAAGATTTTGCACTCGTTATTGCAGTAGTAAATTAACAGCAATAAATACTACTTAATTCACACGTGCTAGCTTCCAAAGAGTAGCCTTGGCAAAAGCATCGCACATGGTCAATTATAAAAGATTTTGCACTCGTTATTGCAGTAGTAAATCAACAGCAATAAATACTACTTAATTCACACGTGCTAGCTTCCAAAGAGTAGCCTTGGCAAAAGCATCGCACATGGTCAATTATAAAAGATTTTGCACTCGTTATTGCAGTAGTAAATTAACAGCAATAAATACTACTTAATTCACACGTGCTAGCTTCCAAAGAGTAGCCTTGGCAAAAGCATCGCACATGGTCAATTATAAAAGATTTTGCACTCGTTATTGCAGTAGTAAATCAACAGCAATAAATACTACTTAATTCACACGTGCTAGCTTCCAAAGAGTAGCCTTGGCAAAAGCATCGCACATGGTCAATTATAAAAGATTTTGCACTCGTTATTGCAGTAGTAAATTAACAGCAATAAATACTACTTAATTCACACGTGCTAGCTTCCAAAGAGTAGCCTTGGCAAAAGCATCGCACATGGTCAATTATAAAAGATTTTGCACTCGTTATTGCAGTAGTAAATCAACAGCAATAAATACTACTTAATTCACACGTGCTAGCTTCCAAAGAGCAGCCTTGGCAAAAGCATCGCACATGGTCAATTATAAAAGATTTTGCACTCGTTATTGCAGTAGTAAATTAACAGCAATAAATACTACTTAATTCACACGTGCTAGCTTCCAAAGAGCAGCCTTGGCAAAAGCATCGCACATGGTCAATTATAAAAGATTTTGCACTCGTTATTGCAGTAGTAAATTAACAGCAATAAATACTACTTAATTCACACGTGCTAGCTTCCAAAGAGCAGCCTTGGCAAAAGCATCGCACATGGTCAATTACAAAAGTTTTTACACTCGTAATTACAGTAGTAAATTAATAGCAAATAATAAGCTACTTAAACTCACCAGATATATTTTTTGAAGCTCACTTTTATGGGCGTAGTAACTTTGTCACTTCTGATATATTAAAACTCTCTTTCTAGATAGATTAACTTTATTCTCCTTATTCTTAGGTGCTACTATAATTCTCTAATTATGACTGCCTTCCTTCCTGTCTTGGTCTCGAACACGCCCCGCAATGTTCCTAACTAATGACTTGACCGTACAGAATGGTGTATAATCTGTGGTGCAAACTTAGATTTTGACAATTAACTGCTATTAATCCTAATCTGTGTCAGCAGTATTGGCAGCCATTTTGTTTCCTTCCTTCAGTTTCCTTCGTGTTACTTTGGCGTGTTGATAGTTTTTGATATTCAAATTATTTGGGTGTTTTTTTCTGTTTAATTCGGATGAAAGAGGATTCAGTGGATTTTAGCAGGTTTTAATTCACTTTGTTCATACATACCTATCACGCACGGCTCGAATACCTACCAAAAATGTTTCGCCAGTGTTGTGTTCCCAAATGTTGTAGCCAACGACAGGACGTTAGATTACATAGATTTCCTGTAAGAAAGGAAGATCGGGATCAGTGGTTACAGTATATTAATTGCGAAAAACTGAAAAGGATGGACAGTTTGATCAACAAAGCCTTTGTTTGTCATAAACACTTTGAAAAACGGTTTATTTCAACTACAACTACTCGTCTATATTTGAGGCAGCCTCACTGTGATCATTCTTATTGCGCTTCAGTGAGCAGCGGAGTATTAATTCCAGGCATGTATTTTTTCTATAAATAATATTTTTCATACAAAAGTATAGACTTACATGTATCCAGTGGAGGGCCATGCTAAATAAGGCCTCCCCAGTGGAATGCTCTGGGAGATTTCCCATAACAAATACGCTTGGCAGGTGGATTGGTGATTGCAGCATTATTGCAGTGTTCAGTACAGGTGGATGCAGCTGCCCTGGTTTAATCTTAGGCCAGACACATACTTAACATTTTTATTGATATACAATTTTCAGAGTTAACCACCACTGTGACTACTGAGCAGCAAGAAATCTCAAACCAAGAAAAGCCAGAGAGAACCACCACTGTGACAACTGAGCAGCAAGAAATTTCAAACCAAGAAAAGCCAGGTCAGTTGCAGAGTTTTATGCTTACCAAGTTTAGGATTAATAGCAGTATACACATTAGGACTAAGTATAATTATTCAAGTATTTATTGCTGATTTTGAAATGTAAAATAGGCACATAGATATTTAAGTATAATTTGAAGTCATGCTTGCTTAGATTACATACACAATATGCTGATTTATATGAAAATAGAAGCCCAGAAAATGAAATTAGTTATTGTCTGTTTTGAATTTGTTCTGAGGCTCGCTGTTGACAATTTATAAAGTACCTACAAAAGCTAAGATATAAGAAGCATGTTGAGTTAGATTGACAAATGCTTGTTTTGTTAATATTCTATCACTCAAAAAGTATTTATTGCTCAGTGTATGTACCGCTTAATCATTTTGAGTTAGAGTTTAGAGTATCAACACATGGTTATTTTGAACGCTAAAAATGCTAATCAATTGCCTCTCAGTTAATTATCACACATATTTATTTGTAATTTTTTTTTTTCAGATCGCACACCTTGTAGATTCAGCAAAAAGAGGTTGATCAGAGATGTTAAATCATTGACTCCAAAATGCAAGCTTTTGTACAAAGAGTTTCAAAAAGCTAAGCGCCAAAGGGATTTTCAATGTAGGGCCAAAAGGGCAATTGATTTTAGCAAAGAGACGTCATTTCAAGAACTGACGAAAAAAATGAATCCATTGGCAAAAAATCTTCTTTGGATGCAAGTCAAACTCTGCACGAAAAATAAAAGAGCTAGAAGATTCACAATGGATGAAAAATTGATTGGACTGGCAATTTATAAACAAAGCCCAAAATCATATAAATTTCTCAAAAAAATATTTATTTTGCCTTCCAACACTACATTGAAGAAAATGATAAGCCATTTAAACATAGAGGCTGGCATCAATCCACAAATTTTTGGACTTGTAAAAGAACAGGTAAAATTATATTAGTAAACAATATTATTTAAGGTCCATAATCTTCATCAACATAAGTTCACTGCTGGACATAAGCCTGCTCATAGAATGGTTGTGTTGTATGCATTTTTACCATAGGGGGCACCTTGGACAGCGGATTGGTGATTGCAGTATTGGTGTTATGTTCTCTGGTGGGTACTGCTGCCCACCCCTTGTGTTATCTCTTAGTTTATATATTAGGTAAATTTATAAATACCCTAATCTCCTTTATCATTTTAGGTAAAAGACTGGAATGAACAAAAGAAGTTATGCACAATTATGTTCGATGAAATGGCCCTGGAACCTGCAGTAACATATTCTTCCAATAAAGATACAATTGACGGTTTTGTACATTTGAATGAAAAAATAAGCCAGTTTGCAGACCATGCCCTTGTGTTTATGATACGTGGAGCAGTTCATAAATGGCAACAGCCAATTGCCTTCTATTTCTGCGAAGGGCAGACAAAAAGTTTACAACTCAAAGCCATCATTAAAGATATAGTAGCTGCCGTAACAGAAACAGGACTCCAGCCCATTGCACTTGTCTCCGATCAAGGTTCTAGTTTTCAATGTGCAATGAATGACCTTCTGGAAGACACAAAAAGAGACCAGTTGTGTGCAGGGGAAAATGTTGGTTAGTGCTCTTGATATGATATAATAATCAATAAATGCTGGACACATTTCACACAACATCTAGCCCCAAGCTAAGCAGAGCTTGTGTTATGGGTACTCGGTAATTGATATAATTAATACAATACATTGCATAGATAGATATTTTTTTATTATACATAGAAAAATACCCAGAACACCCTGAACAATTATCTGCAGATCGTACAAAGATTTGTTCATAGGTGGGAATCGAACCCGCAACCTCCTGCGTCGCAGGCGAACCTTCGCCCGCCGCGCCACAGAGGTCGTCATATATGATGAGGATATGGTACTACCTATATAAAAAATAAAAGCAAATAGGTATATAAAATAAAATGTTTATTTGGATAATTGTCGTGCTGGTTGTGGTTTCACGCGAAATCGGTTGAGCCAATTTATATGAAATTTACAATACTTTTAACCCGTAATTCAGTTTCCTTGGGAGAACAATGGCGATAAAACCGCAGGCTACTAGATGGCATAAAAGAAGGGTTTGCTTTAATTTATGTACTATTCACGTTTATTTATTTCTTCATATTGGTATTACAGTAAAATCGTCTGCAATATGAGCCAGGATGATGATCTAGCTAGGGAACTACAATATTATAATTAACAATAACTTTTCATTTAAAAAACCAACTTCCGCCATTGTTATACGACTAAAAAATTTTGGATGAAATTTTTTTGATGAAAGAACCATAGTGGTGAAAGGATTATGATACTTTCTGAATGCAAATGCTTGGTGTCTTGCTGAAAATATCAAAATCGCCATATGTATGCCTACAATATTTGAGGAGTTCCCTCAATTCCTCATGGATCCCATCATCAGAACTGGATTCTGAAAAAAATGGGACCAATCTGGAAGTATATCTAATCAAATAAAAAAAGAATTTTCCAAATCGGTTCATAAATGCCGGAGATATGCGGTAACAAAAAAAAAAAAAAAAAATACAACCGAATTGAGAACCTCCTCCTTTTTGGGAAGTCGGTTAATAAAATAATGTTATCACTACATATAGGTGTACCTATACCTAGTAGGTATACTTACATAGCAAGTATACCTACTACTTCTCTGTTATTAATCTGATCTAATAATCTCTCTAATCTGTTAACCTGTTCTCTTTACTTCCAGATAACACAATCCATTTATGTGGTAATTCAATAAGTGTCTTCTATGATCCACCACATTTAATTAAAGGGATGCGCAATAATTTGCTTTCTAAAGACATCATTTTTGAAGGAAAATTAGCTACTTGGCAGGATATCATTGATGTCTACAACACTGATTGCAACCATGGTGAATCCAGAATATTGCACAAATTGACTGATGAACATGTAATTCCTGGCAAAATTAAGAAAATGAAGGCAAGTTTATTTAATTATTTTATACTAGCAGCTTTCTACAGTGTCACCCGCATAAGTGTTGATCCCAAGGGAATATCGGCATACAAATTAGCCAGGGGTTAAGCTATGTACATACCAAATTTCATTGCAATTGGTACGGTAGTTTTTGCATGGAGAAGTAACAAACATACATACATAACACACACTAGGATTCCCTGTGTTGTGGGTATCAGGAACGAGTACCATGGTACCATAACACCCAGTCCCGGAACACATTTGCAGATCATACAAACATTTGTCCTGCATACCATACTCAAAGACTCACAGTGTAGTGTGATATTAGGGTGATGATGTGATTTAGAGGCAATCATTGTAATTTGGAAGCTAAATAATAGTTGATGTGTGGACAGAGAATAGGTGCGGGAGATAAGGAGAATTAAGTGCTTAATTTAAATTCGTTTGTTAATAATTTTCAGGTCAAGAACTGCGTGCGTGTCTTTAGTAAAACAGTTGCAGCTGCTTTATCCTACACTGCTCAGTTTCGTAAGTAGAAGTTCGATATAATATTAGACGGCGCGGCGCGCAGCCGCGTCAGGGTTGATTTTGCATGAATGGAGAAATGAAAGTTACAATTTACAATTATCAAAGACTTTACAATTACAATTTAACGGTAACTTTTGTATGAGAAAAGCATTGACATATATGTGGAGAAAAGTGGCGATTGAGAGCAATGATTGCACAATTTACAATTAGGTACAATACAATTTACAGTGAGATTGAGTAACAAACATCTAATTATTCAAACTTTCGCATTTATAATAGTGGGATTATTTTATCTATTCCCGAAATTATTAATGATTCTCGCATGTTTGGATTCAGACATTTAAGCTTAGTTTTATATCAGATACTCATGGCATTTTTATTTTTCAGCTTTATATCCTAATGGGAAGCCAGTAAGCCCGACGCTGAGGAATACATCGGATTTAGTATCATTTATGGATGATTTATTCGATAGTGCCAATGGAGCTGGCGGTCTAGATAATAAAACGAAATCAAAGGATCTTCGGCGGGCTGTGACGTCAAAATCAAAGCACCACAGTTTTTGGACAGATGCCATCAAAAAATTGAATAAGATAGCATTTATAACTAAAGACAAAAAAAAGAAAAGTGTTCCGTCACTAAAAAATTGGGTTGTTACTCTTAAAAGCTTGAAAAGGGTCTGGAAATACCTAAGTGAGAAGAAAAATGTAAAAATAATGAGACCTCGCTATTTCAATTCAGACCCAGTAGAAAACTTTTTTGGCCAAGTCAGGGCATACAACTATAGGAGTAATGACCCAAGTGTTAGTGCGTTCAAACACACTTTCAAATCACTGCTGATAACGAGATTTATAAATTTCCATTCAAATACTTTTAACTGCGAGGATGATACAGGCAAGGAATTACTGTCAATTCAGTCACTGTTCAAAACATTTAATAATGATAACAATGCGCCAAATAATGATACCAATGAGATTGAACAAACCAATGAAGACCAACATTCGGTTACTGTTGAAAATATTCAGGTCCAAGCAAGACGAGAGAGATTAAACGTACACTCCAGAGCATACACCGTTGGATGGGTTACTAGAAAACTTTTACAAAAAATTAAATGCAACAAATGCAAAGAAAATTTGGTTACAACTGACGAAGAAACCAATGTCCACGATTGGATAAAAGCACGGGAATATTTGTCGATAAAAAGAAGAAAATTAGCCTATCCAACCGAATATGCCGTGAGGAATTTCGGTATCATAACAAAGGTGACAAATGAATATTTAGAACAAAAAGCATACCAAAACAATATTTGCAAAAATATTAAACAAAAAGTATTGTCTGAATGTTCCTTTGATTTCCTCGATTGTGAATCTCATAAAGAAATTGTACTTGAATACTTTCTAAGTATATCAGTAAAACTATTCATATTTAATTGGTGCAATGTAATTAATAAAATTTTAAAAGGAGTTGACATAATTCGCCTTGAAAGATCATCTTTGCCGCCAATGCAATGTAAGGCATTACATAAATACAAAAAGAAATAAAAAAATAAAAAACTTAATAAATAATTTGCTTATTAAGCGTATTACACTCTTGATGACTATATTTATGATAAAGCCGCGTGGCCTGATGTCGCTCTGCCCCTCGACTGCTAAAATGGAAATTTGCAATATCTGTACTTACCTATTTACATGTTTGTATTAGATTATTATTTATAAGTATAACAAGCGTAGCGTGTGCTGTCTTGCATATTTTTACTGATGTTTATTTACTTTTGACTACCTTCCTAAGGTTTTTAAGTTCTCATTTACTATGTATCAGCAACTCCTTGCTCCGAGGCACCACACAGGCGCTTCTCACCTAGTGGTAAGACGGACCATTTATGTAAGCCAAGCCGAGTTTGTTGCCTGATTCTTCTCGGCTTGGTCGCGTTGGAACAGGAGTAATTTAATTTTATATAAGACGATTCAAAATGATCCTTGTGATTTCAATGAATAAAGTTCTTTTTGACTTTGACTTTGCTTGTTTCTGTTCATAAATTTTAATTGAGGGTTTACTATAAATCATGCCTGAGCACAACTTCTTTTTAAATTCTCGTTTAGCAAGCTATGGTTTCATCCATTATTCTACTAGTTACTAATAATATATCGCCACAGACAATATAGCGCAGCAAACGATTGATCGAAAAAAACAAAAAAACCATTGTCATCGTCGAAGTTTGCAACGGTATAGTGTCGATAGAGGTCACATTACCGTCTGTACGTAGTACTCTCCTTAGTCTGTGGTCTCGAATGCCTCTTGACTTTGTCGAACTCCCTCCTCGTAGCCTCGTCATCGGTCGTTCGGCGAAGGTTCGACATCCCTCGGCGCCGCTCGTCGGCAAACACCGTTGGTCGATCCAATCGTCTCGCCTTACCATGGTAGATGGCGTGCGTGGTTGCATAAAACTACATCCGTCAAACAACATCCGGTATCAAATAGCTAACACTTGCTTACAATCTTATCTGAAATCTGCCCCCCTATTCCATAACTAAAACACACTCGGTGACTTAAAATAAGGACTGAAGCACCCTTATTCTAAGCTCGGTGACTAACATTTGACAAGTAAAATTAATTATCAATAAAAACTGTCAATTGATGGTTATTTTACTTGTCACACGTTAGTCATAAATAGTCATAATCACCAAATGACTTTCAGAGCTGAAATCAAAAACAAGCATAGACAATCCTAAAAATCTAAGGGATCTTCTATAACTTTTTTTTATAGATTTAGGAAGAGAATACGAATAGAATACGAAAATTTTACGAAATAATGTTTTTTTTTATTTACTAAAATATTTCTAAAGTAGAATATTATAAAAATTCTACGAAGGAATTATAATTTAATTTATTGTATGTCCAAATAAGGGCATGTGTGCCAACTGTTTTGCAAACATTCTTTCTGCCAAGTGCCAACCTTGCAAAAAAATCTCTACGTCATTTTTATGGTGGGTTATGGACTTGGAGTGTAGCGGCTGATTGTGTAGTTCTAAAAAATATCAAAAGTACATAATAAAATATAGCTTCGGTGAAATCCTATTAGTAATTAGTTAGAAAACTATAAGCACATTATGTCTTACTCTAATAGTGAGTTCTTATTTCATTACTTTTCATGAAAGCATGGTGTCGATAACTGTCAATAGATTTCTGTTGATAATTTTGTTTCTATACGTTTTTGCCTGTGTTTATGTAAAAGAGACTTTCCCTGTGTCTTGACAGAATATACTTTTGCGGCTCTGCCGAGGACCGCGCGCGGTACTCCATTGGTTTTGGGCGGTGACCCCAAGGGTAGGAACTTCCTGTATACCAATGGGAACTCTGTAATTATCAGGGATATTGAGAACCCTGCTATCGCGGATGTGTATACAGAGCATTCGTGCCAAGTGAACGTGGCTAAATACTCGCCCAGTGGATTCTACATAGCATCTGGAGGTAAGGTTGTTTGGTAATTACTTGCATTTACCTTATCAGTGCAAATATGGTAATGAGTCACTGTTTACTAAAATAGCTGTCGTAATTACTAAATTTGACAAAATGATTCACGTTAAAATGATTTATTTATATTCAAACATTCCATTGATAGTGTAAAATTCAACGTAATGTACAGAATATAATTATCTTTGTGGAATTCTATGGGGGAGGCCTACATCCAGCAGTGGACGTCTTCCAAGTGATGACCAACAAAGGGTACACACTACTACTTTACAGCAGTCCTTTTCTGTACTTGCAAGACAGTTGCACATTAGCGAAATTACCTGAATCTAACTGACCCACTCACCACTTCATCCTCTCATATACCGAAAAACATTGCTGAAGAACCAAAACTAGCTAGCCAACGGTGAAAACCCCAAAGTCAAAGGTTTTAAAAAATTGAAAAAACAAATTTTACAAACTCATGTTCCAGCATTAGCTGAAAATTTCCTGGCAAGAAGTATGAGATTTTTCTTGGTATAACACCGAATGGTGAATATACCATGTGGTGTTAGCCAGATTTCAGTGTATTTCAACGTACTTAGTAGAAGTTAGTTTCATGGTGTTATTGTTGAGATTAAAATATTTACAGGACTTCGAGGTTGAAATGGGACCCCTTAATTGCAAAACTTGAGTGTGGTGTTGTTTCAAATGTTGTCAAAAATGTTTTTATTTTTTAAATAGGTACTTTTTATTTTTGTTTGATGATGGAATAGGAAGGCGTCAACTGAACTCTTCAACAATTAGCAATACCTAGAATAGTTATGTTTAGGCTCTTTTAAGTTGTTTTTATGAAATGTTTAACGGTAGATGAGGGCCATGGTCTAATGATGAAGCCGGGACATGTTCAATGGATCTCGTTAACAGATAACAGTAAAATGGTAGTGTTTGGGCTCTTTTTAATTGTGTTTGTAGGACAGTTGACAATACGTGATGTTATGTATTTGATAATTGTGGGTACTTCAATAAAGTTAAGTGTTGTTTCCGACTCGACATGGCGTGTATCTTTTATTGGCGACTTCAGGAAAATAATTAGAAATGGCATTCAATACTACGAATATTGTGTTGCCGGGGCCCTTTAACGCTAAAACTGATGTGTGGTGTGATTACAAGGACCAGTTATTATGTGCTTTCGACGCGGCGGGTCTCGATCGGGACTTGACAAAAGATGAAGATAAATCGCGCTCTTTGTTTTTGTCGCAATGTGGGAAGGACACATACGCTCTAATTGCGTCCCTTTTAGTGCCGTTACGCCCTACACAAGTGAAATTTGATGAAATTTTAGCGATTTTGGACAAGTTTTATGAACCAGAAGTGAATGAAATTTTACAAGCGGGTAAATTTCATAAACGCCTACAATTGAAGGGAGAAAGCGTGCAAGACTTTGTGGCCGCGATAAGTGCATTATGTGCTAAGTGCAACTTTACGGACTTAAAACGTCAAGTACGGGACAGACTCGTTTTAGGAGTGCGTGACGAACGCTTACGCCGGGAGTTGTTGAAAAGCAAAGGACTGACATGCGAGACAGCTGTGCAGATGTGCCTTAACCACCAGGCAACATTTCAAGACATGTACCCCGGCCAGAGTAAAGAAGTGATTCAAAATCCGTCTAGTTCGTCTCAGGCAACCGAGGCAATGGATATTGGCACAATTAAATCTAATGAGTGTAAACATTGTACTCGAATACACAAGGCAGGCGAGCGGTGTACCTTTGTTAAGGCAAAGTGTTTTAAATGTCAAAAGTATGGTCACATTGCAAAAGCGTGTGACAAGAAAGCAAAAGTACACCAGATGGAGGACAGCGAAGAGCCTTCCTCGGGATGTGAAGACATGATGGGTGTCTACGTGTGTGCGGACAGTTATCAACCTCCTATAAAAGTGAATGTGGTTGTGGATGGAGCCAGTCTGATGATGGAAGTAGACTCCGGTGCTTCTCGCAGTATCATATCAGAAAAAACTTTCAAGAAGTTGTGGTCGACACCTCCTGCTTAAGTACCTAATTAAGAAGTAAAATACCTCGGAATATGGCTGGACAGCAAACTCATATGGGGCAAGCAACTAGACCATGTAACGACAAAAGCCACAAATGTGTTATGGCAGTGCACACGCGCTGTGGGTAAAGACTGGGGTTTAAAACCTAAGCTATGCCTATGGATGTACAAAGTCATGGTTCGACCGGTGCTGACTTACGGCGCTGTGGTTTGGTGGCCAAGAACAAACCTAGTTACGGCAATAAACAAGCTACAACAGGTCCAAAGACTGGCATGCTCGCTCATAAGTGGATGCACAAAATCTACTCCATCAGCAGCACTAGACATCATACTAGGCCTGACGCCGCTCCATATACACATACAGCAGGAGGCAATGGCGGCAGCACTGAGAATAAAGTCCACGGATCAGTGGAAGGGACATTACAGAATAACAAACCACTGTAAGATACTGGAAAAGGCGACTGACATAATCCCGGAAGCCCTAAGGGGTACGGATAGAATAGCCACCACATATCTAACCAACAAAGGGTACGAAGTGGCGGCTGAAGTTACGGAGGTGACTCCCCCTTCCACCCCGCCTCTCTACCACATATACACGGATGGGGCCAAACAGAGGAAAGGAGCGGGCTGTGGTTTTTACTGCCCTGAAACTGGACTCTCAAGAGCGCAGCCTCTAAACAAAACCACCACCGCTTTCCAAGCAGAAACCCTGGGGCTTCAGCTGGCGGCAACGGACATATCATCATCAATAGAGTCCACAAGTAAGGAGACCATTGAGGGACAAATAAGACTTATTTTCATAACAGACAGTGCAGCACTAACAAATGCGCTGAGGAGGCCGGACACCAGGTCAAAATCGGTCGCAGAGTGTCACACTGCGCTTCAAAGACTGACAGATAGATATACTGTCACAATCAAATGGACAGATAGCCATGGCCCCTGTCTAGGTAATGACAGGGCCGACTCCCTAGCTAGGGAAGGAGCTAAACTTACTCCAACTCAAGCTGACATCAGCCTATCGAAACCACCAACTGCGGAAATCAAAAACAGGCTGAGACTGCATTCGGAAACGGAGCACCAAAAGCTATGGGAGCGAAGGTCGGACTGCAAGCACTCAAGATCTATGCTCCCCAGACCTGACAAGAAAGTGACGAATACACTACTCAAAATGAAACGTGAGGACCTACGTATGGTGGTGGGCATCATAACAGGGCACTGCGACTTAAACCATCACCTGTACAAGATTGGAGCCACTGACAGCGGGCTATGTCGGGGCTGCTTGCAGGAAGAAGAGACGGTGGAGCACGTGATCCTGGATTGTGCGGCCACAAAAGAGACCAGGGCCAAGACGGGTTTGCAGGAGCTACTTCTATCCTGCTCTCCAGCATCGACGCCTTCGGACACACTTCAACGGTGTTGCCACCAACCCAAAGTCCTGCTCCGTTACTTTAAGGAGCTGGGCTGGCTGGGGTAGGGTTAGCACAGGGGGACAATGCACAATACACCCCATAGCGGGACGTCAGTGCAGGTCTTAACACCCCCACTTAGAATTAGAATTAGAATTAGATTAGACCTCCTGCTCTTCAGAATACTACAGTGAAATTGGTCACATGGACACGGGACTCCTTGAAAGTGGCAGGAGTAGTGAATGTCCGTGTAGCCTTGGGCCAGAAAGAGGCTCAATGTGAACTTGTGGTGGTGTCTGGCGATGGACCTAGCCTGTTAGGCCGCAACTGGTTTCAGGCATTAGGCCTACAAGTGACTGGCTTATACTGGGCTCAAGAAGATTTGGTGCCTTTCATGAATGAATTTCCTGACTTGTTCAAAGAAGAGTTAGGTGCATACAAAGGCCCTGACGTCACACTTCACCTACGGTCTGATGCAAGTCCACGTTTTTTGAAAGCTCGCGGTGTGCCTTTTCCTTTAAAGCTGCAAGTGGAAGAAGAACTTAACCGACTAGTCAAGACAGGGGTATTGACCCCGGTCAGGTACTCAGAGTGGGCCACTCCGTTGAGGATAGTGAAAAAAGATGATGGATCTTTGCGTATCTGTGGAGACTATCGATCTACAGTCAATGCGTCGATACAAGTAGACAGGTACCCACTTCCAACATCGGTGGAAGCTTTTGTGAAGCTAAGTGGAGGCCAAGTTTTCAGTAAACTCGACTTGAAGCAAGCGTATACACAGATGAAGGTTGATGAGGAGACTGCCAAGCTGTTAACGCTCAATACGCCCATTGGCCTTATGAAAGTGAATCGCCTTGCATTTGGTGTTAGTGCGGCGCCATGTATTTTTCAACGAGTAATGTCTTCCGCTCTGGCAGGCATAGATGGCGTGGCTTGTCTACTCGATGACGTGGCGGTGACCGGTGCGACGTTGGAACAGCATAATCAGAGGCTTCGTCGGGTGATGGAAAAGCTAAATGAGCTGGGCTTCCACCTGAATAGCAAAAAGTGTGTTTTTGCTACCAATAGTATCACATTTTTAGGACACATGATCGACGGCGAGGGACTTCATCCAGCACCCGCAAAAGTTAAAGAAATACAGGAAAAATCGGCGCCTACAAATAAGGAAACATTGAGGGCTTTCCTTGGATTGTACAACTTTTATCAAAAGTTTTTACCTGATAGAGCTACTTTGCTGGAGCCTTTGTATCGGTTGTTGGAGTCAAAGACTCCGTGGAAGTGGAGTGAAAGCGAGCAAACAGCCTTCGAAAAAGCTAAGAACTTGCTATCATCGGATCTCACTTTGGTGGGATATGACCTAAACAGAGAGTTACTGCTCATATGTGACTCATCAGAATACGGAGTGGGCGCTATTATAGCACATATCATGGAGGATGGATCGGAAAGACCGATCATGATGGCGTCACGTACTCTGCAGGCGCATGAGAGGCGGTATGGACAAATTGACAAGGAAGCTTTGGCTATAATGTTTGGATTGTTGAAATTTCATGAATTTCTATTGGGTCGCAGATTTTGTATAGTGACTGACCATAAGCCATTGGTTGGCTTATTTAATCCAGCAAAACCCATACCAGATCAGATTTCACCAAGAATGTTGCGTTGGTCTTTAAAGCTAGCTTGCTATGAATACACTATCAAGTACAGACCAGGAAAATCGATCGGCAATGCGGATGCATTAAGCAGGTGGACTGCACCGTCTACAGGGACAGTAGCCGAAAAAGACCTAATGGAAGTATTGCTGTTGGAAGAACAACCAAGTGGCTGGAATCTTAGCGCAGAGAGGATTGCTGCAGAAACAAAGAAGGACTCTTTGCTTCAGAAAGTTTTATTCCATGTTCTTCATGGTTGGCCAAATTATAACTCAGACCCAGCCTTGCAGCCGTTTTGGACGAGAAGGGAGGCTCTTTCTCATACTAAAGATTGTTTATTATGGAGTAACAGAGTCATAGTACCTGCTAAGCTACAAGAACAGGTGCTGAAAATTTTACATGCCCCACATGCGGGTATTGTCCAAACGAAGGCATATGCAAGAGGCTATGTTTGGTGGGTCCAGATGGACAATCAAATCGAAGAGATGGTGGCCAGCTGTGAACAGTGTCAACTGGTAAGAAACTGTCCTCCAAGAGATCCACAGATTTGGGTTATGTCTGAACAGCCCTGGAAAAGGGTGCACATAGACTTCGCTGGACCATTTCATGGGAAAACATTTTTTGTTTTGATTGATAGTCACAGTAAATGGATGGAAGCAGAAATCGTGAATACTATGAGCAGTGGAGCTGTTATAACTGTGATGAGAAAGATTTTTGCTTCACAAGGCTTGCCTGAGGTAGTTGTCTCAGACAATGGTAGAGCATTCACTTCCGAAGAATTCAACAACTTTTTGAAGAAAAACGGAATTAAACATCTGCTATCCCCACCTTACCACCCGGCTACCAACGGCCAGATAGAGAGAGCAATACAGACTTTTAAAAATAAAATTAAGAAAATAGAAAATTTAAATCTGCCTTGGAGCGAAATGATGAGCAAGGTGCTCTATCATATGCGGACCGTACCGAATAGTTCTACCAACAGAACTCCGGCGGAGATGCTCAACGGGCGAAAATACAGAACGGCGATGTCTACACTCCACCCTGACTCTGCGCCTAGCCGCGGTGAGCAACAGCTCGAAAAAGCGGCGCAACGCCCTCCCGCTAGGACCTTTGTGGTGGACCAACCTGTGTTGATCCACATGTACGGACCTGGAGACAAGTGGCGGAGGGCTACGGTAGAGATGGTTGAAGGTCCCAGCTCCTACAGGGTGAGGACGGAAGATGGAGAGTTACACCGTCGGCATGCTGATCAGATGCTGTCAAGAACAGTACATGCAGAGACCACGTTGACTGAAAACAGAACAGTGGTAGATTCGGACTCTCAATCATCTGATGAATCGCCAGTTGAAATACCACCACCAGAGAGGTGGCCTGACATGATAGGCAGACCCAATAGCTCAGATTAAAAATATGTATTTTATAAAAATTCTAAATTGTTTGTTTAAATTCTCAAATTGTTTTATGTTTAAAGTTCTAGGCTGATTCTTTTGCTGATTTAATAACTATAATGTGTTTTGTTAATTTAGATATATTCATAACTTTGATTTGTGTAATTTATGAATTTTGTTTGTACCAATTTATAGAAGGGAGATATGTTATGTATTTGATAATTGTGGGTACTTCAATAAAGTTAAGTGTTGTTTCCGACTCGACATGGCGTGTATCTTTTACGTGACAACCAGCAGGGCTATTCTAAAACGTTTGGAAGGGTTTCCGATCGAATTTGTTAGTCTTTCATTTCGATGTGGTAAGTAACTTAAACAATTTTCTCTAGTTAATACAGTAAAAAAACAATAAATATTATATATTACTGTGTTCTACTAGAGAATATTGTTAGAAAATTATTTTAGTTACTTACCACATCAAAATGAAAGAATAACAAATCCGATCGGAAACCCTTCCAAATGTTTTAGAATAGCCCTGCAGTGTCCAAAAGTGAATGCGGGAGAGGCTCAACGGATCTCTTTGATAGGTAGCAGTAAAAGAGGTTTTAGCGGTTGTATGGGGTTTTTAACGCGGACAAAGTCGCGGGTTTCAGCTAGTTTGGTATAAATATATCCTACTAATATTATAAACGCGAAAGTTTGTGGGTATGGATGGATGTTTGTTACTCTTTCACGTAAAAACTACTGAATGGATTTGAGTGAAATTTGGAATGGAGATACTTTACGCCCTGGATTAACACATAGGCTACTTTTCATCATCATCATCATCATCAATTTTCATCATTATTCACGCGGGTGAAACCGCGGGGCGCAACTAGTATTAATATAAAAGTTAATACATTTTGTTGTGCCTTTGAAAAAGGGTTTTGACAGACAGACAGTTAATAAAGTGGTCCTATAACGGTCCCGTTTTTAGGATTCTGTACCTCAAAAGGTACCAACGGAGCCATTATAGGATCACTCGGGTGTCTGTCTGTCTGTATGTCTGTCACAGCCTTTTTTCTCAGAATCTACTAGACCAATAATATTGAAATTTGGTACATATAATTAATATAGAGTCAGATAAAAAAAAACTGATTTCAGGGCTTAAAGACGAGGGCTAAACTAGAAAAAAAATATGTTTTGTGTGCATTATGTTACATATCAAAATATGAAAGAGTTTGTTATAAATGAGAAATACAAACAAATGTATTTTTTTTATAACTTTAAAATAATTATTGTAAAAGATATTAATTTAAATATGTGATTATTGACCATTCCCATATCTCCGAAAATATTTAGTTGTAAATTTTGAAAAAATACGGGTTATTGGTCCTCTCTCATAGTTTACGGGAAAACCTTGATGAAAGTCTTTCAATTCCCACGGGAAACGGAAAATACTCGTAATGAGTAATCATTACGAGTATAAAATTGTGTTGATTGACTAATAAGTAAACTAGTCTAGCTAGCGGTTACAATGGTAGCCTACTTGTACGGAACCCTCTTCACGAGAGTCTGACTCGCACTTGACCGGTTTATTCCTGTTGATGTACGGAACCCTAAACACATTAGAAGCCTCAAAGAGTATGTATGTGAAACATTCGTCGTCGGGTTCTGATTGTGTAACCCGCGTTAGGACGCTGCCACACGGGCTTTGCGGCTGCGCTGCGTCGGCGTTGAAACGACGGAGCGGCGCAGCGCAGTATTAAGTAGCATAACGAAGCATAGCATAGCTGCGTTGACGCAGCGCAACCGCAACGCCCGTGTGGCATTGCCCTTATTATGATTTTGTGTAGGTAAATAGCTATGATTGGCCTCGCGCCAGTTCGCCGTTATTTATTCCGTGCTAACGCTCCAGAATTAAACTGTTTTTAGATCTTTGACACTATCATTCATAAGTGCATAAGGAGTATAATAATAATAATAATAATAATAATAAAACCTTTTTATTCCATAACTCATAAATAAGTTTGTATACATTGATTGTTAGTAATTTTACTTATCGCTAGTTGTTAGTATCTATTATGTTATAACCTAATTTATTTAATTTACTTTGGTAGCGAGAAATGGATCCCTTCTTGGGTAAAGGTCTCCTCCATCTCCTTCCACGACTCTCTATTGAGCATAAGGAGTATGGAGGAGTATAAATAAATGCTAGACATTTCACACAACATTATCTAGCCCCAAGCTAAGCAGAGCTTTTGTTGTGGGTACTAGATAACTGATATACTTAATACAATACATTGCATACATAGATATTTTTTTATTATACTTATAAAAATACCCAGAACACCCTGAACAAATATCTGCAGCACGTACAAATATTTGTTCCGAGGCGGGAATCGAACCCGCAACCACCTGCGTCGCAGGCGAACCTTCGCCCGCCGCGCCACAGAGGTCGTCAGTATAACTAACATCTATATTTATTTTATTTATGATTAGATATAGGTATGGTATCGATCCCACGAGACAGGAAACAACTTAGAGGTAACCGCAAGAGACGAACTAGCCTTCTTTATAACAGACTGGTCAACAATAACACTCAATAGAGAGGAGTGGCTTTTCCCAGGCTTTGCCCAGCTGTGGGAAGTTACAGGCTCATAATAATAATGATAAAAAATGCACCGAGCATGACCAAAACTAATTACCCGTATTGTATTCGACCTCTGTGGCGCGGCGGGCGAAGGTTCGCCTGCGACGCAGGGGGTTGCGGCTTCGATTCCCGCCTCTGAACAAATATTTGTACGATCTGCAGATAATTGTTCCGGGTGTTCTGGGTATTTTCTACGTATAATAAAAAATATCTATGTGATGTATTGTATTAAGTATATCAGTTTTCTAGTACCCATAACACAAGCTCTGCTTAGCTTGGGGCTAGATAATGTTGTGAGAAATGTCCAGCATTATTTATTTATTCTCAAACTGAATCGAGAATCAAGTATATACGTGGTGGCCACATAATTAAGGACTGTACTAGCATATGCAGTACTCGTCAAAGTCATCGCATCTTCTACGATTAGTTAGACGAATACTTACTAATCATTCAAGTAAATTCTGCGATAGATTTTAACTGTATTATGCACCATTGACAAAACTGGCTCAATATGGTTTTATGTTTCTTTTAATTTTTCAACCTATTTCATGGTGTCTGATGATATTTTGTGGTAAACGAGATAAACTGAAAAATAATTAAGGTCACTAGAAAAATACTATAAATTTTCAATACCAGGGGTGCGATTTTTCAATGTCACTGAGTAACTAAATATCATCAAAAAGGCCGCAAATCACCGTTTTTCAGGAGATGTACTGGTGGAGACACTTGTATTGATATCATAGGTGGGCACTGGTCCCATCGCCGGCGAGTAAGCGATGAGCTATCGGCGATTTTCTCGCCCAAGAAACGAACAAAAGATAATCGTTCCCGTGTAAATAAAAGAGAGAGAGAGATTATATTTATAGTTCATCGCTGGGCTACTCGTTCTACGTACAAATTCTACTCGTTTATTGCTCGTCGCCTGCGGTGGGACCAGTGCCTAAGAATTTTAGGCATCAATTAGTTTCAGATATATAGAAATTTGGAAATCTTGGAATAAACGGCAATTTTACTGACAAAAATCGCATTCCAGACCACGCTCGATGGTTGTGAGACGGGAATTCTCGTTTTCACCAATTTAAAATTATACCTTGTCTTCACAGATGCGTCCGGCAAGGTTCGTATTTGGGATACAGTCAACAAGGAACATATCCTCAAAAATGAGTTCCAGCCCATCGGTGGACCAATCAAGGATATCGCGTGGAGCGCGGACAGCCAACGAATGGTCGTCGTCGGCGAAGGGAGGGAGAGGTAAACTTTTTATACCATTTTTGTCTTTTAAAATGACATATATTTCGGTCTTTGGATGTGTCATCTACGCTAGCATTGCTAGAGATATTTCACTTCTATAATTGTATTTTAACCTTGATAAATATCGAAAACAAATATCTAATCTGGGGTGATATTTTTGATTGTCACTGAGTTCTTTTTTTTTTATACTACTTGGCAAGCAAACAAGCATACGGCCCACCTGATGGAAAGCAGTTACCGTACCCTATGGACGCCTGTAACACCAGAGGCATCACACGCGCGCTGCCGACCCTGAGACATAAAGATGAAAAGTCTCATGTGCCTGTAATTTCACCGGCACCCGTACCCTTCAAACCGAAACACAGCAATGCGAACACTACTGCTTGGCGGCAGAAATATATAAAAAAGTACTTAAACTAGATCCATAATATAATACTAATACAAAATAATAAATACAAATACTAATACATACTAGTTATCGGAAAGATAGTGCTCTTTAACTCTGCACTTGAAAACGCAAAGCGATGGACTAGCGCGGATAGAGTGGGGAAGGGAATTCCATAGCCTAACTGCGTGGACCGAAAAGGATCCACCATAGCGGCTGGAAGAGTGACAAGGAGTTTTCAGGAGAAAAGAAGTAGCCGATCTGCAAGGTTTATCTCTTGGAACAAGAAAGATCCTCGTTCTCGGAACCTTATTATGAACTTAGAATAGGTTTAATTTATGTTAGGAAGTTTGACCATTTGCTAATTGGACATTTTGCAGTTCTGTGACATTGCAGTCATCATAATCTTAAATCATTAAAATTAAGTTTATCCATTCCAGGTTCGGTCATGTCTTCATGGCTGAGACCGGAACGTCAGTCGGAGAGATCAGTGGCCAGTCCAAACCCATCAACTCTGTGGACTTCCGTCCGTCACGTCCGTTCCGCATCGTCACGGCTTCCGAGGACAATACCCTCGCCGTATTCGAAGGACCACCATTCAAGTTCAAGTGCACTAAGCAGGCAAGTAGAGTAACTATATAGCTAGTAGCTAAAGAGATAACATAACACCCAACAGTCACATACGTAGTCTCGATCCCACACTAGGATTCCCTGTGTCGTGGGTATCAGGAACTGCGAGTACCATGGTACCATAACACCCAGAGGCCCAATTCTCTAAGTTATTTTAAAACTACACTGAAAGTTGACCGAATCGAGACTGAATTGTAAATTGACTGAAAGTTGAATTTCTAGTCCCTCATAAATAACAATTTAGTCTACTTTCAATTCATGGTGACCACCATTAGAGTAGGATAGTTATATATATATAATTGGAAAAAGTAAAGAGAGACTCGCATCTACTTATGCTAAAATTATCGAAAAAACTTTGAATCGTTCCAAGTTTCGGTCACATTTCGATATAATCACATTACAGTGTTGTATTTTATGTCAGGAGAATACCATTTCTGACATCTAAGACATCGAATCAAGATCGAAACATGATCCGAACTCTATTTTAACTATTTTTTAGTTAGTGAATTGGGCCTCAGGCCGGAACAAATATTTGTATGATCTGTATACCATTATTTGTCCCGCAGCGGGAATCGAACCCGTAACCTCTTGCATCCCAGTCGGCTACTCGCCTGCCGAGGTCGTCAACACCGTACACAGCCACAGAGTTCACCGTAGTCAGACTTTTAAGAGTAAGAGTACCGAGTGAGGTGTAGTCTTACATAGTCTTTTGTAAGGAAATTGAGAGTCCCCAAGTGTTCCATAGGGCTGTTTTTCGAATTTCCACACACTGCACACATACATCTGTGTCAATTGCTTGTTTAAACATAATACTCACGGCTCTGTGGATATTCCGAACCCATCAACTCTGTGGACTTCTGACAAGTCCGTTGAAGCCCTGTTGAAGTCAAGTTCTGCCCGATTTACATGTAGCCATGCCAGCAATTTGATTTTGTGGTTAGCAGGTATAATCGGATAAGATTTATCAAGGTGCACAGTGCACAGGATGCAGTGTTCTAGATTTTTGGAACGATAAACCAGAAAAAAAATATAAGTAATTCAGCAAAAAAGTTGACTAGGTGTACGCGGGAAGCGCTCAGGTGCACTAAGCTGGTAACTTTGTAATCACACGCAAGACTTCACAGCTGAAGCCAACGGGCCCCCACAAAATGCCATGAGGAACGGTTTCCAGCCACCTCAATCTACTGACTCAATTTTTAGTAACAGTTTAAAAAAAAATAGCATTTATTGTGAAACATATGTTTAATATTTTAATAATAACACCCGTGGTGCGTCATTTTTTTTTTATTTATGATTTGTTAATTATTATAATTTTATAAGAAACTAACGCACTACGGGCCTAGATATTAGTGTAGTGATCATGTGTACAAGAGTTAGTTTCATGGAGTTTGAAGAAATGATAGCCAAATTAGAAGCAAAAAAGCGTAAGCGCCCTTCAGCCAGTACCGGTGACCTTCTCTTAAGAGTATGCCGTCAACAATAATAATGTTTTACTAAAGTAACTTTCGTGAATTATATCATTCATTTTGTAAAAACGGGAAATTTTCACGTACCGATATGCTAGGCACGATAGATACGATAGGCTTGGAAATCCTGTCTTTATGGGATGTACGACAGTGAAGTGTTTGAGCCTGATAGAGACACTGTTAGTGTAGCCTGTCTGGCCGCTCCTGGCGCGCCTGGTTGCGACGGCAGTGGCAGCGACGATGATGAAGCACCGCATCCCGACCGGAATGACGTCACCAAAGAACGCGCTGGACGAGCCTAGAGGAGCGGGCTCAGAGACGCAGTGCGAGCAAGGACGCGGAGGGAGTGTAGCGCGGATCCTACACCCACCCTGATGAAGACCCTCGATTAGGGTCGAAACCTGTTGGTGCTTCCACCAACAAATTTCCCGTTTTTACAAAATTAATAATAATAATGTTGTTTCCAGGAGCACACCCGTTTTGCGCAAGCTGTGCGCTACAGTCCTGACGGCAGTTTGTTCGCGTCTGCCGGCTTCGATGGCAAGATCTTCCTGTTCGACGGAGCCACGTCCGAGCTCAAGGGAGAGGTCAGTTAACGTATTAACATTGCATAAAATAATACCAACAATCACATACCTACTACACACTAGGATTCCTTGTGTCGTGGATATCAGGAACTAAGAGTACTATAGTAAAGTTTTTCCCTGAAAATAATTCCGATCGACTGTTTTCTTTTGCGCAGAAAAGCGCAGACTGATATCCGACAGTAGCCGAACGTATAGTATAGCTCTGGCCCGCTGACATGATTCATACACTACACTGTCTGACAGAGTCGACTGATGAACAAGATGGCGCACGACCGGGCGCGATTTTATCGCTAAATCGATTAACCAATTGCAGCGCAAGAGTTTAGCGCGCGATTGCTATTGGTAGGACGATGGTTCCCGCGCTATAGATATTGGTCTACGGCGCAAGTACATCGGGGCGACTTATATTTTGGGTAAAACTGTGCCATAACACACAGAGACACAGATCATGTTAACTGTTTGTCTCGCACCGGCCCCCGTATTCTCAATCTCGCGACAGGTATTAATAATAGCCCTGCCGAATCAAACCCGCGAATCTCTCTTCTCAGCCGGGTACTCGCCCGCCGCGCAACGAAGGTCGTCCAGTTATTGGATAACAACTGACGGGCTGTTCATATTACCTGTCATAATGACCGTTTGTCACAGTAACTGCCTGATTTCGTGTGAACTTGGCCTTAGAAATGGTTACTGCCTCCCTGTTGCTATACCCTTCTGGATACTGGTTCACCAAGTACTACCGTACTGGATCACCAAGATACAGGCTTCGCCTAGTTTGGGACCCGATGGAACATCTGTAGCATTAATAAACATTATTTATTTATTTAAAGGAAAACCAACAGCACAAAAACCAGAATAAAAAACAGAAATTGTAGCAGAAGGCGAATAACAGGTTTTCACGGATAGAGAAGGAATAGATACAAAAAAATGTGAACAACAAAAAAAAAATAGTAACCTAAAAATAGAGCTACAGTTAAGATAGTAGATAAACAGAAGAGAAATATTACCATAAAGTAGCACAATACTATAGGGAAAAAAAACAGATTATATACTTATTACACAGGAATAAACTAATATTAGTTGTATTTAAAGTGTAGCTTTAGTTCCTTTTCATTGGATGTCATATTTTATTACTCACTGTGTTTATTGACGTGACTTGTAATTGTGGTTACTAAAAAAAACAATTTATCTTATCTTATCTTACACAAGGCTCGTGGTTTATGTGAGATACTTATTTTCCAAGAACCGGACGTCGCCGTGTAGGAAGGCCTCCCTCTCAATAGACCAAATAAGGCGACGGATGAAGGCGACTCAAGACCAGTCGTCGTTGCATATTATGAGGGAGGCCTATACAAGCTTATGATGATAGTGATGATGATTATCTATGTAAAAACTAATTAACTAATTAATTAAATGTATTGAGTATTGATTTTCCTACCAGATTGGCTCGCCAGCCCACAAAGGCGGTGTGTACGGCATTGCCTGGTCTCCCGATGGCAAACAGCTGCTATCCTGTTCCGGAGACAAAACTTGTGCTATATGGGACATTGCCACTATGGAGAGGACCACGCTTTTCAACATGGGAAACGCTGTAGAGAACCAACAGGTATTTTAAGGAAAATCTGTACACTTCTGTGATGTTGAAATCACCCCTTATGATCGAGTTACCTTAAACGCGAGATGCCAATGAGGGCATCACTTTGGTGTCCGTTCGTCTATCACACTCCCTCCGAAACTATTCGTACAAGTAGCGGCACGAAACTCTAGCGCTGACCGTTATTGCGCAGAAGTCAAAAGTAAGGTATCTTGGGTGAAATCTCTATCTCTATCTCTGTCTTTTTTATCTAAGCAATTATGTACTATCTGTCACTAGTCTACTGGAAGAGCCTAGCTTCCCACAACACAGGGAATCCTAGTGTGGGAGCTAGTGTACAAAATTATTATTATGGTACCTACGTTACCATATTATTGTTATAATGTAATTTTTTCTGGATCAATAAATGATTATTATTATTATTATCTATCTTATAATAATTGTGTTGCGTGCGCGACAGTACCCATGCGCAACTATCCCCTCCACGTTTCGTTCAGCGCTAGACTTACGCGCAGCTACTCGTACAAACTTGAGACAAGGATAGGAAGTGGTGAACCAATCACAGGAAAATTATAGCCAAGGTTGAATTTTAATTTTGGGATTGATTTAAGGGTGTTTGTTATAAAGCGAAAAGCAAACTGTTTTTCGAAGGTGTGTGAGAAAGCAAGAGGAATTTACATAAAAATCTGTTCATCATCAGCCTGTAAAAGTCCACTGCTGGACATAGGCCTCACTCTAGTATACCACGAACGGTCTTGAGTCGCCTCCATCCACCGACTTCCTGCGACGATTATAATGTCTTTAGTCCATCGAGTGGCCTTCCTATACCGCATCGTACGGTTTGTGGTAGCCACTCGAGAACCTTTATTACCCAAAAGGACTCTTACAAAACGGTTTAACAAAAACTTTGTTCTGATACAAGTAGCGGCACGAAACTCTAGCGCTGACCGTTATTGCGCAGAAGTCCAAAGTAAGGTATCATGGGCGTGATCTCTATCTCTATCTATCTTATACTAATTGTATTGCTTGCGCGACAGTAAACATGCGCTACTATCCCCTTCACGTTTCGTTCAGCGCTAGACTTATTGCTACTTATATCACGACACTATTCTGCAGGTATCCTGCCTTTGGCAAGGGAAACACCTCCTCTCAGTCTCTCTGTCCGGTGTCATCAACTACCTAGACATAGACAACCCGGACCAACCGCGGCAAGTGCTGATGGGACACAACAAACCCATAACCTGCCTTGCGCGCGCCGAGCCGTCGGTCTACACAGCGAGTCATGATGGCTGCATCACTCAGTGGAACGTTGAAACTGGTAAGCCCTCATTCGCTCGCTCGCGCTTGTCACGTGAAGTTGTGTTGTTGACGTAATTAACCCTCGTAGATGGACAGTGAACGAATCATTAACTTTGATTTAAGTGCGTTTAAGTGTATTTCATTCGTACAGATATATTGGGACACAAATCGTGAAAAACATTGCTCTATTGACATCGATCTATTCTTATTGTCCGAACCTAGATTTAAAACTTTAGTTAAAAATATGTTGAATGACTAAACGTGCAAAACATAAACCACGTACACACACTTAATAAATTTATTTATTACCTAACAGGAAACTCACGAAACAACAACAACTTCATAATCTTTTTTAGTAATCTGTGGATAACGTCGTGGGTTGTACATTTACTCATATTTATATAAACAATGTTATTTAGTAATATCCTAATGTATTAACTGATTGTTTTCCCCAATAAAGTAAAATAAAATAAAAATAAAACTATCTAACATGTTGATTACATGACATGCAAGGTTAGTTACATACCCTTAATAAAGGTGAGTCCTTTGTCCAGCCGTGAACTTCTACAGGTTGATGATGATGACGACCAAAAAAGAATCGGTGACTGGAAGACAACAAAATGTTCGAAACAGATTTTTAATTCAACATTAAAAAGAAAAAGGCTAAAGTAACTTTCGTGAATTATATCATTCATTTTGTAATAACGGGGTTAAAATGTATACCAAATATAAAAGCTCCTGTGTTCGAATTTCAAAAAAGCGGACGCCATTTTGAAGTTTGTTTTCTTAGACTGAATGCTATCATAACTTTTCATTTAAAAAACCGACTTCCGCCATTGTATTCGACTAAATAATTTTGGATGAAAAAAAAATTATGAAAGAACCATAGTGGTGAAAGGATTATGATACTTTCTGAATGCAAATGCTTGGTGTCTTGCTGAAAATATCAAAATCGCCATATGTATGCCTACAATATTTGAGGAGTTCCCTCAATTCCTCATGGATCCCATCATCAGAACTGGATTCTGAAATGGGACCAATCTGGAAGTATCTCTATTCAAATAAAAAAAGAATTTTCCAAATCGGTTCATAAACGCAGGAGATATGCGGTAACAAACATAAAAAAAAAAAAAAAAAAAAAACAACCGAATTGATCCTTTTTGGGAAGTCGGTTAAAAACGGGAAAATTTCGTTAAAAACGGAAAAATTTCGTGAATTATGTCATTCATTTTGTAAAAACGGGAAATTTTCACGTACCGATATGTTTGTTGAAGCACCAACAGGTTTCGACCCTAATCGAGGGTCTTCATCAGGGTGGGTATAGGTCCGCGCTACACTCCCTCCGCGTCCTTCCTCGCTTCCTGCGACACACAACATACACAACATATCGGTACGTGAAAATTTCCCGTTTTTACAAAATTAAAGAAAAAAGCTCCTTATAAAGCTACGTACGACCGTTGCTATAAGTAGAATTGAAATTATCGTAGCTTGGTATCATTTGGTATTGGGTCGGTGCTCATGAGGAAGGACCTCAAAACGGTCAACGAAACGTCAGCAGGAGAATAGTAAAGTACATGGCGTATTTTTTCTAAGTTGCTTTAAGTTATTTAAAAGCGTACTTTTATTTTTCAGGTGAGGGCAAACATGTGACTGGCCAGGGTCATGGAAACCAGGTGAACGGCATGCGAGCTGCCAAAGACGGCTCCTTACTCACCATTGGAATAGATGACACTCTTCGGCGTGCCGTCAGCCAAACTGAAGGTAAAGGATGATGGGCAATTTGTTTGGAAAAAAACCCAGCGCGGTCACGAACCAACCTTGAGGGGCTTGCGAAGGCCGCAAGCAAATTAAATTTGAAGCGAGTGTCAAAATCAGCTATCCCTGTTTGGCACCGAGGCCTCTCCCCCTGCTTGAGCGATGGGTGTACGAGCCGTTCGGAATTTGTATCAAATTAGGTTATTTTCCGTAATAACAAAAATTATGAATAAAAACTTAATGTTTTTTTCATATTTTGTTGTTATTATGTAACTTGACAATATATGCTATGTTCGTAAACATAGAATACTAGACTATACGTTGTTTTGAATACGATACAAATAAGATGAAAACATGTCGTAAAAATATACAAAATGGAATTAGCTTAAATTTAGTTTTAGGTAAGTATTTTGAAACAAAAACTATCTAGAAACTTAGATAAATACTATCCGAATCCAAATAATAGCATAATATGGTGGAAATATGCTTGAATTACAAATGATTTTGGTATTACATTTGCTTGGGCAGTTCATCCTTCCCCAACCCCTTAAGAGAAGGTTACCTTTAAGATGCTCACGCCGTTTTTTAGGCGAACGAAGTTTGCTTCTGTATTGGCTATTGTCTAGATATTATTGTACTGTCATGTGTACAAAGTTTCATGAAGTTTGAAGAAATAATAGCCAAATTTCGTTCACTGGGAAAAGGCTTTTATACTACTTGGCAAGCAAACAAGCATATGGTCCACCTGGTGGAAAGCAGTTACCGTAGCCTATGGACGCCTGCAACACTAGAGGCATCACACGCGCGCTGCCGACCCTGAGACATAAAGATGAAAAGTCTCATGTGCCTGTAACTTCACTGACTCCCGCACCCTTCAAACCGAAACATAGCAATGCGATCACTACTGCTTGGCGGCAGAAATATGTACGGTGGTAGTACTTCCCCGGACGAATTCTTTCACAAGAAGTTCTACTAACAAAACCAACTACTAGGGTGTGCGCTAGTTTCTCCTATGTTTCCATTACTGTCATTCATGGTGCTATATTTGTCAGGTGAGGCGCCGGTGTACTCTGAGAACTCTATAACGCTGGGCTCGCAGCCACGCGGGATGGACCACATCATTGAAGACGATACAACCATTGTCGCTACCGTCAAAGAGGTAAATATTAAATCACACCCCATACAGATACTATAATAACATAACACCCAACAGTCACATACGTAGTCTTGATCCCGCACTAGGATTCCCTGTGTCGTGGGTATCAGGAACTACGAGTATCATGGTAACATAACACCCAGATCCGGAACAAATATTTGCAGATCATACAAACATTTGTCTCGCAGCGGTAATCGAACCCGCAACCTCTTGCATCTCAGCCGGCTCGCCCGCCGCGCTACGGAGGTCGTCGATGTTTTATCTGCGCATAATATTTTATAGTATCTGTTCCGTTTACCTTCAGATACTGTAAAATATTATGTACAGATAAAATATTACAGATTCTGTATCGTGTGTAATACTATATTTCTCAGAGGGTTCAGCCGCCTCCATCCACCGACTCCCCGCGACGTTTATAAGTCTTTAGTCCATCGAGTGGCCTTCCACTACCGCGTCGTCCGGTTTGTGGTCGTCACTTGTAGCCGCAGCTAGGCCGCCAATGGGCCCTTTTTGCGTGGCGAGTGGCGGCTGCTAATCCAGCCACCCGATGTCCTCCAGGAAGGCCAGCGGCTCACTAATGCCGGCGCAGGCCTGCCCGGGAGTCCTTGGTGTCCCGAGGAAAGTTCTTCTTTGAGACGCCACGCTGCTACACTCCAGGAGCACATGCGCTGGCGTCTCATCTGCCTCTGGCAGCCCCTGCATAGAGGACTGTCCGTGATACCCATTGTAAATAAATGTTTGTTAAGAGAGCAGTGACCCGTGACAATCCCGACTATGAGCCGTAGCTTGTCACGTCGCAGATTGAGCAGTTTTCGGGAGTATTTCAGATTTAAGTCCGGAAACGCCTCCTTCGACTGTCTGCAATCCTGTAGACTTACCCAAAGCTTTTGGTGTCGCTCAACAGTTCGTCTACGCATCCAAGAACGTATCTGACTGAAGGGCAGGGGTACTAAAGGCTCTGGTCCTGCTGGAAGCATTATCTCCCAGTTAATCTCTATTATTGTGGTCGTCACTCGAGAACGACTCGAGAACACTCGAGAGGAGTAATTTTAGCTTATAAGACGATTCAAAATGATCCTTGTGATTTCAATGAATAAAGTTCTTTTTGACTTTGAACCTTTATTCCCTAACGGTTATCAGTTCTTCGAGCTATATGAGTTCTGGTTTATATATTAAGTTCTGATATTTATTATCGATTTGGTGTTTATTTTTTGTAGTGACATGTAAATGTTAAATAAATTACATAAAAAGTAAATGTTGTGATCAAACATTTGTATTACAGCTGGCTGTAATCATCGGCGGCAGCAAACAGTCTAGCCTACCACTCGACTACGAGCCCACCTGCGTCGCCATCGAGCCCAAGTCCAGACATGTCGCTGTTGGTGGTATGTACTTTCATCCTGTAACGTGTCACTGCGTGTGACTGGGACCTAGGGGTTTCTTTATTCATTACTTTATTGAAAAAAACAAGATTAACCGTTGTTTCTTAATCACTCTCTAAACCTATTTTAGTTAAAATAGCTTTTGTCCAGTTTTGACGTATGACATTTTACATCAGAGAGAACAAGACAAAAGCTATTTTAACTAAAATAGGTTTAGAGAGTGTTTATCAAACAGAGATGATGAACTATTTGTGATATGTACAAATAGGTGAGCTTTAGGCTAAGGCTGCGTTTCCACCAGAGATGAGCGAGGATGCGTAGCAAGGGATGTGTTTGTTAAGAACCAATAGAATCACTTCATTTACCTAGCCTCGCTCAGCGCAGCTCTGGTGGAAACGGCTTAGCGAGCGAGGTTTTTATACGCACAAAACAAGCGAGGGATGTGAGCGAGAGATGTGTGCAAAGGATGGACGGTGCATCTCGCCCGCTCGCTCGCATCTGAAAAGAGCCCGCTACGCATCTTCGCACCGCTCAGCTGCCTAGCACATCTCTGGTGGAAACACTCACATTGTTCCACAGCCTCGCTACACATCCTCGCGCCGCTCATCTACCTCGCACATCTTTGGTGGAAACGCAGCCTTAGAGCATTATCTACCAGCCAACCTCGTAGTTAAATGTTGAATGGGTTTACCATGAAACCCGGATAATTTTGTATCACTATAGATCTTCAATTGTTTGATGGTGAATCCACCAGTAAATCCTGACTGTTCAACAACAATTTCCAATAATAATTATAGTGCCATCACCTTAGATTTTTAGATGGTCAAAATTTGGAACTAAAGTCAATATAATTTATGACGACTTGTGTGGCGCGGTAGGCGAGTAGCCGGCTGAGATGCAAGAGGTTACGGGTTCGAATCCCGCTGCGGAACAAATGTTTGTATGATCTGCAAATATTTGTTCCGGGCATGGTTGTTACGGTACCATGGTACTCATAGTTCCTAATACCCACGACACAGGGAATCCTAGTGTGAGTTCAGGACTATGGATGCTACAAAAATCGTTAGTTATGAAAAGTTTTGAAAACTTGATATTTCCAGGTTATGAAACTCGTCTACGAAAGTGAATAAAATATTATTAATTAATAACCAGTTATGAACAGAGATAAAAAAAAACACTTTCGTAAGCCTGGCTACGAAACATGGCTACGAAAACGGCAAGTACATTCCGTTCTCGTAACTGGATATCAAACAGGAAAAAAATTCCATGTTCGTAGCTGGTTATCATAGATCAGCTACGAACGTGGACTAAAGGGTTTTAGTGTCACTATATTAGTTGATGTCACTATAAAAGTTGGTGTCACTATACTAAGTTGGTGTCACTATATTAGAGTATTGCACAGAGCATTGACATATTCGTGATGACAGGTGATGACAGTAAAGTGCACCTGTACACGCTGGACGTGCGCACTCTGACGGCGTCGCAAGAACTGACGCACCTCGGCGCCGTCACCGACGTCAAGTTCAGCCCGGACTCCAAGTATCTCGTCGCCAGCGACGCCAACAGGAAGGTGATCCTCTATAACACGGAAGACTATAAGGTACTACACCATTTTTTATTTAATGTTTGGAACTTTTCGTTCAATACTTTGACACCGGCTTCGCTCAAGTGGTATCTGCATGAAATGTGGCTTCTTACTTATTTCAGAAGCCTTACCATGAGCTCTATTTAGTTATAAAAATATATAATAAATTATCCTCAAAAAAAGGAGGAGGTTCTCAATTCGGTAGTATTTTTTTTGTATATTTGTTACCTCTTATCTTCGTCGTTTATGACCTGATTTGAAAAAAACTTTTTTTATTTGAATAGTTATACTTCCAGATTGGTCCCATTTTTTTTTCAGAATCCAGTTCTGTTGATGGGATCCATGAGGCATTGAGGAAACTCCTCAAATATTGTAGGCATACATTTGGCGATTTTGATATTTTCAGCAACAAACCAAGCATTTGCATTCAGAAAGTATCATAACCCTTTCACCACTATGGTTCTTTCATCTTTTTTTTTTCATCCAATGTTATTTAGTCGAATTCAATGGCGGAAGTCGGTTTTTTAGATGAAATGTTATTTATTTTAACTCAAATATACTGAATGTAAAAACAATTGAAAGTCAAACAATAGAATGTCATACAATTTTTGAATTCAGAGTAGTTTTTGTGTAAAAAAAAAAAATCACGGTACTTGTACCATGTTTAATTTTAATTCAAATGGGCCACTACATCAAAACGGCAACTTCATACGTTAACCTCTATTATTTTACTCAAGCTCTAATTTTATTTATCTAGCTTAATATTCGCCCATGTTGCTCTCGGGAAAACATTGGTGTTTTCAACTAAATTGCACAGTAATAATTAATTTTTGGAAAAACATAAACCGACTTCAAGCCTGTGCCTATAATGTAGGTAATTCATATTTGAATAAACGCTATCTATCGGCGGGTAGGTATTTAAGTATTTCTATAACGCCATCTGTCGACGTCTAGCAGTATCATCTAGCGCTGACAGAACCAAGAGTGGCACATTCAAATATTAGGTTTTTTCTATGGGAACAACAAAAAAACAAATTTTTCAAAAAGTGCTGAATCAATTTCGATAAAATTTATATGGGACCACCTCAAAGGAGGAGGATATCCTCAGATCCGAGAGGATATCCTACTAAGGGGAACGTGCCCAACTTGTCTTTAACGATGCTTCTTTCGTTAACAGCTGGCTCACAACAAGGAATGGGGTTTCCACACTGCACGAGTCAACTGCGTTGGCTGGAGCCCTGATTCGACTCGTGTAGCTTCCGGTTCGCTTGACACTACTGTCATCGTATGGAACGTGGCACAACCCGCCAAACACACTGTCATCAAAAGTAAGTGTATTGACCCTTGACCTGTCAGTGACCCTTAACCCAAGACCTATCTTGGTTCAAAAAGAAATGACACAGCACAGTACACAGCACACACTTAAGACCCCTTTCCACACGAACGAAGTTTACTTTTTGGCTATTATTTCTTCAAACTACACGAAAGTTTCTACACATGATCAGAACACTTATATCTAAACCTGAGGTGCGTTAGTTTCTTAAAAAAGTATGGTTACCAAATCATAAATTAAAAATAACAAGGCGAGTAGCAGACTGAGACACAAGAGGTGCGGGTTCGATATAAATGTTTGTATGATCTGTAAATATTTGTTCCGGGTCTGGGTGTTGTGGTACCATGGCACACGTAATTCGTGATACCCACGACACAGGAAATCCTAAATTGGGATCAGCAGGGCTATTCTAAAACGTTCGGAAACGTTTCCGATCGGATTCGTTAGTTTTTCATTTCGATGTGGTAAGTAACTAAAACAATTTTCTAACATTTTTCTCTAGTAAAACACAGTAATATACAATATTTGTTGTTTTTTTACTGTGTTTTACTAGAGAAAATTGTTTTTGTTACTTACCACATCGAAATGAAAAACTAACGAATTCGATCGGAAACGTTTCCGAACGTTTTAGAATAGCCCTGCAGGACTATTTTTGTGACTGTTGATGTTATGTTTGCCTTAACTAATTTGGACATTGTAGCTGAATGCTGGCGGAGAAATGTGAACTTTAATAAAAGCTGTTTTTTTTAATTGTAGATGCTCACCCACAAAGCCAGATCACGGGGCTGACTTGGCTGGACGACGCGTCCGTGGTCTCCGTCGGACAGGACGCAAACACGCGCGTGTGGAACGTACCTAAAGCCTAGACTGTCTAGCTAAGGCTTTACAGCGGAACTAGGAGGGAATAACACTGGAGAACATGTTATGTGTTCTTTTTCAGTATTTTTTATTAACTAAACCACTTGTTTGTTTGACACCGGTTCTTTTCTTGGTCACCATACTAGGTCAGTAATCAAGTTCATAATCATGATATTAGAGTTAAGGCCACAGCACACCGGCTGCGTATGTAGCACGTAACGTAGACACACGCGTCACTTTGTGTGTACACGCTTGCGTGCACGTCACGCAAGCGGTGTGCCATGTCTCATGCAGTTCCATACATTACAACGTCATGGTACGACGACGTCTATGCTTACGCAGCCGGTGTGCTGTGGCCTTTAACCGAAAAGTCAAAAGTAAAATTCATTTATGACCAAAATATTATAGTTAATTTATGCTTGAAGTTTTTATTATTAAACAGTAGTGGTATTTTACTAAAGTAACTTTCGTGAATTATATCATTCATTTAGTAAAAAACGGGAAATTTTCACGTACCGATATGTTGGTGGGTGCTTCCACCAACATATCGGTACGTGAAATTTTCCCAAAAGTTTTTACAAAATGGAAAAATTAAGTGGTAATTGTGTTATGATGTAAATACACCCAACAGTACTCCAGTCTTATTTCCTCCAAGGTAGGGATGTATTCTTTTCACACTACTTTTTACCATGAAGAATTAATTGATCTGCAATAAGTGGCCCAATTCTCGTAATAAAAGTTAGTTAAACTAAAGTTCGGATCACGTTCCGATCTAGTGTCGATGTCTTAAATGTCAGAAATGGTATTCTCCTAACTTAAAACACACGGTAATGTAATTATGTCGAAATGTGACCGAAACTTGAACGATTCAAAGTTTTTTCGATAATTTTAGTTTAAATAGTCTCTTTATGCTTTCCAATTATACATATAACTATCCTATACTCTAATGGTAGTCACCGTGAATCGAAAGTAGACTAAATTGTTAACTTTCTGTCAATTCACAACTCAGTCTCGATTCGGTCAACTTTCAGTGTAGTCATAATTTAATTAAGAGAATTGGGTCTCATGGCTCGAAACCGGTTGAAAATAACCGGTTTTATTCTAAACTTTGTACGGAATGTAGACTTTATTTGAATAATTTAATAAACCGTGCGTACTGTCTGTAATCATACCTAGCGAACGAGTTACAAAAGCAAGACCGTGCATTGACACCGATCAAAGGTGGAATATCAAAGAAAGATTAATTAAATAACCGGTTAATGATCGAAAACCGTTTTAGACATGTCCTCTCATGTTTATTCAATAGAAATTGAAGATAATCAAAACCGAAAATAAACTTTCTTTAGATGTTTATGATTAAAACTGGTTTAAAATAACCGGTTTCCGAGCCATGTCTGCAATGCCAGCTAAAACAGAGATATTTTTGAAACGAATTAGAACTCATAGGTATATTTTAAAATGTATTCTTTGTATATTGTGAAAAACTAAACATAAGGTCTCTTGAAGAAAATTGGTTTTCTGTCTTAGATTTTTATCAATTTGAAATTATCTTTTCCGTTACTGATGTCATAATCAGAGACGGCAATTATCTTTTGTGAGTTTTTAATGGTTCCTTAGAAGAGTTTGTGTATGGATTTTTAATAAGAAATAACTAACGAACCGTTAAACTTAAAATTAAATTAGGAACTGTGGTTCCGACAGTTATAAAAATTTGAAAAAGAATACTCCCTTTTAATATATAAGCAAATATAGAATTTAATTAATCATAATGAGATACTAACATATTTATTTCGCTTGTTTTAAGTTTAATTACGTTTTTTATTGCGAATTATATTTTTGTACTAACTAGAGTGCTAATTATATAGTATATTTTTATTTGTTTCACATAATTATAACAAATTAAATAAGATTATCACAACTCATTTTAGAAACTGCCAGATCATATTGCGTGAATTTTTTGAAGTAGGTCTTAGATTGTTTGTCTATAGGCCAAACCTTAAAGTCGTTAAAGACCATAGACACCTAAACCAATTATGAGTCATTTAAAATTCTAATGTCCCGATAAATAGAGCGTACTTCATGATGACTAGGTCTAAGCCTTACTTTGTAAGCCTGTCTCTCTCTAATATGCGGGTTTTAACATTTGTGTGACAGTGACGGACGATTTCGAAGTAAGGCTTAGACTCAGGGTCGGCAGCGCGCGTGTGATGCCTCTGGTGTTACAAGCGTTCATCGGCTACGGCTGCTTTCCATCTGGTGGGCCGTAAGCTTGTCTGCCTGCCAAGTAGCATAAAAAAAAACCTTAACGTGAAGTACGTTCTATTTATCTGAACCTTAGGTTTTTGATGAGATTTATTCTACTTTATTATTTGAGTGTGAAACGGATACAACTGGCTTTTACGTAAAAACAGATTAAATATGCCTTTAGCTTAAAGAACTGAATTATATAACAGTATTTATTAGGTTGATGTAAAAGTAAAAAAAAAGTATAGTTTTGATTCGAACCAATCTGAGTTCGCTTCAGTCCATATTTATAAAAAAAATGCATTTGTATATTTCCTATTGTACAATATTGGACTGTTTTATTTGATGTAAATGATCGAGCTATAAGCTCAAAAGTGTGTCCACATCCGGATTTTTCATTTTTTAATTCATAGAAGAATTACAATTATGTAGGTATCTGTATATGACGTCATTTTCTTTTCAAATAAACAGTCTTGATAAAATGATTTTGAAAACAGTATTTTTGTACTAATTTCTGATATAGTGTTACGCTGTTTCTACTAAATGTATTTGTAAGATATTAAATAAATTGTATACACTTGTATATTTTGGTTTTTTATTTTGTATATAAATAAATTGAGAAAACATTTAAAACATAATAAATTTATCTATAACATGTAAATAATTGTCTTTTAGTATAACATAATGTCTTTTATATTTATCTTACAACTAAATAAAAATTAAACACATAGGTAGAACTTAAAAACAATACAATAATAACTACATTGTGTATAGTAATTTGACTAAGTATACATAATATAAACAAGCGTATGTCAACAAAAAACAACTTTTTTAGGACATAAGTATAAAAATAGGTACTTCTGAAGAAAATTAATACAAAATAAAAATTATATTACATTTCAGTTGAAAAACATCTCGGTGGGTGTTAACTGAAGACTTTTTTGTTTGTAAAAAAAGTTCTCGTACCTATAAACCTTATGACAACAGATAAAACTAAGGTTAACAATAAAAAAGATAGGGACCATTCATATTTTTTTCGTACACCATATTATGTTGCATATGTGCATGGTTACGTGATTACCAATGTCTTTCATCAAATACCACTAAAGAATGATTTTATAGTTATGTCTTTTTTCTTTAACAGACCAAAATTGACAAAAAAATGGACTGTTAACTATGCAAGACGATTTTGTAAAACTAAATCAAAATATCTGAAAAGTTTTTGTGTCCGTTTCGGCATCAAAAATGCGCCCGAATGAGGTAAGTCCATTGATTTAATAACGTATGTAACCTATCTTACTTAAAATAGAATTACTAGTAAAGTCTGTAGATTGTCATTAAGAGGAACTTACGTAGGGTACTTAGGTACGCCTTTTTGTACACCAACGAAGTTGGTTCTATTTTGGCCATTCATTAAACCATGAAACTTTGCACACATGATCAGAGGCCCAATTCTCTAAGTTATTTTAAAACTACACTGAAAGTTGATTGAATCGAGACTGAATTGTAAATTGACTGAAAGTTAACTTTCTAGTCCCTCATAAATAACAATTTAGTCTACTTTCAATTCATGGTGACCACCATTAGAGTAGGATAGTTATATATATAATTGGAAAGAGTAAAGAGAGACTCCATCTACTTATGCTAAAATTAACGAAAAAACTTTGAATCGTTCTAGTTTCGGTCACATTTCGATATAATCACATTACAGTGTTGTATTTTATGTCAGGCGAATACCATTTCTGACATCTAAGACATCGACTCAAGATCGAAACATGATCCGAACTCTATTTTAACTATTTTTTAGTTATTGAATTGGGCCTCTGTACACTAATAACTAGACCCGTGGTGCGTCAGTTTTCTAAAAATTAGATATTGTAATTTATGATTTGGTAACCATAATATAATTTTATAAGAAACTAACGGACCACGGGTCTAGATATTATTATAAGTGTACTGAGGCCCAATTCTCTAATTTTAAAATATTCCATTCACAATCCAATCTCGTGTCAGTCGCACTGTCTCGTATAAGTAACTATTACATATTCTTCGCAAGAAACACGAAGATTAAGTAATATTTACTATACGTGACAGTACGACTGAGACGAGATTGGATTGTGAATGGAATATTTTAAAATTAGAGAATTGGGCCTCAGTACACTAATAATAATATCTAGACCCGTGGTCCGAATTGAATGTTTTTAAATTAGAGAATTGGGCCTCTGATCATGTGTACAAAATTTAATGGAGTTTAAAGAAATAATAGCCAATTAAGAAGCAAACTTACTTCGCGTGCGTGCTTACCGGTGACTCTTAAGCCAGCTACAAACGTACATACCATGAGAACTTAACTCTGTAGTAATTTAAGAACGACACATAGCTATTGGAAATTTTAACCAACTATAAAAAGGAAGATCAGAATTTCCTTTCGAAATCTCGTGTGAATAAATGAGATTTCATGCCGTAGCCAAAACGCTGCGAGCGAAGAGAGCTTTGAAATCATATATGCCTTCGCGGAAACGTAACAGGCGAGCGAAGCAGTAAGCGAGAATAGCCAAGTGTCATTCTTTCATACTAGGCATAAATAAAAATAAACTACCTAATCTTGTCTAGAAATAAAAGTAGCGGTACGTAAATCTAGCGCTGAACGAAACGTGGAGGGGATAGTTGCGCATGGGTACTGTCGCGCACGCAATACAATTGTTATAAGATAGATAAAGATAGAGATAGAGATCCCCCCAAGATACCTTACTTTTGATTTCAGCGCAATAACGGTCAGCGCTGGAAATTCGTATTTCCTCGTAGTCCAATGAGTCCGGACTATGAGAATCATACATCACATCGTCCGATCAAGCGGACTATGCTGCCGGACCACGCGTTCACAGCCAGAGTTTCGTGCCGCTACTTATACTCAGTGTATTTACTATCGTAGTTTGTAGCTATCTGTAAACCCTTTGTCACACGTCCCGTCTTGTCGCATGCCTATAGGCCACATGTTTGCGCAGTGCGTCGCGCGACCGCGATACGTGTCCACACGCGCGACACGCGTGTCTCCGGCCCGCGTGCGTTTCCATGTGTACACGCAAGTTGTACTGGTTTGACAGCACCTTGTTGCAAATTGAGCAGATCGAGTTGGCCGGTCGGTATTTCTTATCGTAGGGGATTGATGGTTCTGAAAATGTATAAACCTGTTCTTGAACGGACGTTTCTTTTTATATCATGCATTATTTTATACTACTTGGCAAGCAAACAAGTATACGGCCCACCTGATGTAAAGTAGTTACCTATTAGCCTATGGACGCCTGCAACACCAGAGGCATCACACGCGCGCTGCCGACCCTGAGACATAAAGATGAAAAGTCTCATGTGCCTGTAATTACACCGGCACACGTACCCTTCAAACTGAAACAGCAATGCGAGCACTACTGCTTGGCGGCAGAAATAGGTACGGTGGTAGTACTTCCCCGGACGAACTCTTTCACAAAAAGTTCTACTAACAATTATATTCCTTCCTGTACACGAGTAAGTGGCTATGCGAAAGTTAGCGTAACGCAGGCGCAAAGACACAGGTAAGCGATCAACAAATGGACAAGCCATCCCTTGATTTCGCTAGTTAGCGCCTTACGCTTATGATTGGGTATACGATTGTCTACGCTAGCGATCTTACTATGGTATCGAATCAAAAACTCTTTAAGTCTTCGTACTTAGTTCGTTAGACCGAACCACGCGCACCAAATAAAATCTTCGAATAATTGAAATACTGTCTCGACCGACAGTCTCTGGTCGAGATAGTATTATGACCGACAGTCATAATAGGATAGGACTAATAGGACCAAAACACAGGGTAGGACCACGTGCACCATAGGGCCCAATCGACCGTTCGGGGTCAAGATAGGGGATCCGATAGCAAGGCTACACGGCTTTGCTTTCGGATCCCCTGTTAAGAGACCTTTGCGACATTTTACAATCTTCGATAGACGGGTATCACAGTAAACACTTTTTTTTCGACACTGTCTGGTAGCACTTAGATTGTTCATGTAGGTACCTACCTAATCGAATTTCAAAAACAAACTTTTCCAACTATAGCTTTACCTACCTGCTGGCTAACTTAGTAATAAGTCTTACAAAAGGATTACAACTGTAGAAATGAAATTTTGCTTTCCCAACACGTCCAGTCGAGCTAAGGAGTTACTTGCCAGTAGAGAACTTTGTCACAACTTTTATAAACTCTCCTAGGTTTATAAGTTAGCTAGAAAGTTAACTTGAAAGCCTAGTACTCGTAGAAACTATGAATTAAATAAGAGACACTTAGACTTTAACATAAACAACATAGTGCAAGAGCTGACAGTAGAAATTCCGTAGCACGAAACCCAAAAAAATGAGTTATTTCATTAATGTAAAAAGGAATAAAAGCCTGCCTATAAAAATGAACTAAATATTTTATAAGGGTTTTAATTGCTATGTAGGTGCATGTAAAAAAATCGACTCATTGCATGCAAATTCATGGCAAAATATGCTGGACTTAAAATTATCCGTATAGGTAGGTATACTAATATTATTTGACATCAGAGTATACCTACCATTTTAGAAAAATTATGACTATACACCACTATTCTCCTGCTGACGTTTCGTTGACCATTTTGAGGTCCTTCCTCATGAAGTCATGAGTACCGACCGCGGCCACGCTCAATGGTCGTGAGACGGGAACCTATCATTATTTTCATAGAATAGAATAGAATACTCTTTATTGCACAAAAAACAAATCATGTACATAGGCGAACTTAATGCTAGGAAGCTTTCTCTACCAGCTAACCTTTGTGTAATGCGGATAAATTTATGTAGGTGGTGCATAATACGTTGAAAAGAATTAGAAAGTACTTCAAGTAGGGATATATTAGATATAGTATCACAATAATATTTTTTTTCATGCAATCGATTATTATTTAATTTCAAGTAAAAAGACGTTTTCTTAAAAAAATTGTAAGCGCACGATAGCCTCATGGAGGATAATACTCAGATAGGTACAAATTCAAATCTATTAATCACAATGGAAGGCCATCGCCGTTCATTGGAATACTAGTCGCTAACCCATCTGACCCCAATTTGACGACATGTGGCGCGGCGGGCGAAAGTTCGCCTGCGACGCAGGAGGTTGCGGGTTCGATTCCCGCCTCGGAACAAATATTTGTACAACCTGCAGATATTTGTTCAGGGTGTTCTAATGGGTATTTTTCCATGTATAATAAAAATATCTATCTATGTAATGTATTGTATTAAGTATATCAGGTTATTTAGTATCTACCCATAACACAAGCTCTGCTTAGCTTGGGGCTAGATAATAATGTTGTGTGAAATGTCCAGCATTTATTTATCTGCCGAGCTAAAATTATTCCAATAAAAAATAAGCAGCCAAAATGTTTCGGATCTTACTAAGACCTCTATCTCTCTAAACCGGGCAAAAAAATATATTTCTACCGACCCAATTAATAGTGTATAAATAAAAGATCTTACCAACATTATGAAGAGGGGCAGCAATCGTCGGATTTCCAATCTTATGCGTACTGTAAAGATTCCGCACAATCTGGTCCAGCTTACTCAGTCTATCCTTTTCACTCTTCACCGCAAAATCATAGCTGTCTTTTTCTAAATTCGGTGATAGGATCTCGTCGTAGAGTTTTGAGCTGTTTGAGTTTTCGTTAACGGGTGTCGTGGGTTCGTTCTTTACGTCTAAGTTGATCGGTGAGTTGGTTTGTTCGTCTTGCGGTTCAGTCTCGGTCGGGGTTAGTGTAGAGTTCTGGAAACGAAACAATTTTAACCAAATTATGATCGTGATCACGTATATGATTATTATGATTTTGCCATGTTGTGTCTTATAGACTCCTCCATCTCCTCACGTGGATGTCGTAAAAGCCGACTAAGGGATTATACCAGGATATGGGCAGCAGCATCCACCTGAGTAATCAACACTAATACTGCGATCACCAATATCCGCCTGTCAAGCATGCTGATTATGGCAATTCCTCCTATTGTATTGTATGGGAGAGGTCTCGTTAAGTAGTAGACATAAACATAGCGAGAATACCGGTTATCATTACCGTTGGATTTATCAAAAGCCAGTAGGTACTAGTTCCGATTGCCTGGCTTACTAGACTGGCATTGTGTGCAAGTGGAATATTGTGGCTCAATTGAGAATGAAAGTCCGTATTTCAATGGGTGCGTGCGATTATGACTATCCAAAGCCAAAAACGGCTTCTCGATTCACTGTCCTCCATGGTCTTAGTAGAACTTAGGCTTAGTAGTTAATTTACATCGATAAACAGATGGAAACTATCCGATCTAAATAATAATAGCGCAAATTTGAAAATAACTATGCTGGCTGTGCTATGTAACTTTAATTTTTTTTTACTCATTATTTGGGCATGAACCACTCCTTGATTTATCCACACACAAATGTAGGTGGAGACAATCAAACAGCGCGCACCGTATTTGTTGCCTGATTCTTCTAGGCTTGGTCGCGAGAAACAGGATTAAGTTCACCTAGTTCCTAGGACAATTCAAAATTATCTTTTTAATTTCAATGAATGAAACTATAGGTAGGTAAGTATTGACTTTGCACTAACAATTTTGAATAGATATACAAGCAAACAAATTATATTGAAAAAATACAGTAAATTTTGGTTTACCGTTTCAGCATCAGTGAGCCCCGACACCCGCAGCGTCTGTGCCAGTCTCAGCAACGACGGCAGCACCTTCTTGGAAGCCGTCACTTCGCCAGTGTACATGAAGGTCAATAGCAGTCGCAGCTCAGCCACATCGCAGCTGAGGACCACGACTAGCGTGTTGTTTTCAGCCTCCACTTCCTGAAAGACATCTTATAAAGCACTAGCATCCGCCCGTGTTTTCGTCCGCTTCGTGGTGTCGTGAAAACTAGCAGATGTGTCATTTCAGGTCCTGTTCGTGGTCGCCACTCAAGAGCTATAATGGCCTGCCCATTGCCACTTCAACTTATTTGAGGCTAATTCTGAGAGATACGTTGGTGATCTCGGTTCTTCTACAAATCTTCTCGTTTTGGATTTTAGGTAGGTACGTAGTGAGTAAAAGTCAATATAGATTTAACCAAATTAGCTTTATGTTTGAGCAAAAAGGCACAAGTATAAGTATACATACGAAGTCAGATATTAAGTTTATCGATATAACTCAACCGAAAGCTAACAAACTAGTGAAAAAAGGATGGCTCATACGGGAATTAAACTGACGGCGCACGGTGCTTGTCGATCGCTTATGTCATCTCCATACTTTTTGCCTTTGCATTACGCTAACTTTCGCATGGACACTATCTAGATAGTGAACGTAGAACGTGGAAGTTGTCGATAATTTATTCTCACTAGTTCAGTTGTACAGTTCACTTGACTGAACATGGAGAGCCAACCAATGTGTGACTCCAACGAGTCGTATGAAAAGCCCTACAGCAGCAATTTCATCATTATCCACAGTCTGACTTCACCCACTGCTGAGTATACCTAGGCTTCTCCTTTCCTATGCCATTCCCCACGGTCCTGTGCCAACCTGAGCCAGATTCGGGCAACGACTTTTGCAATATTGTCTACCCATCTCACTGCTGGACGACCAACGTTTCTGTACCCAGTTCTTGGGCTTCAATTAGTAAGCGCTTTACTCCATCTCTCGTTACCTCGCCTTGCCAGGTATTAATTTAGTTAGGTACCTACCTTAAAAAGCTGCGCAAAGTACTGACTGCATGATGCTAGTACGAGTTTGTGCGCCTTTACAGAAGTCCCGCTTGCGCTGAGTGTGACGTCAGTCAGGGCTCCAGTGCTTAGCATGCGCCCTAGGGCTCCGATCACGCTGTTCTATACACAGAAGAATGATTAGCTGGGTGTAGGTACAGCTTAGAAATATCCAGCATTTTTACTAAGTTCATGAAGGTTCTTTCACATTCAATTCCCCTAATCACTAGAATGTTTTTTTTTAAGTTTTATAAGCGTCCTTTTCTGTAGGTATCTACGTTCTTGATCCATCTATGATTTATAGTTGTTATTAGTAACGTTTATAATTTTGTAAGGGAAATAACAACACTGTCGTGGTTTCTGATCTTTAATCAAATATTGATGTCCTGTATAAGTTCCATATAAGCCTTCAGTCAAACTCTCAAAGATCAAAGGTTTGAATTTGCAGTCAGGCGCATCAATAAGAATCAATTGAGACTCGTGAGTATTAAATGAAACGGGGGCACCATTCTCAGCTGTCCCTGGTTGTCTTGATGGGACTCAGTTACAGTGAACAGCCTCTTCAATGTGGGTATCTACATCTGTTATTAGTCAAACGACAGGAGCGTTTCGGGACTTGGCGGTAAACAGGAAGACGTTAAACTATTAAATAGCTATTGAGTAGGTACTCTATTCTTATTCAATGGGTGTTCAATTCGAAGAGCCAGATATTTCTAACAGCTGCAACCATTAAATTGTGAAATCAGTAAAGTGTGAGTGTAGCGGTAGGCAGTTAGTGTTTGTGAATCTACTAACAACTAGGCATCTTTCTATATTGGATGGGCAAACTATACATGTATAACATTGTTATACTAAAGGTCGCATTCGCAAAGCATAATTAATAGAGCGTGTGTATTTTGATTTATTTAAAGTACCTCCTGACATAGGTACCTCGTAATTTTTTGTACGTTTCAATAGTAAAATGCATTATATGCATTTAATAAATAAGTAATAATTAATATTATTTATTATAATAATTGTTTTGTAACCGTAGGTAGGGTATTTGTGTAATACATAGGTATTTATTTGTATCCACACAAAATATATTTAACACGCGTCACTGATCTTGTAAACTGTCAAATATTGTCAATTATTACGAAAGCCGTTGATGAGTGTGAATCAATGAAACGTCAAAAATTACAGATATATGCGCAAACATAATATATGTTTTTGTGAACCGTAATATGCGGTTTAAAAAGGACTGTCAGCTCTCGCACTATAAGCATTTTGCTTAAATGGCATGCGTACTATGCGTAGCAAGGACAATTTCTAATTAGGTTTAGCCAATCTTGGCTAACTGTAAACACTAGGAAAACATATTTAAATAATATCTCACATTCGTGTTCAGTGTAGGTGTAGGCTTAACTATGTACCTAATGCCATAATATTTTCATATATCTTGCTTAATAGGTTCATCATTTCACATTCGTAACAAACTTCTCTTTCAGTAAGAAGACGTTCTATAAAGTTTTATTGGGTTTTTTTATAGGTCATGGTATACTATGTAAATTAAACTATTTGTAAGTAAAGGTACTTTAAATAAGTATAAGTTAATATTCAAAAGTAAAAGAATTTCTATTGAATAGTCTTTAATCATTTAAAGAGTGCCTGCATTTAACTTAGTTTAAAAAAAATGTTCCGATTGCCTGATAAGGTGATTAGCTCACTTCGCAAAGCGCAGAATGCCAGTTGGATTGAACTAGACCAGAAAATCGTAGGTGGCAACTAATTGAAGCGCAATAGAATGTGTAAAAAAGTTGTAAAACTGTAGGTATACCTGTGCCGACGTGGGCGTGTACAAAAAAATTACTCACCTACCTGATGATTATGCCAGCGCAACGAAAACTGTTGTATATCATCGTAATCCATAGCCGCACAATAAAATAAAAAGAGCAAAAAGCAAAGCAAAGCTATTTGACTCACTATCGGTTCCACGCACGCTCTCTGCAAGACAATAATATTGTTAACGAATCCAGGCTACTTTATTTTAGTCGGTACGCCTGGAAAACCTGTAGCCACCTATTTCTGGAGCTGATCTTATTTATAAATCCAATGACATTCAGTCAGTGACGCGGCTCACATACCAAAACTCATCCAAAAACAGATTTAGTCTGCTCGTCGCAATGATTGGCATTGTTCGACTGTTTGTGCTAATTAGCGATCGATGATTGTGTTTTTTTTTTAATTTATTTCCGTCTTCTGAAGGCTTTTCTCATGAAGCACACTCTTATCGACTTTTTTTTCATAACTCTTTTTATTTTATGCTATCTGGCTGAATGGTTAGTAGTCAGCGTGCGATGTTTCACCTAATTCGAATTTTAAAAAATTACTTCCCGCCTTTTGTTGGCAGTTCGTATGAACTTTTTTAATTTGGTACAAAAATTCAACGGAGTTAATTTTGTTGTTAATGCAATAAATATCAAAAAAGTTGAATAGATTAATTAATTAGCCGTGTAACTACAAAATATATAAATTAAAAATGGAGGGGAAAAATAAAATAGAAGATTTCGAGGACCCAGATTTCTTTACTAACATAAAGAATGCAATTGAGAAAGAGTTTACCAATATACGGAAAATTCTAAACAGTATGAGTCAGCTAAGAGGTAAGCCAGAAACCTAAGTAGGTACCTACTTACCTACCTATTTATTTAGTTTGTAAAAGAAAATAGAGGCAATCTATGGTAGGTTTAGTAGTTTGATGTAGAGTTACGCTTTCTGAGTAAGCAATGGTCGTGGGATTCCCGCACCAGAACTCAATCCTGCTCTACCGCCGCCTCCATCCACTGACTTCCCGCGACCGTTACACTGTCGTTTATGCCGTCGTCGGTCGGTCCATCGAGTCCGTCTTATACTGCGTCTTATGGTTCGTTCTACGTAGATAATTGTTATACCTACCACTATTATACTTTACTAATTATTAATGTATGGAAAGAGCCTTTGCACTGAATGCTTTCACCTCAACGGCCCTTTTGCAGAGCCACCATACCTAAAACAAATCAAATATATTTATTTAGGAACAAGAAACAGTGGCATAAAAATACAATTGAAAACTATGATAATCTGCAGAAGTTATAAAAACTGTGTCGCAGAGACCAACGCCCTCCTTTGTAAAGATAAATTAGAAGTTCCTAACAATTATTAGGAACTGTAGGAATATAAAATACAAATATGTAAGTTAGTGAATAGCGTTAAAATTTAAAAGAAAAGTGAAAAACATTACTAGACATTACACCCATAGTGTGTAGGAGTGTGTCGTGCATGTGTTAGTGTTGAGTGTGTTGTGTAGCATGCACAACACACACTAAACAACACACGCAACACTAATACTCAACACTAACACATGCACGACACACTCCTACAAACAGGCAGAAGAAAGAAGCAATGTCACTCACGATGAACAAACGATTGCACAGTAATTTGGGTTTTTCCACTGAAGGTATTACTGTGCTGTACCTCAGTGGTTCTTTTCTTGTCTATTTATTTTATCTTACAGTGGAGACAGCGCTTCTAGAGGCAGACCTGATAATGACGATCAACTCCTCGACGTGGGAAGACATTTCAGAGTTTATCGGACTCAGCTCTAGCATGATGGACGCAGGACTGGAAGATGCCATGCCACGATACCAAGAGAACGTCAAAAAAACTGAAAACGAATAAAATTACATTGATTCAAAAATCTGTGTTTCTTTTCAATATTCGCTTCTAAATTATACTAGTATCCGGCCGTGGGCCGTGACACAGTCGCGTTATACCGGGATAAACAGTATACAGGGTATAAAGCTAATAACCAAGTAGGTAGAACTGACACTGGCGCTAGTGACGCACTCAATGGTGCGCTAAATACATATCACTCGCGCATACTAAGTCTGCTAATCAATGCGGTCGGGCACATGGGCGATGCGGCAGCGTGGATGAGGAAAGAGAAGTACGTAAGTAGCATTTCTTTTAAGCTGAGGCAGGCATAATCGGTGACGAAGGTCATAATATATATCTGTACCAAATTTCATCAAAATCGGCGTTGTTTCGGCATGATCGAGTAATAAACAAACATACAAAAACAGGTACTTAGATATTAATGTAAAAGAACTCCCTTTTCTGCAATCGAACTCTGGGTAGTCCATTATGCGTGAGATGCATATAACTTGCTCATTTTATATGTACGTACCTATTACCTATAGGTAAGTAGAATAGAATAATTAATCTCCTAATTTAGTTTACAGCATAGGTAGTAGCTAGGACGTTGGATATAGCTGCATCGCCAAAGGGTTAAGGCAGAGCCTCTATTTTCGGGTGGATGGTGGTGCTCAAAAGATAATTTCCCTCTAGAAGCTACAGTTTAAGGTTAGGGTTACTCTTACGTTGGTTTTCGAACGTAATTTTAGCGATTTGCAATACTAATGTAAAAAAAGAAAAATGTCCAGGAGCTTAATAATACCCAACTATGGAATCGCCCAATCGGAAAAACGTCTAAGTTTAAAAAAAACCAACTAGAAAAATGACCAGATACAGAAAAGGCCCTCTAGAAAACTGACCAAGAATAGAAATAACCAACCAGAAAAATATCCAACTATAGAGACGTCCAAGATAATGCAATTCTTATTTTTTTTAAATAAGGAAAAATATATTCGAGATTCAAAAAGCTTCATCCGATAAAGTATTGAATAAGAATATTTAAACTACAAACTTGGGTAGGTAAGTACCCTGTCTGCGCCCAAGTGCGTGCTTTAGTTTTTGCTTCAACGTCAAATTGGGTATCAAATCAAGCCGAAAAGATTGCATAAAAAGCAAGATATTGATCTTTCATGAATATATTGGTACTCCGAGTGAAAATATTATAAGTGCCTGGGCACATACGAACCACAGTCCGTCTCTACAACTAGTTACTGCTCTCTGATTCTACGTTTTGACAAGCAATTGACACGGACGTATGGTGTAGTGTAACACGGATTTTTGTATAGAAAATGAGGTTCACAGAGTCATCGGTGTTGCCATACAAAAATCTGTTGGTGTTGCTCTTTGGTCATGTGTTTGTGTTTCGACGAGACAGTCGACGTAGAGATATATTATTATATGATTATTTATCACTAGAAACGGGATATTTACCATGATTTTTGAGCTTTATTAATTCCCGATATTTTTCAAGACTTCAGTTTACCCGTGATCATGGCGCATGAAACTGTGCCGAAATATCGGGAATCAATAAAGCTCAAAAATCATGGTAAATATCCCGTTTTTAGTGATAATTATGTATATAACCATGATAGTTTGAAAAGTTATTATTATATGGCTCAGAGAAATTCTCTATGATATAAGAAAACACTGTAAATCAGTCATTGACAAAACTAGAGTAGGTATGGCACATTTAATGTGATCGTACTTTATATGTAGTCTACAAATGGCTTAATTTAATTCATTTTTAATTGGAGCAAAAGTTAAAATCTTAAACCAATTAGTTAAACCAATTTTCTTGCTTCTAGTAAATCACAAATAAAACTGCCTAAAACGTCTCATGACGTGACGAAATTATAAAGGCTCCGTTTTGACCTTTCGGCTTTCATCATAATCATCAGCCTGTAGAAGTCCACTACTAGACATAGGCCTCCTCCATAAAATGCCACGATGGTCAGTCTTGAGCCGCCTCCATCCACCGACTTAATCCAACCTTTGGCTGTGTTGATCCTAAAAATTTCACAATGGATACATTACCGAATCTAGCCGTACTGTCCCGCACGCTCTAGCATATTTCTACTCTGTGTCGTCAGATTGGATTTGGATTCAAGTTTTTGCTAACTTGCTAGACTAGAATCTATATTCTAGCGATCTAAATTCAACGGCTAGTTTATCTGAACAACCTGCCTAAAAGCTAGAACTTCTAAAATTGCATTAGTTTTAATGGAAGTGGCAAATAGCTGACCTATATTTAACGATTAAGTATTAGAACCAACCACTATATACATACGATAATTAGGGCTGATTTCACCAACAATTAACAGGCGGTTAAACAACTGTTTACTCTAAATAATGATTTTTGATTGTTTTCAAAGATTATCTGTCACCTTGACCAATGGTTAGATTTAACAAGACATTTACTAGCTAACAGAGCATGGTGAAATTGGCTCTTACCTGTATGTACTTATACAGGGTGTAAAGGACTGCTCCCGAATACTGAAGGTACCGGTAAAGCTACCTATATCATAGCTATATAAAATAGCACGAGTTCACAGAGCGCACCGGGGCGGCTGCGCGAGTTCAACGCTCCCAGTCAGCTGATTGACGCGCTGCGCCAATATTTCTTGGGTGGTTTTCATTGCTTTTCTTGACGTTTTTATTTTTAAACGTGGTTTTACTGATGGAAATTTGGTTTTTGTGTTCCTTTTATGATGTTTTATTGATATTTAAAGAAAACACGAAAAAAGCGGCCCAAATGTGAGCATTTTTTTTCGTGTTTTTTCATCTTAACTGTTTTCAGAATACACTGAATCTGAATCTGTGTCTGAATACACTGTTTCAGTTTTCAGGAGTAGTCTTTTTACGCCCTGTATACTCAAAACTTTGTAAGTAGTGCAGAACTCTTGTGTTACAGTTGATAATGCCTTACTATTTGGTATTGGTTTATAATGTGTTAAAAACACTGGTAGTCTCGGCCTAAGAATGGGACTCCTCCAACTCCTCCAGTGGATGTAAAAGGCGACTAAGGATTGCGACAGGGGATGGGAAGCAGCATCCATCTGAGTACTTATCACTAAACTGCTTCGAGCAACACGGAAGGGAGTTAGCGCAGCGTTCCCCTCTGTCAAACTACAAGCCAAAGTAGGCATATGCGTTTAATATAACTTTTCATTTAAAAAACCGACTTCCGCCATTGTATTCGACTAAATATTTGGATGAAAAAAAAATCATGAAAGAACCATAGTGGTGAAAGGATTATGATACTTTCTGAATGCAAATGCTTGGTTTGTTGCTGAAAATATCAAAATCGCCATACATATGGCGATTTTGATATTTTCAGCCTGTTTATATTGTATATGCCTACAATATTTGAGGAGTTCCCTCAATTCCTCATGGATTCCACCATAAGAACTGGATTCTGAAAAAATGGGACCAATCTGGAAGTATATCTATTCAAATAAAAAAATTATTTTCCAAATCGGTTCATAAACGCCGGAGAGATGAGGTAACAAACATAAAAAAAAAAAAAACAGCTGAATTGAGAACCTCCTCCTTTTTTGTGAAGTCGTTTAAAAACTAGTTGAGGTTTGTTCCTCAGAAGTTTGTTCTTATTCTGAGGTGTGCAAGGTTTGTTAGTGTGAGTGTCGTCATCAGTGTTGTATACAACACTGTATCCAATATATTTGGATGTGTGTAATTGCGTAATTGCGCTTGTGTGCACATTTCCCCCCGCAAAAAAAGACAGAACTATTCGAATATAACTATTGTAATATATCGCTAAGGCTACTCCCTTCCGGCCCGCGGCAGGAAACTCCTCTCCTGCTCGCAGCTAAACTCCGATCACCAATCCGCCTGCCAAGCGCGGTGATTATGGCAACCCCCCCACCCCTCCATTGCACGCTATGCATTCTATAAGGGAGGACTTATCCTTGGAGGACCTCTGTGGCGCGGCGGGCGAGTAGCCGGCAGAGATGCAAGAGGTTACGGGTTCGATTCCCGGCTGCGGGACAAATGTTTGTATGATCTGCAAATATTTGTTCCAGGTCTGGGTGTTATAGTACCAGTTATAGTAGTGCATATACCTTCTTTTAGTTTTTGACATATTATTGTATTGTATACATGCGAGATATTAAATTTGATAAACCTACCTATTTCTACTCTTATGTGATTATGACATTGTTTTAAATTGTTTTGACTTGTATTTTAATAACTAACATAAGTATTGTCCTATAATTTTATTCTTGATCTTGACTCCAAATTGCAGCGCCCTGACGGGGTTCATGTACCTACCTGACTAACAGTAAATATAAGACCAATTACTAACTATATTGTATGTACATGAGAGCAATAAATAAATACAAATACAAATACAAATACCATGGTAGGTAGGTTTTCGTAGTTCCTGATACCCACCACACAGGGAATCCTAGTGTGGGATCAAGACTACGTATGTGACTGTTGGGTGGTATGTTATGTTATGTCATCCAGCAGTGGATATCTATCGGCTGACGATGATGCTGATATTTATTTAGTTATTAAATGAATAAAATAATAAAATAATGATATAAGTACCTACCTATGGATTTTCGCCTTTAACGTCATTCCTGCCTCTAGCTTTCAATACATTTGTGAGAAAACAGATAAATGCCGTGGATGGATCTCCTCCCACGGATGGGTCTCCTCCCATGGATGGGTCACCTAACATGGATGGGTCTCCTTCCGTGGAAGGATCACTTTCTTATTCTATATACTATTTATATTTTACCTCTAAACAACAGAAAAAAAAGTTACATAAAATTTCTGGCGTTGTTACAAGTGGGGGTCGATGGAAATTTTTCTCCCAACATCCCCCAGTGGGGCCAGAAAGGAGGGGACGCTGGTAATATACGCTTTATAAATGGTTTGTATGTATCAGAAATTTATGAAGAATAAGCAAGTTACCAATAGTTTTACTACAAAACAAAATTTGAAAATAAACTCTTACAGGAATCCCGATTCTTTTTAAAAGGATTTTCTATGCGGCCGGGCGTCAGAGTTGGATTCTACCAAGTTTGCTATTTAAATGACGTTGGAAAATAGTTTCTAAACCTTTGGAATAGAGTGGAAGGTAGTTGTAAATGTAAAATTGGCTACTACAGACGTGAATTATTCGGTCCACAGGGTTTCAGTGCCCTGAACGGTCGGTAGGGGGCGCTGTCGCTGGGTACTTTATGACGCTCTACAAGCGGAATCTTTCCAATTGAATCGACTAAAAATCGAATTGAATTCAATGTTACTATGTTCGATGTTTTGTGTTTTGATTTAGTGGCAAAGATTATTACCTATGTAAATTTATGCCAGTGTTGTGCATTTCGTATCTAAGAAACATATAGAGTCCAGCCCCCTTATTCGCTCTGACCAAACGTAACATAACGCGGGCTCGTTACGATATCTGCGTGGAATCATCGCTAAATAGCTTGGGTGACGTCACACGTTATTGACAAGGAATCTCTTAGGTCATAGCGAATAACCACCCAGTTTTCCTCCCATTCTATCTGTGTTGTTCAAAAATGGAACGTTTAGCTTAGTTTTTAAATTTTAATTAATTTAATAAGTTAAGTATATAATTTTATAAGTGCAAAGGCCGGTTTATTTTTAGCCTTGTCATATTAATAGATGGTTTGTTAGATTTGTTTTCTTAAAGCCGTAAAGGCCCAGTGGAAAGTACATAGGTACACCGACTTTCGGAAAAACTATATGCACATTACCTTGTGCTCAAAACGGTAAAAGAAAACACGAGGAAACCGGTATGGCCTACAACTAAAAGTCGAAGGAAAATTACATCCACTGACCCAAACTGGGCTATCGAGGTGGAAAGGGTGGCTACAGCCCTATCAGGCCTTGAGTTCATCAACTGGAACAATATGGGCTGATTATGCTAGTGTCCATTTTCCCCCACGCCAGTCGATACAAAAAATCTAATATTGCATTACGAATTTCTTTTCCCATGATTCAAATTGAAATAATTTTTTCAAAGTTTCGAGGTAAAGTTAAAAAAAATACAATATATTTGGTAGAGTAGTAAAGTCTTTGGTAGAGAGAGCCACAATCTTTGCTATTTTATTCAATGGCAAATAATGATTTACTTATGCAGTCTTTTAGAACTTAAAAATAATGTCGTTTTCTTCCACCTCATGTTTCTCAACGGCTGGAAATATTACAGTAATTGAGAGGTGGAAACTCATTTCCATAACTCATCACACGTCCAAGTGTTAGGGGTATAATCATGAAAAATAAGTGAATTATTCCACTTGGTGGCGGCAGGCCTGTGTCACTACAAATCCAACCAGGCTTCAAAACCTCAAGTAAATATTACTATATTGAATGATATAGTAATATTTACTTAAATATATTTTCTTTATAGTTTTAATTGACCGAGCGAGCGAAGTGAGTCAAGTCTGATAACTGTCACATTTGACACATTTGAACTGTGACATTTGTCATAACTGGCAAATGTTGCTTTCGTCTGTCTGGATGTATCAGTATGTATTGTCAATCCCTATAAACCCCGACAACCCCCACAAACCCCTACAAACCCCCTACAAACCCCTACAACCCCTACAACCCCTACTACATCCCCTACGAACCCCTATAGAAACCCCTACAAACCCCTACAACCCTTAGATACGTGCTTGCATAGGTAGCATTTTTCAATGAATCTTGACGAAACTTGGTATGCAAAATCTACAAAACCATAGTTTTGTGATTGGAGGGGTATTTACCGTAAAGTGGTGCCATAAGAAAGAGACATCCAAATCCATCTATACCTACATTCCAAAACTATTTAAGTTTTTATTCTAAGTACGATGTTATAGTTTTTGAGAAAAAAATAATAAAGGTAAAATTTAATAAACAATTTAACGTGAGCTCTCATTTGTTAGAGTTTCAACGACTTTTTATTATATTCATTATTATTATTTTATTTTCAAGATCTTTTTATTATAATAATTATTATGTTTAAGTACGTTTCGGTAAAAATTGCTTCCACCTCGGTTTCGCACTATTTAGTGGGCTGAGTTGACCAATGAATCATTTATTCTGTACTCTGTGGTCGACATGAATTCGATTTTTAAAACGATCGGTTTTGAATTTCGAAATGTTAGCTGTGCCGGCAGAAGACTCATAATAAGAATTCGATTTTTAAAACGATCGCTTTTGAATTTCGAAATGTTAGCTGTGCCGGCAGAAGACTCATAATATAAATTAGATTTTTAAAACGATCGCTTTTGAATTTTGAAATGTTAGCTGTGCCGTCCGGTTTCCCCATGGTACTTATCTAGACTTCATAGGACTTTCATAGAACCTTGGTGGCCTCACCTCACTCTTCCGAACCCCCTTTGATATGGTTTTCCAAAAAAAACATGATACAGGTTTTTTATTATCTCAACACCTTGGGGTGCGAATTTTTATAAATCGTTTCTTAGTGCTCGCCTAAGAGAGTGCAAAGCCAAATTTCATACCTTTCGGCACAGTAGTTTCCAAGATTTCGTGATGAGTGGTCATGGTCAGTCAGACGTCTTCTTTATATAAATAGCACATAATACAGATAGAAGATAGATTTCGTTACATTTCCTAACATTGATGGCATGTCAAATAGACCAAGTAGGTACATCAGCATTCCGTAGCGGGAATTGAACCCGCAACCTCTTATGTCTCAGCTACTCAGCGGCTACTCACCCTCTGCGCCACGGAGGTCGTCAAAAGAATCTACTAGGTTCCATGCTGGTTTCCACGGTCACCACGGCTCCCAGGGGTCAGAGAGCTGAGTCTAGGTTGTGACAAGCAATTGACACGGACGTATGGTGTAGTGTAACACGGATTTTTGTATGGAAAATGAGCTTCACAGAGTGTACGCTAGGGGCGCTCATCGGTGTCGCCATACAAAATCCTTGTTACACTACCATGCATGTCAAACTCACAGTCATTGGTGGGCCAAAAGCTTAAAGTCCGTAGAATCAGTGGGCCGCAAAACCCAACTATAAAGAAAACAAACTCATTGCATAGATATAGACGACCTCTGTGGTGCGGCGGGCGAAGGTTGCAGGCGACGCAGGAGGTTGCGGGTTCGATTCCCGCCTCGGAATAAATATTTGAACGATCTGCAGATATTTGTTCAGGGTGTTCTGGGTATTTTTCTATGTATAATAAAAAATATCTATCTATGTAATGTATTGTATTAAGTATATCAGTTATCTAGTACCCATAACAAGATCTGCTTAGCTTGGGGCTAGATAATGTTGTGTGAAATGTCCAGCATTTATTTATTCATTATTTATTTATAGGTAGGTCCTAGTAGTCCTGCCCTGAGTAGGTCCTTATTGGGCACCCCAAATCACCATTTTCTCGCTTTCACTCGAAAATAGTGATTTTTGGGAGCCCAAAAAGAAATTTTTCATTTTTTTTTTTTGGGTTTTTTTTTTTTTTTTTTTTTTAATTTTTTTTTAAAATAGTTGATTCAAACTCACCAGGATGAAAATGAAAACGACAGCAGAACGCAGTTTCACAATTTCACACTGAACAACTCGTAACAACGAACGAATCACTGTAATTGGTGTGAAAGATTGCCGATTTTGACTACACAATGTGGCCGATTGCTCAGAGATCATTTCGTTGAGTGTATCTACCTATTAGAAAATATCTCTAACGATATGTTCCCTCACAAAGTATAATAAGGTTTCTTCACGTCACTGTGGCCGATTGCTCAGGGTATATCGTATCACTAGGCCGTTTGCTCGTGCCAAATTATTGACACCTAGAGATGTTTATACCCTCACAAGACGAACCCAAGTCAAATTTATCAGAAAAACTAACACTACAGTGTAAGTGGATGTTGTTCGATGGACAGTAAAACGGAACTAAATGAAATGAATTAAAAGTAAGGTGTATCAAGCACGGGCGGGCGTAGCCAGGTTTTAGTTTCGGGGGTGGGGTTCAAGAAAATAAAACAACAAAAATTTACCTACACGAAATTACATTAATATTCATGTAATAAAAACTGCTGACCTCGGCGAGTGAAAGAAATAGTTTTACCGAAAATTTTGTATTCAAGAAGTGTGAAGAAGCAAATTTTTTGACTCAAACATAACTTTTTTCGATTAATAATTTCACCTCCTTATTTAAATATGATAATAATGTAACACTTTGAATATTTCGGGGTTTGAACCCCCGAAACCCCCCCCCCTCGCTACGCCCATGGTATCTGTCATAGTATGGTGGTGGTAAGTAAGGTGACGTAATAATGATCATACCTACTTATTCTGATCATTTTTTGCAACATCGCTTCGATATCGCATTTTAACTACAATGATCTACGTTATGTTGGTAGATGTCAAAACAATAATGGGTGTTAAAGGTTGTTGGTTCAAATCCAAATGAATTTTCAAATCAAAAAACTTATGTACGCATTACCGTATGCTGAAAATGGTGAAGGAAAACAAGACGAAGATACCAGCATCCCTTAAACTAAAAAATCATAGGCATGTGACATCGAGCACACATGCCTGGGGTGCCCATTCACTATGTTTAAGAATCGTTTTCAAATCCCAGCGCTGGACAGCAGTGGGATGATTATTAAACTGGGACATTATTAAACTGATTATGGTTAAGCAATACAGAATACGGATATGCATTTGGTTTCATGTTTATACATTCTACTGTTCTGCTGAGTACACATTAACGTATGGTAATATAGATACTCATATATGCCATGCTTTACGTTTTTTTCAGGACAGTCCGCAGTTCATTATTATTTTATTTTTGTTATTGACACGAATTGATGATGTAAAACATATTATATGGTTATTTAGAAGTATTAAACAATAAAGGTATGTAAATAAAAATTTGTGTAATGTTAAAAAGGTAACATGAAACAAATATGAAAACAAGATGTGCAATCATATAATAAATATGTTTTTTCCAAATCCACCAAGGCAGATGGAGAATGTTTTTTGACAAATAAAGAGTAGGTACCTAACATCCTGAAAATGCAAACTTATGGTTACCCTATTTTAAACTAAGACTTCATACACACTGGCGCTACTGTGTTAGCACAGGGCAGCGTTTGACTAGTCAGTCAAGATTTTATTACATCCTCCGACGCAAGGTGTGGGTTCGAATTTGAGAAGGCGTGTGCACCAATAAATGTTACATCATTAAAGCACTATTCATCTCATCATCATGTCATTGAATTAAAATATAATATGGCATTCACTAAACAGCAATTAGTTAATGAGTTAATGTAATAGACACAGTTCAGACCTATTATATATGTAGAAATACTCATTTTTTAAAGGCTAAGAAGGAAAAAACTAACTAGCACTTCAAATTTATCAAAACCTATTAATTATTCAGAAAAGTTAATACTTTTTTGCTCATATACTCAAACTTAATTTAAATATAAATTAAATTTAAATATAATATACAAATAATAAAATGAATTGGTGTGTTCACTGCTTAAGAAGGCATATGGCGGCATCGTTTGTGAGGCGGCGTTATTATGTAGTCAAGTAACAATCGACGAATTTGATATTTTTGTTTTTCATGACTAAAATCATGCTGATTTTATAAAAAACTTAGCATCATAGATCATAAACATTTTTATGAGAGGGTGGGAAATAAGTCTTCGTATATTTGAAAATTGTAACAGTTGATGATAATGATTAATCTATACTCTACAGCATCTTTTTCTTATTTCATGGGACAATAAGTCAGACAACATTTAATTAGTTTTTTCAATGTCCATTAGTCGTTATAGTAATCAGAACAGGCAGCAATGATGATAATGTTATTTTATTTCAGTAATATAACGAACGTATTTAATTCTTGTTAACAATTGGTGTAGTAAATCATGTAAATTAAAATATTACTTGAATTCAACATTATCGATAAAATGTTTGCCGCATGCGACTGCAATTTTTGCATGCATCAGCAACATTTCCCGTATAAAAACGTGACTGGTTCGATTCGAACTAAAATCAGTCGATTCTTCGTGCGATCACAACCAAGTGCTGTCCGAGTGCCATCCCAGTAATTCTCCGCCCGCCTACTGTTGCCGCCCGCTCTGCCGCCCGATCCGCTGCCGCACCTGCTCAGCTAACGCTACATCAGGTGCCCGCTCTGCTGCATTCCACGCAAGATTCACCAGCCGCCTTGCTCAACTACAACGCTACGGTGCTTTATACATCAAGATTAAGATTCGCTGCGTAAATATCATGTTCGTAAGTTTATTTAATTAATAGGAAAAGTGATAGCGATTCTGTGCAGTTTTACCTAAATTTAAAGTGCGCTGAAGTTAGCGGACGCTCTTTTTAGTAAACTGAAATAAAAGGGACTGCGATAATTTTAGTGCAGTTTAAACTTAGAATCGCTACCAGTGCAAGACTAAATTTATCTCGTTAAGTTTCTAAAGATCTTTTAAGTTGTTTATTTACATTTATTTTTGTTTTCAGGTCGGACACCGAGTATTTTAATAATTTAAAGTCTAAGAAAGTACGTCAAGCTCCGTCTCTGAACGTTTTTGACTCGGATGATAACGTTGAAGCAACGACTAGGTAACAAAATGCTTGAATACAAAAAAAAAACTATTGATTTTTACTATTATTTGTATTTATAAAATTTATCCTTGTTACAGTGGAAAGAAACGTTTGAATGTGAAAGCTTCAGCCAGGCAGAAGACTCGCCGATTTCCGAGCCCGAGCGTTAATGATTCAGAAGACGAGGCTGATGTGTCTACTAGGTGAATATTTATCTTATTTATAAAAAAATATATGTCAATTTTCTAGTTATTTTCACAATGATTTTAATTAACTCAAATATTTTTGTTACAGTGCCAAGAAAAGCGTGAAGCCTAAAGCCACTGTCAGGCGCAGTCAGGCTAAAAAGTCAAAGAGCTCCAAAAAGGACGTACTTGGATGGCTAGGTGACGGTGACTCGGGAAGCGACTCTGACTCAGAGTTTGCTCGGAGAGCACGGAAGACTCCGCCAATATCTTGCATCACGCGGCGCGTCGCTGGTGGCGTGGTGCGGCGCACCGCTCAGCGTCACGGCGATCTGTTCATCGAACTTCGGGTATACAATACCGAAGATATTAAGTCGGTCGATCCGAAAGACCGCTGGGAGAAGGCGTCGTTAAACCTGAAATTCTGTTGTGACAACGACACGCCCCATGTAGAGTATTTAAAAAAGTTTATTAATTTTTGCAAAATACATTTTAAGGAAGAGGGCACATTTTACGCCGATAAAAAGAAAACATAAGTTATGCGTTGATTAATAAAATATAATTTACATTTAAAAGGATTTTTAGTTTATTTAGGTAGTAGATTTTTATGATTATCTTATTGTAGGATTTTCAATAATCATCTTGACCCTTACATTTAACCAGGCCTTTTAGTAGGCTTTTAGTTTTAGTTCAGATTCATTAAACATAGGTAGTAATAATGTCAAATAAAAATATATTTTGTACAGTTTGTGACATTGAAGTAAAAAGTAAAGGCTTCTCAGCTCATCTTAGAACGAATTTGCATAAAAATAATAGTGCTGTAGAAATCAGTGACGGCATAGAAAAAATAAGCAGTGCATTTCGTACCAGAATAGCATCTTACAGAGTAGGAACACGCTCGATATCATGTGTTGACGTAGAAGCAAACGGGTGTGAGCGGGATAAGGCATACATACAGGCCGCGCCACCAGCACAGTTCCTAAGCCAGCTTCGCAATCCCGTTTGCCGGCTTATAGACGCAAGGCAGGCTACTCACAAAACAATTAAAGGTAATTTCGAATTATTCGCAGAGTTTACACTGCCAAAAAATGATACGATAGAAGTAAAGTCTTTCGCTACGGAAAATATAGTTTTTTACAAAAACTCTGATTTTAAAGAGATATACTTAAAAGCGGTTCAAAATATATGTACCAAAATTGATCAATTTCAGGAAAAAGATAGTGGTTGGAGTTTCGTTAGAAACTTGTATTTGGAAGTTAATATCAATAAGTACAATCCTTTGAGAGCAGCCAGTTTTATTCAGCTGCCGCGATGTCTGATGAATAGACGAGCATGTATTAATATACGCAATGGAGACAATTTCTGTTTCTTATGGTCGATTATGGCAGCTTTATTTCCTGCTAAAAATAATAGCAACAGAACTTCTTCGTACCCCCATTTTAATGAAATTTTAAATACAAAGCATATGACGTTTCCTGTTGGTTTTTCTGATATTAAAACGTTTGAAAAAAATAACCGAGACATCAGTATTAATGTCTATGGTTTAAAAAATAATTCGAGTATTGTTGGTCCTCTTTACAAATCACATTGCAAAAAGAAACATCACATTAATTTGCTGTTCTTGGAAAATGGTAATCGAAACCATTACTGTTTGATAAACAATTTGAGCAGACTACTTAGACCACAACTTACAAAACATCACGGAAAAATATATTTCTGTGACGAATGTATGTTATATTTTTGTAGTGATTATCAACTAAACGCTCATATATGCAGTGGTGTCATGACAATTCTGCCTGAAAAGGGATGTCTTTTAGAATTTAAACACTACGAGAGGATGCAAGATTTACCATTTGCTATTTATGCGGACTTTGAATCAATGTTAGAGCCGAATAAAGACGGACCAAGTTCAAGCAAAACCAACACTTTAAACAGACATATTCCTGCTGCGTTTGGATATTACATTGTATGTTCATACGACAGCTCGTTCAATAAATACGTTTCTTATCGGGGTCGCAATTGTGTTGACATATTTCTGAAATATCTTCAAGAAGATATATCTGAAATTCACAAACTTCTTAAAAATACTGTTCCAATGATATTTAATGACGAAGACTCAAATAAATTTTCACATTCAAAATATTGCTTTCTATGTAATAAGCTATTGTTTGACGATAAAGTTAGGGATCATTGTCACTTGACAGGAAAATATCGCGGAGCTGCCCATTCTTACTGTAACATTCAGTTTCAGTTACCAAAGTTTGTACCCGTATTTTTTCATAATTTGTCTGGATATGACTCTCATTTGTTCATACGCCAGTTAGGAGAAATGCAAGGCTTGATCAAAGTTATTGCTAAAACTAAAGAAAATTATATTTCGTTTACAAAATTCTTTATTACAGATGAACAACAGTATGTAGCGGTCCGTTTTGTAGACTCGTTTAAGTTTTTGGGTAGCAGTTTAGAAAAATTGGTTGCCAATTTGAATAAGAATGACTTTGTTCATTTATCTCGCTCATTTCCACAAGAAAAAAAATTAAATTTATTAAAACGTAAAGGTGTGTATCCCTACGAACATATGACTAGTTGGAGTTCTTACGAAGAAGAACAGTTGCCTCCACAACACTGTTTTTTTAATGTGTTATGCGATCAAGGTATCCGACAGGTAGATTATGATCATGCAAAATGTGTTTGGAAAACTTTCAATATAAAAAATTTAGGTGAATACACAGATTTATATCTTAAATCAGACGTACTGCTGCTGGCAGATATATTTGAAAATTTTCGTCAAACATGTAAAATTAATTATCGCTTGGATCCAGCGTTTTATATAACTGCACCTAGTCTTAGTTTTGACGCAATGTTACTTAAAACTAAAGTAAAATTAGAACTAATCAATGACCTAGAGATAATAAGAATGATTCAAAAGGGTATTAGAGGAGGGGTATGTTTATGTTCTACCAGGTACGCCAGCGCTAATAACAAATACCTGTTAAATTATGATAGATCTGCTCCAGAAAATTATTTGATGTACATAGATTGTAACAATTTATATGGCTATGCCATGTGCGCATATATGCCTTGTTCTGATTTTACGCTTTTAACTAAAGCAGAAATTGGGTTGCTTAACATTTCAAGCGTACCAAATGACTCTGATTATGGCTATATTTTAGAAGTAGACTTGGAGTACCCTGAAAAATTGCATAATTTACATAACGATATACCATTTTGCCCCCAAAAATTTACACCTCCCGGTTCAAAGAATGCAAAGTTGATACCAAATTTGTACGATAAATTTCAGTATGTAATTCATTATGTGCATCTTAAGACTTGTTTGAAACATGGATTATTATTAAAAAAAGTTCATAGAGTCATTAAGTTTAAGCAAAGTCCATTCTTAAAACAATATATTGACCTAAACACAGAACTACGAACAAAGGCAAAATCTGCGTTTGAACAAGATTTTTTCAAGTTACTTAACAATTCAATTTTCGGGAAAACATTAGAAGATACAGAAAAAAGACTTAATATAAAATTGGTTAATCAGTGGAATGATACGAGAAACAAAACTAAAAAGACGTATAATGCCGAACAATTGATAGCTAGACCAAACTACCAAAGTTCAACAATATTCACAGAAAACTTTGTCGCTATTCAAATGAAACCAGAATCAGTAGTACTTGACAAACCTATTTACATAGGATTTACTGTATTAGAAATTTCGAAGAGTCATATGTACGATTTTCATTATTCAGTAATGAAACCATTTTACGGAGAGAATTTAAAATTATGTTATACAGACACTGATAGTTTCTTGTATTCAGTTCAAACTGAAGATTTATATAGAGATATAAAAGATAATTTCCTACCATATTTTGATACTAGTAATTATTCGGAAAACAATGATTATGCGATAGTCCGTTCTAATAAAAAGGTCCCCGGATTATTCAAAGACGAGTTTGGTGGTAAACTAATTGTTGAGTTTGTGGGCCTAAGATCTAAACTATATTGTATTAAAACTATAGCCGAGGAATGTAAAAAAGCTAAAGGTGTCAAGAAAAATGTAATTATGAAAATGAAGTTTGAAGATTATGAACAAGTCCTGTTGAATAACAGTATTGAATCAAAAAAAAACATTTTATTTAAATCCTTTAAGCACCAAATTTTTACACAAGAACTGAACAAAGTAGCACTATCCTCAAATGATGACAAACGTATCATTCTGCGAGATAAAATATCTACTTTGTCGTGGGGTCACCATAATTTTCTTATTTGACAAAGTCGATTGGTAAGAAAATGAAATAGTAGTTGTACCTATACATCGTACTTAAGCAACACCCCAAATAACTATAATAATAATATTTTAATAAATAACTAGGATAATGCTAGACATAAGTACTGCTTTGTAATTTTGTATAATAAATATTGACAGTTAAAATATATTCTGCTTTTTATTAATAACCCCTTACTACCCGTCTCATCAACAAATCACCAATCCGCCTGCCAAGCGTAGTGATTATGGCTTATCCCTTCATTGCATTCTACGGGTAGGCATTGTCCAACAGTGGACGTCTAATAGCTGATGATGATAAACTCGTCTCATAAGTAGGTAGGTACCCATATCAATTATTCAGATTAACTATAATAATGTATTTACTTACCTTATACAACCTAAAAAACCATGTTTCAAATTATTTCAGTACAATCGCAGGCAGATAAAATAGATACCTACATAATACCTTTCAAAAACCAGTAGGTACCTATATTAAATTCATGTCAATACTTGTCTGCAAGTAGCAGCGCACGCGCCTCGATACAGGGTTTCTAATTACTATTACCATCCGACACTTCGCAGGTGTGAATGAAATCATATTCAAGTCAATACTTGTCTGTAAGCAGAGCTGGCGCACGTGCTCTTATGCTATGCTACTGAAGGCCTAGTCTAAGTTTTGCAGCAATCATCGTGATGAAAACGATTACAACGATCGTCCGTTCTATCGTATTAACTATCAATTAATCTACCTATGCTGTTACTATTCTAGCGCATACAGATTAATTGAAAGTTACTCCGTAAGTCACGGACGATCGTGGCATTCGTCATTTACCATGAATGTTAAACTTAGACTAGGCCCTGTGCAAGGCAAGGGGTATCATATTATATTGACGCTCGCCGACTTCTAGGAATGACTAACATTATCTAAGCAACTTTCGACCTTATGTTTTACGTTAAATACCTATCAATTATGACACTCTGCAAGGTTGGTATTTCAGTTTATTCTGCATCGCATTCGAGAGAAGTCCTACCAAGTAAGTTTTGTTTGCAATTCTATTATTATGTAAAACATATTAAGGAATGTACTATGCATGGTTAGTAATGTTATTTTTAATTGTTTCAGATAATGACAGACGACAGCGTGGTTTGTTTTTCTCAATACGCCCAGGACCCCTTGGAAGGGTTCGAGGAAGATTATCCTGAGTTGTGTAAACATGACAAGTCGAGTACAACATGCGTGCCGAGGTCAACATCGAGGAAAAGTAAACCGAGACGCGATAATTCAAAAAAAAAGATGAAACTTCAAGGAAAATCCTTCGTGATAACTAGAGAAACTGAGAAAGGAACAAGGTTAATAAAAATCAAAGTGATTGACATTACCATGTCCCCCCCGCAGTTAAACAGCGAAACAAATAGTGATAGTGATTCGAACGTGATATTGAGAGCACAGTATGTGGTAAAAAACCATAACGATGATATTTTGGCTCAGACTGAGAGTGTAATTCATAAGATTTCTAAGAAGTTATGTGACAGCTATTACGTTTAAGAGTAGGACTTCTATTTTATTAGGTTAAAATTTTATTTTCATGTGTTATACTTACCTACGAATTTAAAATAAATGAGGTAAACAATTAGTTTGTTTGATTTATTAATTACCTATGACCTATATCTATACACCCGTGGTGGGTGAGCAGCTGACTGCAACGCGAGAGGTGCGGGTTCGATTCCCGCTGCAGGACAAGTGTTGGCATAATATGCATTTTCAATTTGTTCTGTGTACCTTACCACGTAACAGACCGAGTATCAGTTTTGATAACCATTCTGCTGTTCATTGCGCCGCCTGCTTTAGTGGTGTTTCTAAGAGCATAAATGTTTAACACATAAAGCGCAATGAAATGTAATCCAAATGCGATGCTCAGTCTGTGTCGGCGGTAAGGTCATGGGTCTGGGTGTTGGTGTACCGGGGTACTTGTATAGCTCCTTATACTCGCGACACGGAATCCTAGTGTGGGGTAAGGACTATGTAAGATGTGTCAGTTGGATGAAAAAAAACAAAAGAACTCAGTAAAAAGTAGGTACTACAAATCAGTTTATTTCATAACAAACTTTTAGATCTTAATAAAATTTTAATAAATAATAAAAAAAACTACATAGTGTTTAAGTGTATATTACTATTATGTTTACACCAATTTTGTAAGCATATTACATTTTTTACTGCACATTCATTGTTATGAAAAATACAATTTAAATTAACATCATCTGTAGAATATTCATTGCGAAGTTTCTTAAAATTAGGACATTCTTTAGCTCCCAAATCTATTACTGTAATATTGTTACAAAGTTCTTTGACCCATCCTATTTTTTCCATTCCTTTTAGAATAATTATTTTTTTAGACAAAATAGATTTTATAATTCGCTTAAACTCGAGGTAATCAATGTAGCCTTCACTCCAATAAATACCTAGTTTTTTTTCTATCCATAGTACACGTCGTTTCTCTTCGTTTGATAATTTAGAAAATGGATACGGAGGCTTAACTAAAAAAACTTGAGTGTTTCCCGAAGTAGCCAAAGCAAACTCCTTTACAATAAAATTGTTTTTGCAGTCCTTAAATCCTTGAACGTCAACTATGATAATTTTTTTGTTCATGATATCTTTTTAACAATATTGCTCAGGGGCTTGTATTCAAAAATGCAGTCGTTGAGAATGAGACAGTACGCCGAAGTATGGTCCGGTAATTCTACGTTGCTCTCAAGCTCCACTTGTACGTTGACTACAGGACCTGTTTTTAAATTATCGTTTTGTCTTGAGCAGTCAATGACAAAAAGTGGTGCTTTTTCTTTAAACTCATGTGAACTCAACAATGGTTCTGATCTACGTCCGTAATACGACTGTTGAAATCTAACATATTGCTCGTATAATAAAGCAAATTTTTCGTCACTTATGTTAACATTAAGGTTTTCATAAGGAAAGTATGTTGAATTAAGGTACACTTTAACGTTGCGTACGTCGCAGTGATCGAATTGTGACATATCTTTCGCAGAGTTATTTTTTCTATTCGTTTGGAAGCCTATGATTACAAATCTTGGTTTTTCAATCTGTGACGACGTTTTAATAGACCAAGTGTGTTTTGTAGTTTGCGGTAATAAAGGATATTCATATAAATCCCAATTTCGGAACGCTAATGGAATTGGTCTATCTTTTTCCAATATTTTAAGCAAGTTGATTCTCTCTTTGTCAGATACTTTGACATGAGGTACTCGCCAGACAATATTATGAATAACTATATCGTCTATAGTTTCACCGCTATGTAATGTTATTGCGTTGAGATTTGTATTGCTGCGCAAAAGTATTAGTTCATGTTTACAGTTTATTATGACTTTTTTATAATCTTCAGCGAAACCAATGATATGATTAAGAGGTATTGAAGCTGAAAAACTCCCTCCATGTGTATTACTTGTTCCTTTAATATCCCAACCCCAGGCTTTAGCAACTTTTGATTCATTTTCGTTCATCGATATTAATGATTTAATGGTTGTTGTAATACCAGCATTTTTTATTTTATCAATTTCAACGCCGTTCAACTCGTAGCGTATATCTTGAAATAGGTAAAGTAAAGGGTTGTTTGTAAAGTGAATACTAGGAACTTTTTCTTTTAAATCTTTTTTAAGAACATTTACTACACCTTCCAGGTACAAAGTACTAGCTGACGGCAAAACGTATAAATCTTGTTGATTGATGGGGATGCGAATTTCATCATTTCTATTAAAAGTAGTTATGTACGGTTTGTATGAATGAAACTCGATACCTTCTATACTATTATCGAAGAGAGGGTTATTTGCGATGTCCAAAATGTTCATTTTGATAATCCAATTAGTTTGAGAAACTTCTTGTTTTCTGTTGTTAATTTAGTATTTTTTCTAGTGTATGCTTCTTTGCGGATAGTTCGATTGAGACTGGTATTCATAAGCTTTAGAGACGCACTTTTATTGTAATTAATCATTTTCGTTTTAAATGAAAGTATAACTGTATTTCTTCGCCGCGTAGATTAACTAGATTGTCATTTATGTCGAGTATCCTTATATTTATACAATTTACTATATCTTGATTAACAGGGAAGTAGATAGCGTTCTTAGGTATTTCTATTATTCGATATCCCGGCGGTACGTTGGGTGCAAATTCATATATAATATGGCTAGATTTCCCGTTAATGTAAGAGCCGCTCACAATGTCACATTCTATCCTCACCACAGTTGTTGATAAAATGTTTACTGGGAACTGTGACTCATGCATTATATTTGATTTAAGAATACTTTTGCCGAATCCTAATAAATCACCAACGGAATCATTTTTTTCAAAATGTATATCTTTAGTGCAAAAAATTGATGTTCTTAGAGTGTTATTGTTGCAATTTAGTTTTAAAGCAGCACCTCTTATTTGAGACTGCAAATAATCACTTATATCTTGAAACTCATACGCCCCTTCTGGTATGTTGATAACATCAGTCGATCCATAGTGAAATTTGTTTTTTATGTCAATATTTGGAATAGAATTAAAAGTAGATAGATACAACAGAGCACATTCATATTCACCCTCAAGTTGTAGAGCAGGGTAATAGTTTGTTGATAAAATAGATGTTTTACCTGTAACGGATAGAGTGAAACTCATTGTGGAAGTGATAAAAAAACTAGATTTTTCTATTATATATACTTTATTTTTTATTCCAAAAATTTCTCAGGTAAGACAAACATAAATGACCGCAATTCACGGTGTTGAACTTTTGGTAATTAGTGTAGTTGTAAAAAATATTTCTATGATTAAAATATGTCCTCAATTCTACCGGAGGTTTAAGATTACCGTAACTATCAAAATACTCGATATGGTTATTTATTTTTATGTAGGCCACCCAGTGAGTTCCTGCACCAACAGAATTGTCTAAATTTACAACACCACATTCAATACGTTTTGGTGCTTTCGGTAATTGATCTTTCATATAAACTCCTCTGAAATATGGTATGTCGCTGGCATGCTCTAGAATATTCAGATTAGTAAGTGCACATTTAGGTAGCCTCCTGTTCAGTTTTTTGATTGTTTAATGATCAATCCTCCACCCTTTTTGTAAGGTTTTATATACAAGCCTTTTCCCAGTGCTATTGATTCCATAGTTTTGTTATGACGCTCCAATTCATTCAAATTTTGTTGAGCAGATTTATAATTGCTTACAGTTTTAGCTATGCCAGCCGCACCACCAGCCAAAGCGCCTAACGCTGACAGTCCAGCAAAAATTGGTATTAAAGGTAAAATACCTCCTGTTTTTGGTAGTGGTATTACACGAGGCAAACGAATTTTACATTTTTTGGATAATAATTTCTTTGCTGCAGCATATGCATGTTTTATGGTACTTTTAGTGCCTTTAGGTTTGTTTTTCTTAACTTCTGAATGAATTTTAGATACAAGAGTTTTAAACTTTCTTCTTTTAAAACCTGCACCAGCCTTTAGTTTAGCTTTCATTACCTTACCAACTACCCATGAAGCAATTTTTTCACCTTTGCTTGCGTCTTTTGACTTAAGTCTTCGGTTAGCCATGTTTACCAATTTCATATCAGCCTTGTGACGATGAGTTAGATCGGTATTTGAGTACGCTATGTCGTGGTGCATACAAGCGTCGTCTAACTGATTTATTCCTTTATCACCTCGCAGTAATCGCTTTTCTAGTTTGGTTCCAGGTCCACAATAGTTATATCCAGGTAAGTGAAACTCGAACGGTAAATTGTTTATTATATTATTAACCAGTCCTGTTCCTTTCATCACTCTTGCCTTAATGAGGAAAGTGTTCATACTATAGCATTTTTATTGATCCAACTGTTTTCAGCATCACTTAGACCCAACCACTTTACAAAAAGTTTGTTACCCCTTTTCTTAAGAATTTTCTCTATAAGATATATATCTGAACATTTTGTTTTTTGAAGTTCTTGTTCATAAAAAGTTCCTAATATTGATTGTTTATGCAAATCTTCAATGTAATACGTAGCAGGCATTGTATTATTTACACACCTAATCTTGAACAGTTCAGTTGACCAATTAGGAGTGTAACCCTTATGAAAATTTGATTTATATTTACTGATTCGTACATAGTCACCCACGTTAAACTTATTATTTTTTGGCTTACAAAATTGTATACGTGAATTGTTTATATTCTTCATTATAACGTTCTCATTTTCACGATTGACATCGATTGGTTTATGTTTAGTAACCCGATGTTTCGTTTCATTATATGAATAAATGATGATTTTAAGTGGTTCTCCGATCCATTTGTAACTACCATGTAAACTGAAATACTTAAACAAGTTATTTTTTAGTGTTCTTATCAATCTTTCAACTATAGAAGCTTTTTTGACAGAATAAGTGGAGTAATGGTTTATTTTTAATGATTTCATTAGCGTTTGAAAGTTATCGTTATAAAACTCAGTCCCTTTGTCTGTTTGTAAGTGAGCAGGATGTCTTTTAGCTCCAATCATAACATTTTTAAAAGCATTTGTTACTTCAGATTTTGTTTTGGTTTTTAGAGGAAAGACCCAAGTAAATTTTGAGAAGCAGTCTATTACTACTAAAATGAATTTGAAACCTTTATTATATCTTTTCAAATTTTGTAAGTCAATGAGGTCTGCTTGCCACAAATCATCGATTCCTTTTAAAACAACTGAACGCCTGTTGAAGTTTTTTCGTGCTGCTTTATGTATTTCGTGAACCACTTCTTGTTTACTCATTTTTATAGTAACTTATTGATTTTACGTGCGGCAGTTATAGATTTCAGTTCGTACTGATCCAATAATTTAAGTATTTCACTTTTTAAGGAATTGACCATGTTTTGATTTTCTTTCTTATTCTTATTGTAAAAATCATGGATAATTTTATCTACGTATTCTTTGTTTACCACATCATCAGCTGCTAAAGGTGTTTTGACACCTTTTAATCTTAACAACTTCAAGTCATATTCACCAGTTTCTGATTTTAGTAGTGCTTTATCGGTAAAGTCCAATAATTCAGAAAAACGCATACGTTTATGTATATGATGACCAAATTTATCAATATTCATTATTGAAATATTAGGTTCAAAGGATAAAAGAATAGTGAAAGAACTTTGTAAAAATTGTTGTATTTATTTAGAATTAATGATTCCACACTCCCGCAACTCTTCAATTATTGATATTATTTCGTTATCCACTCCAGTGTTACCAGCATTCCGTGAAGCAATTAACAATTTTAGTCTGGAAACTAACTCGTTTGGATCATCCCAATAGACGAAATCCACATCTTTCTTCCACGTTTTCATCAGCGGCAGTCCTGAGCCATGAGGAAGACTACCATCAGTACTCGAAGAAATTTTGCGTGAGCTAAATAATGGTTTAATAACATGTAAGTATTTTCTACCCTTATTACTTTTGATAGGCTTACTCGGATCATAATCTCTTCGGTGAGCATTTGTTTCCAACAACATCATCTTATAGTTTTCAGTATCTTCTGATGTTACGATATCTAAGTTAGGTAATTTTTTGAACAACAATTCTGTCAGGCCAGCTGTGTTTTTATAGCTCCGTCCAGCTATACTAATTATTTCATCGGTAACATTCACTCGAGCTGAACCCATCATAAGTTTTCCTTTATTATTTCTTACACCAAAAGGAACATCTTCATAAGCTTCAGAAGATAGAGACCAAGATGATATTTGATGACATGGACTACTCAAAGCTGATTCAACCGTTCTAAATGATTCATTACTTAGATCGCTTGAATTTTCAATCTCTTCTTCATCTTCGTCTGTGTTTTCATTACTAATATCCTTGTAATCATTAGTAGGTATAGGGTTGCTTTTCAACTGAGTTTTTTTCATGTCTGACTCGTTAAAAGATTCAACTATATCTTCATTTTTGAATTTGATCGCTGGTAAAGACGGTTCATTTAAATTGTTATATTTGTTAGTATCCAGAAGTTTATAAAGAGGATTTGTAATTGGCTCAAAAACATTTTCTAAAACATTTTTATTATCCATCTCAATATTCCGTATTTTCTTAACTTTTCTTTTTACAGCTTCTGCAGCATCTACAACTTTGCGCTTTAAAGATGTTTCTTTTTCCATTTTAAAGCAGAAAAAATGTAGTTGACTGATAGTTTTCCGAAATAATAATGAAGATAATCAGAGTTAGTCATCATATTATATACTATAAGTACAATTAGTTAAACTCCACAAAAGTGTCAAATTTTTTTCTATAACAACCTTTATTTTTTTCACAATCCTTATTTATAACTAAGTAGTTATATGGTTCACTCCAAATCTGGGAACACATTTCCTTAAATTCTAACCAAGACATATCTGTACTGACATGTTCTTCATAGACATGTTTCATGTTTGTATCATCTTGTTTGAAAAGGATAATAAGGTTAGCATTGTCCCTGACAAGTTGCTTAGGAACTTTGCTATATGTCTGATTCAAATAGAAACAATCTATGTACTTATGTCGACCCATGGCAAAGTAATCGCGCATACTATTTTGATTCTCACAGGCTACGTCATCAAATACTATGATTGAATTGCATTTAGCTTCACTTGGACTGAGTACTGCTTCATTTTCATGAAATTTTTCAAATGATACGCTTGGAACTAATTTGAGAACATTTTCCAAAAAAATATATTTGGATTGGTGAAGAGTTTTAGAGTACACGTATATATTTTTGTAACGCAATCCATTTTCATGTAGAATAAGACCAATCATTAAATTAGTTTTGCCACAATTGGATGGACCACAAATAATACATCGGATTGTATTGGGTAAAAGCCTGCCATGGCGGATTTTTTTATTGTTAGAGTCAGAACAAATATTTCCAATATTTAATGATAGTGGTTGTTTTACAAATTTCATTGTTGATTGAACTAATATGGGCTATATCAAGAAAATTATAAAATATGTTCTATAGTTGTGTTATATATATATAGTAAACGGTGAACTTAGAAATACAATCTAATTACTTTTCTGTATTCTGCTCTGCAAATTGGGCATTTACCGTTCATGGATAAGGCGCACTTTGCACAAGCTATGGCGTGACCACAAGGTGTGAAGCAGGTATTTAACTTTTCTATTAGACAAATTTTGCAGGTTAATGGTGATGTTTCTGGCAGTGTTTCAACATATTTTTTTTCATCGGCTTCCAAATCACTGGGTACCGATTGTTCGCCCAATTCATTTATTTCGCACGCCTTACTTATAATTCCTTGCACATATTCTTTTCCTTTAACCAATAGAACATATGGGCAGAACTGGTACCAGAGTGCATGCTCCTCCCATGGTTGGTTTCCGGGAAGCCAGTCTTTCAGGCCTCCACCGCAGCAATAACAAATCACTTTATCACTTAATCCTGTATAATAAAAACCAGCATCCGCCATATCACATTTTCTTTGAGTTAAGCCTCGTGGCCAGTTATCGAAGCTTCTTAAGCGCTTGCTTTCAGTAGAATAAAGAGGATGTTTGGGATTCAATGACATATTTTTTTCTTCAATTTGCTAAATAAGAAACACGTTCAAACTCAACACACAATCGCAAAATATGGAAGTAAATTTTGATCTGCTCTATAAATATAGAGCAAACAGTCTAGTCATACGATATTCCCTGAGCAATCGACCACACACACACACACACACACACACAGTAAAGTGAAATGACCTTCATATTATTTGTTCAGCACGGGAAAAAAATATTTACAGACGATATTTTTTTTTTTTTTTTTTTTTTTTTTTTTTTTATATTGTTTGTGAAACTGCTTTCTGCTGTCATGTTTATTTTATCCTGGTGAGTTTTAATCAACTATTACCAAAAAAATTGCAAAAAAAAAAAAAAAAAAAAAAAAAAATTTTTTTTAATTGCTTTTTGGGCTTCCAAAAATCACTATTTTGGAGCGAAGCGAGAAAATAGTGATTATTTGGGATGCCCAATAAGCACCTACTGCCCTGTTAACTGAAAGTCACTCGGTGACTAACATTTGGCAAGTCAAATGACTATCAATTAAAAATTCTTTAAGATAATTTGATCATCAATCATGTCATTATTTAGGCATTACTTAATAGTAAAATATCAGAAAATATACTACAGTATTCAGTAAATATAGTACCTATAATATGTTCTTAAAATTGAATCGGGCCGCAGTCAAAGCTGCAAAGGGCCGCATGCGGCCCGCGGGCCGTTTGTTTGACATTCTTGCACTACACCATGCGTCCGTGTCAATTGTGTGCTAAAAAAAAACCAGCTCTCTGAATCATATCTCTGGGAGTGAGTCCGTACGTTAGTCCTATTGTTTATTCTGTGGAGCGGCATGAATGTATAAATTCGCAATTCTTCATACTGTGACGGGTTATTTACGCTATCTTGGCTGGGTGGTAGGTATCTACTTTATTTTGCTGTTCTTTGCAGCTTAGGTATTTTTTTATTTGCTTATTTGACGGAGCTCCATGGCGCGGCGGGCGATTAACCGGCTGCGATGCGGCAGGTTCCTGCTTCAGTTCCCGCTGGGGGACAAATGTTTGTATAATCTGCAAATATTTGTTCCGGGTCTGGGTGTTATGGTACCATGGTACTCGTAGTTCCTGATTCCCACGATACAGGGAATCCTAGTGAGGGATATGACTACGTATGTGACTGTTGGGTGCTATGTGATGGTAATTAAACGGACACCCAAACAGGGTTATACAACACATTTAAAGAATAGATTTTAGTGTTCTTATAATTAATTAAGCAGTAATTATAGCATTGAAAACTTGTATAATAATAATGGCGTTATAGGATATGTAGATACAAAGCAAAATAGAGAGAGAGATGAGTTTTTTTTGTTATCGTTATACTACCTACGTAAGCAAACAATCATTATAGCCCACCTGATGACTAGTAGTTACCGTAGCCTAAAGACGCCTGCAACACCAGAGGCATCTCATGTGCCTGTAATTTCTCCGGCACCCATACCCTTCAAACTGGAACACAGCAATGCTCACAGAACTGCTTTGCAGCTATAGATATGGTCTGGTGGTACTTTTCCTGATGAACTCTTTCACAAGGAGCTCTGCTTCTACTACTTTTCATCACACGTCACAATTCACAACACACATTAAACATTACACAAAGGTTAGCTGGAAGAAAAGGATAGTTCACCTGTAAGTATACTTATTTTTTTTGTCTTGTGCAATAAAGCGTTTCCTAGCAATCTATCTATATTTATTATATTGTCACGGGTATTTATCACGTGTTACCTTATTATTTATTATTCCCGACGTTTCGAATGCGTTACAGCAATCATGGTCGCGGGCTGACTCATGGTCGTCTCAGTGCGTAGATACGGTTAGTGTGGTGTGTAGGACTATGAATACGACCATTTCTAATTCTGAAGACCAAGGGAGGGTAGTTTTTGCAGCTGCCACCACTTCTCGACGGTAGCTCCATGTACTCCAGTCAGCCCGCGACCATGATTGCTGTAACGCATTCGAAACGTCGGGAATAACAAATAATAAGGTAACACGCTATAAATACCCGTGACAATATAATAAATATGTGTTCTAATCGCGAGAGTTTAAAAAATACTAATCTATCTATAACCTGTAAAAAATCCATCTGGGTAACTTTAACGGCTGCCGAGATTATGTGACAGGCAGACGGCGCGTAGACTTACTAATAGGGTCTTGCTGGCACTATTTGGGGACGGAACCCTAAAATAGCATAACATAACACCCTTATACAGTCACACACATAGTCCTGATCCCACAACACGCAAACCTGGAACAAATATTTGCATATCATGCATTTATCCCGCAGCGGAAATCGAACCCATACCTCTTGCCTCTCAGCCGGAAAACTCGCTCGCCCCGCCACGGAGGTCAGCAAATCTCACTACGGCCTGTTGTCATTAGTACGACCTCATTACACTGGTAGGTAACTGTTAAATGCCCCTCAAACAACTTGACGACAGAAACAACAGCAAACTTCGAAGTAACTTATCTGTGGTCGCTCCGTTGATTTATGAGATACCTTCCTATTACTAATTAAGGGCACGATAAATTTATGAAACAATATATTTTAATGAGATTAAAAGTTGAAAGTTATTTTCTTCAATAAGCTATGCTCTAAAGTCTAAAACATACAAAATTTACTGTTTTTTAAGTTTGAGCGGGTTGCGGTTCGGTCCTTCTAGGCTGCGTAGCACATTCACCTACGCCGTAGCACTCGTAGTTTGACTCATATTCCCTTGTCTACGCATGTATTGTTATTATCTCTTATTGGAAATTAATACACACTCTGGCTCAATAAACAAGCAAAGTAAATCTAAGCATTGTATATTCATACAATCAGGACGTTGGTCTTTTCATGGTACGAGTGAAAAGCTTCTAGCTGGATCACGATCATTTTGTATTCATTGTGTGCGGATGGTTTTGTTTTTACCATTATTATCTTGTGTCCATACCGGCGGAGTCTGCTCTCTTGAAGTTTATCGCGTACTCCAACAACGTAAATAAATAAATAAATGCTGGACATTTTCACAGAACATTATCTAGCCTCAAGATAAGCAGAGCTTGTGTTATGGGTATTAGATAAATTATATACTTAATACAATACATTACATAGATAGTATTTATTATTATACATAGAAAATACCCAGAACACCCTGAACAAATATCTGCAGATCGTACAAATATTTATTCCGAGGCGGGAATCGAACCCAATCGAACTTGGCGCCAATGATCTTTGCGCTCATTGACAGTTTTGTTAATGACGACTTCAAGTTTTACGGTGAGATTGTGAATACATTTTTCAAACCAACCATTTTCTTCAAAGTCCAACGTGTAGAGGTCGTCGCTAGGTAAATAAAATTCGACTTTATACAATGTGACCAAATGCAATATTTTACAGCGGGAAATATCAAGGCGAGTTTTATCGCTTCAAAAATGTATTTTGTTTTCTTATTCCGTTCGTTTGTTGGATAAATGTGTTTGGCGGGTTTACGGCGCTCCTTTAATACGGCATTTAGTGTTCCGTACTAAATTTGGAATAACAAAACGGAGTCACTTCAGTATCCATTTAATACGGCTTAGTATTCCGTAATTTGGAGTAAAAGTGGTAATAGGCTGGCCATACAGCTCGCAGAACACACAACCGTTGAGGATCACAAATTGGGCGACGCAGTGTACGACATTTTAAAGTATACGCAGGAAGTCGGCGAGTGCAGGCAGATTAAACCGGTCGTTGTGGAATAATATGGGAGAGGACTTTGTCCAGCAGTGGGCTTCTACAGGCTGATTATGATAGAAAGGGGAACTCTCTCATCTCTCATTCAGGTGTATCTCAGTCTTGCACAGCTGAACGGTACTATAGCTAGAGAGCTGTAATTTGGTATCGTTAAAGCTTCCCAATGCCAGGAAGTAGGTATGAATAAATAATTCAGATATTTACGGTAATAATATTGTCTAAAAATATAAGTTTGAGTGTATATAGCTTAATTTAAACTGCCATGCCCTTACAGCTGCATCTATTTTCATCGTGTGTTCACTTTCATCCATCCATTTAAATTGTCCTCCATTTTGCTATGTAAATTGATTTAACTAAGGTTGAGATAAATAGACGTTACTTAGCACGTACTTAGCATTGTCCCTGTCACTCTCTAGCACGCGTGTTTTAACATTTGTGTGACAGTGACAAGGACAGTTCTAAGCATTAGTACGGACTAAGTAACGTGTATTTATCTCGACCTAAGTGTTCCCCAAGTGTTCCTACAGTTTGAATAAATAAATGAATATGAATATGAACTTGTTTCGGAACACTCATTTCGCAGCCTGACTCGCACTTAACCGCTGTTTTTTTGGTGCTAGTTGCAGTGTGAGACTTTGTTGTGTTTTATTTGTTTGTTCCATGTAGTTTGACAATTTTAAGACAGGATTTTGAGAACTTGGAAGGAGAATTGAGAATTCAATTCAAATTTTATTCATCAAATAAGTTACATAATACGAGTTTTTGAAAAACGGCCATTATTTTTGTTTCACTGGATGAAATTACAATACCGAACCCGTATCAGGGTGTTCTGGCCGTAAATACTCTTGTTTTATTGTTTTCCTTTACTAACTAGCCAATTTGTCCCCTTCACAAAATTAATTACCAAAGATAAAGGTTAACATAGTATATTGACTACGTGACTTATCTTCGCCGTGATCCGGTGATCGACCTCCGTCACCGGCAACACCGGATAAGTACGGATGAGCCCAGATAATAGACCGGATAAATAAAACTTGCGATTATTGAGCCTTCAGCGTTAAATTGGTGTAAATGGTATCAATTAGTTAAATAGTTAATTGATTTAGGCGTGAAGTGCCGTGCCTTCTCCGGTCTTAGAATATACTCCTCTGACTGACGCTGACGGAGGGATTACACTAGGGGACGGGTAGCAGCATCCACCTGAGTACTCAACATGAATACTCCGATCACCAATCCGCCTGCCAAGCGTGGTGATTATGGTAATTCAAGGGTTCATGTTTGGGGGTAAGGGTTTGGTCAATTTTTGTATCTTAAACTTAAACTTTATTATTTCTCATAACAAGTTATTTTGTTGATATGTCACATATGATGCAATTGTCAAAAGTTTATTATTTTATTTTCAAGTTCGCCCCCAAAATTTACCCTGAAATCAGAACTCGTTTTTTTTTATTTACGCTGTACATTCCTGATTAGGTACCCTAACTGTGTATATGTACCAAATTTCAGCTTTTTTTGGTCCAGTAGGTTCGGAGAAAATTGGCTGTGACAGACAAAAACACAAACTCATGAGTGATCCCATAAAAGTTCCGTTGGTACGGAACCGTAAAAAGGGACTTACAGTTATCAATTTTAGTATGTCAGTTTTAGGTCGTGAGACACCCGTCACACGACCACGACCTTCGAGCGTGATCGCGGTCGGTGCTCATGAGGAAGGACCTCTAAACGGTCAACGAAACGTCAGCAGGAGAATTAAATAGTAAAGTACGTGGTGTATAGTCGTAATTTTTCTAAAATGATACCAAGCCACGATAATTTCAATTCTATTTGTGACCAATCTTGAAAGAATCAGGGCAATAATTTGATAACATACATAACACCCAACTGTCACATCCCACACTAGGATTCCCTGTGTCGTGGGTATCAGGAACTACTAGTACCGTAGTACCACAACACCCAGACCTGGAACAAATATTTGCAGATCATGCAATCCTTTGTCCTGCAGCGGGAATTCAACCCGCAGCTCTTGCGTGTGAGCCGGCTACTCACTCACTGCTCCACGGAGGTCGTCACAGAAGTGTTGGAAGTGGTGGACATCCAGTCCATCACTTTGGCGTGACTCCAAACGAACCTAGGCCCTCCAAGATCTGCGTATAACCCACTTGAAATGTAAAGTAAACTTTAGAACTGGTTGCGGCAAAACTAGTCTAAAATAATACAACGGAACCAACTTCAGGGTAGTCAGACAATTATAATAAATCTAAGTGGAACATACGCAGAGGTAAGTCGTAGAATAACTTGTGCAGCCGCCTTATTGTGGCTCCCTGGGCACCGCTGAGGGTAGTGTACAGGCGGATAGACAACTGTTTACCATTTTATTTACAGAAAAAATGCTAACATTACAATTGTATGCCCATTAATTTTGTAAAACGGGAAATTTTCACGTACCGATATGTTAATAATAATAACAATACTGTTTTTTATATCCTAATTGTAAAAGGGCCTCTTACTGTTGGCTAATACGGCCCCAGTGAAAAAAGATCCAGGTTAAGCCTGTGTTTGAAAATAAATGACTGAAATAATAATAATAAATCCTGGACATTTCACACAACATTATCTAGCCCCAAGCTAAGCAGAGTTTGTGTAATGGGTACTAGATAAGTGACATACTTAATAAAATACATTACATAGATAGCTATTTTTTATTATGCATAGAAAATACCCAGTACACCCTGAACAAATATCTGCAGATCGTACAAATATTTGTTCCGAATCGAACCCACAACCTCCTGCGTTGCAGGTCTTCATCAGGGTGGGTATAGGATCCGCGCTACACTCCCTCCGCGTCCCTCCTCGCACTGCGTCTCTGAGCTCACTCCTCTCGGATCGTCCGGCGCGGGGGTAAAAAATGAATGATATAATTCGCGAAAGTTATTTTAGTAAAAAATTATATGCACAATTTATGCACAAATAAAAAAGCCTCAACTGATTTAGGAAGACGGAAGCGTCTCTTAAAATTACGACTTATGTGGCGCTTCGGGCGAGTAGCCCGAGTAGCTGAGATGCGAGAGGTTGCGGGTTCGATTCAACAATTTGACAATTCACTTCTGTCACTGCCTGTACACTCACGTTCAACTTAAATTAACTCCACGAACATCAGTTGTCGTTAATCTGGCATCTACATAATGTCGAAACGTACCGGCTGACTCTTTCTGACGCATCTGTCCTACTCTAAGATGTATTAACGGGGCCAATTCTGTTCACAAGTTGTTCAGTTGGAAGTACTTTGGAGTTGAGCCCATGCGTCACCACAGCTTTTGACGACTTTAGTGATAGGAGAGACGCTAGTTGGGTTTGATCATATTTTAAGATTGGTTGCATTATTGTAAGTCAAGTCAATTACATTTATAGAAATTTATAGCAAATATAATAAAAATGTTATAATTAATTATTTAATAAATACATAAGTAACATTTTGGAAATAATAATAGCTACGTAATACATGAGATATAAAAAATATATTATATAACAATTGTCTATTATCTAGCAGAAGTACTTAGATTCACACCTGCATGTGGCCAACTACTAGTAACCAAAATACTAGTACAGTATTTTATTACAGGTTGAAATGTTAGGTACATAGATAGATAGATAGATAGATTAACATTTTATTGTACACCAGGAATACCTACATAAAAGGATATATTAAAATGAGCAGTACAATGGGTGGCCTTATCGCTGAGAGCTATTTCTTCCAGGCAACCTTTGGATGGACAGTAACGAGCGAAGCAGGAACGAAACGGCGGTGCACAGAGTAAAAAATAATAATAATATAAATAATGATGATATAAAAACAACTTTACATACTTTTTTACTGAACCCCAGTCTATAGTGGAAACATGTCTGTAAATCTGCATTTATATAACTGTTAATAGCTCTTCCTAACACTTGCGATATACCGACGGAACACCGGCGATTATACCTACCCATTATAATGTCGCAGTGTGATAATAACTCGTATTTCGCAGCTGCGTGAAAGATCGCATGCGGTTTCATATAAAACTTACCTGGAGATTTACTCTAATACACCGAACTAAGAAATTTCGTGTTTCGTTTCGTGCGATCCGTACTCTAATCAAGCGAAAACCGAAACTTCGGCACGAAGTTCGTAGTTTGACAGCTCGAGCATCGCACACTCTCTCTTTCTCTCACGTCTCTGGTCGCCGCACGAAAGCGGCAGATCTGAAAGTAAACAAGAGTAACTACAAGTTACGTTTTGCGGTCGTTCTTCGTTCGGAGCCGTAACTGCGGATGTATAGAACAAGAGTGAACCTCATTAAGGGCAATTGCGGACGGTGTATCGCACTTGTGAGGGAGAGCCTTTAAAAAAGGATTTTAGGATAACCCATAGATGCTTTTACAAGCTAAGAGAACGAACCCTTATAGAAAGCTACTTAAACCATCGGCGGCGCGGTCCATACTTTCTATTGAACTGAAAGCTTCTCGGTTCTCGTTGAACATCAATTACCTACTTTCCAGTGCTTTCATACGGTAAGCGTTATAAAATCCACATTACTTCAGACAGGAACTTTCGGTAAACAGCGTTCTATTGTTCGCTAATTCGTTTGCCCGTGGTACAAGGTTCCGTAGAGTTTTCACAAAAAAGAACCATACATATTTTGACGACCTCTGTGGCGCGGCGGGCGAAGGTTGGCCTGCGACGCAGAAGGTTGCGGGTTCGATTCCCGCCTCTGAACAAATATTTGTACGACCTGCAGATAATTGTTCAGGGTGCTCTGGGTATTTTTCTATGTATAATAAAAAATATCTATCTATGTAATGTATTGTATTAAGTATATCAGTTATCTAGTACCCATAACACAAGCTCTGCTTAGCTTGGGGCTAGATAATGTTGTGAGAAATGTCCAGCATTTATTTATTTATTTATATATAATACCAGTCAAGTCAATTCTAAGTACCGTACAATTTGAATACAAATAGGTGCAAAAATGTACAATAAATTAAAAATACATAAAAAAGGTATATTTTGTAAATAATTATAACCACTTCTTCTTTATCAGCCAGTAGACGTCAACTGCTGGTCGATGCCTCCCTTAATAGAATAAAGGGATTTGCCATAATCGCTTGCCAGGCCGATTGATAATCGCAGTATTCGTGTTGAGAACTCACGAGTTGCTGCTGCCCATCTCCTGGTGTAATACCTTAGTCGGCTTTTACGACATCCACGGAGGGAGATGGGGGAGTCTATTCTTAGGTACGGCACAAGGTTGCTAAATTGTTTTCTGTTCTCCCTTCCGCCTCCGCTCTTAACATGACCCTAAAGCTCTGTTCCGCCTAGTCAGCCTCGCGAGCAGTTCACGGCAGTTTTCCGGCAAATTCGGCAGTTTCCGGCGAATTCCGGCCAATCAGACGCCCGCGACGCTGCGGTAGTGTCACCACGCTTTTGTTGTCTCCATTCATCTCAATTAGGTTCTAAACTATGAAATTTCATCATCATACTCCGCTGATAGAAGTCACTGCTGACCTCCCCTATAGAATGCCACGACGAACGGTCTAGACGGTTAGAATGGACCATTGACATCATCTATCAATCCTCTATGTCATCGGTCCAGTGAGTGGGGGGAGGACCCTATGACACCACTCCAGAAACTTTATACGGCGATTGTCGGTTGTGGTTGGCAAAATGGCCAGTCCATTGCCATTTACAATTTATAATACTGAAAGCTATGTCGATGACCTTGGTTCTGCTATGGATCTCCTCATTTATGATTTAACCCCTTAGTGGAAGCTCTTAGCATCCTCAGACTCCATTACTCGTTGCGCAACCATTAAGCTTGAGTATGAGGCCAAGCATGTCTCAATGCCGTAGGTATAACTGAATTTAATAACTTAATGAATACCATTATTAGCATCATCATCATCATCAGTCAGTCGATGTCCACTACTGGGTGGTTATATTACCTAAGAGATTCCTTGTCAATAACGTGTGACGTCACCCATGCTATTCAGCGATGATTCCACGCAGATATCGAAACGAGCCGGCGTTACGTCACGTTTAATAAGGGAATAAGGGGGAAGGTCATAGGCGCCCATAGGTTTACTATAATAACCACGCTTGACGGTTGATTGATGTTCGCAGTAAACGCATTCACCTAAGTTCTAATATCCATTCTTAGTAAAATAAATTCATGTTGTTTGTGACTAAAATAAATGAAAATGTTGTTATAACTTATAGTAAATTACCTACGTACGATCAATAATCTTTTTTTGGATGCATCGTGAAGCACATAGAGGTAGGAGAGATATTGGGTTTTCCAAGTTGTATTTACTCTACTAAGTAGAAAGAGCTGTGGTGTAGTAGTGTTTCACTAGCATTGAAACGGCACTATCTGCACAATGGTGGATATAAAGTTACCCACAGATTACCAGTGCACCTGCATACGTAACCACACATTACTCTATTTTAAACTAGCATTAATGAGAGAACAAAAACATTTGTAAAGCTGTCAAAAAACAAAGAAAAACAAGGTAAATAAACCTAACCTGGTTTAGTTGCTTAATCTCCCGTTATTTCTCCTGACTTGTATCACAAATATCGCTGTAGCTCATCAAACTTGTACTATAAAGGAGGCTCTCTGTGAGTTACAGCTAAGCCTTTCACCGCATTGGTTCTTTCTACCAAAGGTCACAACAACAGGAGTCGTTGGCGAAAGCTTGTCTTTCATAATATTTTGTTCCATTCAATTCAACTGTTAACTTTATTAACCGAAATCAAGTCAAATACCTCGGCGAAGTATTTTGCGCACACACTGGTTGTTAGTGGTTTCACTGTAAATATGGGGAAATAGTTGGTATAGTACTGCCACAGCTTTGAACAAAATAGCTGGTTCATTGGCTGCTACTGTGGCAAAAGTGGCTGTGGTGCCTTGCTTTTATTTAGCTTTTATTGGGAGGGGAAGTTATATGAGACAGGCAAGTGTCTCATGTATGACAGCCGCAGTGAAATTGTTATCCTATGTGGTCCTGACCTAAGGTCCATATAAATAGAATGTACTTCACGGTGACTAAGTCTAAGCCTTACTTTGAAATCGTCCCTGTCACTGTCACACAAATTTTAAATCACGCGTATAAGAGAGAGAAGGGACGATTTCAAAGTAAGGCTTAGACTTAGTCACCGTGAAGTACGTTCTATTTATCTGAACATAAGAGTAAAATTATAGTCTAATCGTTTCTACCACCTAAGCATTTGTAATGGGTTGGAGTTACTGTATAGGCGGGCCACAATCCAGTTCCGTCAAGTATAAAAAAAAAGTGTCAAACTCATATTGGATGCTATGAACCGCCAAATGTTAATTTTAACCGCTTAAAGAATTAAATATAAATTGTTAGCAGCCAACATTTTGACATTTACAGCTTTGGGGGATATTTATAGCAGCTAGAAACACTATGGGGTAAGTATTTAGTGCCCATAATTAAAAGAAGAAGAAGTATTTAGTGCGGATCGGATTTAAAGAATATGGGATCAAATCTGGTAGCACATAAATAAGTCTGAAACTACTTAGTATCATCAGAAAATTACTTAGGTATATTTATAGGCTACTGATTAAAATGTCGAACATTGATTATCCTGGCGCAACAATTCCGAAGCAAGTCGTGGCCTCCGACACGAAGACGCTATTGGTCCCTGTTCTGCGTCACTTCTTGCCAGTCTGGCCCTTCTTCTTCATCAGCCTTTAGACTGCTGGAAAACGTGTCCCCTAGAGAATAGGGGCAATTCGTCACCACGTTTGACAGGTGGAATGGTGGTAGTGTTGGTATTAGTAACTTAGTAAGATGGATGCTGGTGCTACCTATACCCTGGCGTAATCCAGTCAGTCAGTTTTGTAGTCTGGCCCTTGAAGAACGCTAATTTATTTATCTACCTTGTCTCTCCCAGCGACATTTGTGTCGCCCAAATGGTCTTCAGCGGCATAAATAACGCGTAAAACTAAACTTTAGCTGCGGTTGTGAAGTTATCCAGCTTATTCTCATTGCACTGTGGCCGAGCTTACCAAACCGGGATGGCTACAATGGGAACTAAACTAATACGAAACAACTGTGCATACCTAGCGCCTAATAAAAAGCTTTAGATAAGGTCCTCACTACGGATTCTCGAAATTATGATATGAGGCTTTAGTCTGAGTTTTGCGCTCTACTCACGCTTTGTTTGTATGATCTGCAAATATTTGTTCCGGGTCTGGGTGTTATAGTACCATGGTGCTTGTAGTTCATGATACCCACGCCACAGGGAATCCTAGTGTGGGATCATAACTACGTATGTGACTGTTGGGTGTTATGTTATATGTGTAAGCGCCTCTAGCGGATACTTTGTGGACCTCAATTTCAATATAATTCCGTGCTACAACAGACGTCCTATCGGACGTATGGTCTGAATCCGTTCGCCGAAGTGTTCTCTTTCAACTGTCTGTGTCTATTATGTTGATAATAATTATTGGTAGTGTAGGACCTCGGGTATGTACCCTTGTAAGACTATACAAGGGACACAGAATATATCGAGACACGTCGATAGGACAGCCAGGCACTACTCTCTTATATTAATGATACGAGTGCCTGGTTTACTTTGCTATGTACAGAGCCTTCGGTGGGAGAAATCAATTAGAACGTCCGCTCACTATATAAACGTATATTTATTAGGTAGAGTACAACTACTCAATACAGATGCGGTTGGAAGACTTTTCTCGGTGGCGGACGGTTAGAGACTGGCCTGCCCAGCCACAGGTTGGTGGGGAGTGGGCCAACTTGCTACATCAGCAATCGATGTATGCAGCAATTGATGTACAGGTAGGTAGTATTCGAGAAACAATCATAGTAGCTCTGGGCAACTTGTGGTTTCGTTTCTAGCTGCTGACGGCATAAGTCAATTATTGTGTTAAAATACCCAAAATAAACCGGATTATGTCTTCAGGCTTATGAATGATACGACTTCTCTCATCATTTTACTATCAACATCATCATCAGGCGAAATAAGTTTATAGCTGTTAAAAAGCCTCCCTCAAAAAAAAAACATGAGTAACGGACTTGCGGTCATTAAAATGTTATCGCTCTACCATCCTACACGTTGTCTTTCGGTTCGTGGTGACCTTGAGGTGTGGTAGCCCTTAAAAGGGCTTTATATGCCAATGCCTTGGTGTATCCAGCCTGAAAACAGACCCCTCCATCTCCTCCCATGGATGTCATAAAAGCCGACAAAGGGGACCAAGAGATGGGTAGTCACTTGAGTACTTAACACCAATACCGATCACCAATCCGCCTGCCATGCCTGGTGATTATGGCGAATCCCCCTCATGCATTCTATGGTAGAACCCTCATCCAGCAGTAGACGTCTAACGGCTGCTGATGATAATGATACGTGTGCAATTAATGAATAAATTAAACCTAAAAATATACATCATCAGATAATACGTTTATATAGATGTACCGCGCATCACATAAGTAATTCCCGACAAACGCCCGAAAATACATACTTAATCTATCAAGATGCGAAACCACTTATCTCCAGCATCTTGCGATCATTTGGCACAATCGATGGAGGTGGGCCCACCCAGGATTTTGTCCTGGGTGGGCAAAGTCATCCTGTAATAATGTCATAATGTAATAATGGTGAGTGATTTTACAGGGCTTGTTTTGAATTGTGTCAAAAGTGTGGAGGTCATCATTCTTTTATTATTAGTTATTATTAGTCTTATGAATAGTTTTCTTTGTTAGTGTGTTTTTTTTGTATGTTTACTTTTCGTGAGTACCTAGTTGGTCCGTAGCGCCAACGTATATAGCTCTGACGGAAGACCAGCGTTGGTTGCTAGCTCACTCGTCAACCAACTCATGCTGAGGCAGAGCCATTTTGTTACTGGAGTACCTTCGGGTCTGTTTCATCTTAGTCTAAGTTTTTTTTATGTGTCTCTGTGTAACTCTTTTATATAAATAAATTATATTCTATTCTATTTAAGTGTGTTCCATAAAGGTGAGACGTGACCCACGCAGGTTGTACCTTGCCAACCCAATCTACATACTATCTACCTATTGAATCTAATTAAGAAAGCGTATTACACTCTTGATGACTATATTAATGATAAAGCCGCGTGGCCTGATGTTGCTCTGCCCCTCGACTGCTAAAATGGAAATTTGCAATATCTGTACTTACCTATTTACATGTTTGTATTAGATTATTATTTATAAGTATAACAAGCGTAGCGTGTGCTGTCTTGCATATTTTTGCTGATGTTTATTTACTTTTGACTACCTTCCTAAGGTTTTTAAGTTCTCATTTACTATGTATCAGCAACTCCTTGCTCCGAGGCACCACACAGGCGCTTCTCACCTAGTGGTAAGACGGACCATTTATGTAAGCCAAGCCGAGTTTGTTGCCTGATTCTTCTAGGCTTGGTCGCGTTGGAACAGGAGTAATTTAACTTTATATAAGACGATTCAAAATGATCCTTGTGATTTCAATGAATAAAGTTCTTTTTGACTTTGACTTTGACTATAAAAAACACAGTAAACGTAATTGGTGACAATATGTAAATTCATCATCATCATCATCAACGGCCTTCAGGCTGCCTAAAAAAATGTTTTCAGAGTTTTTGAGTATACTGGGTTTGTTTAGGAGGAGCGAAACGCTGCCAATGCGTAGAGTCTACGCAGTCTACGGCAGCGTCTACACCGTAGACGAGCGGAAAGGATTCCTAGTACAACCCCTAACGTACTTGTTGCTACGTCCATGAATAGGTTCCATCTAGGTTCTAGTTCAACGACCTTCGTGGCGTAGCGAGCTACTAGCCGGCTGAGACGCAAGAGGTGCGGTTTCGATTCCCGCTGCGGGACAAATGTTTGCATGATCTGCAAATATTTGTTCCGGGTCTGGTTGATGTGGTACCATGGTACTCATAGTTCCTGATACCTACGACACAGTTAATCCTAGTGTGGGATAGTGTTATGCTAGTTCTAGGTGTTCAACTCATATCATCACGAGAGATTTCAGATTTCAGACCTTAGCTTAAATTCAGACTAAACAGGCTTTACTTTTTAGTCTGAATTAAAGTTGAGGGGGGCAGCCCAGTACCCCACTTTGCCCCTCTCTGGCTATATCCACAGAAGGATGTATGTATTCCACTCATGTCCTCAGTACGTGACCCATAACATAAATAACGACATTAGGACATCCGATCAAATTAGGGTTGAACCAACAAGTTTTGTGAAGAATTCTGTAGAAGTGAAGTTAAGAAAATTGTACTGTATGAGTAAAGGAACTCTATAAGGGCTCACTAAGATGAGGTTTGCTGTTAGTATGAGTGTGATTGTATGCAGACAGAACTTGGTCTTGAAAGTTGTTACACCTGCTTTCACCTGCCTAGCCTACTTCCAATGTCATAGATGAGTTGAGTTGCTCACAATCTTACTGTTTAGGATACTTTTGATAATCGAAATAACTTTTAATTTAAAAAAACCGACTTCCGCCATTGTATTCGACTAAATATTTGGATGAAAAAAAAATGATGAAAGAACCATAGTGGTGAAAGGATTATGATACTTTTTGAATGCAAATGCTTGGTTTGTTGCTGAAAATATAAAAATCGCCTATGTATGCCTACAATATTTGAAGAGTTCCCTCAATTCCTCATAGATTCATCAGAACTGGATTCTGAAAAAAATGGGACCAATCTGGAAGTATATCTATTCAAATAAAAAATAATTTTCCAAATCGGTTCATAAATGCCGGTGATATGCGGTAACAAACATTTAAAAAAAAAACCTTATTGAGAACCTCCTCCTTTTTTGGGAAGTCGGTTAAAAATGGGACCACCCACCACCACTACACGCTGATTTTGCTTCATTTACGCTGATTTACAGTTCCCCAGTTTAGGGTTAAATGGTGTCACATAAATGAGACCAAAATTAATAATAAATTACAGATAAATGCGATTGAACTCAGTTTATGTAACCGCGTGGTAGCCCTGGGTCACAACATCGTCAAAATACACTGAGTTGCATCCTCAGAATAATGCCTAAGCGTTAAAATACACTGCGGTGCTTCAGTCATTATTCTGAGGTTGCATCAATGTAGTCCGCCATTTTTTTTTATATTGTGATATTCTTCACGTTTGTCAAGGCCTGTCAGCTTTACTAATTTTCACAAAATTCTTTTTACGCCACTTTATTTTGTGCTGTTTTTGTCGTATTCATTGTTTTTGACACTTAACCAGTGTCCCCCCGATACTAACTCGACTGGACTTAACTAGTATTTATCTGGTTAGTAACTAGTGTAAAAACAAAAGCTAATTAAACTGGGTTCCTATCACGCGAAGATTTGCAGTTTCGTCCGTCCCAGCACTGGCGTGGGCCCCAGAATTGGAGCAAGATAGAACTGACGCCTTGTTGAACTTGATGGAACAGACCCTAAACGGGGTTTGGATAAAAGCCTAGTTTAGTCTCCTAAGTACCAGTGACCGCTTAAAACTTCACTTAAATAAGAAAATCAAGAATATTTCTGAAACCATTACACATTATTCATCAAGACCTCTAGGTTATTTTTGGTGAAATTTGGAATGCTTTTTTTGTGACACAAATTAAAGATTTAAAAAAGTAAAATTAGGGAAATGCAACCCTTCTAAACTGGGATAGCGAAGTTTGTAAGTATAGGAAAAAGTGGCTGACACTGGAGGGGGGCTATGACGATTTCGAAATAATATAGGGATCGGAACCGTCAGGGCGATCTTCTCACTTCTCACTCGCACTTGTCTGTTTTATTCGTGTTCGGGTTGTAATAACTTGGTATTACTTGCACCGAAATTGGATATAGATTCAAAATATCCTGCACCAATGACCAAAAACTCTTATTGACAAAAACAGTAGGCTATTCTAACCTTGTTTGATTCCGCTCCAAGCGTCTTAATTACATAGGTGCTTGGTATGTTCAAGTTTCGCATTCTCAGTGCGCGAGTTCGCTGTTTCTTTGCTAAAACCCGGCTAAGCAGTAGTCAGGTGGTCAGAATTAACAGTTTAAACTGAGAATGAACCTTTGGCCAACTGCGTAGGTATAGGCTAAGCAGGGGTTTGTGTCTAAGCCGGTGCCACACGGCTGACGGCAGAGACAGTGCTGGGGATAAAAAGACACTACAATTAATCTGTCCTTCTGTCATCTAATGTGGGATTTTGCTATTCAGGGATTTTGCTTATCTGTCCATCTGCTGCAGAGGGCTGTGTCACAATCGAAGGTTGCTTTAAGCATGGTCAAAAGGGCTACTATCATTATCCTCTCTAGATTCCTTTTTTCCCGTTGTCAGCCACGTTATCTGACCGAATGGCGCCGCACCATCCCAAAAATACAAAACTCTCCAAATACCTACGCAGTCAGCTAGTGTTTGTTGTCATTCACGATCCAAACCGTAAACTCAACTTTTTCTAAAGTCAACAACTGCTCAGGTTTTTCTAAAGTCAAAGTCAAAGTATATTTATTGCTGAATTACATGTTTATAAGATGTCTAATAATGTTTATAAGATGTGTAGCAGAGTGCCACACTGTGCACTTCAAAAAATGTCTGATAAGTTACTTCACAATAAAATGGATGAATAGCCATGGCACCTATCTAGGTAATGACAAAGCCGACTCCTTAGAATCCTGAACTTATCCTGTTGGGATAAGTTTAGAAGGAGCTAAACTTATCCCAACTCAAGCTAAGATCAGCCTATCAAAACCACCAAATTTGGAAACCAAAAACCACTGGTATATTTACCAAAAACAACCAAAAATAGTGCAATCTAATCTACTAGTAAATTATCATTATGATTTTAATAAAAGAGTTATTTTACAATGTATGGAACCTAGCCCTTGTCCGTGTTCACTTGTATACACGTGGATAAATTTATGGAAAACCTTTTCCCACTGTAATTTTTTTATTATTTCGTTTAATTTAATGGAATTTTCTAAAATATCTTTCTCACGGAGAGCAACACAAAACATAACAAAATGGCGGGGCAGATACAATATAGGTACTCTGTGTTAAAATGCTTCGACACTAGTTGACAACTGAAAAGAGTATAAAAAAACTACGTTTTTAAACACAACTTCCAACAAAGAAATGAAGCAAGCAACCACAGAGCAATTAACGCGACATTCACTGTCATGGCTGCCCAGGAAAATATGTTACCATTGTCAAAATTCTTCGAATTTCAAACATTTTTATGCAGATATTTAATCTTCAAATTAGAGTAGGAGTATTTTTTCGAAAATTACTGTTTTTTTTGCCATTCTCTGTCTGGTGGATATATACATAGGCCATTTTGCAACAACTCCTTTATAAAATACATGGATAAAATGTAGGTAATATTCCTGCTCAAAACAAAATTTATTTTGAAATTTTAATGGAGCTACCTGATATTTAAAGAAAAATAGAATATATAATACGTTAGGTATCTTCGGTATCTTCGGGCTAAGGCGTATGACTTAGCCCAGTTGGACAAGTGGAAATCAAAAACGAAATACAGTACGCTAAACAAATGTATAAGAAAGCCGCGCTGCTGGCTCACTTTCACAGCAATATGAAACGATTGCTTACATAATTCGCTGTACATTTGCTCAACTCTTGTAGTTTTCGTTTACCATTTGTCTAAGATACCTACTCGTTTCGTATACCCCATTATAAGATTGCCTCGTAAGAGTTTCCTGCGCAATAATCATTTAGCTCTCTGAATAGCTCCAAGAGGCGATAGCGTGAAGATTTGAGTGTTTGTACGATGAACGGATTCAGTATATTGAATGGAAGGGTTGTGTTTCTTCAGACTTTGTTGTATCAAAGTATTTCAAATAAAATTCAATTCATTTGTACAAATAAACGAAACAGTAACAGAAAACAGACTCTTGTATATTTTTTTTTATTCAATACTATTTTACAAAAAGCATCTTGGACGTGACACCTTTTTTCATACACATTTATTGTGTTTTTATTGTTTGGTTTGAGTTGGAGCAAATGCAGCCCTTAGGAATTTTATGTTTAACTATTTTTAATATTAAAATTATAGACAATTTTAGCACGTTGCTTGGGATTTTCTTTTAAATAAAACGTCAAAAATTGCTCTGTAATCCAATTGAAGACCACAACAGGAGAAAACGGGATCACTGTCAATACCCTTTTTCTCAGGAACGGCTAAAGGTTATCAACCATGAAAATAAGTACCAAATGTCTGTGAGCTTATTGTGGCAAATAATGTCTACAAAACACTGCTATAAGTACCATGCCTATGCAAGAGAATTTTGGACTGCAAAAGGAATCTGCGATGGTGAAGGAGCCCGTTTGGTTGTTATCAGAGCCGTGTAGAGGCTAATGTCGTTTTAGTATGGAAATCGCGAAAATGAATTCTCTAGGGTAGGTACTTCCATTGACCGCACAATTCTGAAATTTACAATGCTAAGAGACTTTGTGTCACAAATAAAGGTAAAAGTCTAAAATTGTGAACTTTCAACTTTATTACTCTTAAAATGAGATGGTGGAGTTTGTAGGTAATAGTGACTGAATCTCGAAAAAGTATTTTTGAAACTTTCGCGATCAGAACACATAACTAGCTGCCCGCGCGCGACTTCGTTCGCGTGATCCCGGTGTTTGGCTTAATTGACATATTTTTGAAAAAAAATTTTGGCTTAGGAATCCACTTTCTACCCTGTCATGATCACCTCGTATTATGAGCATCAAAACTATCTGTCTATGTATTCTTTTCTCTTTCTTTCTTTTATGATATCCTTGTACATATATTATTATAATCTTCTTTCGCATGCTCTCGATGTTCCCGGTGTTCCCGATTGTCCCGGTTGTCCCGGTACATATACTGTATTTGTCTTAATTTACTTTTTTTTTAACAAATTAAGGCCACTTTTTCGCGTATGCATCCACTTTCTACCCTGCCATGAGCGCCTGGTATTCTCAGCATCAAAAAACATATTATAATAATCTTATTTCACTTTGTCCCAATGTTCGGGAATACGAATTTCTAATTTAGGATTTTTAATTAAATTTTAATTATTAAAATTTTTATTCTATGTCCTTCTCCTGGTTCTAAGCTACCTCCCCACCAATTTTCAGTCGAATCGGTTCAGCCGTTCTTGAGTTATAAATAGTGTAACTAACACGACTTTCTTTTATATATATAGAAGATTATCACGGATATTTATCGCGTGGTACCTTTATTATTTATTATTGCCAACGTTTCGAATGCGTTACAGCAATCGAAACGTCGGAAATAATAAATAATAAGGTAACACGCGATAGATACCCGTGATAATATTAATAAACTCGAAAAAGGCTCTGACGATTTTGAAATAGTTTACGGATTGGAGCCCTCAGGGCGCGAGTGTAGCTCGCACTTGCCCATTTTAATTTAGAACTTACACACACGTGGTATTTATGACAGTTATACCAAATATTTGTTAAATCCATGTGAATATAAACTACCAGGAAACCTAACGGAGCGACTTGCAGACGAGTTTTGTATACTACTTGGCAAGCAAACAAGCATACGGCCCACCTGATGGAAAGTAGTTACCATAGCCTATGGACGCCTGCAACAACAGAGGCATCACACGCGCGCTGCCGAACCTGAGACATGAAGATGAAAAGTCTCATGTGCCTGTAATTTCACCGGCACCTTCAAACCGAAACACAGCAATGCTTAGGAGTGCTGAGTGTTTAAATATAAATTGTAATCAGGAACCTGAAACCCGATTTATGCCTAAGTTCGTTTCGTAACGTATTCCGTATCACATGAGTTTGGTGTCTGGATACACTATTCTGGTAAAAAGTTCGGACATTATAAAAACTGTGGAATCCCATTCGAGTAATTTAAATACTTTGGGGTGCTATAAAGTTAACGTAAAAAGCCCTTATGATCGAATTACCTTAAACGCGAGTAGTATGTAATTGGTTAATCTGGATCACAGGAGATCCAGCTTAACCAATTACATACATCTATTCAAATAACTAACATGAATAGATCTATGTTCTAACCTATTCAAATAACTAAATCAATTCAAATAACTAACATGATCTATGTTCTAACCTATTCAAATAACTAAACCAATTCGAATAACTAACAGTACCTGGATGACCGAGCTTTGCAACCAATTACATACATCTATTCGAATAACTAACAGGAATAGATCTATGTTCTAACCTGTTCAAATAACTAAATCAATTCAAATAACTAACATGATCTATGTTCTAACCTACTCAAATAACTAACATGAATAGATCTATGTTCTAACCTTTTCAAATAACTAAATCAATTCGAATAACTAAAATGAATAGATCTATGTTCTAACCTGTTAAAATAACTAAATCAATCGAATAACTACCTGACCGAGTGACCGAGCTTTGCTCAGTGTTTAAAACATCCCTAAGGCAAATTTCATCGAAATCGTCACAGTCACTGAATGTTCAAAATCATTTGTTAGAATTAGTAACTTTAATAAAACATTATTTTCAGTAACTTTAATAAAATGGTACCATTTCGCAATCAGTTATTTGAATACTTTTCTTTTGGACCAGAGTAACCAATTAATTATCTATGAGTACATCCATTTCAATAGCTAACATAAATAGAACTATGTTCAAAACATCATGCAAAAGGGCCGTCTGTCGGTCTAGTAGCGGAAAAGAGTCTACTCAATAAGTAACTTGAATACAACATTATTTTTAAACTCTTTAATTCAAATAAATAACATGAATAGGAGGTAAAATAAAACAAACGACAACTCTTAATTATATTTAATTAAAAATATAGGTATGTATTCAGATAAATTAAATTAATCAATTTTAAAAAACATTAACATCATTATCGTCACACCACTTCTTAATACACATTACATTTTTCAAAGCACATTTTTTATTATGATTTATACAGTTTGAAATTACGGGGGATTTGGCATAGATATCATATAATTTTGAAAAGTTGGGACAGCCATTTTCACCCATATCTATAATTTCACAATTTTGACACAAATCGTGAATCCATTTAATTTTTTCTGTGCCCTTAGCTACAATTTTAGATTTATTTAAATATGGTATAATAGTGCGCTTAAACTCGCGGTAGTCAATATAACCTTCACTCCAATAAACCCCACGGTTATTTTCTAACCACCTCACTTGCTTTTTCTCTTCTTTTGACAAGTAATTAAATGAGTAGGGAGGCTTGACGAGAAAAGTTTGTGTGTATCCATTGATAAAAATAGCGAATTCTTTGATTATAAATTGATTTTTCGTATCCTTGAATCCTTGTAAATCAACGATTGCAATATCAGGCTTACTATTCATGATAATTTCTTCACTAAATTGCTCAGCGGTCTGTACTCTATTATGCAATCGTTAAAAATGAGACAATATGCTGATGTGTGATCAGGTATCTCTACGTTGCTTTCAAGCTCCACGCATACGCTTACTACTGGACCAGACTTAAGGTTTTCACTCTGTCTAGAGCAATCTATAACAAATAGCGGTGCCTTTTCTTTAAACTCAAAAGCACTTAACAACGGTTCACTCTTGCGCCTGTAATAAGACTGTTGGAATTGTACATAATGTTCGTATAATAAAGCAAATTTCTCATCTTGAAAATTTACATTTATGCTTTCATACGGAAAATATGTAGAGTTTAGATACACTTTGACATTTCTTAAATTACAGTGATCAAACTGTGACATATCTTGCTGTGCAAGATTTTTTCTGTTTGTTTGTAGACCTATAATAACGTAACGCGGTTTTTCAATTTGCGACGAGGTTTTTATGGACCAAGTATGCTTAGTAGTTTGTGGTAGCAAAGGATACTCATAAAGATCCCAATTTCTAAAAGCAAAACTGAGTGGTCTATCTTTTTCTAATAGCTTAAGTAAGTTAACTTTTTCCTTGTCAGATACCTTAACATGCGGTACGCGCCAAACTAATTTATTTATTATTATGGTATCCACTAACTCACCCGATGGAATTTTCAGAGAGTTTAAGTCGGTATTACTACGTAATAATATCAGTTCATGTTTACAGTTTATTATGATCTTCTTATAATCTTCAGCAAAACCTAAAATATTAGCAAGTGGTATTGAAGCTGAAAAATTTCCTCCATGAATGTTTTTAGTTCCATTTATATCCCAACCCCAAGCTTTCGACATTTTAGCTTCATTTTCATTCATAGATAATAAACCTTTCATAGTTGTAGTAATACCAGCATTTTTAATTCTATCTATTTCCACTCCATTTAATTCATACCGAATATCTTGGAAAAGAAAAAGTAATGGATTGTTTGTAAATTCAACACTTGTAACTTTTTGTTTTGAATCCTTTTTGACAACGTTCACTGTTCCTTCCAAATACAGGGTACTGGCTGAAGGTAATATATATAAATCTTGTTGGTTGATAGGTATGCGAACTTCGTCATTCCTGTTAAAACTTGTTACGTATGGTTTATACGAGTGATATTCGATACCATCTATGGTATTATCGTAAACAGGAAAACTTGTTATATCTAAAATACTCATTTTAGAAGTCCAATTTGTTTCAGAAATCTTTTATTTTCTTCAGTTATCTTTTTCTTAGTTGTTCCTTTATGGATTGCTCGATTAGTACTGATGTGTTTTGTCTTAGCATTACCATATTTATTATAATCAATCATCTTTTTTTCATATGCAAATATAATTGAACTTCTTCAACTCGTAAGTTTACCAAATTGTTATTAATATCCAATAATCTAATGTTTAAAGTGCTAATGTTATTTTGATTAACAGGAAAGTAAATTATATTTTTCGGTACTTCTATGATTCGGTATCCTGGAGGCACGTTAGGTGAAAATTCGTGAATAATATGGCTTGATTTACCATTAATATATGATCCGCTCACTATATCACATTCGATTCTCACCACAGTCGTTGATAAAATGTTAACTGGTAGCTGGGAATCATGTAATATATTTGCTTTTAGTGTTTGTTTACCAAACCCGAGTAATATTCCAATAGAGTGGTTTTTTTCAAAATGTATGTCTTTAGTACAGAAAATTGATGTTTTTAATGTGTTATTGTTGCAAAATAGCTTGATAGATGCATTTTTTACATTTGTTTTTAAATAACTACTGATATCTTGAAGCTCGTAGGCACCTTCCGGTATCTCTATGGTATCATTTTCACCATAATGAAATTTATTGTTACTACTATCAATGTTAGGGATTGAATTAAATGTTGACAAATGCAACAGAGCACATTCATATTTACCATCAAGTTGTAAAGCAGGATAATAGCAAGACGATAAAATCGGTGTATTACCACTTATGGACAGCGTGAAAGACATTTTTCAAATGGAGCAAACAAAACCAGTTCTTAAATTTATACAAATTTATTTCAGTCAATCTTTAGTTACATAAATTGTATTTTCCAAAATGCATGTAGGAACTTTAAACATAGATGTCCACAATTAGACGTATTAAAATTTTGATAACTACAATAATTGTATGTAAGATTCGATTGCAAATATTTTACTAACTCTGACGGGGGCTTTAAGTCTCCAAAACTATCAAAATACTCACAATAATCTAAATATTTTACGTAGGCTACCCAGTGTGTTCCTTCATTTTCTGAACTATCTAAATTGACAATAGCACATTCGATGTCTTTTGTTTTTTTTGGTAATTCATCTCTCATATAGACACCTCTAAAAAAAGGTATGTACTCATGGGCATAATCTAATATGTCTATATTGGTGAGAGCACGATTGGGTAACCTTTTCACTAGTTTTTTGAACTTTTTACAAATAAACCACTACCTTTTTTGTAAGGTTTCATATATAAGCCTTTTCCTAAGGCTATAGATTCCATAATTTTATTATGTCTTTCAGCCTCTTCAAAGTTCTTTTTCGCTGATTTATGATCATTTACAGCCTTAGCAATACCTGCAGCTCCTCCAGATAATGCACCTAGTGCGGACAGTCCTGCAAATATTGGTATCAATGGAAGAAAACCACCCGTTTTAGGTAACGGTATGATACGAGGCAAACGAGCTCCTTTATTTTTTTTAATTATTTTTTTCGCAGCTAGGTATGCTATTTTAATAGCTTTAGAAGTATTTTTTGGTTTCAGCTTTTTCACATGATTGCGTATCGTAGAAACAATGGATTTAAATGATTTCGTTCCAGCGCCATGTTTCACTTTGGTTTTCATTACTTTGCTCACTACCCACGAAGCTAATTTCTCTCCTGTTCCTGCATTCTTTGATTTAATCCGCTGTTTAGCCATGTTTAGCAACTGCAAATCTGCTCTATGACGATCTTCTAAATTATTAGAGTTATTGTATGCGATGTCGTGTTCCATACACGCGCTATCCAACTGATTAATTCCTTTATCACCTCTTATCAATCTTTCTCTCAATCTCGTACCAGGCCCACAATAATTATATCCAGGTAAATGCAGTTCAAATGGTAAATTATTTATCAGACTGTTAACTAGTCCTCCACCTTTCATTGCTAAGATGTTAATGAGTGATTTTCACTTATCATATATAATTTTATAGACTTTCGAAATTAATAATTAATAATTCATAAAACTGCACGTTTTTCAATCCAGCTATTTTCACTATCGGGGAGACCTAACCATTTAACAAAAAGTTTCCTACCTTTCTTTCTTATAACTTTTTCAATCAGATAAACATTGGGACAATTAGTTTTCTGAATTTCTTGATCATAAAAACTTCCTAATATTGGTTGTTTGTGCAAATCTTCAATTAAGTAAGTTAAAGGACTTGAAGGATTCACTTTTTTAATTAAAAACAATTCTGTAGACCAGTTTGGAGTGTAGCCCTTTTCAAAGCTGCCTTTATATTTACTTATACGCACAAAATCTCCAGGCAAAACTTTACTTTTCTTTGATATGAAAGTCATTTGTGATTTCTTTATGTTTTTCATGACTGTATTTTGATTTGAATGGTTAACATTGTTTGGTCTATATTTTGTTGTCCGATGTATTGTATCATTGTATGTTGTCACAACACTTTCTAAAGGCTCACCAACCCACTTGTAACTCCCATTTAAGCTAAATAGTTTATATAATTTGGTTTTTAGAGTTTTAATTAACCTTTCGACTATGGAAGCTTTTTTTATGGAGTATGTTGAGTAATGGTTAATATTATACGATTTCATAATTTTATCGACCTCATCATTATAAAATTCTGTACCCATGTCCGTTTGTAAATTAATAGGTTTACGATGGGCTGTAACTAAGATGTTATGAAATTCATTTGCTATTTCAGATTTAGTCTTAGTTTTGACTGGAATAGCCCAAGAAAACTTTGAAAAACAATCTAGTACAACTAATATAAACTTATAGCCATGATTATATTTCCTTAAATTTTGAAAGTCAATAAGATCTGCTTGCCATAAGTCATCAATTCCCTTTAATACTACTGATCGTCGAATAAAGTTTTTACGTGCTGTTTTATGAATTTCGTTTACAACTTGTAACTTACTCATTCTTTTGAAGTCGATTGTATGATCTTTTCTAATTCAACTTTCTTGAAATAGTCTTCTTTTAAATGCGGGTTATATTTTTCAATGTCTAATTTAATAGCTTTTAGTATACTATGAACTTCATCCTTCTTTGCAAATGGTACAGATTGTTTATCTACGTATTCTTTGTTAACAGCGTCGTTTTCTCTAGAGGGACTTGTAGCTCCTGTTAATCTTGTTGATTGCGAAACTAATTCGTCGTTTTCTGTTTGCATCAATGCTTTGTCAAAGATTTCGAAGAATTCTGATAAACGTAATCGTTTATTAATGTGATGTCCAAATTTATCCATATTCCTTATGGTGAGCCAATAAGCGTAAGAGACAAAGCTCAAATGAAACAAAGATTTGGATTTATCTTATTTATTATGGTATAATGCCACTCTCGCGCAACTCTTCTATAATGGATATTATTTCATTATTCAACCCAGTATTACCAGCATCCTGAGAAGCAATTAGTAGCTTTAGTCTCTCAATTAATTCATTAGGGTCATCCCAGTAAACATAATCGACATTTTTCATCCATTTCTTTAATAGGGGTAGTCCTTTTCCTTGATGTGAGTCAGGCTGACTGTCAGTACTTGCAGATTCTTTACGTAACCTGAATAGTGGCTTTATAATGTTCAAGTACTTTCGCCCTCTGTTACTTCTTATCGGTTTTTGTGAATCATAATCTCGTCTATGAACATTGGTTTCAAGTAACATTAGCTTATAATGTGCCATATCTTCTTCTGTTATCGTATCTAAATCCGGAACTTTTTTAAATAAAAGCTCATAAATACCTGATGTTTTTTTGTACTTGTTTGCTCCAACTTGAACATAATTATCAGAAAGAACCACACGCGCTGATCCCATCATAAGTTTACCACGTTCATTTCTCACTCCAAATGGAACAACATTTAAAGCATCGGAAGACATAGACCAAGAAGAAAGGCTATAACTCGGATCACTTTCGCTTGTTTTGAATGATTCGTAATGTGTATCATTATTATCTTCATCGTCATCATCATCATCATCATCATCATCGACAGATTTATCTAAATTGTCATTAAATTCCTTTGCATCATCCATATCCTTGTCAATAGGACTATAATTCATATTAAGTCCAATGCTAGTTTTTCTCTTAATAAGAGTTTTATCTCTGTCTAATGGACTTGATGTCTGGAATTTATCATTTTCCATCTCTTGCAAATGCTTTTCGTTATCCATCATTTGATTAAGAGGCTTTGTAATTGGTTTAAAAATAGTTTCTAAAACATTATTTTTCTCAGTTTCAATATCCCTCATTCTTCGAACCTTTCTTTTGACAGCTTCTGCGGCATTTACAAGTTGCCTCTTTATTTTTTTTTCCATATTGTATTTATTATCTTATGATGACCTTCAATATTATAAAAACACGTTTCAATCATACAGTCGTTAAACTGAAACTAAATAAAGTTACGACTCGTATTCATTTTATATTACTTATTAAATACAGCAAACGTGTCAAATTTTTTTCGATAACATCCTTTATTCTTTTCACAGTCTTTGTTTATAACTAAAAAACTATAGGGCTCTTTCCATATATTTGAACACATGTATCGAAATTCAAGCCATGACATATCTGTGTTGGCGTGCTCATTGTATATATGTCTCAAATTAATTTCATCTTGCTTGAAAAGAACTATTAAATTTGCATTATCTCTAACAAGTTGTTTAGGTATTTTGCTATAAGTCTGATTTAAATAAAAACAATCTATGTATTTATGTCTACCAATTGTAAAATAATTGCGCATATTATTTTGATTTTCACACGCTACATCATCGAATATAATTATTGAATTACATTTTGCTTCCTCTGGAGCAAGAACTTCTTCATTTTCATGATATTTAGAAAATGTTACACTTGGAACCATTCTTAAAACCTGCTCCAAGAATATATACTTTGGTTGATAAAGAGTTTTTGAATACACATACACATTTTGAAATTGCAAACCATTTTCATGTAAGAGTAGACCGATTACTAAATTAGTTTTGCCACAGTTTGATGGACCACATATTATACAGCGTATAGTATTTGGTAAAAGTTTTCCATGACGAAAACTGGGTTTATCTGAATCAATACTAATTTTATCAAATTGTAACGATACCGGCTGTTTTACAAACTTCATCGTATGAGTGTCTTTAGTGGAATGACTTAACAAACAAAGTAACTTCTATGATATAGACAACTGCTCCATATTTTCAAGAATTTCAATCTGACGTTAAGCATACATATGTGATGCAATTGGATAGCAAATCCTCATATCTTAAGAAAAGCTACGTGTTCGATTCTTGGTAGGTCGCTTTTGTTGTGTACTAAAGTACACATCTAAACTCAGTGTAAGTTTTATCAACTAATTGAAGTCAGGTACTAAAATACAATAAAAGTTTTATATATTTTATAATTATAATTTTATTTAACCAAATGAAGAAAACTTAGAAACTAAAACGTGAATATAGAAATAAAAATTTTAAGAGACACTAAACTCTTCTTATGTCAAAACCAATTCATAGGTAGTTAGAAAAGCGTATCACAATGCCCCCACGGTAATGTGGTCACTTTATTTTGAATAATTTGTCGTTTGTCATCGTTCCTGTTTAAAACTAATTTATTTACTTCTTGAGTATATAGTGCATGTTTTACCGATTTTATCATATTCATTTTGCATTTTAAATTTTTATTGTTCATTAAAGTGTTATGATAGTCGGATATATCTAATATTTTAGTTATCGTTTTTGAAATACCTTTAGCTTTTTTTATTTGAACTTTGACACTTTTTATGCAGTAAAGTTTAGCTCTCAACCCTACAAATTCAGATATAACATCACCTCCTAACTCATCTTTGAACAAACCTGGGACCTTTGCGTTTACTAAAGGCAAGTTGTAAGGGTTTTTCACATCAAAGTTACTTGTGTCATACACATTCAGATCATTCTTCATGTCTCTATAATAATCATCTGTATGATTTAAGTAAAGTAAGCTATCTGTATCAGTATAACATAGTTGAGCTAGGTTACCATACTTATTTATAATAAAGTTATAGTGAAACTGATACAAATGCATTTTAGCGTACTCTAAAACGCTAAACCCAATATATATTGGCCGATCTAGTTTGATTTTATCATGTTTTAACTGAATTGCTGCAAAGTTTTCAGAAAATATTGAAACACTATGAAAATTTGGTCTTGCAATAAGCTGTTCGGCACCCAATGTTTTATTGGTTTTGTTATATCGGTCGTTCCAATGTGTAACCAATTTTACATCCACTTGTTTACGTTTGTTCTCAATTGTTTTGCCAAATATAGCGTTGTTTAATAATTTAAAAAAATCTTTTTCAAATACTGAGCTCGAATTTTGACGAAATTGTGTATTCATATCTATATACTTTTTCAGATAACTATTCTGACGAAATCTTAAAATACGATTAATTTTAGTAAGCATTAGCCCTTGCTTCAAACACTCCTTTAAATGTACATAATGAATGACATAGTTAAATTTGTCATACAAGTTTGCTATCAGTTTTGGTGTTTTACCTCCAGGTGGGGTGAATTTTTCACATGCAAAAGGTAAATCACTATGTAAATTATGCAAATTATCATTATATTGTAAATCAACTTCCAAAATATAACCAAAGACGTCATCTTCCATCGTATTATTAATATCAAATTCAGTAATTTCATCTTGAGACAAAAACTTGAATTCAGAAATTGGCATATTTTTTGTCATAGCATGTCCATAGAGATTATTACAGTCAAGATAAACTAAATAAGAAGACGGTTTTAGGTCATCGTAATCAGGAAGATACACGTTATTTGCTTTAGCGTGTCTCAGAGAACACTGAGCAAGACCTCCACGTATTCCTTTTTCAATAAACTGATACATTTCTACATCATTTAATAATTCTAATTTTACTCTAGTGCAAAGCAACATTGCGTCCCAACTTAATCCTGGTGAAGTAATGTAATATGCTGGATCTAGTTTATAGTACTGTAGACAAGTTTGTCTAAACTTTTCAAAAACATCGCATAGTAGTAGAACATCACATTTCAAATATAAGTCAGTGTATTCACCGAGGGAATGAACGTTAAAAATTTTCCAAACTTCTTGAGCACGTCTATAATCGTCATTTGATACGTGTTCCTGTGTTAAACTATTGAAAAAGTGTTCTCTCATTGGGAGTACACATTCATCGTATTTGGACCATGAGTCTACATAGTCATAAGGATAAATTCCTTTTTTGCGCATCAAAACAAACTTTTCGTATTCTGGAAACTCGTTGGATAATCGATTTAAGTCTGAATCACTCAAATTTTTACTTAATGTATCTAAACTACAGCTTAGGAATTGAAAAGAGTCTATAAATTTAATTTGCATACTGTGTTTTGATTTAGTGTGTACGGGTAAATATTTGGTCACACTCAGATATTTTTCTTTCGTTTTGGGTATTATTTTTATATCCCCTTCATAATTAGCTAATTCTTTTATGAACAAATGACAATCATATCCAGTTAAGTTATGAAAAACTACTGGAACAAATGGACATATTCTATATAGTAAATTACATAGTTGATGACAAGCTCCTCGGTATTCACCTGTAATATGATCATGATCTAATACTTTATCGTCAAAGAGCAACTGCTTACAGATATAGCACTCAGTTGCAAACTTGTACTCATTTGTCTGTTCTTTCGTTGGTGTTAACAATGCTGTTTGAGATTGTAAAACTTTGAAGATCTCTTTTATATCCCTTATTAAATAAGCTATGAATACCGGAACACAATCTGGACCTCTATATGTCACATATTTATTCAAACTAGAATCAAGTGAGCAACATATGCAATATCCAAAACAAGAAGCTTCATGTAATTTCACATTTTTTGTATTTTTATTTTCATCGTCAACATTCTTTAATAAAATACTTTCAAAGTCAGCATAGATAATAAAGTTTATCTTTTGTTGCCTTTCGAAATGTTTAAACTCTAGGAAACTATCCTTTGGGGGTAATGTTGTTTTCACTTTAGAACAAGGATGGCTGTCGTGTTTTAGGACACTTGAAAAACACTGAAGACAGTTTTCACATAAATACATCTTACCCCGATGTTTAGAAATTTGCCTCCGTACAAGACGCAGCAGATCTTTTATCAAGCAGTAGTTATCTGTTCTTTCAATGTACAATAAGTTTACATGATTAATTTTTCGGACATCGGAAGCATATAATGGTCCAGTTACATCATTCTTTTTATCTAAACCGTATATATTTATGCTCAAATTTCGATTATTCTTTTCTAATATTTTTATATCACTTATTGTCGGAGGGAAAGTCATTCCCTTAATGTTTAATACATCTGAGTAGTGAGGATAAGAGCTAGTTCTACATGCATTTTTCTTTGAGGGGAATAAGCCTGCGACGATACTCCACAACAAACAATGATCGTCAGTGTTCTGTATGTTCACACAACTTTTGTTATTTTTAATTAAAGGTGGTAAATCTATATAAGTCCCACCTTTAAAGGGACAATATTTATTTACGTTTATTTCTAGATATTTTATCGATAACAGAGACCATCCTGATTCACAATGTTCAAATTCTGTCATTTTTTGTTTTATTGTGTTGACTGCATGCGAATAAGTATCACTTAAATTACTGTATTTTAAAATGATGTTATTTTTAGTATTGAATGATTTTAGCTGTTGATCACCAGACTTCATTAATATGAAGTTTGCGAATAGCTCAAAGTTCACTTTAACACTGCTATGTTTTCTTAAAATCATTTTAAGTAATTTTATAACACTTTTCGTATAGTCATACAAGAAAGCCTCAGGTGTGAGGTACTTTGCTTTTTGGACAGGATTTAATCTATAAGTAATTATTCTATTTCTGAATGCTGTTGCTATGATTTCAACATTGTCAACTTCAGTTTTTAAAACACTATTTGACTTATGTATATTACTTCTTAAATGATATTTGAATACATTTTTAGGTAGTACTAATTGACATGCATCGCATCTTATTGTTTCATGCTGATGGGAATCGGGGGATTGAGAAGCTGGAATTAAAAAAAATCCTCATTAGATTATAAAATAATAGACAGAGCATTCCATGCTAAGTTAAGTGGTGCACGAAATATGTAGAGTCTACATATTTATCAATTGGTTATACTACTTACACAGTAGACTATAGTTGTGTGTAAGTAGTATGACCCTTCGTCAGTTTTGCTTAAGTAAGCGGAGCGCATGCTTATCGTTGTACTATTTCTAGCCCCACTTTTTAAAATAGAATGCTATGTAGACGGCTTTTATTTTTAGTTGGTCTAATACTGTAGGTATTTAATAAGAAATGAATAATAATCTAACTTATTACAATCTAATAAGAGTGTAAAAAAAATATGATTTCTATAGCTTTATTTTATAGAAGTAGGTTAGCTATCTTAATTCTATTCAGTGAAACAATATGTATTCGTATACTTTTTATTATTTCTTACATTTAGGGTTACATTATTCTGAAGTCGGTTTGTAGGTAAGTAGGTAGTCCTACTCAGAAACCTATTCAAATAATTGATTTCAATGTATGTTATACATAAAATAATATCTTATCAATATTCGTTAAGTATTCGTAAAAGAAAAACAATAAGAACTTCTGAAACATGGAATGTTTCATCAATGAACCACGCTTGACCGACTTGCATGTAATTAAAACAGATTAATAATAATTCGACATGAAAGTCGGTGGATAATCTCCAAACTCCTTCCTGGATCACTGAATAAATTTAGTCAAATGACGCCAGGCTTGAGTGTCGTCATTTGTCTGGTTTTTTATAGTGATGATTGAGTGACGCCAACGGTTCATAGGTGATACATTCTCAATTTCCGACTTCTTATATATTTTAACTTCTACGAAGTGCGACCCTGTTTTAGGGCCGGACTGACGGGACATTCCATTAGCCAGCCTCCTAGTAAAATATGAAATTAGAGGACTAGCTGATTTTTTACCGGCTGTCTCAGATGACTCGTTCAACTCGTCTTCATCACTATCCGTGCCGAACAAATCGTGCGATGTCGCCTTAGATGTGGACGGAACCGCTCGAATAATTGGCTTGGTGCGCTTAGATGTCCCAGCCTGTTCAGCGGAGGTCGAAGTCTTCCTTTTCTTTTGGACTTTAGGAGCCTTCGGTTCCTCGTCTTCTTCTTCTGATGGGAATAAAACGTCAGCGTTGAGCTTAGACCTGAAAATAAATAAACAATTTATGAATAACTTTTTTATGAAGAGAACAAATTTAGTAGCTATACTTAAATAAGTCACTTATTTAAATAAGTCACTTAATTGAATAAGTTGCTTATTTAAATAAGTCACATATTTAAAATAAGTAACTTATTTAACTTATTTAAATATGTGACTTATTCAACTTATTTAAATAAGTAACTGATTGAAATAAGTCACTTTTTTGAATAAGTAACTTTTTAATAAGTAACTTATTTGAATAAGTAACTTATTTGAATGAGTAACTTATCTGAATAAGTAACTTTTTAATAAGTAATTTATTTGAATAAGTAACTTATTTGAATAAGTAACTTATTTGAATAAGTAGCTTATTTGAATAAGTAACTTATTTGAATAAGTAACTTATTTGAATAAGTAGCTTATTTGAATAAGTAACTTATTTGAATAAGTAGCTTATTTGAATAAGTAACTTATTTGAATAAGTAATTTATTTAAAGAACTTAATATAAATTAAGGTGTTAACCTTAACTGAAGTTAAGATGATAGCCTTAACTGACGTTAAGGTTGAAAACTGAACACTATATTAATGAATGTAGGTACTCACATTGTTTGGAGACTGGTTGAGATTTGCAGTGGGTAAAAAAAACAGCGATTGTTGCTCGTGTCCGTCAGGAGAATAATGTGACGTCTATTTTGTTTGCCTGCATTTATATATCTTCACAATTACATTAGTGTTCGTTAAAACATTCTTCATGGTGTGTAACAAATAATCCATATCAGCAATTTCCCTCATTTTATATACTTTCCATGTGAACCATTATTGAGTAAGCAAAATTCACCGTTATGCCATCATTATAAATATTACTATCGAAAATCAACAAATTCATCGGTATCTTGTATCAGTATTTATTAGGGTAACCATAGTTCAGGATTTTTCCTAACATGTTGACTTGTTATTTCATCATGTAGACTGAATTATGACTAAAGTAGCTAAGAAGTGTATAATATACCTAAAATGTATACAAACCATCCAATCTTATGGAGATGTAATTATAATTTAAATGCGCAAACAATAAGTAACTTTTTCAGCTTCTGTATTAAAAACACTTTTTCATTTAACATATTTAATGGTAGCCCTATTAGTTGTAATGTTTAAAGATAACTCAGCATTTATATACCATGCTGTTTTGTTTGTTCTCGACACACCGTTAGGCTCTATGCACACGAACTATTCCCAACAGTGGGACAGTGCGGGTTAGCACCAACATGCAAAAAGCGTTATTAAGTAGCGATACAGGCATAGGTTCCACAAACGACGCAGCTGAAATGAAGCTGCATTGCGTCTTGCCATCATGTATTGTGTTAAAAGTTTACGTTTACACAGACCCTTAAATATAAAACTAGGTAGGGTCGATTAGGTACCTCGAATTTCATATAAACAGTCGTGGAATAGGTATACTTGTGTGCAGCGATGGGAATGAGAACAGGGAGACTAAAGTAGTAGCTTTCGTCTACGGTTTTGTTTGCCTGATTTTTATCTTTCTTAGTGCACCACCTTCAATTGTCGTTTCTAGGACTTCATCTTTACCTAAAGTTCACCAACACATTAAACGTTGTAGATCATCATAACGATGGTTATAGCTAACAACCAGTATATTGTTGGTGAACTTTAGCCCAATGCTATGCGTTTGCGTTGATTAAGAGTCAGTTATACAATTGTTTTATATATTGATACGTAAATATATTTAAATTAACTTACAAAGGGCACTATTATCGCTAACCTGGATGGATCTCTTCCAGACAACTTTTAAAGTAAACAGGTTATTGATATATGCCTACAAAATAAACCATAAAACGCATCCTTTACTTTATTAGCTGGAAGTCGGTTATACTTACATTACAGACGGATCATTTTTCATAAAGCGACTAGGTACGTACGAGGCGTCACATTCTTAGGTAGGTACTTGTTTGTGGGAACACGAAAGCTGAGTGATCAAAATAATATTTGCATTTTGAACTCTATGACCAATATTTTTCGTATATAAGTAGATTTAAACATTATTTTCACTATTTGTAATTCACGATATCAAGCAAACAGACAAAAATGTCGGTAAGTTATGAAATCTTTATTATTAATTTCATTAAACTTATCATGTGTATTTATTTTGCTTTACCTATTTTAATTGAACCTTTTTTTTTCAGGAAGCTGATGAACTATTCAACTTTATACCACCAAATTCTAATCAACAGAATACTAATCGCAAGAGAGCAAGATTAGAAAATGCAGTCTATTCATTTTTGAAGAAAGCTGTAAAAGGAGGCACTAAAGTTATCAGGATTGAGGTGTACGATGCCGACAAACTGAAATTCGATGAAGTCGAGCAGCTATGCAACTGTAATGCTGAAATTTGTATTCAACACGTTGTAAAGAATACGTATAATGATGATGTTTACATAGCTGTTAAAGAAGTCATTGCAAAAATTGAAGGAAGATTGGAAACTTATTACTGAGACATCGCTTTTATTAGAGATAGTTTAATTTTAATTACCTAATAAAATTCATACAGTAACATGTATTTACATAATATTAATTAAATAAAAAAAATGTGCCCACCCAAAATTGTTGTTTTACTTATAATGTTTTAAACATAGTTTTATTCATGTTAGTTATTCGATTAAATTAGAACATATTCTATTCATGTTAGTTATTCAAATAAATGCGTTTTCCGAGTTGTAGACACCGAGCAAAGCTCAGTCATTCAAATACTGTTAGTTATTTGAATTGTTGTGGTTATTCCATATAGGTTAGAACATAGCTCTTTTCATGTTAGTTATTCGAATAAATGTAAGGAATTGGTTAAGCTGGATCTCCTGTGATCCAGCTTAACCAATTCCATACTACTAACGCGAGATGCCAATGAGGGCATTATACCTAAACATGAGATTTGCCTAAAAAGCTGTTTACCCTAAACGTAAGATGCCAAATGAAGCAGTATGCCTAAAATGTGAAATTGACAAAGAAGCAGTTTGTCCAAAGTGGATGCCTACAAAACAAGATGCCTAAGTGGTTAAATGCCTACAAAGGTGAATGTTTATAAGGCTTTGCTAACAGTCAACTAACATATTTGACTTTCCGCTTCTTGGCCGGCTTGTATTTCAGGTAAACTGCTTTACAGGTAATTAAATTTTTGACAAACTGCTTCTTTGTCAATTTCACATTTTAGGCATAATGCTTGATTTGGCATCTTACATTTAGGGTAAAAAGCTTTTTTGGCAAATCTCATGTTTAGGTATAATGCCCTCATTGGCATCTCGCGTTTAAGGGAATTCGATCATAAGGGGTAAAAAGAACGTACGCACGTACGTTACGTAGAAGTTTTATCTAAAGTACAAAGTCATTATCTCACTCTCATGTATGAATCCTACAGATGATTGGTGTCTCAATATTTTATCCGTGACTTTTACTGTCTTCGTAAGTGTCTAGTATTTTTTAAACTTTCGCGATTAGATTACATATTTATTTATATTAAACGTCGGGAATAATAAATAATAAGGTAACACGCGATAAATACCCGTGACAATATAATAAGTATCTATGTTTATGTACCTATAGTTTTCAATATGATATATATTAAATTTATCAAATAATATGTGTAATTTGTTTATTGTTATTTGTACCTATTATCATAGATAGGTACATGGTTGCTATATACCTACATTACCTACTATCTACTATTGAATATTTATTTTGTGCACTATCTCGAAATTGTTTTCCACATGCACAAAGGTTAGCTTTAGTTCGCCTATGTACAGTATTTTTAAGTTGTACATTAAATAAATTTATATCTATCTATTTAACGTGTTCGTTCCTACACTTTAACATATTTTAAAGAAGATAAAGATAAAGACAATTTATTTGTTTTGAATATGGTAATTTTACATTGATGGTCATAATTCACACGTCCAACATACTCAGTCATATATTATGACATACAAATAATTTAGTTCCCATAAGTAGGTACTTGGTAGATACATCCATTACCATGTCATTATAATAGTACATAATAATTAACAATTTTAAGAATTTTTGGGATTATATGTCAAAGAGATAAAAATAAAAACAATTCAATTTTACAACACAATACACACAGAACAATAGTAGATTGTATCATAAGGGAGCAAAATAATATTTTTACGGCAAGGGCGCTTTTTTGAATCCAGAACGAAGTGAGGGATTCTAGAGTAGAATCCCGAGCATAGCGAGGGATTCTTTAGTAGAATCCCGAACTTTCAAAAACAAAACCATGAATTTCTAACAATCCGTGAATAACTTATCATTTAAAAAAAAGACTTCCGCCGTTGTATTCGACTAAATATTTGGATGAAAAAAAATTTATGAAAGAACCATAGTGGTGAAAGGATTATGATACTTTCTGAATGCAAATGCTTGGTTTGTTGCTGAAAATATCAAAATCGCCATATGTATGCCTACAATATTTGAGGAGTTCCCTTAATTCCTCGTGGATTCCATCATCAGAACTGGATTCTGAAAAAAATGGGACCAATCTGGAAGTATATCTATTCAAATAAAAAAAGAATTTTCCAAATCGGTTCATAAACGCCGGAGATAAGAGGTAACATTAAAAAAAAATACAACCGAATTTAGAACCTCCTCCTTTTTGTAAAGTCGGTTAAAAATGACGAAATCGCGGGCCGTCGTTTCTAATTTGTTTTTTTTTATTCAGCCGGTGGCGCGACTATGGGCCGTCGTACCAGCCAGTATTTATTTAAACAATATTTGCGTTCGCCTTCTTTGGCGCTGAACACTAAGATGATCCAAATTTAAAAAGGGCGCGGAAAAGATAATTGCGGCGCACTTATTTGTGTTTGATTCTTCTCAAGATGTTCCAAATTCAAAAAGGGCCGTAAAAGATTTTTGCGGCGCACTTATTTGAGTTCGATATATTCCAAATTTAAAAAGTGCGCGGCAAAGATAATTGCGGCGCACTTATAGAAGCTTCATACAGAAAACACCACCTTTGGGTGCACTTAAAGGCGAACCAAGTCGTCCTTTTCGAATAGATGGGATGAAAAATAATTTTACATGTCAAGAAATTCTTCAATTGTTTAGAAACAATTTATAGCAAGCCATTCCTTTAGTGCATCACTAAAAGCATTGCCTCTCTTTTCCAATAACAATTTTGGCAGTTTATTGTATATTTTGCTTGTCATGTAAACGCACCATATATAGTACATATATACATATACACCATATATATATATATATACCTAGTCGTAAAATTAACGCCAATTTGTTAAAACTAACAAATTAATGAGCGTCTTGGGGACGCTTCCGTCTTGTAGTGATTTAGATCTCACCAGAAGTGTAAAAAAAATCGTGGAGTTTGATAAAATAGAAACAAACTTCATTCGCGTACAAAAGGGCGTAAACGCCCAACTGGTAACCTCCTCTTAAATGCCTTAGGTTTCCATTATGGTTGCCACCTACTAAGATCTTTGTCACACAGCTTCAATTTTGTATTCAGATTTCCTCTCGAAACATTCTCGTTTTCATTTCGCTGGCAATACCAGAATAATCCTTCATCTCTACCCGTTGGAACTCATTAAAATTTCAACCGGTACCCGTCTGTGCCAGCGAATTATTAATTAATCGAAACACTGAATACCCGTTTTTCTTGATCCCCGTCAGGTAACGTACGTTTTCTAATTAACGACCTATTATTGTTTATTACTACACCTTTTTGGCTTTGGGAGAGAGAATTATAGAGATTCAATTAAATATAGAAAGATTAATTACGTTTTGCGTCGATCAACCACCGAGTTAAAACTCTAGTTCAAAAAGTAACTGAACGAGCGAAGCGAGTTTTCTGAGTCAACTTGACCGAATCTGCGTTTGTATGTATGTTTGTCTAATTTTGATGCCGCTTTTACTTGGCATTTGAAACAAGCTTGACGTTCAAAAACGGTCCTTCTGGTTACGGATTAAGGGATATTTTATTTTGACGCAATGGATTAACTCAGTTTTATTATTAGACACACTCTACCTAAGTGTTTTACTTGCACCACCGTCTTTTGAATTTGTTTTATTCTGACCATCCAAAGGTTGCCTGGAAGAGATTGCTTTTAGCTTATATTAATTAATTAAGTACTTACCTATTTATGTTCCTTTGACACATTTAGATATTTAAGAATTGTAATAATTTCTACTGTAATTTTTTTTTATGCTACTTGGCAAGCAGACAAGCTTACGGCCCACCAGATGGAAAGCAGTTACCGTAGCCTATGAACGCCTGTAACACCAGAGGCATCACACGCGCGCTGCCGACCCTGAGACATAAGATGAAAAGTCTCATGTGCCTGTAATTTCACCGGCACCCGTACCTTTCAAACCGAAACACAGCAATGGGGACACTACTGCTTGGCGGCAGAAATAGGTATGGTGGTAGTACTTCCCCGGACGAACTCTTTCACAAGAAGTTCTACTACTAACAAAACTACTAACTAATTGGATTATGTAGGCTTTGGACATACAAGGATTGGCATCATCATTAGCTAAGAGATGTCCAATGCTGGACTTAGACCTACCCCTCATAACGAAGAGAAAGAATACTCACGTTACTATAACTCTACATACCTCAATTCCTATTTTAAGCTTAAAAGAGCTATAAACACCAACACTTTCTTGCGTAGTATAAACTCAATATCGGCGCCATAAAACATAACAGAACAAACAATATTTTCAAAAGAGCAACAGCAATTATCCTAAAACCCGAGTAAACCGGGGGCGTGAGTATGTATCGCGAAATCTAATTAAAAGTTTAGAGTTTGATAAACAGAGTGCATAACCCCGTGTTCACATCGAGTCAAAACTCTAGCTAAAGGCTCGAGCATACTTGAGGACTGATGAACGAAAAAAACGGGAGGAATGAAACGGCCGCGCTAAGACAAAAAAAAACAAAAAAATGAGGAAAAAATACCTCACGCCTGTTAGGCGAGATTTTGATGCCCAAGTTGTTTCTCTTAAGATGAAAAAAAATTATTAATTCATTACCTATCTTCCTCTGCAATAAATACATAATATAAATACTTGCAAATTTATGTTATTTATGTTAAAACGTGTCCTCCATATGACTATATTATAGAAAAGCTCACACTTTTACTCAACCAAGTGTTCTTTCTATTGATCTACGTATACTATTTGGTGTTATCTATCTAGTTGTCAGTGAACAACAAAATTTTATTTATATAATATGTCTCTTTATAGTGTTTATTATATCCTATCAATATAACACAATACTACCATAATACATATACTACATATGACATCTTATCCAACGTGGTTTAGTAAAATAGTGAAAATTTTCTAATTCCTTTCATTTTTTGTAACACATTTCTATGTAAAGATTGATCCTTATTAGCAACAAAATCCATTAGTCAATAATACAGGTGTCTTTTTTATTTAATGATTCGGATCGGTTTCCGTCAATAATAATAATAATAATAATATTTCAAAAATAAAACGAAATATTTATTTATTTATTTTTATTTATTTATTTATTGAGACATTAACATCATTACAGGTTTTTTTATTAGGCCCTAAGGCGATGTTACATGTAAGTACTTATTTTTAACTTATTACAAAATAAATATTACTTAATTATAATTTTGTTTCAAAAAAAGCTGTGCCATTTCCATGGCTTTCGGCAGGTATAGAAAAAATATATCTACGCTGTTTTGGGACAGAAAATTGAGTAAATAGATAGCGAGTGACCTGGGGGCAAACTTAAGTAGGTTGGTCCTACAAGTGGGCACCTGCAGCTTGGCGAGGCGGCGGCGCGCGTCCAAGTAGTTGTTGGGCGCGCGTAGCCGCAGCGCCGCCAGAACCGCCAGGTGGTGCAGTTCTCCACGCAGCACGCGCACCATGTATTTAACCAGCGCCACGTCCCACCGGACCGACAGTCTGCAGTACCCTACCATACCTAACATAAACAGGCTCGGGTACATCAGCGGGTAATATGGATAGACACCACTCTTTTAAACACAAAAAGCGAGTGAATTTATTTTGTATTTTTTCTACCAAAAGTTTGTACTTAGCTTCGTTAGTTTCTAAATGACTTCTCACAAGTGCATTATGTAAGACCTTAATAACAATTATGTTTTTAAAATTCAAACACTGTCTCAAAATAAAACCTAGGTTTCTAAAAGATTTAAATATGCAGTTATTATTTTCTTATAAATCGAGGGCATGACTTCTTTCACGACTTTTCTCTAACTCCACGAGAGTTTTCGGACTTGGCCAACACTGCAACTCTCAAAAAACCACCCTGTACACATTACATAATCTAAGTCACCATTTAAAAGTATTTATTTATTAGTGAACTGTATGATTACAATAAGATAGGTAACGCAGAAGCTGAGCACCATCCCGGGCAGGTCGGCATCCAGCGGGATCACTTTGTACACGCGGAAGCGACACCCGCGCGCCTCCACGTAGCGGATGAACCTTTCAATCTCTCGGATTCTGGATTCATCTGAAAAACATTATTCTCTTCATCTCTCGTGTGTTCGTGTTCATAATGAATGTTTTAGTTTAAATTTAATAGTGCGACGGATGCAAAAAGCGTTCTCGGTCAGCTCCCACTCGATAGACCGATGACATTGTGGCGGTTGTTTGAGGTTGGTGGATGAAGGTGTCTCAAGACTGTGGAGCTACTCTTGAAAACAGTTCCAATCGCAATCCAGTTCGAATCTCAATCCAATTTCAATGCTTGTTTGTCACTCTTGAACCAAATCGAGTTTGAAATCGAGATAGAGCACGCGATTGACTTTGCGTGAAACAACAGAGACAGAAAGCCCATTTCACTTAGTTCCATAAAATTCCACCCCAAATTGTGCACTAGTATTGATTTCAAGAGTACCAAATGACCAAGGAATCTAGTACTCTCCGACGACAAATGACACTAAATCCTGAATTAGGAACGAGTAGAGCGTCAAGAGTAGCCCTGCTGATCGTTGTGTCATTCCTTGGCTTATGTGCTGCAGTAGACTTCTTCCACTTCTATATGATATGTCTTGCTACCTCTACCTTAACAGATAATTGTTAAATTGTTTTTGTTTGCTGGCTGCCTAGGTGTCCCACTTAATGAATTATTCCTATTAACTCATCAACTTATAGCTAAACAACTACTACGTTTAACTCACCACGAACTTGCAGTAGTTTATCGTGCAGTATAATTTTGATTTGGTCAGCTTGTGTAGTCAGCATGCTGGCAGATATAGCAGGTGCAAATAAAATCAGTAAACTTTCTGCTGCTATTAAATATTCAAGTACAGGAATTTCCTAAGAAAAAACGTAATCAAAATTAAAATTTGTGTTTTTTAAATTACGATTCCATCGTAGCATAGATCATTGTTAAGTATGTCTACCTAAAATAAACAATAGTAAATATAAATCATTGCATTGCCAATACTTACAATTTCATTTTCATGAAAAAAACTCTGAACTGAGAAATATAAGGATATCATAATTTGAGGAATATTGACCAGAAGTGCAATAACAAACTGAAAACAAGAAAATACATTATGAAAATTAAGTTTTTTATCGAGTATGACACATAATCAATTCATATCTTACAATTGGATCAAACGCAGTTTTATATTCCTCCGTCAGTTCTACAATCGTCTTGTATATCAATTTTATTGAAGAGAAATCAAAATTATTAGTTTTTAAAATCGATGCAAGCTCTCCAAGTCGACAGTTTATCGAACAAAAAACAAATGCATAAGAGATAAGCACTAAATGCAAACATGTTATTGACCATCCACTAAAAAAATACAGCCCATGGAGTATGGGGACATTATGCGACACACAATAGATAATACTCGTGGCAAATTTGTAGCCGCAATGTAAAAAACTGATCACCAAAAGTTTTATTTCCAAATTGTAAGACGAATTATTAATTCGCATCATTGAATCAATTGATTCTAAATAGAAGAACAGCTTATACATGGTTTTATTAGGATCAAATAGGACTAAGATTAGAACATTTAAGAAGTAGTGAAACAAAGTAAGGAAAAAAAAAATTAAAAAAAGGACAATGTGCCGAAAACCTACAATTAGGAAGCTTACACAACAAAACGTTAAGAATTGGATAATCGTGATTGACTTCCAGAATATTTTTTGTTTGTAAGATTTGAATTCAAAAAATCCAAAGTCCAAGAAGCAAAATATGTGCAAAATTTTGTAATATATCTCAATGAGATTGAAATACTTAGATTTTTGTATCTGTTTGGAGAATCCGTTTATTTTAAGCACTGGTGCTGGTAACTCCATCGAATTTACTTAAATAAGCTAAAAAACTTAATGTTACACGAGTAATATTGATGACGATACTTTTACTAATGAAATTTACAACAAGGTTATCTTAGCATTAGTGTGATCTGATTAGAAACTCATCAATTGATTGCTTGGTTTTAGTGATGAGTGCTTTTTAATGAATTAATAACAGCTCATGTTTCTCTATAATTGTTTTCGGCTAACTCATGACTTCTACGCCCTTATTACTATTTTTTTATAAGTTATATGGAGGTACTTCTGTTTTCCATGTTTTTTTGAAATCAGTTAACTTGCGTCCGGAGCTTGTTAGGGACTTTTGAGTTCCAAGTCACTGCAGTTCATATCCGGGAGGGAGATTTTTCACTAGTGTGATGTACTACTATACTTCTAACGTCGTATTACTGGATCCTTCGTACTTTGTTAATTTTCTGGGGACTTACGTGGATCAGTTTTTGAATTGGAAAAATGAACTTCTCTCGGTAGAAAGCTCAATTAGCTCGGCTTGTTACGCCATTAGAATATAAGAGAAGAGGTTAGTATGGAGCAGCTTAGGTCGGTATATTTTGCGTTGGTCGAGTCAAAACTGAGATACAGTGTAAAATTATGGGGTAATAGTAACAGTAGACAAAGCGTATTTTGATTTTGAGTGACATATTTTATATTATTTTATTCCAATTTCGATGATTTTTAGTTTTAAGTTATAATTTTGGTTCAGACACGATTTTATGATTGTTATTGAATAAATGAATATGAGTAATATGAATTTCTTGGTCATCCTTTGTCAGGTCAGAGACCAGTTTGAGGTGGCCCCGTATCGGAGCTAAGTATTCGGTGCGCCTTGAAGAGGCTCATTTAATGCACATTATATGTCTTTGAACTTTTAAGGGTAAATTTTACAAATCCGTAATGAGACCTTTTGCTATGTATGAATTGAAATGCTGGGCCATAAAGAAGAAGGATGAAAGAAGATTGCATGCAGCAGAGATGAGGATGTTGAGATGGATGTGTGGAGTGACAAGAATGGATAAAATAAGGAATGAGCATAAAAGAGGAAGTTTGAAAATTGTTGGTTGAATACTAATATAAAATCAAAATCCAAGAGGATTGAAAACCATGCAGCCTTCTTCAGAGCCACTCCAACGTCCCTCAGGAATAGTGACCAAGACACAACAAGTGGTACGACTAAGTAGAATATTAATATCAGGAGTTAGAATATGATAATTATTATTTTAGTCAAAATTGTAGAGTTCATCTGTGAACGCGTTCTTACATTTAACTTGCATAATTACGTTTTTTTTGTTTAAATTTCATATGTTAATGCTTATCACAGATTACTTAAGATGTTATCATCTTTAACAGATGACAAAGGGGTGATGTTACAAATAAAAGCTACGTGAGGGACATTTAGTATATCTTTAATTGCTCCGTAACTTAACAAAACGACTTATAAAAAAAATTTACCTATCCTTAATCTTCAATCAATACATAGTATAAAAACTGTCGAAATGAACGATACATGCAAATTTCATTTTAAAACGTGTTCTCGATATGACTACAAGTATATGGAAAAGCTCACACTTTTACTCAACCTAGTATTCTTTCTATTAATCTAATTATGTAACTATTGTGTGTTATGTTATGTTAGTAAACAACAAAATTATATTTATATAATGTCTTTTTATCTTGTTTATTACATCCTTTAAATATAACACAATACCATAATACATTATACATATTACATCTTATACAGAGTGGCTTAATAAAATAGTGAAAATTTGCTAATTCATTTCATTTTTTGTAATACTGTCTATGTAAAGATTGATCCTTATTAGCAACAAAATCCATTGATTCAATAACACAGGTTGTCTTTTTTATAAATAATTCGGATCGATTTCCGTCAATAATAATAATAATAATAATAAATGCTGTACATTTCACACAACATTATCTAATATTATATATTAGATATATAATATTAGATTATACAATAGTAAAAGATTTACAAAATAAAAAGAAATCTGCAGTTATTATTTTCTTATAAATCGAGCGAGAGCATGACTTCTTTCACGACTTTTCTCCAACTCTCGTGGTTTCGGACTTGGCCATCACTGCCCTTCTCAAAAAAACCATCCTGTGTGTATATTACATAATATACGTCACCATTTAAAAGTTTTTATTTATTAGTGAACTGTATGATGACAATAAGATAGGTAACGCAGAAGCTGAGCACCATCCCGGGCAGGTCGGCGTCCAGCGGGATCACTTTGTACACGCGGAAGCGACACCCGCGCGCCTCCACGTAGCGGATGAACCTTTCAATCTCTCGCATTCTGGATTCATCTGGAAAACATTATTATTATTGTAAGTACTATGTTAGTATAAACGCAGTAGTAATTTTAAACTAGAACATTTTTTATGTATAACCATTTTCATATTACACTTGCTGGGAAGGAACTGACTCCTGACATACAGGTAGCCCTAGTTTAAAAGTCAGGGCGTCATTTTGAAATTTACATTGGTTTATTCAATAAATGCTTATTATTATTCTCTTCATCTCTCGTGTGTTCGTGTTCATGATCAATATTTTTGTTTTAATGTCTCAGTGCGACGGATGCAAAAAGCGTTCTCGGTCAGCCCACACTCGATAGACCGATGACATTGTGGTGGTTGTTGGAGGTCGGTGGATGAAGGTGGCTCAAAACGTTGTGTCATTCCTTGGCTTATGTTTTGCAGGAGACTTCTTCCATTTCTATATTATGATATGACTTGCTATCTCTACCTTAACAGATAATTGTTGAATTGTTTTTGCTTGGTGGTTGCCTAAGTGTCCAACTTTCTGAATGATTCTAGATAACTCATCAGCTTACAGCTAAATAACTACTACGTTTAACTCACCACGAACTTGCAGTAGTTTATCGTGCAGTATAATTTTGATTTGGTCAGCTTGTGTAGTCAGCATGCTGGCTGATATAGCAGGTGCAAATAAAATCAGTAAACTTTCTGCTGTTACTAAATATTCAAGTACAGGAATTTCCTAAGAAAAAACGTCTTCAAAATTATAATTTGTATAAATTTTAAAGTAACAATTCCATCATAGCACGGATTGAGATGAGATCAGTTTTTAGTACTTACCTACAATAAACAATAGTAAATATAAATCATTGCATTGCTAATACTCACAATTTCATTTTCATGAAAAAAACTCTGAACTGAGAAATATAAGGATATCATAATTTGAGGAATATTGACCAGAAGTGCAATAACAAACTGAAACCAAGAAAATACATTATGAAAATTAAGTTTTTTATCGAGTATGACACATAATCAATTCATATCTTACAATTGGATCAAACGCAGTTTTATATTCCTCCGTCAGTTCTACAATCGTCTTGTATATCAATTTTATTGAAGAGAAATCAAAATTATTAGTTTTTAAAATCGATGCAAGCTCTCCAAGTCGACAGTTTATCGAACAAAAAACAAATGCATAAGAGATAAGCACTAAATGCAAACATGTTATTGACCATCCACTAAAAAAATACAGCCCATGGAGTATGGGGACATTATGCGACACACAATAGATAATACTCGTGGCAAATTTGTAGCCGCAATGTAAAAAACTGATCACCAAAAGTTTTATTTCCAAATTGTAAGACGAATTATTAATTCGCATCATTGAATCAATTGATTCTAAATAGAAGAACAGCTTATACATGGTTTTATTAGGATCAAATAGGACTAAGATTAGAACATTTAAGAAGTAGTGAAACAAAGCAAGGAAAAAAAAAATAAAAAAAAGGACAATGTGCCGAAAACCTACAATTAGGAAGCTTACACAACAAAACGTTAAGAATTGGATAATCGTGATTGACTTCCAGAATAGTTTTTGTTTGTAAGATTTGAATTCAAAAAATCCAAAGTCCAAGAAGCAAAATATGTGCAAAATTTTGTAATATATCTCAATGAGATTGAAATACTTAGATTTTTGTATCTGTTTGGAGAATCCGTTTATTTTAAGCACTGGTGCTGGTAACTCCATCGAATTTACTTAAATAAGCTAAAAAACTTAATGTTACACGAGTAATATTGATGACGATACTTTTACTAATGAAATTTACAACAAGGTTATCTTAGCATTAGTGTGATCTGATTAGAAACTCATCAATGGATTGCTTGGTTTTAGTGATGAGTGCTTTTTAATGAATTAATAACAGCTCATGTTTCTCTATAATTGTTTTCGGCTAACTCATGACTTCTACGCCCTTATTACTATTTTTTTATAAGTTATATATGGAGGTACTTCTGTTTTCCATGTTTTTTTGAAATCAGTTAACTTGCGTCCGGAGCTTGTTAGGGACTTTTGAGTTCCAAGTCACTGCAGTTCATATCCGGGAGGGAGATTTTTCACTAGTGTGATGTACTACTATACTTCTAACGTCGTATTACTGGGTCCTTCGTACTTTGTTAATTTTCTGGGGACTTACGTGGATCAGTTTTTGAATTGGAAAAATGAACTTCTCTCGGTAGAAAGCTCAATTAGCTCGGCTTGTTACGCCATTAGAATATAAGAGAAGCGGTTAGTATGGAGCAGCTTAGGTCGGTATATTTTGCGTTGGTCGAGTCAAAACTGAGATACAGTGTAAAATTATGGGGTAATAGTAACAGTAGACAAAGCGTATTTTGATTTTGAGTGACATATTTTATATTATTTTATTCCAATTTCGATGATTTTTAGTTTTAAGTTATAATTTTGGTTCAGACACGATTTTATGATTGTTATTGAATAAATGAATATGAGTAATATGAATTTCTTGGTCATCCTTTGTCAGGTCAGAGACCAGTTTGAGGTGGCCCCGTATCGGAGCCAAGTATTCGGTGCGCCTTGAAGAGGCTCATTTAATGCACATTATATGTCTTTGAACTTTTAAGGGTAAATTTTACAAATCCGTAATGAGACCTTTTGCTATGTATGAATTGGAATGCTGGGCCATAAAGAAGAAGGATGAAAGAAGATTGCATGCAGCAGAGATGAGGATGTTGAGATGGATGTGTGGAGTGACAAGAATGGATAAAATAAGGAATGAGCATAAAAGAGGAAGTTTGAAAATTGTTGGTTGAATACTAATATAAAAATCAAAATCCAAGAGGATTGAAAACCACGTAGCCTTCTTCAGAGCCACTCCACCGTCCCTCAGGAATGGTGACCAAGACACAACAAGTGGCACGACTAAGTAGAATAGTAATATCAGGAGTTAGAATATGATAATTATTATTTTAGTCAAAATTGTAGAGTTCATCTGTGAACGCGTTCTTACATTTAACTTGCAAAATTACGTTTTTTTTGTTTAAATTTCATATGTTAATGCTTATCACAGATTACTTAAGACGTTATCATTTTTAACAGATGACAAAGGGGTGATGTTACAAATAAAAGCTACGTGAGGGACATTTAGTATATCTTTAATTACTCCGTAACTTAACAAAACGACTTATAAAAAAAATTTACCTATCCATGCAAATTTCATTTTAAAACGTGTTCTGGATATGACTACAAGTATATGGAAAAGCTCACACTTTTACTCAACCAAGTATTCTTTCTATTGATCTAATTATGTAACTATTGTGTGTTATGTTAGTAAACAACAAAATTATATTTATACTAGTTACGCCCCGCGGTTTCACCCGCGTGAATAATGATGAAAATTGATGATGATAATGATGAAAAGTAGCCTATGTGTTAATCCAGGGCGTAAAGTATCTCAATTCCAAATTTCACTCAAATCCATTCAGTAGTTTTTACGTGAAAGAGTAACAAACATCCAAACTCACAAACTTTCGCGTTTATAATATTAGTAGGATAATATGTCTTTTTATCTTGTTTATTACATCCTATCAATATAACACAGTACCATAATACATTATACATATTACATCTTATACAGAGTGGCTTAATAAAATAGTGAAAATTTGCTAATTCCTTTAATTTTTTGTAATACTGTCTATGTAAAGATTGATCCTTATTAGCAACAAAATCCATTGATTCAATAATACAGGTTGTCTTTTTTATAAATAATTCGGATCAATTTCCGTCAATAATAATAATAATAATAATAAATGCTGTACATTTCACACAACAATATCTAATATTATATATTAGATATATAATATTAGATTATACAATAGTAAAAGATTTACAAAATAAAAAGAAATCTGCAGTTATTATTTTCTTATAAATCGAGCGAGAGCATGACTTCTTTCACGACTTTTCTCCAACTCTCGTGGTTTCGGACTTGGCCATCACTGCCCTTCTCAAAAAAACCATCCTGTGTGTATATTACATAATATACGTCACCATTTAAAAGTTTTTATTTATTAGTGAACTGTATGATGACAATAAGATAGGTAACGCAGAAGCTGAGCACCATCCCGGGCAGGTCGGCGTCCAGCGGGATCACTTTGTACACGCGGAAGCGACACCCGCGCGCCTCCACGTAGCGGATGAACCTTTCAATCTCTCGCATTCTGGATTCATCTGGAAAACATTATTATTATTGTAAGTACTATGTTAGTATAAACGCAGTAGTAATTTTAAACTAGAACATTTTTTATGTATAACCATTTTCATATTACACTTGCTGGGAAGGAACTGACTCCTGACATACAGGTAGCCCTAGTTTAGGAGTCAGGGCTTCATTTTGAAATTTACATTGGTTTATTCAATAAATGCTTATTATTATTCTCTTCATCTCTCGTGTGTTCGTGTTCATGATCAATATTTTTGTTTTAATGTCTCAGTGCGATGGATGCAAAAAGCGTTCTCGGTCAGCCCACACTCGATAGACCGATGACATTGTGGTGGTTGTTGGAGGTCGGTGGATGAAGGTGGCTCAAAACTGATCGTTGTGTCATTCCTTGGCTTATGTTTTGGAGGAGACTTCTTCCATTTCTATATTATGATATGACTTGCTACCTCTACCCAGATAATTGTTGAATCGTTTTTGCTTGTTGGTTGCCTAGGTGCCCAACTTTCTAAATGATTCTAGATAACTCATCAGCTTACAGCTAAATAACTACTACGTTTAACTCACCACGAACTTGCAGTAGTTTATCGTGCAGTATAATTTTGATTTGGTCAGCTTGTGTAGTCAGCATGCTGGCAGATATAGCAGGTGCAAATAAAATCAGTAAACTTTCTGCTGTTATTAAATATTCAAGTACAGGAATTTCCTACGAAAAAACGTCATTAAAATTATAAACTGTATTAATTTTAAAATTAGGATTTGATCGTAATATAAATCATTTTTTAGTACCTACAATTTAATGCAATCATTTCGATTAATATAAATAATTGCGTTGCCAATACTCACAGTTTTATTTTCATGGAAAAAACTTTGAACTGAGAAATATAAGGATATCATAATTTGAGGAATATTGACCAGAAGTGCAATAACAAACTGAAACCAAGAAAATACATTATGAAAATTAAGTTTTTTATCGAGTATGACACATAATCAATTCATATCTTACTATTGGATCAAACGCAGTTTTATATTCCTCAGTCAGTTCTACAATCGTCTTGTATATTAACTTTTTTGAAGAGAAATCAAAATTATCATTTTTTAAAATTGATGCAAGCTCTCTAAGTCGACAGTTCATCGAACAGAAAACAAATGAATAAGAGATAAGCACTAAATGCAAACATGCTATTGACCAACCAGTAAAAAAAATCATCCCATGGGGCAGGTTGACATTCGACACACAATAGATAACACTCATGATAAATTTGTAGCCACAATGTAAAAAAGTGATCACCAAAAGTTTTATTTCCATATTGTAAAACGAATTATTAATTCGCATCATTGAATCAATTGATTCTAAATAGAAGAAGAGCTTATACATGGATTTATTAGGATCAAATAGAACTAAGATTAGAACATTTAAGAAGTAGTAAAACAGAGTAAGGAAAAAATAAATAAAAAAAAGGACACTGTGCCGAAAACCTACAATTAGGAAGCTTACACAACAAAACGTTAAGAATTGGATAATCGTGATTGACTTCCAGAATATTTTTTTTTTGTAAGATTTGAACTCGAAAAATCCAAAGTCCAAGAAGCAAAATATGTGCAAGATTTTATAATATATCTCAATGAGATTGAAATACTTAGATTTTTGTATCTGTTTGGAGAATCCATTTATTTTAAGCACTGGCGGTGACTCCATCGTAATCAATTGAATAAGGTAAAATAACTTTAAGATTATTACACGGGTAATATCGATGACGATACTTCTATTAATGAAATTTAAAACATGGTTGGTGTTTTGATGTGATCTGATTAGAAACTCATCAATCGATCGCTTGGTATTAGTTTATTAAAAATACGCGCTACGTATCACGTATTGATTAGTAGCCAGCAACGACGACGGCAGATTTTTTTTTATGTTTATTAAAACACCTAATTTAGAACTCTATTAATTTAGAAATTTAGAACAAATTCTAAATTAGAACTATCATTTCAGGGCGTAAGACCCTTATAAATCTTTCTTTACAACACAGAAAACAATATCAAGTTAAAAAATGAAATAAATCTCTTGAATCAAAGTCAAAGTCAAAGTATATTTATTGCTGAATTACATGTATAAAAGATGTCATAGTTATTATTTAATGGATTCAATGTAATCTACCCTTAAAGGGCGTGCAATTATTTATTTAATTTATAATCTTAGATTAATAATATCAATAGTTGAATATAAATAATAGATGTCAAACATTACAAATATTATAATATAAAAGTCACATGAATTAAATTAAAAAATAAAATGTCTAGTCAATGATAAAAATAATTATTAAAATTTAATTACATAATAAAAGATTTATCAGTCATGAATTCGCTAATTTTATAATAACATTTATTAAACAATATGGTTCTCAGTTTTCTCTGCAACATCGACGTTGGCAATTCTCTCAAAGATATAGGTATTTTATTATAGATGAATGGAGCCATACCGAAGAAGCTCTTGCGCATTAAAGTTGTCTTAGAGTTTCGGACACAAACTTTATATTGATCACGCCTATTACGATCAACGACATCAGAAAGAATCTAAGAATTTCATATCTATAGCAGTTGTAGTTGATCTTTCTTCTTTCATTTCAATAAAAACTCTAATAATGTAAAAAAAGAGTTCAGAGTCATCGTACCTCAGGAATGGTGACCAAGACACAACAAGTGGCACGACTAAGTAGAATATTCATATCAGGAGTTAGAATATGAAAATTATTATTATAGTCAAAATTGTAGAGTTCCTCTGTGAACACGTTCTTACATTTAACTTGCAAAATTACGTTTGTTTTGTTTAAATTTCATATGTTAATGCTGATCACAGATTACTTAAGACGTTATCATCTTTAACAGATATTAAACAAATATTGAGTAACAAACGAAATGATACTAACCCAATAAAGCGATGTGAGTGACGTTTTTTATGTCTTTAATTGAAATATTCTATTACTCTCTATTAATTTGATCCGTAACTTAACAAATTTATAAGACAAATAATAAAATTAAATAATATAATTTTTCATTTAAAAAACCGACTTCCGCCATTGTATTCGACTAAATATTTGGATTAAAAAAAAAGATGAAAGAACCATAGTGGTGAAAGGATTATGATACTTTTTGCATGCAAATGCTTGGTTTGTTGCTGAAAATATCAAAATCGCCATATGTATGCCTACAATATTTGAAGAGTTCCCTCAATTCTTCATGGATTCCATCATCAGAACTGGTTTCTGAAAAAAATGGGACCAATCTGGAATTATATCTATTCAAATAAAAAAAGAATTTTCCAAATCGGTTCATAAACGCCGGAAATAAACAATAAAAAAAAATACAACCGAATTGAGAACCTCCTCCTTTTTTGGGAAGTCGGTTAAAAATCACAATGTTATTGCATGGTAAGTACTATTTCTAATTACCGTTATCATTAATATAGTCATCAAAAGTGTAATACGCTTTCTTAATTAGATTCATCCTTATGTAGGATTTAAATCTTCGAATAGGAATTTTAAATTCACCTTCTGGAAGTTTATTATAGAACCGTATGGAATTCCCCATAAAAGACCCACTTACTATCTTTAATCGAAATTTAGGTATATTAAGTTTGCGTTTATTTCTCGTGTTAATACCATGCACGTTACTTTTTACCATAAAACTATCCAAGTGTTTATGTGTATGTAATAATATTTCATAGATATATTGCGATATTACTGTAAGAATATTGATTTCTTTGAAACGCTCCCTCAAAGCGTCACGCGACTTAATTTTATAAATGTATTGCCCGTTTTTGTAAGACAAAAATAGCTTGGATATCTGCTGCTTGACCCCACAGTATGATACCATATGACATAACACTATGGAAGTAGCTAAAATAAACAAGCCTAGCTGTAGCTTCATCAGTAAGCTGCCTTATTATACGAACTGCATATGTAGCGGAACTAAGTCTACCAGCAAGAGCCACAATTTGTGGTACCACCTGTAAAAGCACCTGTTTGTCTTTCTGTGCGTGATCTGCAAAATGCATTTGCCTTTTTTATAATTAATACAGAATATTATCAGATATAATATTATTAATAATCATTTTCTAACAATAATAATAAATGTTCTATCTATGTTAAAAAAACTGCAAAGACCCAAAAAGCCTGGGGTCTAAATCTATTGATATATCGTTATATTATTTCTAAATACCTACTATTAATGCTTTAATCAAATATTGATGACCTCTGTAGCGCGGCGGGCGAGTAGCCGGCTGAGATGCAAGAGGTTGCGGGTTGTATTCACGCTGCGGGACAAATGTTTGTATGATCAGCAAATATTGATTTCGGGTCTGGGTTTTATGGTACCATGGTAGTCGTAGTTTCTGATACCCACGACACAGTGAATCCTAGCGTGGGATCAAGACTACGTATGTGACTGTTGGATGTTATGTTATTTATGTTATTGTATTGCCTGAGGTTCTCCTGGTAATTGTATCCTGGTCTTCACGATATAGTGCGGGGATCATCAGATAGATCTCTATATTAAATACTTACCTTCTTAATTACAATCAACTTTTAAACCTTTGATATCTAAAATAGCTTTGTCTTGTTTTGGCATAATATATGTAATTTTACATCAGAGAGAACAAAACAAAAGCTATTTTAACTAAAATTAAAATAAATAAGGGGGTAATTCTCTGTTTTCTTATATACTACACTTTTTTTTTATTTCTGCGTGTGTCTTTGCCGCTGTCTTGCGTGTATGGCTTGATTTTAATTAAATACTCTCAGTTGACGAAATGCAATAAAACAGGTTCCCTAATGTTTTAACCCCAAAGTTTTTCTTTTTAAACAATCAATACGATAGAATAATAACAAAAAAGTCTGGGGTCTCTTAACTATTTGACGACCTCTATGGCGCGGCACGTAAAGGTTCGCCTGCGACGCAGCAGGTCGCGGGTTCGATTCCCGCCTCGGAACAAATATTTGTACGTTCTGCAGATAATTGTTCCGGGTGTTCTGGGTATTTTCTATGTATAGTAAAAAATATCTATCTATGTGTATGTATGTATTAAGTATATATTAGTTATATAGTACCCATAACACAAGCTCTGCTTAGCTTGGGGCTAGATAATGTTGTGTGAAATGTCCAGCATTATTTATTATTATTCATTTATTTGGCTGAATATTTTTTTTTGGCAAATTTTTTTTTGTGGTATATATTATGGCTCCGACGTCACTATAATGAGTGTATAAATATAGGTAGGTACTTATTGTTTACGTACACGTGGGAAGCCAGTTGACTTCGCCAACTACCAAATAAACCGAGGTCCCTGTAGGTGGTATTTCAGCTGGTTGGTAGCGGGTACTTACCCTACGTCACTTCCGAAAAACGTAAAGCATCCTTGCAAAATGACACATTTCCACAATCCTAGTTTACAGATAACATAAAGGACACTACGAGGCCTTGAGAACGTTTCGGCGATAACAAAAAAGGTTCCACTTATCTCACTTATCAAGGCAAATCCTCAGAAAACGGGAACAAAAAGCCTTCTAGTGTTGCCAGTCTTGCCTACAAGATTACTGAGTCCATCATGGAAATGCTGACTTACTCAGTGGAATGCTGACATACCCAGAGTTTGTGGGTAAACAAGTAACAACTGGCGATATTACTTCAATTTCTTCGACGGCTCTTATCTACTGAAGGAGGTTGTGACATACAGACGGACAAAACATCGAGTAATAAACCCAATGTTGTAAAATTTAATGCTAAAGTATAATATTTAAAACATACCCATAAATGCATTGCATTTGGCACTTATGTTTCATAATTTATTTATAGACCCCTATATCGATATCCTCGACTTTATTTTATTCCATTATCCCTCTGATCATTCTCCCCCATCCCGCTAATATCGTCATTTTTCTAAGAGCCAATTATAAGACTAGTTCTGGTATAAACTGGAAGAAATCTTCAGTTTTGTGATTCATGCTTAAGTCCATTTGATAAAAGACCCTACAAATCTCAGCCTTCACTAGAGATTAGAGATTTTTCCAAATCAAAAGATGAGTACAGAAGATATTATCAGAGCGAAAGAATTTTTCATTCAATTATACCCAAGTTCGAGTTATTTCGTCTTATTCCATATTTTATACAACTCCTGAGTTTCTATTATCAGTAAAAAGGTATAGTAAAGAGTACAATTGCTACGAATTTCCCAAGTTGGCCAACTTGTTATCTTAGCCAGATTCTCGTAAGTTTATCGGCAAGGGCAATCTCAAAGAAGGGATGCGATACGGCCCGCCCGGCCCAAGGGATCTATGGCCCAGCGATGTATAGGCCCGCCCGAAAATATTAACATGGCTTGCGGCTTTCCTCGCTCACAATATATACAATTACAGTAGCTGAGGACGACAGTCTTCATCGCTCTAATGGAGTGCTTATCGTTTCAACCCACAAATGTTCATCCCATTAAGTAGTTCAACCCAGTTTATTTTATTTATAGTCTCGTATATTCCTAATACTAAAATAGGAGTCACAGTGTTTTTGCAGTAGCATTCATACTATAATTATCATCATTAGCCTCTAGAAAAGTGTTCAAAATGAGTTATATTGTTTTGTTTAGATTTAAACTGTTTCCTAAAACGCGGCGGCCATCATTGGTGGTGATAAAATAAAAGTTATGTACCTACAGCGATTTTCTACCTTATCTCATAGAAGTTTTGAACGTCCGCAATCACCGTGTCTGGGACTTCTGGAGAAGGAAAAATGCGAATCGTAATCTAATAATCGTGCCTACAAATGGAAAATTTTAAGACTTATAATTTGTGAATTGATTCTTATTATTAGGTACTTAGGCCAATAAAGTGGCTGGCACATTGCAGGTACGGTTGCAGGAATTTTAAGCTTCGGTTGAATACAATTTCAGCATCAGCTGCAACAACTAACCGTATATTCTTTTATATTTATTTATTTTGTATTTATTTATTTGTTTATTCAGAAAGAGCATCTGTAATTTAAGAGCAAATATTACAGGAAAAAATTATACACTTCAATTAAATAATAATCATTTTAGAAAAATAACGACTATTCACCACGTACTTTACTATTCTCCTGCTGACGTTTCGTTGACCATTTTGAGATCCTTCCTCATGAGTCCTATGTCGTTATTTTTCTAAAATGATACCAAGCTACGATATCTTAAATTCTATTAATAATAATCATCATCATCCACCATGACGATAACGTATTTTTACCCTACTTGGAAAAGGGTCTCTTACTGTTGGTCGGCCCCAGATATACTTCATAGAGGTTCAAGCTAAGCATGTGTTTAAAAATAAATGACGTGAAATAATAATACAATTGTGAGACTAATGTGCATGTGTGTTGACTCACTTTGACATTGTTAGAATTGGGAGTGGACCTACTGGCAACTTTTATACTGTGCTACATTCAGAATGATTAGGATTCAGAGGCGTTATCACGACGTATATGAGGTCAAATCAAATAAATGTGCTGTGTTACGCAGCGGTGAATAGGAATTTTGTAATATTGATGTGTTGACCTAATATCTGTTAGTGTGAGAGAAAAGGTAGTGAGTTCTACTTCTTGGTTTTTTCAGCAGTTTATATAAATTTTACTACCTTACACAGAATTATTTCAAATGTATTTGAGGGAAATAAAAATAGCATTACATGGCTGTTCAAAAGATGTTACATTCATTCAGCAGTGACTGAGCTTCTCATTGCTTATGCCAACCGCTTCTCTTCTGTGCTAATCGGACCCCTATGATACAAGCGATTCTTACCATATGTAAAGTCAATAACTTCGAGAAATTTCATTCGAGAACTTTAATTTACAAATTTTCCTACAACTTCTTCCTAGTCTCCTGGTATTTTAAGAAAGATATTTCAATATACCCTTGAATTTTCGCAGACTACACCTACTTCAGAAAATCGTCACAGGATCTATTAGTAAAGATTGTTTAATTCTTTGATAATCAATTATCACCTAACCGTTGCTGTTATAAGCGGCTGCCTCATAATATTTCTACCACCTTAGAAATCCCTGTCTTAACACACAGTTAAATTTGTTTAATCACCCCCAGTCCTCCACTTAAGTTGACAATGTAGTTGTCTAATTTTAACCGAGACACCATTAATTCAAAGCCGCTTTAACCGCCTGAGTTTAGTTTAGCTAACCGTTTACTTTAAGATGAATCGTCTCGGTACGGACTGGAGATCATAATCATTTATCAGACGGTTAAGTGCTAATTGCTTTAAACATAGTTTGGGCAAAACTTTAGGTAAAAAATGACCTTTTCTCTTGAGTAAGTACACCTCTAAAGATTACCATGGCTATCATTCTGCCGGTTTCTACTGTACCAATAAGTTTAGTATTTGACTTTTGGAGGGAATTCAATTGACTGGGAATTCCTCTAAAATAACCCGACAAAAATTTACTAGACTAATTAGTCAGATTTCAAGACACTGTACTCGATAAAATTCGTCATTTAGCTGATTCGAATGCGCAAGAAACTAGTGCTGAGTTTTAACTCGGTCAGCTATTTTCTAGAGCAAAGCTACAAAAAACGCGTGAAAAAAGTACCTACCTGAGCATAAATTGTTTAAAGAATATTTTTTCATGATTCTTTTTCCTTAGTTCATGTCCTGAATTTTTAATTCTTCCTGTTTTCTGAAAGAGAAGGCGATTAATCTTACGGGCTACCTACAGTTCACATAGCACAATGTAAGATTAAAATGTACAACAGTTAAAAAGTAAAACTAAAAACGTTTATTTTATTGTGTTTTTTTCTGAATTGTTTCTACACCAAAGTTTTCTATCAAGTTCCGTTTCAAAGTGAAAAGTCTTTCAGTTATTAAATTTATGAGGGCTCTTGTATATATGCGTTACTACTGAATAAAATTAACTAAATTAATTAAATTGTAAATTATACAAGGGTTAAAAAGTAATATTAAATCTGCCTAAAAAATTACAGAATCATGGATTTCCTTCAATATCCATAAAACTGTAAAATAAGTTTTTTTTTTTTTGGCAAACAAGTTGAAATCTGACGAACCACGTGACTAAAGTTGCGCAGAACACTGCACTCGCATGCAGGTACAGCGAACCTATAAAGTAAAGCGTACCTACCTACAAAGCGAGAGTACAGTGTACCTACAACGACAAAGTGCAAGTGCGGCTCTAATTACTAGCACTTTTGACTTTATGACCTGGACCCATAGCCTAATGATATACTTGGATACGGTACCTGAAAATCAGCACCGACTTTGTGTCTGAATTATTTAATAGTAGAATGTGACGTTTGATTTCAAGTTTAGTACATAAAACAGCTGATAAAGTGAATTATAACAAAAACCACAAATTTTAACAAAAATAAAACATATAAAGGTGTCCTGAGAGCAAAAGAGAGGTAAATTACAGAATTCAAAATTTCAGAACTTTGAGGTTAGTTGAAGAACCATGGAAGTTTTTTATTTTAGTAATTTCCATACAAAAACTATAAATTAACTGTCATATCTTTTTAATGCATAAAGAAGCTTCATCTACACGGCACTATAAGCTCATAGACTTTAACATCTCAGCAGTGCCTGAGAAAAAGGGTCTTGACCGACAGACAAACGGACAGGCGGACAACAAAGTGGCCCTATATGGATACCGTTTTTTGGAACGTTGCTACGTTGTGCCTATAGGAACCCTTAACACTCAGAGCAGCCTTAGTGTGCGTCCACACTGAATGCGCGGGGACGGGGGCCTTTGCGGTCGCGACGACGGCGCCGGGCGGCGCCGTGACGGTGGCGTGCGGATAAGACCAAACTGGTTTGATATCCCCGCCACCGGCGCATTGAGACGCTTGCCTACTAGGCCCGTAGTGTGTCCATAACACGCGGATAGAAACGTTTGAAAAATACGCGCGCTAATCGCTCATGACCGTCACGCTAGGCGCCCGCCTTAGCCACTACTCTATAGACGCAAACGGCGTTTGCATATCTATGATATTTCGCGCCCGTGTCGTCGTAACCGCGCTATAGGTCCGTACTGTGGCCCTGGCTTTAGTTATTGGCTCGTAGTGTAGTGTATCAGAAACATAGAATCAGTACCATAATGTCCAAATGCTTCGTACATCTCTGCTTCTGGAAGCGAGAAAATTAACAGGCAACAAAATTAAATTCATTCATTGACACAGAGATGAACTCGCGTCTTTGTGAGTTCTCTCAAACTAGTTCCAACTCGACGGATCATGAATTCAATAGTTTCTCGAAACTTCTGATTAAATAATTAAATAAGCTAGCTACTAGCAATAACTAGGAAATGTGTTTCTTTTATGGCTTATGAATATTTCATAAGCCATGATTTTTATGTCTTTCATCTTTTATGGACAGATTGCTGAGAGCCGTGTAGAAGTTGCCAAGATTAATAGATGCAACTTAGCACGCACCAATGGTTTTTGACTTTTGATCTATGATCTTAATGATTTTTCAGTTGCATATAACATAACATAATACCTAACAGTCACATACGTAGTCCAGAGGCCCAATTCTCTAAATTATTTTAAAACTACACTGTAAGTTAACCGAATCGAGACTGAATTATGAATTGACAGAAAGTTGGTATTCTGCTCCCTTATAAATAACAATTTAGTCTTCTTTCAATTCACGGTGACTACCATTAGAGTAGGATAGTTATATATATAATCGCAAAGAGTTAAGAGAGACTCTATCTACAATCCTAAAATTATCAAAAAAACTTTGAATCGTTCAAGTTTCGGTCACATTTCGATATAATCACATTACAGTGTTGTATTTTATGTTTAGAGAATACCATTTCTGACATTTAAGACATCGACACAAGATCGAAACATGATCCGAACTCTATTTTAACTATTTTTAACCGACTTCCCAAAAAAGGAGGAGGTTCTCAATTCGGTTGTATTCTTTTTTTTTTTTTTTTTTAATGTTTGTTACCGCGTATCTCCGGCGTTTATGAACCGATTTGGAAAATTATTTTTGTATTTGAATAGATATACTTCCAGATTGGTCCCATTTTTTTCAAAATCCAGGTCTGATGATGGAATCCATGAGGAATTGAGGGAACTCCTCAAATATTGTAGGCATACATATGGCGATTTTACTATTTTCAGCAACAAACCAAGCATTTGCATTCAAAAAGTATAATAATCCTTTCACCACTATGGTTCTTTCATCATTTTTTTTTCATCCAAATATTTTGTCGAATAAAATAGCGGAAGTCGGTTTTTTAAATGAAAAGTTATTAAGTTATTGAATTGGGCCTCTGATCCCACACTTGGATTCCCTGTGTCGTGGGTATCAGGAACTACGAGTACCATGGTACTAGAACACACAGACCCGGAACAAATATTTGCAGATCAGATAAACATTTGTCCCGCAGAATGGAACCCGCAACCTCTTGCATCGCAGCCGGCCACTCGTCCGCTGCGCCACAGAGGTCGTCATATATTTATTTAAGGTCATTAATTACATTATTTATTTAATTACTCGTAGCATTCCCAAGACCGTATATAGGGTACTTAATAGTACAATATTTTGCACACCCATACAAAAATGAATATTATAATAATTATATTCTTCGGGGTGAAAACGACGACGTTTGTGGCGCGGCGGGCGCGTAGCCGACTGTGATGCGAAAGGTTGCGGGTTCGATTCACGCTACGGGACAAATGTATGTATGATCAGCAAATATGTGTTCCGGGTATGGGTCTTATGGTACCATGGCACTCGTAGTTCCTGATATCCACGACACAGGGAATCCTAGTATGGGATCAGGACTACATATGTGACTGTTGGCTGTGTTATAAAACCTTAAGGTTAAACTAAAATCCTGGTATCAATTTTCGGATTGCAATATATAAATAATAGTAAGTACCGGATATGACCGTATATACACTTTTAGAAAAGTAGATGTGTTAGATGGGTACCTACCCAAAACTATAGCTACCTACTAGAACGACTACTGTAATTTGTAGTTATAATATTGTTGTTATGTAAGTGTGTTATTGTCTTTTTTAACCGACTTCCCAAAAAGGAGGAGGTTCTCAATTCGGTTGTATTTTTTTTTTTTTTTTTTTAATGTTTGTTACCGCATATCTCCGGCATTTATGAACCGATTTGGAAAATTCTTTTTTTATTTGTTTAGATATACTTCCAGATTGGTCCCATTTTTTTCAGAATCTAGTTCTGATGATGGGATCCATGAGGAATTGAGGGAACTCCTCAAATATTGTAGGCATACATATGGCGATTTTGATATTTTCAGCAAGGCACCAAGCATTTGCATTCAGAAAGTATCATAATCCTTTCACCACTATGGTTCTTTCATCAAAAAAATTTCATCCAAAATTTTTTAGTCGTATAACAATGGCGGAAGTCGGTTTTTTAAATGAAAAGTTATAGAATTTGATCATAGCTATTTTTTAACCGACTTCCCAAAAAAGGAGGAGGTCCTCAATTCGGTAGTATTTTTTTTTTATGTTTGTTACCGCATATCTCCGGCGTTTATGAACCGATTTGGAAAATTCTTTTTTTATTGAGAAATAAAATCATATAAACTGATATGTCACAATCTACGAGTTACTTTTATTCTAGTCCCTTTTACCGACTTCAAATGCCATATCAATTAGTGGCTCAATCATCAAACGACCCTCATCGAAAACTTTTTATCAACCAAGAGGCTTATCTATCAAGTGTCGCATAAAGGAGGCTGGTCAAATTGGCCCAAAGCGCTTCCAGGGACGTTAACTCCTTCCAAGATTTCTTAGCATCAACAAATCAACTCTAGAAGAAAAATATACCATTAAATAACTATGAGAAAAATAGCAGAGCGTGTAAAATTGTCTTTTTATATATCATCATCATCATCATCATCATCAGCTTCTAGAAGTCCATTGCTGGACATAGGCCTCCCTCTTAGAATGCCACGACGAACAGGCCTAGCCGCCTTCATCCACCGACTTCCTGCGACGTTTATAATTTCAAATACATATTAATATAATAATAATTTTTGTATTAATATGTTTTTGAAAGAAAAATTTCAAATAGTGCTATGAATAATTTAGCCTAACAACCAACGGTATAATATAGTGGTGTTATAAATGGACTGCATTCTAACGTAAAATATTATTTTCCTAGTGAAGAATATTTGCTGTAATAAAATAGTTTGTTCTTATAGGGCTTAAAGCCCAGTCCAACAAGGCATGTCTCATCTCCGAAAACTCATTTTGCCTGGGACCAGCTGCGCCCTTTATCCTTTAAATCGGGTGTTCCGTACATTTGAATCGGATCCAGAATTTCTGGCTAAACTCGAGCTGATAAAATTAAAGTTAGTTCAAAGGCTAAGTTTCAGATAAACGGCTAACTTGGTATCGGTGCGGGCGTATTATGGAGAAATTTGTTGATTTTTGAATACAAGTTTAGTTTTGCTATTCAGCGTGCATTGTGCTTCCGTTTAGTTGTGATTTGGAGCAGTTTAGCTATCTTTAGATCGCTCAACTATTTCATATAAATATAGTTTTAAAATTGTGTGTGTTAAATTAGTTGTATTATTCTTTAAGATTTTTTTGACGACCTTTGTGGCGTGACGGGCGAATGTTCGCCTGCGACGCAGGAGGTTGCGGGTTCGATTCCCGCGTCGGAACTAATATTTGTACGATCTGCAGATATTTGTTCAGGGTGTTCTGGGTATTTTCTATGTATAATAAAAAATATCTATCTATGTAATGTATTGTATTAAGCATATCAGTTATCTAGTACCCATAACACAAGCTGTGCTTAGCTTGGGGCTAGATAATGTTGTGTGAAATGTCCTGCATTTATTTTTTATTTATTTATTTAAGTTAATAATGATTTCGTCAGTTACTTACAATCTCTGGTGTCAATCCTGTAAAACATTTCCTACAACATAAATAACATAACATAACACTCAACAGTCACATACAGTCCTGATCCCACACTAGGATTCCCTGTGTCGTGGGTATCAGGAACTACGAGTACCATGGTACCATAACACCCACACCCAGAACAAATATTTGCAGATCCATAAAAACATTTGTCCCGCAACAGGAATCGAACCCGCCGCGTCACAGAGGTCGTCATCTAAAGTATCTTATGTGTAATAAAAGTATGGTATTACGTTCTACCTAACTTGCATCATGTCCTAAATTTACGTTTGCCTGCGACATGTATTTTACATGAGCTGCGATGGCCTGCACCATTTTTCTCACCTTAAACGGTATATGAGGACTGTAGTCATATTTCTATCAGAATATAGAACGCCGCAGTAATATATTCTGCTCGCTGGTAACCAAGTGGTATATTAGTAACGTAGAGGAGTATAGCAGAATAGGTATCCTATATGGCCGTTAGCATTTTTTCCATCTATTTTTTTATAAATTGTGTACATTTCACTCAACATTATCTAGCCCTAAGCTAAGCAGAGCTTGTGTTATGGCTACTAGATAACTGATATACTTACTTAATTCACAATTTTTCTCTGCAGGTTGTACAAATATTTGTTCCGAGGCGGGAATCGAACCCGCAACCTCCTGCGTCACAGGCGAACCTTCGCCAGCCGCGCCACAGAGGTCGTCAAATTCTCTAAGCCCCAAAAATAACTAGATATCTGACTTGTATTAAATTATGATAGAGAGAAAACACTTTATTGCCCAACACAGAAAAATAAAAAACAGAATAAATACGGTACAGAATAAGTACAATAGGTGGTCTTATCGCTATTAGTGATCTCTACCAAACAACCTTGGTAAAGGTACGTATAGGTTTATATACACCTATATTGTAGGTCATGTCAGAGTGGATAACATAACTACATACCAACCTCTATTAAACTAATCTAAAGAGCATGTTTGTCCGAAATAAGACACAATAAAAAAAATATATATATATTTAAGTAGGTAGGTACTACCCACGGTGCAGAGGTGTGTCCGACCTATGAATAGACCCCTCATTCTCCTCCCGTGGATTTAGTAAAAGACTTACTAAGGGATCACCAGGGCATGGGAAGCAGCATCCACTAATCAATTAAAAAAAAAATGCAAAGTGGGGGCAAATCCCCCCATTGCATTCTATGGGAGAGGCTTCATCCAATAGAGGACGTCTAAAGGCTGTTGAAATAGCTAGGCACTAACAATCTTCAGCTATATAAATGTTCCAAAAAATTCAAAGCTTCCCAGCCTTGAACCCGCGTCTTCAGTGAATAACAACGCGTAATTCTAGATCTAATTATATATTATATTCAGAAGCCTTACTGAAATACTTTCAAACCAAATCTATTGCCTCAATCAATTTTATATTTTTGCATAATTTCGACACAGTTCCCAAACGAAGGTCAAAATAAGGTTTACAGTCATTTTAGGTTGGTTTGTTAATTCTTTTCTTCACCGTACTACTCATAATGTTATATAATTTATTTTATTACCTATAAGGAGCAGGTACTTACATTCTTATGGGCATCAGCACGTGTGGTTTACGAGATATTTTATTCATAGCCATTCATGCTTTATTTGTTACCATAATCGATCCCATTCAAATCCTGACGATAAACTGGGAAGGCTTTTGATGTAGAATAGCAAGTTTTGAAAGTGTTATTTTATTTTTATGAAACTGATACTGAATTTAGCTTACGAATAACAACACCGGTAACACCGGAGGCCTAGTTAATGAGTGTGCCTACCCTTAAGGTGGATCATCTCGCATGTGACGCGAAATTCTAATTTTATTGTCTTTTTTGCTCGTCACAGCTCATCAACATTTATATTTATAGCGAAAACAGGTTTTGCGAACTGGGAGACCACCAACACACATGTTTTAATTGATAGTATCTCATAAATAGTATTAGTTAAGTTATCCCTGAAACAAAAAACACTGTAAAAATCATTGAACAATATTCGTTGCTAAACTAATTAACTTTATGAGATACTAACAACTAAATCATGTGTCTCCTAGTTTTTGCAAAGTCAGTTTTCGCTATTACAAGAAATGTTGATGAACTGAGCAAAAAAACACGAATAAATTTGAATTGCACGCCACATGCGAGACGATCCACCTTAAGATTTTTTAATATTATGTATAAAGAATAGGTAGCCGCTGGTCTCGGCTTATTAAGAATAGGACTCCTCTCCAACTCCTCCCGTGGATATCGCAAAAGATGACAAAGGGAGCCAGAAGATGGGCAACTTCTCACCAATACTGCAATCAATCCGATTAATCCAATCGTCTATTCCCACCTGTTCTGTTGAGTAGTTCTGTCGGCAGAACTACTGGGTTTTTTTTCCCATTAGTTCTGTGACTTATAAAACTATGCTTTACACCTGGCTTCAATCTCAACTATTCCCACTTGTTCTGTTACGTAGTTATATCGATGGAAAGTAAACACTTTACTTTTACGTTATGGAAACAAATATGTAATAATAATTGTATTATTCTCTTTTTTTTTCTTTTTTTTAATGGCATCTGAGGATATGCTCAATTTTGCCAATGTCAAGTAGCATAGATTTTCAAATAATGACAAGTTGTCAAGTCCTCTGTCAAGTCATAATTTAGTAAAACGATGGCAGTTTACTAGAATGTTCCTGGACAAAACATGAATACGTTACATTACGTTGTCATCAGGAATTATAAATCAAGAATATACCGCAAGTGGCCAGTAGGTACTTGATAATAATTTGTAGCAAACTGCATGGTGAAAAAGTAGTAGTAGTTGAATCACAAGATTCATGAACACAACTACTGAGAACTTTTTTCCCATTAGTTCTGCTTACAGAACTAATGGGAAAAAAATTACCAGTAGTTCTGCAAACAGAACTACTTAACAGAACAGGTGGGAATAGACGAATCCAATCGGCCTGCCAAGCGTGGTGATTATGACAATTCCCCCCTATTTTATGGGGAGGCCTTGTCCAGCTGTGGACGTTTACTGGCTGATGATGAATAGGTATGAATGAAGGTCTGTGAAGGTCGTACCTCTGGGATAGCGAGGAGTCTATAAAAATCCAACTTTTACAGCACGTCTAGACTCATTTAGTCAGAGCCACAGCTTAGTTTAATACTTACTATGATGTCGGTAGCGACGCAGAGACACTTACCTACTTACCTACCAGTGTTCATAGTTATTTATTGGTAAAAAACCAGAAAGTTTTCTACGCATACAATAGTAACTATTTGTACAGACAGGGTGCCGGTGAAATTACAGGCACATGAAACTTTTCATCTTTATGTCTCTGGGTCGGCAGCGCGCGTGATGCCTCTGATGTTGCAGACGTCCATAGCTACTTTGTATCAGGTGGGCCGTATGCTTGTTTGCTTGCAAAGTTGAATAAAAAAAAAATTAAAATAAGATAATTCAAAAAACCTTTTGTTGATGTTTTACCTATCAAAACTCCCAAAACCGATTGATGAAAAATGTAACTTTTTTAGGATTAGAAAGAAAGAAAGAAAACATTTACTCATACAAACTTTACACAATAAGGATCGCTGGGTTGTGCGCTCAGCATGTGCGGTAAACGAATTCTAAGCCCTGATTTTCAGCACAAGGCTCAGGGAGGCTCAGACTTTTATTTTTACTGTTTAATGGTCACATGAACAAACAAAACACAAAAATAAAAACAGTAAAAATAAAAGTTATAAATATAAAGAGATTAAAAAAAATAACCAAAAAATGTAATAAATAAAAGTAATCAGGTAAGTATGTTATGAGAAGTATTTAAAGAAAGTTTCACCATGATCGGGACAAGCAGATAATATAAAATGCTTCACTGTAGCTGCACATCATACTCTAAACTTTATTGTCGATTTTTGTTACTTGGGAAACAAATCACAAAAAAACAAGAAAACAATTTTTTGTGGAAATAAGCAGGGTCGCAATTCTACTAAACAAATTATGTTTGAATTGTTAATGAATTATCTCAAAATGGTCACTTTAAAACTTCCCGCTCGTCCCCAGTGGGGACGAGACGTGGGGACGAGCGGGAATAACCCACTTTTTACACTTTTTTGCAAGTTTGTGCTCAAATCGTCAAATTATTGAAATGCTCACTTTTCAGTGGGTTAATTACATTAACCCACTTAAGAGGAGGTCACTGGGCTAGCAAAAGGGAGCTTAAGCCGTTTTGCCCGCGAACGAAATTTGCTTCTGATTTGGCTATTATTTCTTCAAACTTCATGAAACTTTGTACACGTGATCAGTATACTAATATCAAAACCCGTGGTGCGAAAAAATACATGGTTACCAAATTAAATTTCAAAAATACTATTTTTTTTAAAACGCACCACGTTTCTATATATTTATTAGTGTATTGATCATGTTGTGTACAAAATTTCATGGAGTTTAATAAAATAATAGCCAAAATAGAAGCACATGTCGTTCGGACAAAAGACCGTAAGATTCCTACCGGTATAACCTTCTCTAAGACGCGCTCAAGTATTTCTAACTAGTATCGTTTTTTTTACTAATCAGATCGGCTGCCCTATAGATGCGCGGCCCTATTTAGAGGGCTTATAAATATATATGATCGAGATACTCAACAAGGTGCAAGGTATCCCTTATGTTAATCTGCCGCGCTTGAGTAAATCTCAAAATCCCCTATTGGGCTCCCCTATCTATAAGTATAAGTTATAAACATAAACGTGATTGTAAAGTATTTTATTTCTCAGAAGTAGATTTGTATATAGTTTTCCGTAATCCCGTAGATTTTAGCTCTCAAGTTTATAAGCTCTTTTTTGGTAAATTTCGTGAAATCGGTTAAGTATAGTATTTCAATAAACACAAAATCTAGAAAGAAATTTAGAAAAAGCCCTTATCTTTTATGTAGCCTGAAATGTTCTTTGCTTTTATTAATTCTGCCAAGATGTTATCAAAAAATCATGCCTATAGTTCCAACGTTCTTTATTAATTTGGTTCTCCAAACAAGCACTTTTTGTCCGCCTCTATTATGCTCCATTATCTGAGAATTACTCGACAAACATCTGTCTCAAAGGCACAATACTATTTCAAACAGTAAGTACACCTACTAAACTAGCATCTTTTTGAAATCATCTTTAACTTTATGCAGCAATTATATAAAAAACATCAGATTAAATGACTCTGCAAGTCTACATTTCCGTACTCATCGCTAAGCATGTGGCGCTAAATTCAAACATGATTGTGTACCTATTTGCTCATTATACAGCTCATTAAAACTTCTTGAGATAGCGAACATTATTTTTGCGAGAATCAGGAGTCCTAACACACATGTTTTAATTGATAGTATCTCATAATTATCATTAGTTTAGCTACGAATGTCAATGAATGATTTGTATAGTGTTGTTTTAGTTCTACACAGAACCACTCGACAGACCTTGCGTCTGTCGTTATTCCGTCCTCCCACAAAGCCTTATTACTCTTATGCGTATATATGAGTGCAGTTCAGATCTCGTATAGGCTGATAGTGTAGAGTCGGGTTAAACAGACTCCGGACCCAAGTCGGCAGCTGTAGACAGAACCATTGCAAATGGGGAATACAAGACTCATCCCGGATTGAATGTACCTAACTGCAGAGCTACAGTTCAGACCATGCCTCATTTGCTCGCTTGTTCTTTGGGCCCCATGCACAAGGGATGACGTTAAAAAACCACAGACAAAGCTATAGAAGTGTCCAAATTTTACTCAAAAATTGTGTTGTAAACTATAGACACGCAGAAGTATCTATTCTGTTTGATATTTGTACTGTGCCACTCTACCTCAAAGGCACAAGCTGGGTATAATCTTATCAAGGGAGACAAAACAGTCGATTGTTTGTGGGACATGGACAACGGATTCGTCTCTGTGCGGATTACGTTCCTTTTTGCGAATAAAGCTGGGCTGTCCAGTTTGTAGTTTGAAAAAAAAAACGATACGGTAAACGCAAAGAGACTGTTTTTGTGCACAGGTATAAAAAGGCTTTTTATTTACGCTAATATGTATAACTAGCATCCGCTTGCGGCTTCGCTCACGTGGTACAGGGAAAGAAAAAACATACGTACGGTACATTGTGCGTGATAGTAACAAACAAACATCCAATTAAAATAAGAGCTGGGACAGTTCACAAACTGCATAATGTCGTTAAGTGATGGATGATTCATGACGTCATCAATAATATCCCGATGGGATGGTTAGTTTAGGGCGCATTCACTTTTAAAGCAGGCTGTCTTTGACTATACACCTATTTCGACGCTTTTGTGCGACAGCGAATCCAGCGAATACCTGTAACTGCCGTTATAAGTTATCGTTTCTCTACCTAGTCACTAGATTGTTTTTTTTTACTATTTAGCAAGTAAACAAGCATACGGCCCACTGATGGAAAGCAGTTACCGTAGTCTATGGAAGCCTGCAACACCAGCAGGGCAAACAGTTAAAATCCTAATACTGTTCTAATCGCAATCCAGTTTCTATGAAGGTAGATTAACTCTTTAATTATCACTACAAAAAATAAATAATAAAACAGCAATACAATGGTTGACCTTATCGCTGAGAACGATGTCTTCCAGGCAATTCCAGGTATTATACAGTTCAATAATTTTTATTTCAGACTAAGTATAGGTACACACAAAAAAACGTATTAGCAAAGTCCACAGTTTTAAAGATAAATATAAAACCGGTCAAGTGCGAGTCAAACTCGTGTGGAGAGGGTTCCGTACAAGTAGGCTACCATAGTAACCAATTAAATAAATAATAATAATAAACCAATTAATTAATTAACCAATTTAACGTTTTAGTCAATCAACACATTATTTAATAAGCATTTTCTCTGTACGAATACTTTTATATCTGTGGGAATTTTGTATTGACGTATGTAATTTTACATCAGAGAGAACAAAACAAAAGCTTTTTTAACTAAAATATGTTTAAAAAATTATTATGAATAAGGAGTTGGGATTTTAATTTAGGTGATCCTATAAACTAGAAGTGAGGGTTATTTCCATGTGGTACAGTCGAGTACTTTTTGTGTCAACCCATACGACGTTCAACACATTTACGTAATGAGGAGTTTTCACGGCCGTTTCATATCATGATTTCAGCGTTGAAAATAGATGGCGCTGCTCTGTTACGTAACTATCAAGTGTCAAAATAAAGTTAAATGTCAACATCAACAACGTAGCTATATTTTCGTTTCTTGTTATTTATTTTAGCTTACTTCTAAAACATCACGAAAATTATTTTCGCAGTTAATTATCACAGATAGTATATTTGTCAATCTTGGCATTTACAGTTGAGTCAGCGCCATCTATCGAACCAAATTGAACTACTTTTTTTTTTAATCGAAGTTGAAATACCCTCATTATATCAACTTTTGATTTATTGATTAAAATGCCATAACAAAATAATGTTGAAATCCCATACATTGAATTGAAACCCATTTCGTACCCATTTCGTAAGGTTCCCTTTAGCACAAAGTTTTTTACTAATTATATACCTATCTGCATGGCTATTCTAAAACGTCTCCGATTGGATTCGTTATTATTTCATTTCGATGTGGTAACTAAAACAATTTTCTAACAATTTTCTCTAGTAAAACACAGTAATATACAATATTTATTGTTTTTTTACGTTGTTTTACTAGAGAAAATTGTTTTAGTTACTTACCACATCGAAATTAAAAACTAACGAATCCGATCGGAAACGTTTCCGACGTTTTAGAATCGCTCTGCTGGTTTGCCCTCCAAAGTTAAAGGATTCTGTACCAAAAGATACCAACCTTTTGAGGCATGGAATCCAGTCCAGGAAATTCAAGGACCAGTGATAAATCTGTGGTTATAACAAAAATGAACTTTATTCTACGATTTAGTCTTGTTTCGTCAAGTCTTTTTGAGCTTTTTTGGCTTTTTGCATACTATATTTGACTTTCTCCGGCCGACCCGCAAACTTCATGTTTGCTGTTTTTGGCGAATGATTAAAAATCGAGTTCACCGCTATATTACGGCCCAAATAATGGCTGTTGCCACTGCCAAACAGGATTAGGCAGGTAGATAGTCGATGGCAACCAGCTTTTTATGTAAAGGTATACGTGAAGGTACTCTTCACATTAGTTCAATAGTGCTGGAATGAATGATTCATTCTTGCTCGTTCACATTAGTAACTACTGATGTGAGCTAACGACATTTTAAGAGTAAGTAGTAGAGTTAGAGTGGTAGGTAGTTAGTAGTTAGAGTAGTGTAGTTGTAGAGTAGGTGGTGTAGTAGCTTGCATTTTGATTTCTGATCCTTAAGTCGTGGATTCGATACTTGAATGTACACTAAAAAATAGTTTTTTTCACTCGTTGCATCACGACTAAGTAGAGTATCACATACAGTTTGTGTTTTTGGTAATTTTATGCAATTGCGGACGTATAAACGCACAAACGATAGAAACGGCACAGATTAATAAATATAGAATAGAATAGAGCATTTTTCCGTCCGCACTTGAGTAAAATTACCAAAAACACAAACGTATGCCAAGTGGCAAGTGGCTCACCTGGATGTTATGCGATAACCCCCGTCCATTGCTAATGTGTTATAAGTAGCGGCAAGAAACTCTAGCGCTGACCGTTATTGCGCAGTAGTCAAAAGTAAGGTATCTTGGGGGGATCTCTATGTATATTGTCTATCTTATAATAATTGTATTGCGTGTGCGACAGTATTTATGCACAACTATCCCTTTCACGTTTCGTTCAGCGTTAGACTTACGTGTTGCGACTTATAGCCCATGTTTCGCTAGGACGTGCCCAACGCATTGCACTGCGCTCGTCACCCAGAGACATAAAGATAAAAAGTCGAAAATGCCTGTAATTTCACCGGCACCCATACCCTTCTAACCGGAACACCGCAATACTCACATTATACTGCTTGGTGGCAGAACTTGGTATGTTAGTAATTCCCCTGATGAAGTCTTTCACAAAGAGCTCTACTTTATAGTTACTGTTAAACTAGTTAATACATTGTTTGACTTTTGACAGATGTTATTAAGCTTTAAGTAAATTAAGATAGGCACAGATATTTTCCATTTAGTAAAACGTCGTGACAGAATTATCCAAATAAGGAATAAAAAAAAGCCACAAAAAGAAATAAGGTTCTTCGGACCAGGTCACACCGAAAGCTGTCACTCAAATGAGGTACGTACCACTTTATCAGTGGTAACCAAGGAGTTCGGATAAAAAATCTATCAAGTGCGCGTTAGACTCACGCGGAGATTGTCTCGTACAAGTATTACTGCGGTAGCCACCACTTTATCAGTGGTAACCAAGGAGTTCGGATAAAAAATCTATCAAGTGCGCGTTAGACTCACGCGGAGATTGTCTCGTACAAGTATTACTGCGGTAGCCACCACTTTATCAGTGGTAACCAAGGAGTTCGGATAAAAAATCTATCAAGTGCGCGTTAGACTCACGCGGAGATTGTCTCGTACAAGTATTACTGCGGTAGCCACCACTTTATCAGTGGTAACCAAGGAGTTCGGATAAAAAATCTATCAAGTGCGCGTTAGACTCACGCGGAGATTGTCTCGTACAAGTATTACTGCGGTAGCCACCACTTTATCAGTGGTAACCAAGGAGTTCGGATAAAAAATCTATCAAGTGCGCGTTAGACTCACGCGGAGATTGTCTCGTACAAGTATTACTGCGGTAGCCACCACTTTATCAGTGGTAACCAAGGAGTTCGGATAAAAAATCTATCAAGTGCGCGTTAGACTCACGCGGAGATTGTCTCGTACAAGTATTACTGCGGTAGCCACCACTTTATCAGTGGTAACCAAGGAGTTCGGATAAAAAATCTATCAAGTGCGCGTTAGACTCACGCGGAGATTGTCTCGTACAAGTATTACTGCGGTAGCCACCACTTTATCAGTGGTAACCAAGGAGTTCGGATAAAAAATCTATCAAGTGCGCGTTAGACTCACGCGGAGATTGTCTCGTACAAGTATTACTGCGGTAGCCACCACAGTAACTATAGATCAATTGAAATTTTTAGCACTCGATTAAATTAAGCAACATATTTTATGTGAAGAATAATGCAATAAGAATGCTTTTTAGCATCAAGTTCGCCTTTGTACATCTTTTATGTGCAATAAAGAGTTTTCTATCTATCTACTTAAAACAAAACCAGTAGCTTTAACATGACCGACGTTAAACACAAGTCCAATAGGTCGAAGTATATCAAAGTTATTTTTTGGAAAAGGATTTTCAGAGCAAGCTGTGTGAACGTAGCCATGTCATCTGCGGTAACAAACACTTTTTATATTAAAATATGAGTTGATCCTGTCACCGGTGAATAATAAAGGTGACTCACTCCTCTCCCTTATTATATTCTGATGGAGACGAGGTATATTAAATTGTGCCAATCAAACGAGACAATATTCAGTTTTGTTTCCGTATTGTAAGATAGGAATTTGCTTTGGTGTTATTTAATAAAAATTTGTGGAGGCGCCGGTTATGGTTTTCATAACATCATCCGCAAGAACTATCAAAAATAAATTAATTTATCATATATCATTTATTTATCATTCATTTAAGACGGAGTAGCACCAACAGCATGTGACCTACTGTTGTAAACACTAACCTCATTGATAAGACTTAAGGCCAATTCACACCGGATGCGTATGCAGCACGTAACGTAGACACGCGCGTCACTTTGTGTGTACAAGCATGAGTGCACGTCACACAAGCGGTGTGCCATGTCTCATAGAGTTCCATACATTACAACGTCATGGTACGACGACAGGCACGACGACGTCTTCGCTTACGCAGCCGGTGTACTGCAGCCTTTAAACTTAAAAATAAGTAATAATTTGTATTCATCCTTCATGAGATATCGGCTCGCTCTGTGTTTTTTATCGACTCTATAATGAGGAGTGCTCTGAGGAACTATTTGAGCTTATACCCGCTTCCAGGTTTTATCATCGCACCTCTCGACATCGGTTGGGAGCTCATCCACACATCATCGATGTGTGGGTATCTCGTACAGTTCGCTTTACGAGATCTTTTCTCCCACATACGTGCAAATTGTGGAATGAGCTCCCTTCTGAGGTTTTTCCGCTTAACTACAATTTGCACAGCTTCAAAAAAAAATGTGAAAAGGGTCCTCCAAGGCAGGCAACGCATTGGCAATGCCTTGGGTGTTGCAGATGTCAATAGGCGACGGTAACCGCTTACCATCAGGTGGGCCGTATGCCAGTTTGTCGAGCCATAACATAAAAAAAAAAAAAAAAAAAAAAAAAAAAATGCATGTGTGTCCTTTGTGCATGTTAGATGCACCATATGGAATTATTAGATTCCCTATAGACAAGCCGATGAAAACAAGAAGGTAACATATCAACTACTTAATTTTTCATTTTTTTAGTAAAAAAAAATCTTCAGTTCAAGTCTCAATGGTCTGGCAAGCACTATATGTAAATTTTTGAAATGGGCATTAGGGCAGAGGTACCTTAAGGTGGATCGTCTTATAATTGGCGCATAATTAATTTTTTATTGAAAGAAAGAAAGACAGTTCATTTATGGTCTAACAAAAAAATATTCCCCGCTATATTATCCCGCTGTCCAAATCTTTTGAAATTTGAAAGGAGGTAAAGAAGTTTCACCTATTCAAGTTTCACAAGATTTCGATAGGCTGCCTAAATAATCCACATTGTTGTGTTCCCCTTGCCATTTGCTACTGTAATTTGGGGCCTGAACTTACTGGCCCATCTCAAAAACCATAGCTGGTCTCTTGGATTATAAGAGATGGTGCTCTAACTAGCCTTGAAGCATGAAAATGGATCCGAGGAGCAAATAAGCCCTGTATGGATGCTCTAACTAGGACCATAAAGTTGAAAACAGGTTAATCAAGTAAATCATACAATAATAACTATAATATCGTTGCTTATTATTTCCGTCTGGTTGAAGGTCAAGAGTCACTGGTTAGTCATATCACTAAAATAAACGCATCGATGAAGTCAATACAAAACCAGTTGGTGATGGAACCAGAAGGTGCGCGAAGGCTTTCTGTTTAGTGCGATGACTTATTTGCCAGCATAACCGGTAGGTAACGCGAGATTTAAAGAAAATCCTGTATGGAAGTCGTAATTAATAATTACCTTAGTTCTGTAGCATAAAAAATGCGTACCACTAGAAAAAAAAAACTATCTCGCTAGGAGATTGGTTTTTGCATTTTTATTTTAGGTTATTTTACGTAGGGTTCATGCTAAAACAACAAATAATCTGTGAAAATTTCAATTAACTACCTCTTACGGCCTTATTTCTCACAGGTACAGACGCAAAGTTACAGACGACACGCCGTGGGAACAACTCGCCTGCCGACGGCTGCCTGCATCGTCCAATCAGCATGAGTCCGCCGGACGCTCCTTCACCGCCCTCTTGTACCCTCTGTACAGGCCGACGGATCGTGGGACCGGGCACGCCTGTGCAGTGCATGCGCGTGGAATCCATCACAATCGGATTCCGCGCGCCGGCACAGGCATCCACAGGCGCGCCCGGTCCCACGATCCGTCGGCCTGTGCCGGCGGATACAAGAGGGCGGGGAGGGAGCGTGTGGACTTATGCAGATAGGTCGACATCTTGAGGCAACGACATGCGTCTGCATGTCGAGGTATTCCCACGGCGCGTGTCGCCTGTAATTTTGCGTCTGTACCTGTGAGAAATCAGGCCGTGGAACCGCAGCTTAGGGTCTTGTTTGGTACTCTTTGGGTACAGAATTCTCAAAGCGACCTAGCTACTAACTTACTGATGCCAATACATCGGCTGCAATGATATTAGCAAAACTGGTTTTAAACAAACACGATTTCACCTCAAATAACGTCCAGGCACGTGAGTCCTGCTTAAGCCCACAACATCTACAAAGTTAATAAACTTGTTTACGCATGGTAACCAAGAAACAAGGTTACACGATAAATAAACAATCAGTGTCACAACAAGACGGTTTTTATGATTATACATCATGTTATTATAGCAACAAAGTTCACAATAATATAAGTACCTCTATAACATCAGATATAGGTATATAGTCATGTACATTAATGTATTTAAAACCCGACCCATATAATAGGTCGGTTAGTTAAAGCCTGACCGTTGAGGAAACTTGTGCCTTTTCTGAAGATTTAAAAAGAAAAATGAAATTGTTTGTGCTTTGCCTTCTTGGGTTTGTGGCGCTGTCGATGGCCACACCACATTCGAGAGGGTGCCGTTATATTATGGGAAAATGTAAGTACTTACCTGAATATTGGTTATTGCTGGTAAATGTACTGGTATAATTCAGCACTGATGCGTGGCTGCCATCCCATATTTTGGATGGCATTGATTGGTATTATTTACTAACTGATTATTAATGTAAGCCAGGCTTACCAAAAGGATATTCTTTCATTCATCCGCTAACCAATGATAGTCCGGGATGGTTTGTAGAAGAGCGTTGAGCGTGGTGAGGGCGTATGAATGAGTTTTGGAGGTGACTGCACGCACGGTATTTATTGAAATTCCATATAAAACACGCTTTTGGTATAGGCGCGATGCTATTTACTTTTTTATTGACCTACAAATACACACATACATAAATAAACATACGCCTTTACATCCTAAGGGATAGGCAGAGCCTCAAAAGACCTCTTCACCGTGGGTGCAGGAAATACACAATTGCAGGAATATAGACGTGATAAGTGGTGAGCTCATCGCCGCCATTGCTTTCCACGACCAACTCGGCTAACGCTTTCTTCCAGTAATAACACACTCCTATATAAGCCAGCAGCCAGGACACATCTTGTACCAACGATAATTGCCCAACTCATTTTAAAGGGCCACCAAAAGACCTGTGACGACCTCTGTGGCGCAGCGGGCGAGTATCCGGCTGAGATGAGAGAGGTTGCGGGTTCGATGCTGCGGAACAAATGTTTGTATGATCTGCAAAAAAATGTTCCGGGTCTTGGTGTTTTGTTACCACGGTACTCGTAGTTGTGTGTCGTATGTGTCTGTTGGGTGTTATGTTATGTTAAAGTTACAAAATTATAATTCACAGACAATAATGGGCTAATTCTCTTAATTATTAAAAGACAACCATGCATATGTAACATACTTAAACATAATAATATAATAATAATTTAATCTACTCTCGATCATGTTTCGTTCAACGTTCAAATTCGGTTTTGACGTTTGAGAATTTAATGGATTGAAAATTATTTTTATGCCGGTTTCGTTCAGGTTTCGGTCACATAATAAAAAATGGTCAAAAATTAAATAAAGTTCAGATCATGTTTAGTGTCAAATATGTCACAAAATGGTATCCTCCTCAACTGACAACGCAGAAATGTAAATAGATCTTGGAAATCCTCGACTAAGATCTATTTACATTTCTGCGTTGTCAGTTGAGGAGGATACCATTTTGTGACATATTTGACACTAAACATGATCTGAACTTTATTTAATTTTTGACCATTTTTTATTACGAGAATTGTCCTTCTGGTCGTACCTAATAACGAATTTGTTGGTAAAATTATATGCGAGTGGGAAAATAAACAATTAACCCGTGAACTTTTTTTAATACGATGACTTAGTAATTTCCGTAAATGTTGTTTTATATCTACCTATAGGAAGCGATTAAGGCAATTAACTGAATATTATTACAATATATGTATTTACGTCTGTGATTGGTAATATAGAGGCTGATAAATTTATGATCATATTGTGTTTTTTTTTTAAATTACAAATAACCTTTTCACCGCCCACGGGACTTGTAGACTTGTGACATTTAGACTTGTTTATCTGCAAAGTATTTTGACGATTCCCCCATTTACAAATGTCACAATCAAACATTCCTTTTGTGTAATGACAGTTCTTTGTTTGACAGGCGTAGAAGAATGCCCAGAAGGAACCCAAGCCTACACCACCGGTTGTGGACCCTTGATGCCAGAAGCTACATGTGAAGAACCGAACCCGGTCATAGGTAAAGGCGCCATCTGTGACTACTCGAGCTGCCACTGCGTCCATCCTACTGTAAGGGACACCAAGTCTAAGAAGTGTGTCAAGCAGGAAGAGTGTCCGAAAATACAAGAATCTAAATTATAATTTATGACTGTCAAAATATGTCTACGCTATTTGCAATAATAAAGTTGTCGACTTTTTCTGTTTATCGAAAGGAGACGTCGTTTGTTTTTATTTTATTAAAATTTTTAGTGGATTGTTTAGTTATTATATATAAAGCACATGGTAGTGAACTTAAATAAAATAAGTGTATTGCATGCATAGACATAATTATACTAATTGCGTATCTTTTCGAAGATGTAGAAATTGACCAGGAACATTCTATCTATTTTATTCTATCAAAATTGCCATCACTTTGCATGACTTGACAGACTAGGACTTTACGTCTTGTCATTATTTGAAATATAATCTATTACTTGACATTAGCAAAATTGAATTCTTACTCAGAGGTCATAAATAAAAAAATAAAAATAAAAAAGTTATGAAATGGCCCTTATTCATAATCATTTTTTAAACCTATATTTGTTAAAATAGCTTTTGTTTTGTTCTCTCTGATGTAAAATTTCATACGACAAAACAAGACAAAAGCTATTTTAACTAAAATAGGTGTAAAAAAATATTATTAACTAGTTGCGCCCCGCGGTTTCACCCGCGTGAATAATGATGAAAATTGATGATGATGATGATGATGAAAAGTAGCCTATGCGTTAATCCAGGGCGTAAAGTATCTCCAAATTTCACTCAAATCCATTCAGTAGTTTTTACGTGAAAGAGTAACAAACATCCATCCATACTCACAAACTTTCGCGTTTATAATATTAGTAGGATAAGGCCCAAGAGTTTGTTTTTACATACATAGAAACACGCCTTTGTTCCGAAGGAGTAGGCAGAGCCTTTATGTACCTCTTTTCACTGTGAGTCTCACAATCTTCAGATTATAGAAGTGACCAGTAGTGAGCTCATCGCCGCCATCGCTTCCCCATGTCTAACCCGGCTAACGCGAATCAAAACACATACACATTCTTGAATAAACCAGCAGCCAGGACAAATCTTATATAATAATAATATAATATAATCATTTATTGATCCAGAAAAATTTACATTAAGTATAATAATATGGTAACGTATATCATTGTAGGCAGCCCCTCTCTCGATGGACCAAAGACATTTTATAGGTCACAGGAAAACGAGTGGAGGAGGTGACCTAAGAACTTTAGTCATGGAATTCTATGAGGGCCTATCCAGCAGTGGTGGACTTCTAATAGGCTGATAATGACTTGCAACCAGTGTGTACCTAGGTACGTATCGTACCCACGGGCGTAGCCAGGTTTGACTTTCGGAGGGGTAAAGAAATTAAACAACTAAAATGTACACGAAATTACATTAATATTCATGTGAAAAACAACTGCCCGCCTCGGTTAGTGAAGGGAATATTTTTATCTATAATATTTTTAGTGAATTTTTTTTATTGAAGAATTGTAAACAGCCAAAGTTTTTTCAAGAGCAGCAGAAAAAGTATGGCGGTTAAGTCAGCGGCGAGCGGAGCGAAGGTTTTGGGGGTTAAACCCTCCTTCGAAATATTAAAAATGTTACTGGCTACTTTTTTTCATAGATAGAAGATAGAAGATAGAAAATACTTTATTGCACACCATAGTAAAAATTAAACAATTTAACAAACGAAAACTAAAACTAACTATGCTATACAATGGGCGGTCTTATCGCTCTGTAGCGATTTCTTCCAGACAACCTTTGGATGGACTGGACTGTGTAAAATTAAATGGGACATTTATGGTTCATACCTACAGCTTATGTTGAGTATCCTAATAAAAACTGTTTCTTATATTAATGTCCTCACTATAGGATGGTAATTAACTCGTAATCGTATAAAACGAAGACACAAAACATACTCGCATACCTACATACAATGCATGCAAGATGCCGTTATTCCAATCTCGTTGGTTGACATCGTACGGTATCGATAACTTGTTGCATGGCTATGGAGTTGGCGATCTTATTACAATCTATCCAGATTCCTGCATAAAATTGCTAATTGAAAATCAATAATTAATTGACTCAAGCGCGACTTAGCGGAAATCCATTCTACATTATTGAATAAGTACATAAACGAACAAATATTAAAGTAAGCATCTCGCGTTTAAGGTAACTCGATCATAAGGGATTTTAGCAGCCTTAGCTTAGGCCTTAGCCTTATATATATATATATATATATATAGCATTTTAGCGCTGTCCAAATCCAATGTTGTTACTAATACTTCGAGCACCACGGAAGGGAGTAGCCATTCGCAGCGTTCCCCTCTGTCAAACTACAAGCGAAAGTAGGCATATGCGTTCAATAAAACTAGTTGTTATTTTGTGCAAGGTTTGTTAGTGTGAGTGTCGTCATTACAGTGTTGTATTTGGATGTGTATATGCGAAATTGCGCTTGTGTGCACATTTCCCCCCGCAAAAAATGACAGAACTATTTGAATGGTAATATATCGCTAAGGCTACTCCCTTCCAGCCCGCGCGGAAGTCCGTGTTGCTCGAAGTACTAATAGATCCTGTAAATTTTTAGGCAGTTTTCGAATTACTAATAGTAGTACAGGCAAATTAGCAAAAAGTGTGGACCTAAATCGTGTAGTCGTGGATTCTTATGGAAACGTTAGATGACACGAAAAGAAGCTTATCCTAGGTTTGCACCGTTTCTGGCGCTTACGGAACCCTTTTAAATATTAGGTACAAACTTAAAAAGGCCGTAAATTTTAAAATAGAAAGAAATTACTTGATGCAAGTTAAATTACGTATAGAGAGACTGTCTTAGTGCATTATGATTTTAATAAAAACCACGTGCATGTAGGGAACACAGTGTTAAACAAACGCATCTTCCGTAAAAAAAAAACCAGTATAACACTGCCGGCGGATGTAGTACTAATTAAATGAATAAGTTTAAGTCGATTTCCAGAACTACATTAATTTTCCCCGAAGTAGAGCGTCAATAAAATTTGGAAAAGTGCCTTCCGTGAGACGCACCATGGTGCAAACCTGGTACTGTATTTCGAACATTTTTCTGATATGTCTATCAATTTGCACCGACTACCTTAATTTTCCCGGAGCCGTAATAACCACAAAAAGTTTTTTTTGTAAATGTTTTTTTTTGTATGTTCCGTATGTCGGATTTAAAAAATACTTGGTGCAAATGTAGATCATAACGGTTCAAAGTCTATGCCAAATTGCACCGACTACTTCTATTTCCCCCATTAAGTTACGGATATTTTTATGGTTTTCACCCTATTTCACCCTGTTCCGGAGGGTGAAATTACTGATGCTTATTATTAGAGGTGATTTTTAAGCCATACAAAACAATCAGAAAAGTTTTCATGACTACATCTAATTAGTTCCACACTTGTGCAAAAAATCACCTAATTTGACTGTACAGATCCTGTGATGAACTTACATAGCATATTGTTTGAAATCGGTGATCTTAGGTCTTCCTTCGGTCTACTTTACTTTTATAAAATCGCCAATTGTATGGCCTCTCAGTGTGATTATTTGTTTTGGTTTTAATGGCCTTTATCTGATGACACAGATTTGTTATGAATAAATCAATTTAGCATTTTGTTCATTATGTTTCGGCACACATACAAAATAATTTAACGCCCACTATGGCGCGTCGGGCGAAAAGCTGAGATGCAAGAGATGCTGGTTCGATTCCCGGTGCGGGAAATGTTTGCATGATTTGCAAATATTCCGGGTCTGGAACCTGGGTGTTATGGTACCATATTAATCGTAGTTCCTACCGTCGTGGTAGTAGTAACCATGACACAGAAAATCTTAGTGTGCGATCAAGATTGTGTATGTGACCATTGGGAGTAAAAAAAAAGTTTACTTACACTTATATGAAACTAGAATTTTCCCGCGGCTTCACCTGTGTGGAACCGCTATTATAAATTATTACTTATAAATTATAGCCCATAAGTTATTAAAAAACAACACTCAAAACGCTTTTGATTTGTTTTCTCTGATGTAAACTAAAATAAGTTTAAAAAATTATTAAGAATAAGGGGGGATAAGATCTCATAATTATCATTAGTTTAGCTACGTATGTCAATGAACCAAAACAATACTAGATATACAAATCGGTAATTGTCATTCGTAGGTAAACTAATTATGTTTATGAGATAAGTACTATCAATTAAAACATGTGCAAAAATCAGTGTTTGCTATCTCAAGAAGTGTTGATGAGCTGTGATGAGCAAAAAACACGATAAAATTTGAATTTTATTATTGTGTTATGTTATGTTTTACATTGAGATAAGTACAAAGTTCACTTCGAAATTAAAAATGTCAACTTTCAAATATTGTTTACTTGATTTTTGCTCACTTTTTTATTCGCACGGTTTTTTTCTATCACTTTTTAACTTACTTAAGTCTATCGTCGCCTTTAGTAGGAACCCGAAATGAGAGGATTCCGATTCTGCGCTGGATTATCTATACTTATATATATAGGACTGTCCCAACAAGAGCGTCGCATTTACTCCAAATTCACGGCGATGCGCATGGTCCCTTGGCTTGATTTCTTGCACCAATGGAATTAGAATAATCTTCTGAAATCCATAACTTGTTATCATTCTGTTAATATTATTCGTAGAATAAAGAAAACACTGTGTTATCTGATCTGATTTTGTTCTTGTAGTAGGCCGATAACTTATTTTTAACATTTAAATAAAGTAATAGGTATCTTCGAACGTCTGAACTCAAGTTTCGGCCATTAGCATTTGACATACAAACCTGTTTCGATTGTGTGAAGGACAATAAAGTCACTGTTTTGAGCGACAAACGTTATGTAGATACAGTCAGCGTCAAAGATATCTAAGCAATTATTGATAGAAAGCCGAAAGGAGCATCACTACCAAAAAGAAAACTTTAAGTTTTGGGTTCCTTTTGTTCTTCAAAATATGAGTTTTGAAGTAACTCTTACTAGGTTCAGCACCCGTCATGCCTAGAAGGTAAAATTTTTATCTTATAGAGGCTCCTCTAATCCTTTCGTGAAATATGCAAACTTGAAGTAAAAAATGATTATGACCTATAACATAAACAAAAAAGTTGTGTGAATGTCTAAACCTAAGTCCAAATTCACCAACACGTCAGAAATGACTATTCATTGTTATAGTACATTAGCTGAATCCCACGCGACTTCGTTCGCTTTTTAATATAGGTAGTACCTTATATTAAATAAGGATAGTGTAGCTTTCTATTAGTCAAATATCTTTTGGAATTAGTTTATTAATTCCAGAGATATGCCAACAAACAAATACATTTTAACTTTTTATAATATTACCTAGTGTAGATAGATGTATGTTAGTGTATAGAATTGTAGATGTACTGAGGTAACAGGGGCTAAACAGCCACACATCCTGTTATGTGTTGGTGAACGTTCAAAATAGGCCGCGAGGCCTTATTGTTATGGAGAGATGTCTCTTTTGTTGACGGCTGTACCAAATTCATTTCAATAATATATTCTACTACTGAATGGGCATGATGTTATTCATAATGGAACTCCTTTCGATTATGTAGATTATTTACTTTTCTTTCTACACTTTCACTTCTTTCACTAATAAATATTAGACAACTTTTTTGAACTAGTAACTAATCAATTATTTAAATTATATTCATTATTCTGATTTTATTACTACTACCATGAGATTCGATTTCATTTCTATTCGTATCCTGCCTATATAGTCTTCAAAACTCTACATCATTATCAGCCTGTAGAAGTCCACTACTGGACATAGGCCTCCCCCTTAGAATGCCACGACGAACGGTCTTGAGCCGCCTTCATCCACCGACTTCCAGCAACGTTTATAATGACTTTAGTCCATCGAGTGGAGGGCCTTCCTCTACCGCGTCGTCCGGTTTGTGGTCGCCACTCGAGAACCTTTATTCCCCAACGGTAAAACAAAACTACAAACGGTCAAAACTCTACAAATATTTGAAATGTGTTTCTGAATTTACCACCTTACTTATAAACGTTATTTAAGCTTTAACCTTATCACTGTTTGGCATTATCCAATAGTAAGAGATGGCAATATTTTAAGCATTGCTTAACTTTTGTCAATTTAGTAGATTCCTATGAAATTAGGTAATTCTAAATAGAATCACCCCTTCTATGTATTATAATAATTATTAACAAAAAAAAATCCTACGTCTTTGGCACATATACTTTGGAATACATGTGGCGTTGATACTTCCACATAATGGTTTAGCTAATACTTATTTGATCGCCTTTTCATAATTTCTGTCATTGCCATCATTCAAATAGGCTTTCCATAATTAACTAAAGTATAAAATACTATGAAATATGTAACGGTTGTATATACCAAACAAAAAACAAGAAAATAGCTTTTAAAATTTTTAATACTTATTCAAACAATCAGTCGCACAAATAACCTATTGAGACCTTATATTAATCACAAATCAAGTCCAAATCTCGATCACGCACTGTTCCCTAGACCAAGGTTCATAGCATTCAATATGTCGCCGTTGTCCGCGTCTATTTCCCAGGCGAACAGACCCCCAAGTTTATTATTTCTAACATATTTGCCCTTAGCAATCGTCGACCTCGCGTCGTCGTACGTGATAAGATCCCCTGTACCTTCCCTGAACACGTAGGGAGCTTCTGCGACGCTGTCGTATCGATATTCCCATTTGCCTTGAGCAATTTCATTGGCTATCTCTCTGTAGTCAACGACTCCATCCTGCCAAGTGCCTTTGACAGGTCCTGTAGCGTTCCCAGTGAAGGGATTCTTGCCTTCATAGTTGTGAACACCAGTCCAGCCTCGGCCGTACATAGCTACTCCTACGACAATCTTCTTGGGGCTAACGCCTTGAGCGAGCAGGTACTTCACTCCAAAGTCAGTGGTGTAAGTCTCCTTAGGCATCCACGCAGGTGCGTATAGAGGCGTCTGGTGTCCGAGGGTATCGTTAGACCAGGCTCCTTTAAAGTCGTAGCTCATCAGGAAGATATGGTCCATGTATTTCTGAGCAGCACTGTAGTCAACCACTTGAATCTTGTCCCAACCGGCACTGATGGCGGAAGTCAGCTCGTATTTCTTGCCAGTTTCCGCGGATAACTCGTTGAGCATGTCGCGTATTTCTTTCATGAGCTCAACGTAGACTTGGCCGTCCTCAGGGCCACCAAGGTCAGGGTTGGCGCCTTTGCCTCCAGGGAACTCCCAATCGATGTCAACACCGTCAAAGAATTTCCAAGTTTGCAGGAAGTCTTTCACCGATCCGACGAAACGGTCTCTCTTGGTCTTGTCAGTGAAGTAAAAGAATGGATCGGCAAGAGTCCAACCACCGATGGATGGGAGGATTTTAAGGTCAGGTTTAGCTTGTTTCAACATCATGAGTTGGCCGAAGTTGCCTTTGTAAGGTTCGTTCCAAGAAGACAGACCTTTTTGAGGTTTCTGTAACGCTGCCCATGGATCATGGATTGACACTTTGAAGTCCTCTCGGCCGCTACAGGAACGTTGCAGAGCTTGAAAACTGCCTTCAATCTCTTTCAAACTGTCGTTGATGCCATCACCGCCACAAATTGGGATGAAACCGTACAGGAGATGCGTCAGATTCGGGACTGGGATACGGTCAACTGGAAACTTTCTGGGGTAGACGCCCCATTCGACGAAATAACCTCCCACAACTTTGCCAGATGTTTGTTTGAAGGGCTTGTTCTTCTCACCGATAGACCATTCTAGGGGCGGTAAGTGGCTTCCATCGGTATCGGCTACAATGATCTCAGTTGCCTCACTCGAGGCACATCCGTCTTTGTTGCAAAGCTCCACTACCATCTGATACCTGCCTCCTTTCTTGATCTTGAACGCTGCGGAAGTAGCACTGCCGGCTCCGGACCAGAATTCGTCACCGTTTAAGAGAACCCTGGACTTGTCCGCTGGGTCTCCGGACCAGGTGTTCCAAGTTACTGTGACATCAGCTGCATCTCGCTTTGTTACCAAATCTTTGTAGGCAGTAGCTGCTTGGTTGACATCGACGATTGCGAAGACGCGTTCCCCCCATCCGAGGTTTGGCTTCCCAGGCGGGCCGGCAGTTGCTGCCGCCAGGATACAAGCCGCGACAAGCAACAGCATCATAACCGGTTCTAGAAAGAAATGCGAAAGTTTACTGACACGGGTATCTCATGAGTGCCGAATCGAGACTGCAGAACCGCCTCTCTGGTATCTTTATATACGTTTGGCATTGTAGGGCAACCGCTAAGAGTAGCCCGCATGTACACTGGAATGATTTTGAGATAGGTAATAATAATCGTTAGCACAGTTTCGCTGGATCCCGGTTAGTGGGTCGGTCAAGGTGATGCGCTTAATTGTTTTTACATTGTTTATTGGAGGTGTGGTCGGTGACTAAGGGTTGAGCTTACCTAAGTGATTTCTTATCTATTGTTGTTGGAACGGATGATGACTAAATACCATTGTATGGGTACATCAGGAAAACATTCAATGAATGACAAATAATAAAAATTGTTGGTGAAATAACCTACATATCATACTCTATTAAATGCCTACATAGTTTCTACCTATTAAGACTATAGGTACCTACCAAAAATTAGATTTTGATCTGTCCTCGAAATGGGCCCGAGAATCTAGGTCTGCTTTGCTGTTGTTATATACCTTAGGGTCTACTACTACCTATTTATATAACATAGATATAATAGATAGATAGATATATATATTTATATAGTAGATAGAAAGATTCTTTATTTTACATAACAGAAACGTACAAAGGCGAAAAAAAAAAGACTTTTAGTATTAAGATACCAAAAGCCGTAGGGAATAATAAATAAAAAAGTAACACGTGATAAAAACCCGTGACAATATAAATAAATAAATGCTCTAATCGCGAAAGTTTAAAAACTATTAATGCTAAAAAGCATAAAAACTCAAAACTCGAAACTCTTTGTTTATTCTAAGAGTATGTTTTCTTTTTTGGGCCATACTATACATTTATGTAGGATATTTAAGTAGGGCACAGATATATTTTTTAAATGTCCGTTTATTCCTCCCATAGGTTCCAAAAGTATCATTGATCAGGTCTATATAACAAATTTTTTGAAACTTATTGGCAACGATCTAATAAGAGAATAAAATGTATTTCAATGACCTAACTTGCTTTACCAATTATAATCATCTCAAATAAACTAGAGCCATTCGGAGAAATCTAATAGGTAACATAAATACTAAATCAAAAACCTGTAGTTTTATTTGTTTTGGGTCTAAATTAGAACTATCAAATATCAATGTATTATACGACTCTCCCAAAACTTATCAAAGAAAAATGTATAATCTTCCTTACCTATCACTCCAAACAAACCAACAAACACACCAACAATTTCAAACGTAAAAATCTTTACAATGCCACAAAAGTATCTAATAAACACTAGAAAAAACTAATATATTCACATTTTTGCCCGCATGATATCATAATATTATTGTTTGCCGATCGGCATTGTGTGACAGACTGATTGGAAGAATTCCCATGATAAGATTATTACCTATACCTATGATTCAATGAATAGGTAAAAACAATAATTCGCTTGCTAGTACACACTTTGTATCTACTAAGAATAGATAAAGATGTGTTGTTTGTTTGTTTTTTTCCACGCTTAGTGAACTGAGGCCTAACCATGAGTTCTTATAGCGATTCAGTTCAAAAACTATTCAGTACATAATATCGGTTTGTCGTTGACATTCGTCATCAATGAATAACTTTAATCGCAGAAGTCTGTATACCTTCTACTGTGTCTTTAAATATAGCTGCGGATATCACGGAACCGATATTTTATACTGAATAGCTTTTGAAGTGAATCGCTATAAGAGCTCATGGTACACATGGTGGCTCTGGACACTCTTCCAGTGGATCCGAAGATCTTTGATAGCATACCAGATTTATGTTAACTTCGTGGCATTCTGTTTGCGACAGCACTGGACATGGACAGGCTGATAGTGATGATAAAGTATCTACTAGAACGTGTCAAAGGTATTTGTGTGCTCTCGTCTGTCCCACAAGCCCTAAACCCGTCGTCTTAATGGTGGGATCAGAGGGCTTTTCAGACACCGTGTCATAGACTGGTCTTAGGATGAAGTGGGGGACAAACTCTAGTTAACAGTTCCAGCTACTAAAACAATCAATGAAGTATATAGGTGCTTGAAACATCAAAGCGGAAATATATCTCAAGAGCTTGGAATGATTATTAATGCTGTTTGGCTTAGAGAACCAATGTTTTGACCCTGGCCTAATTTAAGCCGGCGTAGATTTATTTAAATGCTGCTTAAACATACGACATTTGTAATCAATTTTCAAATAAAAGTGTGCGTTTCATATTTTGGTTACTGCAAATATACAATAATAGTTGCCCTTACCTCCAGGCAAAGATATAAATCGTCTTTAGGTCATTATTTGATCAATGGTTTACTAGAACCCATTGTAGTTGTAGAGGCCATAGGTTGTAGAGTGTGATCATACAAAGAGAGCTTTTCGTTTTTGATGAAAAAAGTCTTTTCATCAACCCCTTGAGTTGCGAGCACTCGCGATAAAGTACCGATCGAGATGACTCAGTACTAATTAGCTAATTATGGGCTGATACTGATAAATGTACAAGAATTGTGATGAATGCGATGGCGCTGACTCAACATCGATTATCAAAAATTCTTAGATTGTTTACTTTTGTAGTTTGTTAAAGTCAAAGTGACAAATTATCACGCGTGTAGCGCCGCCTATTTTCAACGCTGAAAGCATGATTTGAGTCGGCCGCGGTCGTGCAAACACCTCATTCAAAAACGAAGGTCTATATAAATAGACGTTATTTAGTCCGTACTAATGCTTAGAACTGTCCTTGACACTGTCACACAAATGTTAAAACACACGTGCTAGAGACTGACAGGGACAATGCTAAGCATAAGTACGTGCTAAGTAACGTCTGTTTATCTCAACCTACGAGTCAGCCCGACCGATGTTGAGTGTAAAGTATCAAATAGGCATATTTTATTGTAAGCATTTTCCGTGCGGCAATAACTTACATGACTAAACTATATTATGATGTTTCCGAAATGGGGGCAAATGTATTCTTCCTCTTGTTGACTTTTCGAAGTTAGTGTCAAACTGCAGCCACTGCAACTGAAATGAGAGAGAAATAATGAAATAAGAGCTAGTGTCATCAAAACGCAGAGGAAAGGACATGGACTTAATATGGAAAGGAATGTTAAAACTACCAAATCATGACAAAATGGCATCATAATATCTGGCGATCTCTTCTGTCCCAGAGCAGTCGAACTTTTTAGCTTTAATTATTCCTTGAAATTCCTCACTTGTATACAAATTTAATTTTATGAACATCAGACTCAGCAGGTACTTGTTGTTTTTAAATCAATGATAAACTACGTTTTTTCATACCATCTGACTCTACAATAGTTTCTTATTAATTTTTAAAACTAAATACGTCTTCATACGTATCAGATCTTCTTATACAATTTTGTAGATACAATCGGATGACCTAGATTTAAAAAGAAATTACAATAAATAAATTAAAGAGAGAGTAGAACCGTAATTCAGCATTCGAAGAGGTTTAAAGTTTAACCCCCTTATTCATACTCATTTTATAAACATATTTTGGTTAAATTAGCTTTTGTATTGTTTTGACGTAACTATGACTTTTTCCATCAGAGAGCAAAAAACAAAAACTATTTTAACTATAACTTTTCATTTAAAAAACCGACTTCCGCCATAGTATTCGACAAAATAATTTTGGATGAAAATTTTTTTATGAAAGAACCATAGTGGTGAAAGGATTATGATACTTTCTGAATGCAAATGCTTGGTGTCTTGCTGAAAATATCAAAATCGCCATATGTATGCCTACAATATTTGAGGAGTTCCCTCAATTCCTCATGGATCCCATCATCAGAACTGGATTCTGAAAAAAATGGGACCAATCTGGAAGTATATCTACTCAAATAAAAATAGAATTTTCCAAATCGGTTCGTAAACGCCGGAGATATGCGGTAACAAACATTAAAAAAAAAAAAAAAAAAAAAAAAAAAAAAAAAAAAAAAAAATACAACCGAATTGAGAACCTCCTCCTTTTTTGGGAAGTCGGTTAAAAATACGTTTCAAAAATGATTATGAGTAAGGCCCTAGAAGCTTATTCAAATGCAGAACAATATTTAAAAATACTACAATATTTACAAATACTACTAATAATAAATACTTACCGCCCTAATGTTGCAATGTGCTAAAAATAAAAATTTGATTGACAAATTAGTTTGTATATAAGTGCGCTAGGCTCTCCTAGCGCACAAAAACAATAAAAAGCTTCATTTTGCATAAAAATGCAGTAAATTAAAAATGAAATCTTTTCCTATTTATTTAAATACTATAAATAAAATAATAGTATAAAAAAATAAACACTAATATTTTCTAGATTAGAAGGATGGACGTAAAACGGGTATAACGAGAACCGATTTCAAAAAATAAATCTATTGAGATAAGTTTCACCGACCGTGTTTCTTTTTTTGATTTATTTAGATTACATCCTCAAGCATAATCACTATATTAACATCAAGTTTGTAACCTTTACTGAGTGAGCAACGCAGTGACTCCAAAATGTTCTACTATTCCACTTAGAGCACTGATCGAAAATATAAATCAGTGCTGAAATGGGAATAGGAAAATTGTAACATAATAATATCGCCTCAATGATTCTGATAAATACACAATCATTGTGCATGATTACAGAGTAATTATGATAAATTTATTTATTTATTTATCGAACAAACTGATTACAAAAATTAGGTTAGTAATGTCTTAAAACCTAAGTTAGGTTTGTCTAGCTAGACACTAGGTTCTCGATGAATTAACTAAATGAATTTATTGTTGATAGAACTAGGGTAACCTGCCATGCCAGACCTACAACATCTGTATATTTAAACAAAATAGGTAAAACATATTTTTATAATTACATAAGTCAAACAATAAAAAAATATAAAACAATACACATAATAAATTATATTAAATATCAAATAAAAATAAAGAATGTAGCATATAAATGATACTTTCTAACATTCAAAATCATTTATCATTAATTAAGAGAGTGATCCAGCCATCAGTTTTACAGCCTGTGCTAATCATTGATGAGTGATAGTGATGACACATTCTGTATTCGTTCATGTATTGTCGTTGCCGTTGTGTGTCACGGCACTTAGTCTTTTCCTTGTTATTGTTATGTCTAGACAATGTGTCATTTTTGATGATTCGGAAAGTGTTTTTTTTTATCGGAAAGTGTAAAGGATAATGTTGTTAAATTACTAACAAAAACCACAAACCACAGACTGTCACACATGGGCGACCAGAACCTTATTCTAGCCCTCTTTTTTAAATTAATTAGCTATTTTAACTAAAATAGGTTAAAAAAATGATTATGAGTAAGGGTTAAATAAATACTAACACTAATACTAATGTTAATCATGTATTACCTAACCAAGCAATTAAGGCGATATGTTAAAATTTTGGAGACACTGCGGTACATGCTCACTCAGTAACGGTAAAGGTTACAAACATGATATTAATGTAGTGATTATTTGAGAATGTAATCTATATAAATCAATAACAGAAACACGATTGGTGAAACTTTTCACGATATATTTATTTTTTGACATCGTTTCTCGTAAAACTTGTTTTTTGTCCATCCTTCTAATCTAGAAAATATTGGCGGTTAATTTTTATACTATTCGGTAGTTAATCACAGTATTTAAATAAATAGAAAAAGATTTATTTTTTTGAAACAAAACGATTTTTTATCATTACGCCTACGCCAGTTACTTCTCTTCTGAGCGGCACAAATCTATACCTTATTCTCTTTCCAATGTCAAGTGAGTAATAGCGCTATCACTTTCTTGCAGTTCTGCTAGCTCCGCCCACTCTAGATTTGAAATATTTTAACATATCGTCTTAACATGGACGTATGGTGTAGTGTAACACGAATTTCGTATGGAGACACGGATGAGTGCCCCTATTAGCGTACACTTTGTGAACTTCAATTTGCATACAAAAATTCATGTTACAGTAAACCACGTCCATGTCAATTGCTTGTTATAATTAGGGCTACGGGTACTTAGGGTAGTATGTGGTATTATTGTTTTTGGTGTTAACCAGCTGATGCGATTACAAGCTGTGATATAAGCACGTTCTTATGGATTGAGGTTATTATTTAGCATACAATAGACGTCAGTGATTGGTCGATGACCCGCGAAACGGGGACATTTGGAACAAGGGTAAGGTTAGGCTCTACTGTCGATGGTGAGTGAAGTTTGCGAGCTTTGTTTGCAAGAAAACTTGCTTGCGCTCGGTAAAAATCAGTCCAGTCACAAATATCATTGTTTATTCCAAGTGACATACCTACTTAAATGGATTAAAGCCAGTGTTTGTATACGTAAAGCAGCGATCGTCTATGATGGTCGTAAAATATAGCAGTAACAGCGATCGGTGGTGCGTGTGTATTTTTTGCAGTTTTTATTTTATTCAATAACAGAAAACGGTTTTACTATGAATATTATTTTTGTTCGTGCCTTTCCTAATACCCCCCAGGTATTAAGAGGCCAAATTTATGTTATTAAGACAATATTACGTATTTAGAGAGGTTTTAAGTTCTTACAACTGCTAGATTCAGAGGGCCTAGTCTACAATGCTACAAGCAACTACACGGGCGCGGGGTTTTGGGGGTTCAAGCCCCCCCCCCCCCGAAATATTCAAAATGTTGACAAAATCTGATACTTTTTGAAGAAACACTAGTGAGTTCATGTACATTTTTGTTATTGAATTTTTTTGACCCCCCTGAAATTAAAACCCCGTGGCTACACCCGTGGACTAGGCCCTCTGGTTAAATTATAAAGTAACGAATTTGGTTAATTCCAACAAGAATTTTGTCTGTGGTTTTTAGAATATAAATCTTTACGATGAATTGCAATCGCTATCTTACTTACTGACCAATTACTTATATAATTATTTATTATAAAAACATATTGTTTATAGAAATACCTCTTAGGAAGAATAATTAAGATTAAAATTGACACTACTAAAGCAATAACTCCTCTTAGTTTATTTAAACCATTTATGTTTGTTCTGATGCAAGCAAATTTAAATTAACTAACACGCAGTTATTTAGCGGTACCACCCAGAATAGCATTTCAATTCATTGGAATTTAATTGGATTTTGTTACAATGATGCCACGGTACAGCATCTAATAAAATGCAAATGGCATGCAGTCATGATCGGAGAGACCTTTTCAACTCGGGATTCTTGGAGGCTAGTGACTTCATCTGGCTTTCCTCACGTAATTATACCTACACGATATATAGAGAAAAAAACTCATGAGTTTAGTTCATAATTATGACGCTTTTGTAACACGAAAGTTATTGATTCTGATGTTCCAAAACATCTCAAAAGGATTACTTATGTTTTACAAATTATTTTCGTACACAAAAACCCCATTGGTGCGGAGTTTTGCTGGTAGAGTTTTGGCGAGTAATAATAATTTGATAATTAATAATTAAAAAATAAAATAAATAATTAATAATTTAATAATAGTAGTTTCATAATAGTTGTAGTTATTAGTGTTTTTTTACTTTTAATAATTTGTAATGATAGATTCTGTGAACTTTGATGTTACTCATATATTCTGTAAATTTTTAGGCAGTTTTCGAATTACTAGTAGTATAATCATCCCGAATGATCCTACACCCTAATGGCGTAGTGTAATAACTTGTCCGATTAAAATATTTTTTTTTGCTGTGTAGGAAGGTGCGTTGGAACAGAAGTAATTTTAGTCTATAAGACGATTCAAAATGATACTTGTGATTTCAATAAATAAAATTATTTGATTTGATTTGGCCTAACTCTCGATGGATCGACGTCATTTTAAAGATCACAGGAAGTCGGTGGATGGAGATGGATTAAGACACTTCGTCGTGGCATCCTGTGGAGGTGGCTTATGTCCAGCAGTGGACTTCTACCGTAAGGAAATAACTATACTGTACAATATACAGGGCGTAAAAAGACTACTCCCGAAAACTGAAACAGTGCATTCAGACCATGATTCTGAAAATATTTAAGCTGATTATTCAGCTATTATTTTATTTTTTTATTTTTTTTATTTCCGTGTTTATACACGGAAAAAAAATCTTACTTTTGGGCCGCTTTTTTCGTGTTTTCTTTAGAAATATCCATAAAATATTGCTAAAGGAACACAAAAACCTAATTTCCATAATTAAAAATACGTTAATAAATAAAAATGAAAAAAGCAATGTAAACCACATAAAAAATATTGGCGCTACAGGTCGATCAGCTCACCGGGAGCGTTGAACTCGCGCGGCCGGAATAAATGCGTACATTGTTGGCTGACAAATACGATACGAAACGAAAAAAACAGGTTTTCTCCAGTATGAACCTCTCAGGTGAAAGCTATTTTATATAGCTATGATATAGGTAGCTTTACCAGTACCTTCAGTATTCGAGAGCCGTCTTTTTACACGCTGTATATTAGCGCATGATAACAATATGCCACAGTAGCAGTTCTGAACTGTAAACCTAGTAATTTAATTTAATGTTTACTTCAAAATATAATTTTATTATAGTCGAGGTTAAAAAATAGACTTTCTTTTACGTAATTAATTTAGTCTGGGCGGGGTGAGGCACCGGACGCTTTGTACAATGTTGAGATGACCCGCAAAAACATTGTTTGTAATTTTTAAACATAAATCGAGAACGCACCGTCATCACAAAATATTACAGAAAGTCTTTTTGTAAGAAATATGTAAAAGCGACGTTTAAAAAATATTATTATTGCGTCTCTTTTTTGCATTAATATTTCATTAATATTTTACCGTTTTATCTTTTGAAATATTTTTACCGTTCAAAACATTGAATTTTAGTGCAAAATGTAAGGTACTTAGGTATGTAAATTTTTCCTTTTGCAAAGCAGCAGGTGGTTTTAAATAATTTATAAATTATCGCTTATTACCTAACAGTTCCTGTCCCCCGGTTCGGGACCGCTCGATTGGGCCGATTTACAGATTAAACGAATTTCAATAATTATTCGATTTTGACTTATCGTTTGGCAATTCAGCCGGATAGTGCGAGATCGGGAACCTGGTTCGTAATAATAATAATATTATATGCTATTATTTTTAAAATGTATCAAATAATTCGTTTACTCTTAGACTCAGTACTAAAGTAGGGAAAAATTACTCTACGTTAATTGCTAAATTCGGGCCGGTATAATTTTAGCTGTGGCTCAGTGAGTAGCCGGCTGAGACGCGAAAAGCGCGAGTTCGATTCCTCCGACCAAACGTTTACAGGACCTGCAAATATTAGTTCCGGGCCTGTGTGTTGTGGCTTGTGGTACCATGGGACTCTTAGTTCTCGATACCTACCCACGATACAGGAAATCCTGTGAACAGATCCCCTGATCACCAGGATCTATCAGTAACTAAATTATAAGCATATCTTAGGGGATCTATTAGTAAAAGGGATCTAAGCCACTAAACTATATAGGAGATCTATAAGTACAAGGGATCTAAACCATAGGATCTATCAGTTCTTAACTAATTTGGGATCAAGATCTAACAACGTGTATGTTGGATGTAAAATTTCAGTTGCTTTAGTTATAATAGTGATTGTGATTGCAAAATGGCTACACAACTAGCAATTCCCGCTAACTTCACACAGAATGCTGTGGTGGTACTAACTCATCTAGTACTTTTATAAATTTCCCAAGAGCATACACTTTGTTTACTCGATTCGTGTATTGCTATTATTGTTAGTGACATAAATAATAAGTACTCTATAGTTTTAGAAAAGTTACGACTATACACCACGTAGTACGTGTTCCCGTCTCACGACCTTTGAGCGGGGTCGCGGTCGGTGCTCATGAGGAAGGACCTCAAAATGGTCAACGAAACGTCAGCAGGAGAATAGTAAAGTACGTGGTGTATAGTCGTTATTTTTCTAAAATGATACCAAGCCACGATAACTTCAATTCTATTACTCTATAGTTATTGGTTTTTAAAGAGTTAACCCACACTTAAAAGAAATTAGTAAGATTGATAAATAGATAGAAAAAATAGTAAGATTTTATAATATCCCAAAAATCACCAACCAGGCGGGAATCGAACCCGCGACCGTCTCCTTTGCCACTGACTGACTAATCAGTTGACTATTGCGGGTTCGATTCCCGCCTCTGAACAAGTATTTGTACGATCTGCAGATAATTGTTCAGGATGTTCTGGGTATGTTCTATATATAATAAAAAAATATCTATCTATGTTTTTTTTTTTCTTTTTTTTTTTTTATGCTACTTGACAAGCAGTCAAGCTTACGGCCCACCAGATGGAAAGCAGTTACCGTAGCCTATGAACGCCTGTAACACCAGAGGCATCACAAGCACGCTGCCGACCCGGAGACATAAAAATTAAAAGTCTCATGTACCTGTAATTTCACCGGCACCCGTACCCTTCAAACCGAAACACAGCAATGCGAACACTACTGCTTGGCGGCAGAAATAGGTACGGTGGTATAACTTCTTCGGATGAACTCTTTCACAAGAAGTTCTACTACTAACAAATTCTAATAATGTATGTAATGTTCTATGTAATGTATTGTAATAATATATCAGTTATCTAGTACCCATAACACAAGCTCTGCTTAGCTTGTGGCTAGATAATGTTGTGTGAAATGACCAGCATTATTTATTTATTATTTATTTTATATATTTATTTACTAAAAAACTTGTTAAAAAAAAACTAAGTACTTTATATTTACCTTACAAACTAGGTAAGTTCCGAGAGCCCTTCAAAACAGGACCAACCTAGTTTGGGTATGTTTTCCTGCATTGTTAAAACCATATCGTGGTGTTTACGGTCTAAGAATAGACTTCTATGTCTCCTCCCGTTGATGTCATAAAAGCCGACACCTGGTTTGGGCAATAGCATCCACCTGAGTACTCAACACCAATACTGCGACCACCGATCCGCCTGCCATGCGTGGTGATTATAGCAAATCCCCCCATTGAATTCTATGGGGGAGGCCTCGTCGCACAGTGGACGTCTAACGAATGATGATGATGATGATTGGTATTTTATGATGGTACCTATACTCTAGCAATAAAAACGATTCATAGGTCAAAGTCCTAAGCAACAGGTCAACGCCCTCTGAGGTCAAGGCTTATGAACTTGGAATGCAATTCCTATTCTGCATTTAAAAAATGCAAATGGCGACGGCTATGAAAATAACGAATATTTATGCAAATTGCATATTTGGTGATCAAATAATAATTTCTTCCTTAATAATTGTTATTTACGAGACAATAATAAATACAGCCTAAGATTAAATGATATGTGACTTGTGTCCGCTCGCGGCTTCGTTCGCTTTATATACCTACCAGGGTAAAAAGTCAGACTCAATGCAGGTTGATGTATCTGCGTACTTACAAAATTTGATGTTACGGACAAACATGCAAACTTTTGAATATATAATATTTATAGGATGTTTTCGCTCCAAACTTAACCAAAACTTAACAAAATAAACATAAAATTAAGCTTGAATTTAACCTCACGTGTCTAAAAACCGTTTTGTGCCTGCATGCGAGTAGGTACACACACTCGGAAGCAGTTTTTTTTTTAGAAAGTTTGCTCTTTTTCTAATAAGACAAGTCCGGAATAAAATCGATATAGACTTACTTACCAGAACTTACTTAGCGATTCTGCATTAGGTTTCTAAACACGTTCGTCACGCTAATAAAGAAGAAAAGATTAATAAATGTTTTTTAAATGTGTAAAATACAACCAAAACAAAATACTTAATTCGTTAATTATTTCGAGGTCAGCCATGTTTATCAATGATCTTTATGTGCAACAGAAAACTTTTAAATTTCATTATGTACTTTTTTCCGTATACAATAATAAAAATCTACATTTCTTTAGAGCGTAAAGAATAGAGTCTCAAATCGAGTGGATTATTCGAAGAGCAAATAGTTTCATTCAAGGCTTCGAAATTCAAAGGGACGAATAACGGTGTAGGAGTAACGGTATAACAATAAAATGTAGTTCCAATTTTAAATCTTGACTTCACTTGCATCGCGGACTCGATTCAAATCGATTCAGAGACAATTGCGACATTTCGTTTTATTATTTTTGAATTTAGAATTCGAAGTAACTGGCAGTCAGAAGTTATCCTACAAATAAAAGCTAATACCAAATAGGTTTTGTCTGGATGCAGTTATTGAGTAAGTTAAATCTAAGTACAGTTTTCCATGATTTTCGTTGACACCGTTTTTTTTTGCTTGTGCAAACTGTACAATAATTGGCCGATAGTAAATACCGCGTATGCAGAATGTGTATTCTAAAAAATATGTTTGATCACTTATAACGCCTTATGCCTAATACTTTTAATAATTAATGTCACGTTAAACAGATCTTTGCAGAAAAAAAAAACTTAACCAAATCAACATAAAAGTTATTTTCGAAAGATAAACCTCCTGAAATATTAATTCTTACTCTAAATAAAATTACTTTTAATAGAACATAAAAACAACAAAAACTCTTAATCCAAACAAAAACACTGAATCCATATTTGTTATCATAAACGGATATCAAAATCGATTCAGATCACTGACCTCTATCTCGGCGCAAATCTGCCGTTTGCGCTAGTCCTTCCGACACTAATACTAGCTGCACTAGTCCTAGCTGCAATAAACTAGTACTAGGTACCCAAGAAAACGCTATGACATTAGTATTGATATCGCGTAGGTATATCATCCATTAGCTTCCGTCCACGGCTTCGCTCGTTTGGTATCTGAATAAAAAGTAGCCTATATCCAGGCCACAATCTATCTCTACACCAAACATGGTCATCAGAGGCCCAGTTCTCTAAATTATTTTACACTGAAAGTTAACCGAATCGAGACTGAATTGTGAATTGACAGAAAGTTGGTATTCTGCTCCCTCATCATTAACAATTTAGTCTACTTTCAATTCACGGTGACTACCATAAGAGTAGGATGGTTTTATACATATAATTGGAAAGAGTAGAGACAGACTCCATCTACTTGAGCTAAAATTATCGAAAAAACTTTGAATCGTTCAAGTTTCGGTCACATTTCGATATAATCACATTACAGTGTTGTATTATAGGTTAAGAGAATACAATTTCTGACATTTAAGACATCGACACAAGATTGAAACATGATCCGAAATCTATTTGAACTAATTTTTAAGTTATAGAATTTGGCCTCTGTTCAGCTTTTACGGCGTGAACAAGCAACAAAACTTTCGTATTTCTACTATTAGTAGGACACTGACCTCAAAAAATATATTTTTATAATTTTTTTTTGAGGTCCGTGTAGTGTAGGTTTACTATAGTTACATCTATTACTTCGCATCTCAGTAAAAAAGGATATCAGTAATAATCAGTATACATATATTGTACCAGATTTCAACAATTTGTTTCACTTGCAATATAAGCCAGTCACTTTTTTTTTAATGGCCTCTGAGTAAACACTAAGTTTTGCCAATGTCAAGTAGCATAGATTTATTCAAATAATGTCAAGTCGTCAAGTCCTCTGTCAAGTCATTTTCTAATAAAACGACGGCAGTTTACTAGAATGGTCCTGGTCAATTTCCACCCCTTCGAAAAGACACGCAATACACTTATTTTATTTAAATTCACTACCATGTGCTCTTTTTAGGATACACCGGTTAAAATGCCACCAAAATTACACGATATAACTAAAAAAAACACTAGAAATTGAAATAAAATAAAAACAAACGACGTCTCCTTTCGAAAGAGCAGAAAAAGTCCTAGTTAAAACTTACATAAACAAAATATATCTTACATTGAAAAACCAGTAAAAACTTCGCTTTTAAAAATGGAACACGAAAGTTAAAATCGTTTTAAAATCGTCCTAGATACAGTGACCGACATCGGCGCGGCTCTAGCGCGTACGCAGGCCCTCCCGATACTAACACTAGCCACATTGGAACAGCCCAGGAAAACGAATCGAAGAATGGAATTAGTATTGTAACCGCGTCCCTAATAGTGACGCGTTGCACTTGTTGATGAGACCATTGTCATTCAGCATAATATACTTATAAAACAATCCTTGACAGAGTCTATTATACTAAGGGCCTTATTCATAATATTTTTTTAAACCTATTTTGGTTAAAATAGCTTTTGTCTTCTTCTCTCTGATGTAAAATGTCATACGTCAAAACAAGACAAAACATATTTTAACTAAATTATTATGAATAAGGGGGTATTTAGAGTTTGCCGTGGTGTTTCCGAACCTCTCTATCTCCTCCCGTGGATGTATTAAGAGGTTACCAGTAGGGTAGCAGCATCCATCTGAGTACTTAAAACCAAACTGCGATCACCAATCCGCCTGCCAAGCGTGGTGATTATGGCAAATAGACCCATCACATTCAATGGGGTAGGCCTCGTCCGGCATTGTACGTAAACAGGCTGGTAATGATGATGATGATGATATAACAATTAGTAAATGATCGCTATATACCTACTCCACTAACTATGTTGTATAAACGATACAGTTCAGTGCGCGCACGCAACAAGGTGTGCTATTTGTACTTTATGTACTAACATACTTTGAAGTTATTATACTTTACTCTATGGTATATACTATATGGTTTTTAACTTTGAAATTTCAATTTTAAAAGTAAATTTAACACATTGGTGCAACACAAGACGTTACGTAGGACGCAAGAGGGGGGTAGGGGTTCGATTCCCGCTGCGGGACAAATATTCATGATCTGCATTTGTTCCGGTCTGGGTGTTGTGGTACGATGGTACTCGTAGTTTCTGATACCCACGGCACAGGGAAACCTAGTGTGGGATCAGCCCCAATATTCCCTAACTGAAAGTTACTCGGTGATTTGACAAGTTAAATGACCATCAAAAAAAAATTGTTAATTGATCGTAATTTTACTTGTCAAACGTTGGTCACCGAGTGACTTTCAATTGGGGAATAATTCAACAGGACTATGTATGTTACTGTCGGGTCTTATGTTATGTTATGATATGTTATAGTTACTCTGACAAACATCATCAACCGAAGACGTCCATTGCTGCTTTTAATTTGATACCAAACATGACAGCAAGAGTCACGTAAAACAGCTACCCCCTGTTTCATAATCTTTCTCTAAACCTATTTCAGTTCAAATAGCTTTTGTCTTGTTTTGGCGTATGACATTTTACATCAGAGAGAAGAAAACAAAAGCTATTTTAACTGACTTTGAAACAGACCCTCAGGCAGAGATAAATAGACGTTACCTAGCACGTACTAATGCTTAGTATTTGCCCTGTCTCTCTAATACGCGTATTTTAAGGGTGCGCTCCGAAAATATAATGCTGATTTGCCTAGTTATTGTGAGTAAACATATCACATCAGTATAATAACTGAAATACGTGATTTTTCAAACTTTTTCCATCGATGACCAAGCCAGAAACACAATTGCCAGACATTTTCTCGATACTTTATTTTTTTGATAGTTATGCCTTTATATTACATTTTTTGAAATTTCTAGGAAACAACTTCAGTCACATATCCAAAATAAATACTCACCGAAGGAAAATATTGTTTATTATCCGTGACCAAACCAAAATTTACCTAGACTAATTAGTATTCTCATAATAAATTAAATAAGATTTGAGACTGTACTTCTGTGCAAGATATGGTTATGCCATATTCAATCTTATTCCGTTAATATTTGCGTCTAAAAGGCGATTCATACATATTATATTTTCGGAGCGCACTCTTAAACATTTGTGTGACAGTGACAGGGATAGGTCTACGCATTAGTACGTGCTAAGCGAGGTAACTCTGCGCAAAATGATTCACCAATAGTTGTACCGTATCACAAGGTGCTTGCCCTGTACCATACTACCTTCCGCGACTGCATACGAGTCTTTGTGTTTGTCTGTTTGTTCGTATTCAGCACACGTTGCAAGGTTGGCTTGTGGTATGAATACGCTGATCTAAACAATAGACTGCGTCAAGCGAAAATATCAATTAATATTGTACGGACACAGTTAAATTTCTTGTGGCAAAATAATGGTCAGAGATGACCATAACTTCAAGCAAAAATTACAATTGAAATTGTTAGGGATAGGGTTCAAGTTTATATGGCAAAAAATGCTTTAGTTTATTTGAACGTCAAGTGAAAATATCAATTGGAGATATAGTGATAGAGTCTAAAGTACTGTGGCTTATAAAAAATAGATATATAGCAAACGCCAAGCGAAAATATAGATTTAAGTTATGTGTGTAAGGTTGAAAATGTTATGGCAAAAATAAACTAGAGATGGGATAGGGAACTGGATGAGTTCCTTAGTATTGTTCACGACAAAAGAATTAAGAGGAAATGAAATGTTATGTAGTTTATTGTTAGGATAATGGTTTATTATGGATGCGGAAATAAAAAACAAATGTTATATCATGATTTAATACAGAAGCACAGTACCATTGTATGTTATTTAATGTAACTATGATAGTTGCCATCGCTAGTATAGTAAGTAATAGGTAATACCAATGATCGGAGGGTTCCCAACGAGTATCACCCAAACGAGTAACACTGTTACTCGTTGGGAATTTTATTCCTATCGAGTAAAAGTGTAACTCAATGGGATATAAATTAAAAGAAGTATTCCCAACGAGTTTCACCCAGTGTAACACTGTTACTCGATAGGACAAAAACATCCCAACGAGTAACATCGCTACAAATTAAGCCATTTTGTTTTAGTTCGGTTATAAAAAAATATACGTTGCTATTTAGTTGAAAGTGTCTATACTTCGTTTCGTACTGTCCAATGGTACTTTCGATTTAAGGCTGAGGATCGATACCAAAGCAGTCACGCAACCAGCTATGGAAAGTTATCCTGAGGAGGATTTGATCATGATAAACGCAAAATTGGTGTGGCGACCACAAACCGGACGACGCGGTAGAGGAAGGCCCTCCACTCGATGGACTAAAGTCATCATAAACGTCATAGGAAGTCAGTGGATGGAGGCGGCTCAAGACCGTTCGTTGTGGCATTCTAAGGGTGGGGTTTCTAGGAGGCCATATGTCCAGCAGTGGACATCTACGCGGTGATGATGATGGTGATGATGAAGGTGTACGGACAGACGGACAGACAGATAGATGGACGTAACGAAACTATATAAGGGGGTACCGTTTAAGTAATTTGGCTTCGGAAGTTTTAAAATTTAATGGACTTATGGTTGCCTGGTACAAACATGTACCTCTACATACCACAAACACAGTCCATTCCATCTAAATAAAAAAAAAAAAATGCTGGACATTTCACACAACATTATCTAGCCCCAAGCTAAGCAGAGATTGTGTTATGGGTACTATATAACTGATATACTCAATACAATACATTACATACATAGATATTTTTTATTATACGTAGAAAAATACCCAGAACACCCTGAACAATTATCTGCAGATCGTATAAATATTTGTTCAGAGGCGGGAATCGAACCCGCAAAAAAAACCTATCTGAAGGTTGTTTGGTAGAGATTGCTACCTACTAGGCGATAAGACCGCCCATTATATAACATTATCATCATCGACATGTCTACTGCTGGATATAGGCCTCCTTTATAGAACGCCACGAAAAACGGTCTTGAGTCGCCTTCGGCCTCCATCGGATCTACCGAAGGCCCGCAACCGTAAAAATGTGTAACATCATTATCATCATCATCATCAGCCTGTAGAAGTCCACTGCTGGACATAGGCCTCCCCCCTAAAACACCCTCTCATGAACACCCTTGTTATGTATAAAAAAGTTATATGGTATTAGTTGTTTTTTTTGCGAGATTTTTTTTTCTATGCTATAAAACAACATCTGCCTTCAATATAAAAACACCATTAGCCCCTTATAGCCCGTGATTCCAGCATATTCATACTTTAACTACGACATGTTTAATTTAATGTAGTGTTAGTGTCGCAGCCCGTGCAGGAAGACATTGTCACGTACTGCCTGTCCTCGAGCGCGGCTCCAGTGTCAGGGACAATACGAGAAAATGACGCACGAGAATGATATAGGTTCTACGTTTTACAAAAGAAACAGATCGAATCGCCGCAGTTCTGACGTGAAAGTTTCATAAATTATTTATCAGGGAAATTCGCTGAAATTCGGGGTATCAGGAAGTGCTATATATATATATATATAAGAGCTGCCAAACGGCATAGACTCACTGGTAATAAGACGGTAGGGCTTTCGATGTTCTTGCTTTATTTCACAAAGCATTAAGAAGCCCAGCAGAAACGTAATAGTAAAAAAAACTTTTGTTATTAATGCTCGCCGCTAGCTTAGCTAATGTTAATATATAAAATACCACAGTGACAATTATAGTGCAAAATTTCCATTTGTAGATTTGTGTTTTACTTTAAATAGTGTAAATCATGTAAGTATTACATAATCCACAAAGTTGGAAACCCCTTAACTGACCCCGACACTACATAACATGACAAAATATATAGGGATATATCTATCTATTCCACATCCAAAGATGCCCTAACCGATAGGTCACCGGTAGCACGCGAATGAATTTTGCTTCTAATTTGGCTATTATTTCTACAAACTCCATGAAACTTTTGTACACATGATCAGTACACTAATATCTAGAGCCTGCGGCAAGGCTATTCTCTATTTCACGATAGGTTTGCAACAGGCCAGGGCCCCAATTCTACTAAACAAATTGTGTTTGAATTTTTTATGAATTATTACAAAATTGTAATTTTTGACACATTTGCTAAAAGTGGCCATTTTGAGATAATTCATTAACAATTCCAACACAATTTGTTTAGTAGAATTGGGGCCCAGGCGTAAATTGTGCAATCATTGCTGTCACATGTCACAAATGTCACATTTCTCATACAAAAAGTCTCCCCTTTGGACCCACGATATTGTGCGATAATGGACACGCACCGCTTTTGAATAGTAAACAAGATATAGGATGTAACAGTGCGACAGTGGAATTATATCGGATGCTACACAACTCAACCAAAATCGCTCGGATGCTGCGTGCCTACCACTTGTGTACAGAATATACAGTAGGTATTGTGTAGGTACACAATAACTGATGAATTATCGTGATTAATGCGTCTTGATCCCACACTACACAGTTATTTGTTTTGTACGTAACAGGAACTACGAGTACCAAGGTACCACAACGCACAGAAAAGGTAAAAAATCTAGAAAACTCTTCAACGAAGTTCGATTTAAGTTAAGCAATGTTGGTTGCGGTAGTAAGATGGATGGGTGACCGTTTGGATGTAAATGCATGAATGTTTTTATGTGGGTATTTCCCGTGGTCTACCTACACTTTCCACCTAGGAGAGGAGGGCCAAGGAAACAAAAATATTCCCCGCACTAAACCTAGTAATCACAGAATTTTTGTGTTTTGCTTACTACCATCCAAAAACATACCGAATACCTACGATACAAAATATTGTACGTGCGAAATACACAAAATCCGTATTCCAGAAACGCGTCGCGTTTGAATCAATAAAATCAGTCGTATCGAAATAAAATTTCATTGCTGTCAATTCACAGTGGATTATGCTGGAAGCTGTGGATGGAATTCGGAAACCAGAAGTCTGAATAAGTGAATAATAAGTGGAATGAATTCTCTTGAACACTCCTTAATTTAAATCACATACAGCAACACATAGCTATGGCTTAAAATGTTTTTTTTTATTTACGGCGGGCTAGTTTGATTTCAAATTCTGTGAGCGCTGAACAAGTTAAGCGAATGTAATGGATCAAAGAAACTACAAATAAAAAAAAACTAACAACATAAATATGTAACATCAAATAAAATATGTACTTATGTTAGTTTCTAAGCTATATAGTTTATATATATATTTATATATATTTTAGTTAAAATAGCTTTTGTCTTGTTTTGACATATGACATTTTACATCATAGAGAAGAAGACAAAAGCTATTTTTAACCGACTTCCCAAAAAGGAGGAGGTTCTCAATTCGGTTGTTTTTTTTTTTTTTTTTTTTTTTTTTTTTAGAATCCAGTTCTGATGATGGGATCCATGAGGAATTGAGGGAACTCCTCAAATATTGTAGGCATACATATGGTGATTTTGATATTTTCAGCAAGACACCAAGCATTTGCATTCAGAAAGTATCATAATCCTTTCACCACTATGGTTCTTTCATAATTTTTTTTTCATCCAAAATTATTTAGTCGAATACAATGGCGGAAGTCGGTTTTTTAAATGAAAAGTTATTATTTATAACTAAAATAGGTTTAAATAACTTTTCATTTAAAAAACCGACTTCCGCCATTGTATTTGACTAAATATTTGGATATAAAAAAATCATGAAAGAACCATAGTGGTGAAAGGGTTAGGATACTTTCTGAATGCAAATGCTTGGTTTGTTGCTGAAAATATCAATCGCCATATGTATGCCTACAATATTTGAGGAGTTCCCTCAATTCCTCATGGATCCCATAATCAGAACTGGATTCTGAAAAAAATGGGACCAATCTGGAAGTATATCTATTCAAATAAAAAAAGAATTTTCCAAATCTGTTCATAAACGCCGGAGATATGAGGTAACAAACATAAAAAATAAAAAAAAAATACAGCCGAATTGAGAACTTCCTCCTTTTTGTGAAGTCAGTTAAAAATAATTATGAATAAGGCCCTTAATCTTTAGTTGTAATTTAGTAGACAGTTCCTGAAACTCATAGCGGCCAGGATGGATGCAGCTAGAGTTTTTACCGAAGCACTGGACAAAGGTGCACATTGTGCAATCCTATATGTGCTACTTGACTAAGTACCTACATCATTATCCTTCATCTCCAACAGCCCTTAGACATTCACTGCTGGACAAAGCTTTCCCCCATAGAATGCAATGGGGGGGATTGTCCATAATCACCACGATTGGTGATCGCAGTTTGGTGTTAAATGCTCAGATGGATGCTGCTGCCCATCCCCTGATGCGATCTCTTAGTAAGGCTTTTACTACATCCACGGGAGGAGAAGGAGAGGTCTATTTTTAGGCCGGACACACCACGGCACCCGGATACACCACGGCACATTATTATTATAATTAAATGTAATTTGTATTTAAACAATCAATGCGTAATGTAATTTGTTTAACACAAACTTAACCTGGATCTGTATGAGGTGTGCCAGTAGACCGACAATACCATACAAAACGAAGTTGCCCATGTTTTTGGAAAGTACCATTCTGAGCTGTTTTTTTTATCGTGTAAAAAGTATCTAGGGCCGCAGTGTTTTAGTTTTTAACCGACTTCACAAAAAGGAGGTTCTCAATACGGCTGTATTTTATTTTTATTTTTTATGTTTGTTACCTCATATCTCCGGCGTGTATGAACAGATTTGGAAAATTCTTTTTTTATTTGAATAGATATACTTCCAGATTGGTCCCATTTTTTTCAGAATCCAGTTCTGATGATGGAGTCCATGAGGAATTGAGGGAACTCCTCAAATATTGTAGGCATACATATGGCGATTTTGATATTTTCAGCAACAAACCACAAGCATTTGCTTTCAGAAAGTATCATAATCCTTTCACCGCTATGGTTCTTTCATCATTTTATTTTCATCCAAATATTTAGTCGAAAACAATGGCGGAAGTCAGTTTTTTAAATGAAAAGTTATTCGAAAAACACAATCAAATTCGACTCATTTTCACGACCGAAGCGCACAAAAATCTGTGCTTGATCTCATTTTAGTTTGAGTTGGTCGGCCGAGTCTCTAAGTTAGAAAAACTCCTTTCCTCATAGTTTTAAAAAGTTGATACCACCCCCATACATAACTCAATCCGGGATCAAAGTTATGATTAGGCTATCAGGAGCTGATCAAGAAAATTTTCTCGTTAGGTTTCCTCGCTCATTTGACAACTTCAAGCCTTGGATGTTTGCTTGAGTATAACGGAGGACGAAGGTTCCCATCCTTTTATGAATAAGTTTTGGATTTTTAATTAAAACCAAAAGTTGTTGGACAGATGCCTTAGCAAGAGCAATAGCGGTTCAGTTCAAAAACTATTCAGTACAAAATATCGGTTCCGTGATGTCCGCAGCTATATTTAAAGGCACAGTAGCAGAAGGTCTATAGAGTTCTGCGATTAAAGTTATTCAATGATGATGGATGTCAAATGACGAACCGATGTTTTGTACTGAATAGTTTTTGAACTGAATCGCCATATAAGAGCTCATGGCATGGTCTCTAGGTCTAGCTATGCGAGTCGCTACGAATTCTCTGTGAGATTATCACTGTTTATTTTAAATTTGACAATGGACATTTTGATGATTGGATATAGCCTGCCACGACGAACGGTCTTGACCCGCCTACATCCGACTGCGACTTCCTGTGAACTTTGAAATTTAGTCGGTCCATCGAGAGGTTACTGCGTCGTCCGGTTTGCGGTCACCACTCAAGAACCTTTATTTCTCAACGGTAGCCAGTTTTGTAAGCCATATGGCCGGCCCATTGCCACGTCAACTTGCTAATTCTGCAGAACAAACATACGAGGTAAGATAAATAAAAGCTTGTAATATAAATACCATCGCTTAACATTGTCATTAAAATTAATAATCACCTTGAACTTCCAGCTAACTTACATTACTTAGGCCTCTTTGTACGAAAACACACGTGCGTATACTAAATCCTCAATAATGGAGTGAGTGTATCCCGCGCTGACTGTACTAATGGTTTGATTCCACTTAATTTATCGTGTTCGTAGCGCTATAAGCTATTGTCTTCTTTTGGGTAATGTTGTGTGACTAGTTTAGTTCCATCGCTAAGGGTTTAGATCAATTAGGAGGCCACGGAGGCCGTTATATCGCGGAGAAATAATTTACATATGTTTACCTACGCCCGTGCGCAACTCAGCACAACTAATATTTAGTGAGATTATAATTTGAAGTTGAAAATTGCTTTAAAAAACTAGTTTAAATAGTTGCAATGGCGAAAGAACTAGTACAGGCAAATTAGCAAAAAGTGTGGACCTAAGTCGTGTAGTCGTGGATTCTTATGGAAACGTTAGATGACACGAACAGAAGCTTATCCTAGGTTTGCACCGTTTCTGGCGCTTACGGAACCCTTTTAAATATTAGGTACAAACTTAAAAAGGCCGTAAATTTTAAAATAGAAAGAAATTACTTGATGCAAGTTAAATTGCGTATAGAGAGACTGTCTTAGTGCATTATGATTTTAATAAAAACCACGTGCATGTAGGGAACACAGTGTTGAACAAATGCATCTTCCGTAAATAAATACCAGTATAAAACTTCCGGCGGATGTAGTACTAATTAAATGAATAAGTTTAAGTCAATTTCCAGAACTACATTTATTTTCCCCGAAGTAGAGCGACCATAAAATATGGAAAAGTGCCTTCCGTGAGACGCACCAAGGTGCAACCCTGGTAATGTATTTCTAACATTTTTCTGATAAGTCTATCAATTTGCACAGACTAAATTAATTTTCCCGGAGCCACAATACCCACAAAAAGTTTTTTTTGTAAATTATTTTTTTTGTATGTTCCGTATGTCGGATTTAAAAAATACTTGGTGCAAATGTAGATCATAACGGTTCAAAGTCTATGCCAAATTGCACCGACTACTTCTATTTCCCCCATTAAGTTACGGATATTATAAGGTTTTCACCCTGTTCCGGAGGGTGAAATTACTGATGCTTATTATTAGAGGTGATTTTTAAGCCATACAAAACAATTAGAAAAGTTTTCATGACTACATCTAATTAGTTCCACACTTTTGCAAAAAATCACCTAATTTGACTGTACTAAACCAGCATTGTGATAGGATCAGAGGCCTTACCATGAGCTCTTTGCGATTCAGTTCAAAAACTATATTCACTAGTACAAAATATCGATTCGTCATCATTGAATAACTTGAATCGCAGAAATCGCTGAATAGAACTTCTGCTACTGTGCCTTTAAATATAGCAATGGACATCACGGAAACGATATTTTGTACTGAATAGTTTTTGAACTGAATCTCTATAAGAGCTCATGGTAAGGCCTCAGTGCGCCTCGCAAAGGCATTTTTATGCACATATTATGTCACAATTTGTTTCAGTAGGTACATGCTGTATGCTGTGTGTCCGGCTTAAGAATAGACCCCTCCGTCTCCTCACGTGGATGTAGTAAACCCCTAACAATAAAGGATTAAGTACACCAGGGGATGTGCAGCAGCACCCGTCTCAGTACTTTACACCAAACTGCGATCACCAATCCGCTTGCAAATCCCTCCATTGTATTTAATGGGGGAGGCCTCCGTCCAGCAGGAGTTGTAGACAAGCTGGTGATGATAAAGTGTTTTCTTTCACCGTTTGAGATCACTTAATAAGACGCACATCATTTTTTCAAGTTTCCCAATTACAGTAGCATTATGGCAATGGGAAACGCAAAACTGGAGATGATGTTAGCAGCCTAAGCGCTATCTAAATCTTAGGAAACTTGAATAGATTTTTTTTTATTATTTTGTTATTTAAGTTGTATCGTTTAGTCTATGTCTTTTATTTATTTATTTTTGTGCTTTTTTTAGTTTTCATTGTGTTAGCACGCCTTAATTGTTACCACCTTCTTGGTTGGCAGGTAGAAAATGACTTTGGCATTATGCCTGTAACTAATCATAGTGCTGACAAAGATTCGTTTACTTTATAAATTTATTTAAGTTTAAGATCTCATTAGAGACCAGAAAACTTTCACTTATTTTATTAAATAAATGAAAGTTAAATCTGAACGCAGTTAAGGTAACCTAGGTACTCTGTTAGGAAACTTTGTTCAAGGAAGATACAATTTACCTTCAAGTATTTACAAGCAAGATCAGAGGAGGTTGCTCATAGAATTAAAGTAGGTGTTATGATAGTGGATTTCCACTTTGCTTTCCTAACAAATAGAGATTAAAAGAGAAGCAAAAATATGTATTAAAACTTCCTTAAAATTAAAAGGAAAACATTCTGTGTGCTTTTATTATAGGAGGAATCATAGTTTTGAAAATATCTTAAATTTTGTCAAGCCTAAAGGAAAGGAGAGAGAAGTTTGCTCATGACTTTTGAGCAGGAGCTTGTTAACAATTTTCAATACTAATTTTTAAACAGAATTACTTGGAGATAGGAATCAGAACCTGTATGGATACTTTATTAGGATTAAACTGAAGGTACCTTCTATATTCTTATTGATAAAAAACCCGTTGGATTGAAAATAACTTGTTTTGTATACATTTTTACGATCTCAGTGGAACGGGAAACGGCGCGGGTCTTTATCTAAATCAGAAGATGGAGACAATTCTAATTAGCCCATTTTGATATTATGAGAGGGGATTCAGATGATGTAGTAGTCATTTTCGTCAGATACTGGATAACACCCTGAACAAATATCTGCGGCCCGTACAATTATTTGTTCCGAGGCGGGAATCGAACCCATAACCTCCTGCGTCGTGGGTGAGCCTTTGCCCGCTGCGCCACAGAGGTCGTCCATTGACATTGAAGAAAAGAGGCTAAATTGTCTTATGTGTAAGGCAGAATAATGGGATTACGTTGTCTTCTAAGTAATATGTACGTAGTAGTACCTACCGACAAATATTTATAGGGTCACCTTAAATATAAATTTAAATACTTGGTGGAGGAATTGGTTCAGTAGTAGGACAGCTCATTCATACAAACATATGTCTCACAGCGGGAGTCGAACCTGCTACCTTTCGCGTCTCGATCGAATACTTTCTCCACCGTGTCACGAAGATCGTCAACAGCTAGTAGGCACAAAACATGTTAATCAAGATAGGTATAAAAATGTTTCCTTTTTTTTCACTCAGCTTTAGTGAGGATAACATAATATAAACCATCGAGAAGGCTATGCGACTTATTTACGTATTTATGAATAAAATAGGATCCATTAGGGTCAGATTAGCAGATTTTAATTAATCTTTGTCAACGCAAAGTAGTACTTATTTACTCTAATTGCCGCAAAGACATCAGAAAAAGGTTTATGTGGGTAGACAAACACCAACAAATGCACAAGTCAGGCAAAGAGCGATTAGGGAACGAGACGGTGCGAGCGGGGGGAGACGACGGGGGGAGTTACGGAGACGTACAAGGGGGGAAGGGTATTGGCATGATAAAAGCCGATGCAGCGAATGTTCGGTCTCTTTTGGTACGCGGAACGTGGACGAGAACAAATGTGAGTCTTAGATTTAGTAATTATCTACCTACTTGTGTGTACTTATGGAATCATTTCGTGAAGTGTAAATTCTTTTAAAGTGGTACTGGATAGTAATTCGTTGTTAGTGATTACCTCTGATTGAGACCAACTAAAGTGGCAATCATAGGGATTCCTGAGGTATTATTTACCACCGAATAAAGAAAAATATTTTTATTTCGGTTGGTCTTTGGATGTTTCGGGAATCATAGGCGGGCTGTGATCCTATACCTACAGTGATTAATGAAATGATTGCATAGGTTTTTCATTTTAAACCTGAACTATTAATTACCTATAGTGATATTAGTTCCTTCCTTTTTCGATGTAAATAACTGAGAAAATTTTACTCAGTTGAGTTTTCTGGTGAGTACGATTGGTGATATCCGTTCATGGCTCATAGTACTATGGATGAATGGTCATCTGGTACGCAAGAATTTTAGGTTCGATTTCTGTTGCACCTTACTAACACATCCTTACACTACCTTTCCCATTTATTCTAACAAGTGGTGGTCGGACTGGAAACGCTTCGATAGCCATTTGAAGGAATAAAACCTTACTAACACATCCTTACACTACCTTTCCCATTTATTCTAACAAGTGGTGGTCGGACTGGAAACGCTTCGATAGCCATTTGAAGGAATAAAACCTTACTACACATCCTTACACTACCTTTTCCCATTTATTCTAACAAGTGGTGGTCGGACTGGAAACGCTTCGATAGCCATTTGAAGGAATAAAACCTTACTACACATCCTTACACTACCTTTTCCCATTTATTCTAACAAGTGGTGGTCGGACTGGAAACGCTTCGATAGCCATTTGAAGGAATAAAACCTTACTACACATCCTTACACTACCTTTTCCCATTTATTCTAACAAGTGGTGGTCGGACTGGAAACGCTTCGATAGCCATTTGAAGGAATAAAACCTTACTACACATCCTTACACTACCTTTTCCCATTTATTCTAACAAGTGGTGGTCGGACTGGAAACGCTTCGATAGCCATTTGAAGGAATAAAACCTTACTACACATCCTTACACTACCTTTTCCCATTTATTCTAACAAGTGGTGGTCGGACTGGAAACGCTTCGATAGCCATTTGAAGGAGTAAAACCTTACTACACATCCTTACACTACCTTTTCCCATTTATTCTAACAAGTGGTGGTCGGACTGGAAACGCTTCGATAGCCATTTGAAGGAATAAAACCTTACTACACATCCTTACACTACCTTTTCCCATTTATTCTAACAAGTGGTGGTCGGACTGGAAACGCTTCGATAGCCATTTGAAGGAATAAAACCTTACTACACATCCTTACACTACCTTTTCCCATTTATTCTAACAAGTGGTGGTCGGACTGGAAACGCTTCGATAGCCATTTGAAGGAATAAAACCTTACTACACATCCTTACACTACCTTTTCCCATTTATTCTAACAAGTGGTGGTCGGACTGGAAACGCTTCGATAGCCATTTGAAGGAATAAAACCTTACTACACATCCTTACACTACCTTTTCCCATTTATTCTAACAAGTGGTGGTCGGACTGGAAACGCTTCGATAGCCATTTGAAGGAATAAAACCTTACTACACATCCTTACACTACCTTTTCCCATTTATTCTAACAAGTGGTGGTCGGACTGGAAACGCTTCGATAGCCATTTGAAGGAATAAAACCTTACTACACATCCTTACACTACCTTTTCCCATTTATTCTAACAAGTGGTGGTCGGACTGGAAACGCTTCGATAGCCATTTGAAGGAATAAAACCTTACTACACATCCTTACACTACCTTTTCCCATTTATTCTAACAAGTGGTGGTCGGACTGGAAACGCTTCGATAGCCATTTGAAGGAATAAAACCTTACTACACATCCTTACACTACCTTTTCCCATTTATTCTAACAAGTGGTGGTCGGACTGGAAACGCTTCGATAGCCATTTGAAGGAATAAAACCTTACTACACATCCTTACACTACCTTTTCCCATTTATTCTAACAAGTGGTGGTCGGACTGGAAACGCTTCGATAGCCATTTGAAGGAATAAAACCTTACTACACATTCTTACACTACCTTTCCCATTTATTCTAACAAGTGGTGGTCGGACTGGAAACGCTTCGATAGCCATTTGAAGGAATAAAACCTTACTAACATATCCTTACACTACCTTTCCCATCCATCCCGTAGTCTTTAGTATTAAGGAATGCATGCATTAGTATAACCTTAACCTGTTGGTCTTTGGAGCATTAGACACCTGGTTAAAATATTAAATATTAAACAAATAAAAAAAACTCATCCTGTGTTTTCTTTCTATATTTTTATTGGAGTCTATCGACTTTGATACGTACTGTTTGTATGATTGTCTTTCATCTGTGTGACAAATTTTATCTGTATACTCCATTTTTGTGTTCTTCCATTGTGTTATGTGACTTTACAGGTACTACTGATCTCTTGTGTACTATCTACCTTTACGTATGATTTTAATTCTGATTTATTGAACCTCATGTGTATTCTTCAAACAAAATTTAATTGACTTTACAGGTGTCTACTGAAATTATTGATCACATTTTACTCCTAAAAACATTTGAATTTATTCTTAATAGCCCAGCTATTATTATTGTCGAGTATTTTAATCTGACTTACACTTTGAAATAACCATTAGGTAGGGTTTATTTCTGACAGGCGTATTCGAATTACAGTCTATTATTTATTATGAATCTTATTCATTGAATAAATCTAAAATCCAACCTTTTTACAAAACTTCTGTGTTGAATTCGAAAGAAATTAGTCACAATTATTTACATAGTGGTATCGATTGAGGAGAAAGAGAACTCAATTTTGATATCCTCGTTTATACACATGCCAAGCAGAAAGCCGTGCAAAGAGAATCCTGACTAGAATAGAGGGAGGACCTTGATGTCCCTAAACGAGTTTATCAAACACTGATACCTACTATCTTAAGTTTTTTTAAAAGAGATGTTTTGAATTTTGAATTTAATTCAGAAGTTTCTTTGATCGGATTATCTCATTTTTAAATTAACAAGTTAGATTTATTTAATATTTACTTGCTCAAGTTGTGATTTTGGATTGTTACTTTGAAGTCAAATAAATCAATATTAACTTCAAAATTGAATATAATTTAGTGTCAAAATTTGCAGCAAAGTTAGATATCCTATCTAAAATAGAAGGACGATTTTGGTGTACTTGGTCAGATCTATTAAAATACTGTCGGTCCTCTTCTATGCTACTTTATATTCAAAGTCAATTATTTTAGTACTTACCACCGATAGTTCTTCAGGTCAAAACAATTAAGCTCACTGAACGAAATCAAACCATGGCCATATTTATATAAATAAATATTTACTATCATCAAATCATGGTGCTACTGGTTCTAAAATAGCTTGTAGAGTCTAAAAGAGCTTAGTCCTATTCATATCAAAAATTCATTAAGAGTCTGCAGGTCAATTTGAGTTTTAAAACCCTTAAGAGGCGGGTAGTTATAATCTTACCTATACTTGGCTATTTAAGTTCTAAGTTAATTTCAAGCAAATCAATTGTGATTACTGTCTTAAAAATAGACAAGCCTATATAAGTACACACCTATAATATTCTAAGATGAATTTCATAGGTTAAACATTATTCTTAAATGAATAAATTACCTTCAAGTTATAAACGAAAACTTCTGTCTTATAAACAGAATAAATAGACATACCTATTTAATCAAGACATACCTATTTAATCATGAACTCTTAAGTGTTCTTGGATGAAATTCTTAGTTTGAACATTCATCTAAAGAGTAAATAGTTATATTTATTCAGATTCAATAGAAATCCCAGAAACTTTAAAAACAAAGTTGAAACTTACAGTTTATAGATAAATGATCTTATTCGAATTATGAACCAATAGAGTTTAAACTTAATTAGAAAGTTACAAGATAAGACTTTATTCAATTAATAAATATATTTAAGTATATATATTATATTTACAATCCTATAATATTCTTAGATAGAGTTTCTTAAATAGTTATCCCTATTAGGAATCAATAGAATTCCCAGAAATATTTTTACAATAAAACTTATAGCTTATATATAAATAAGCTTATTTGTATTATAAACCAATATAGTTTAATTTTGGTTGGAATTCATAGAGTAAACATTATTATTGCAAGTATGAAAATAGAGATAATATTCAATTTATGAATATATTTAGATATAAATATTTTACCTAATTAAAAGGGAATTGAAGATATCATCCCTTAATTTTAAAGGTAATATCTTTTGAAGTTTTCCTAATCTATTAAACATTTGTTCCTTTTCCACTATTAAATATATTTATATTTGGCGTTGGTTTGGAAAGACAGTAGTGGGGAGGAGGCTGTACTGTCCCGCATAAATTTATTTATGCGGATCTAAACATTCTGCATAAATGTAATTATGCGGCCCTTTGTTTGTCCCTATAAAGAACTAAACAGACATCGATTTGAAAAGCAGAGTCTTTTGCTTTTCAAATTGGTTTCTTCAAAATGATTTTCAACCCCCTGATTCAGTATTCATATATATATTTAATAAACTCGTAGAAAGTTTTAATTATTAAATGATGTTTATATCTTATGAAATTCAACTAAATATATCAAACTAAATATATTCATTTAGGATATAGGAATTAAAAGTTTCTAAATAAAGAATACTAGTGGATGTAATAGGAAATTATAGGATAAACATTTATAAATATACTAGTTTTACTACCGTTCTAAATATTAAATAAGGATTTTAAAATTCTAGTCTTAGGAAGTTTTCGATCTTAAAGTTTATTCTTTAATATTCTTTGTTTAATTTATATTATTCTTTAAGAATATTGAACAGTAATATATTAGTTTATAACTTTATTAGGTATAACCCTTTTATTTTATTATTACTTTATCATTTTCGAAAATAACCCTTCAATTTAGTACCATTTATTTATTAGAAAATTTAGTTAGAAATAAAATAGGTAGTGTAGGACTTGACTTAATAACTTAAAAGAACTCGGATTACTGCGATCACACAACGTACGGTCCTACCACTAAAACTAGACGATCACCTTGGCCATTTCAAGTAACAGCAAAACCATATCTAGTAAAGCATAACACATTTCAAAGATCCATGCATTACCTACTATGAAAATATAAATCCGCAGCAGTAAAGTAAGTACGTAATAGTTCGAGGGTAACAGTAAAATTGGGTTTGAGTTAAATATAGGAGTTCCAGTTAAGAGTTTAAGTAGGTTCCGAGGTAGGTTAAAAAGGTTTAAAGAGGGGGGTGCGATTGATGAAGGGGGGGAAGTTACATGCCCTCCATTTGTACATTTACTTTTAGTTTTGTGTGCAATAAAGTATACACAAACAAACCAATAGGGGAAACTTCTTGACCTAAATTCTCCTTTCAAAAGATTTGGTCAGTGCTAAGGCTGCCAAAATGATCCCCATTGTTGCGTTCCATTCCCATTGCCACCTGTAACCTGTATCTGTGTGTGTAGTTACTGTAATTGGGTGGTGGGTTTTGTAACCACGACCATCGGAAATCGAACCAAAAACTCAAGTGACGGTGTTTAACAAGTCGATTCACAGTTTCCGACCAAATCGTAATAGAATCGCATTGGAGGCCTATCTCCTTCCAATTTAGTATCGTAATGTATGCCTATTAACACGGGGCCTATAAACACTAATTGGCCCGTATTAGGCCATCAGAATAACAGCTTTCGTATTAGCTTTACAATTAGCTATTGAGAGCAGATCACGGAAGGTCTAGACTAAAAATTAAAAAAAAAAAAAAAAAAATTAAAAATGTTTATTTCTTTAACTTATAATAAAATTTACATACAGGTTTTGGAATCTCCTTTTAAGCAGATATATGCTTGTGTTAGGAGATCCCACTCTTCAATAGCCATTTAAAAAGTAAAAAACTAAAAGTACATAATAAACATTTGTAAAAAAAAACAAGATAAAATAAAATAAAAGTAAAAGTGCACAAAAATAGGAAATATGTGTGGGTGCGGGTGTGTTTGTGGGTGTGTGGGCTCATGCTTATGTGAGTGGCACTCCTGCTACCACCAGTCTCTTAAGAGTCTGGGTATCACAGGAGGAGCCATTGTGTATGAGTGTGTATTTGGTTGTGTGTGTGCATGTGTTTCACTTAAAGTTAAAACATAATCACCTGTACCATACTCTCTATATCATCATAGCTTTTAGTCTTAAGCCATTCAGTGAGTAATTTTTTACAATTAAAATATGTCAACGGATAGATTGCTAAATCTTTGTTTATCAAATTATAGAGGTAGGATGATTGTCTTAGGTACTGTCTCTTAGCAAATGTAGTTTTAACTGTTACTAATGGAGCAGCGTTCTTCTTTCTTCTAATTTCAATCTTATCATGCTCAGCATCATAAAAGAGAGATTTATGTTTTTTTAGAACTAGCTGGAGAATGTAGACTAGACCATCAGTAGCCGGTACCCCAACTACGGATCCTGAGGTAGTGGGTTCAAATCCCGGTCGTAGACCCATGTTTTTTCTTTATCAAAAACTGATGCGTGAAGTGTAGGTACCCTAAACTGACGAGCATATTTTATGAAGAATGTGATAAGAGTGAATGAAGCAAAAGAGGTACTACCTATGTCAGGATCGTAGCAAATGGAAATCCGTGGTCGCTGCCTACCCCTCCAAGAAACAGGTGTGAGGTATGTATGTATGTTCATTTCGTTCAGTGTTTGGTATAAATAACATAACATAACAAACACCCAACAGTCACATACAGTCCCCCACTCTAGGATTCCCTGTGTTGTGGGTATCAGGAACCACGAGTACCATGGTACCACAACACCCAGATCTCAATCACTATGATCTGCAAATATCTGGAACAAATATTTGCAGATCATGCAAACATTTGTCCCGTAGCGGGAATCGAACCGCATCTCTTGCGACTGAGCCGGCTACTCGCCCACTGAGCCACGGAGGTGGTCAATGTATGTAAATGCTATCAATGTATGTATTTCGGTGTAATTTTCAACCTTTTTAATGCTTCCGTACAATTCTGGGTTCCAGTTCAGACACCTAGTGATAGTGCCGTACAACGAAATCTTCTTAACCGGTTGTTATGTGGAAACACATGCGAAGGCATTTTGGAAGAAACGTTGCGTTTTTCTTTAAATGTATTATGTGCCAGTGGCGAAGGATCAATATTCCATAAAGGGAAGTCTAAAAAACTTATCCAAATACCTACTTGCGCCTAAGGTTACCATATTTCAGGATTTGTCCTGAGATCTCAGGATTTTTAGGCTCTTCTCAGGATTGCGGCCGGATTTTGGAAATAGAAAAGCAAATCTCAGTATTTTTAGAATTTTCAATAAAATATAGTAGATATTTTAGATCTTTTTCATTACAAAAACGAATAATCTTTTTAGAGAGACTAATTTAAAAATAGACTTTGGTCATGTAGTTTATCATCAGTTTTATCATACCTATTTATATACCTTCCTAAGGAAACTTTTATCTTATAAAAAGCTCTAAACTACGTTTGTGAGAGGATTCCCAAATTCGAGAAAATCTCAGGATTTTTCAATGGAAATCAGGCTTTTTCTCCAGACTTTTTAATTTTCTATCTGGTAACCCTACCTGCGCCTATCATTAAAACGCCATGGTTTAGCGTGTTAACGAGGATAAGCAAAAACCATGAGGCAACAATCTTTCATTTAACTTTTAATTCAACGATATAAATTACCTTTGAACTTACAGTTGCAATGTACATATTTAGTTTTTTTATTTAACTTCCAAACCATGTACTTACCAAGGCTTAGGCAAAACCCAACTCAGTATAACAACAATATTGTCCTATTTGATTCCGACCGAATACTAACTTAATCAAAAATAAGTAATTTGTAAGTAAGTGTCCTGGTGTGTCCGACCTATGAATAGACCCCTCCGTTTCCTCCCATGGATGTAGTAAAAGCCTTACATATAGACTAACTACTACTAACTTTTGTGGATGTCATAAAAAGCGACTAAGGGATTACGCCAGGGGCTGGGCCTCCTGAGTACCTTCAAACTGCGATCACCAATCCGCCTGCCAAGCGTGGTGATTATGACAAATTTCCTTATTGTTTCACCATCCCAGCAGTGGATGACTACTGGCTGATGAGTATAATTTAAAAGCAACAGTACATGAAATCCTTCATGAGATTCTCACGGGAAACGGAAAATATTAGTGTGGGGGCTCAAAGTGCTTGTGTAAGCGGATTACAACATACCCCGCTCCCCACCAGTCGACGGACACAGAAGTCAGTCTCTAACCGTCCACCTTCACGAATTGTACTACTCTAAATATAAAATATACGTTTATAAGTGAACGGACTTTATTAATTGATTCCTCCCACCGAAGGTTCTGAACATCGCAAACGGAACCAGGTACTCGTATCATTTAAGTAAGAGAATAGTACCTGATTGCCCTATCGACGTGTCTCGATAAATTGAGTTGTTTCTTACAAGAACACGCGTTCTTACAATTAGTAAAGATAAAATACGTGTAAAATGTGTTGATTGAATAATAAGTATAATTGATCTAGTGGTTTCTGCGGTAGCCTGCGTATACGGAAACATGTTTTTTTTTGCCGTTTTTGTAGAAAATGGTACGGAACCCTTCGTGCGCGAGTCCGACTCGCACTTGACCAGTATTTCATTTGTAGCCTTTAACTCGGCGAGCTTTGACAGTTTTTTTTCCATTCTTTGCCATTGTAAGCCTACTGCCAGTTAGTATTCTAATATTGACTTTTCGACAATGAGCGTCTTTTAAAAAGTAGCGGGCACGCTGCGTCCTTTCACGGTTTACAAGTCCGTGTGTTTTCACTGTGAGTGCGCTGGTAACCGTAAACGCCTACACTGCGACAAAACGGCGACATTAAGCAGAAGTTGCGCTAAGCACTATACATTTTATTGTAACTTCACGGTTCGAGGATTTCGGACTTTTGTGTCGTTGGTAATATTTATTATTATTATTATTATTATTAGTTTATACACAGGCAGCTCAAAGCTGATGCGTGTATATCGTATTAATTGTCAGTGCACTTAAAATGTTTATCGAGTCTATTTTTAAAAGAGTTCACTGATGGAGCACTTATCACTGACTCTGGAAGCCGGTTCCAGTCACTGACGACACGGTTGGGCAAAATATGCTTCCTCGGATTGCTAGTACCTGGCCGGCTCTGTAGCTTCAGTGAGTGTCCTCTCAGATTTGTGGTATTGTTCATAGTGTACATGCTTGATATTCCCGGAACATTGTAACGATTGCAGAGTATTTTGTAAGTTTCTATCAAGTCGCCACGCTTTCTGCGCTGTTCTAACGTTGTCAGACCCAGTTTTTTAAGGCGTTGCTCATATGGTAGGTTTTTTAAACATGACACCATTTTTGTTGCTCTACGTTGCACTTTTTCAAGGAGCTCAACGTCTTTTTTGAAATAGGGATTCCAAACCTGAAATGCATATTCTAACAATGGTCTCAAGTATGTTTTATACAGCTTTATGAAAAGATCCCCATCTATATACGAAAATGCTTTTCTTATAATAAACATAATGGAGTTACCTTTCTTTACAACTTCCAGCAAATGACTTTCCCATTTAAGGTCTGGGGTAATATGGATACCAAGGTCCCTTTGACACTCTACTTTTTCCAGTTGGTTGTTATTTATGGTATAGTTATACCTTGGGTTTTTCTTACCAATGTGCAGCACTGTGCATTTTGATTCGTTTAGAATGATAAGCCAGTCCTGAGTCCATTGGTATACGCTGTCAAGGTCTTTTTGTATTGTGTTGTGAGTTAACAAAGGGTTCCCCATGATTTTTGTGTCATCAGCAAAGAGGGATAATTGTGACTGGATATGCTGTCCTATATCTGTGAGGAAAATTCCAAAAAGGATTGGTCCGAGCACTGATCCTTGTGGAACTCCACTATGCACCCTATGAGGTTTCGAGTAGGCTTCTCCAACTCGAACTTTGAACGTTCTATCTGTCAGGAACTCTTCTATCCATTTTAGTACCTTGCCTCGGACACCAAAGTGTTCCAGTTTTGACACAAGCCTCTTTATAGGTACCCTGTCAAAGGCTTTTTCGTAGTCTAGATAGATTACATCTGTTGGCTGACGCTTGTCCCAGTCACTGGTCCATAAATCAATGCAGCAAAGTAAATTGGTAACTGTTGAACGACCAGGGATAAAACCATGCTGTTCATTAGGAATAACATTTTCTTCCGACAAAAATTTTCTAAGTTCATTAGCTATTATCTTTTCCATTACTTTACAAAGTAAGCATGTGAGGCTAATAGGACGATAGTTGGCCGCGATACGTTTGTTCCCTTTCTTGTAATTTGGTGTCACAATTGCTTCCTTCCACTCAAGTGGAAGTTCACCCTGGCTTAGAGAGATGGTCATTATGGTTGATAGTTGCGTACATATAACTGAACTACATTTCTTCAACAGGATAGCTGGTATTTCATCAGGTCCCATAGCAGTGTCATCTTTGAGCGTCAGGATGGCTTTTCTAACCAAGTCCGGAGAGAACTGTACATTGTCTAAAGAGTTCAAAACTCTCGGGACTCGAGATTGTGGAATAGGTAAATGTGGTGGCTCTCTCACATATGACTTCTCAAACTGCCTTGCAAAAATATCAGCAACCTGCTCATGGTTGTTTATGACTGTATCAGTGAAGTCATCAATTAATGAAGGGGGCACTGACACCTTCGAAGACAGTTGTTGTCGTATATAGCCATAAAATGACTTAGGTCCACTGTAAACTACCTTACTCTCAAATCTGCGTCTTGATTTTCTTACTTCTGATGTTAGTTTATTGTTGATCTTTCTATACTTTTCATAGTTTGTTTTTGAGTTAATAAGTCTATAAGATCTCCAAGCTCCAGCTTTTTCAATTGATATTTTTACTATATCTGGCCCGATCCATGGCTTATTATGATTGTTATTCTTCCTCCTACGCTGCAAGGGGATGTGTGAGCTTATGATATCATGTATTCTTGTTTTAAAAGAATTCCACGCAGCAGAGATGGTAGTGGATGGATCAATTAGTAACTCTGAACTTTCAAAAGCATGTGATATTATGTTGTAGTTTGCATGGAAAAAGTTTCTTCTTGGAGTCTTTCTCAACACCTTACTTTGCTGACTCTGTGATGGGAGTTGCAGAGTTGCAAGAAGTACATGATGGTCACTTTTACCTATATTGGGGTGGTGTTCCACTGCAGTACATAAGTTTTCTTCATTGCACATAACGAGATCTAGAAGTGATTTTTCATCCCCTCGTTGACGAGTTATTCCTGTCACTAACTGTTGAAGATTACCATCAAGAAACATCTCAATAAATTTTTCATGCAATTGGTTGCACCCTCTAGTTGTAATTAGTGGCCATTTAATATCTGGCAGATTTAAATCTCCCATAACAAAAACTATTTCACTGTTGTCCGCTTCCCTAATCGTCTCAAACAGTATTCGGTCGGTGTCTTCATATGTATAGTGTGTGGGTCGATAGACTCCAGCGATGAGTAGCTTGATGGCACCATAGGTCATGTTCAGCCAGAGAGCTTCAATATTTAGGTTGTTGTTGTGTACATGGTGAGGTGCTACATGTATTGGAATCCCCATGTGTTCATGAGCAGCATATATTGCAACTCCTCCCCAACCGCCACCGCCTTGTCTATCTTTTCTAAAAAGGCTGTAGCCCTTGAGCGCAATAATACTGTCAGGTATAGTTGGTTTAAGGTGAGTCTCAGTTAATATAATAAATGTTGGTTTGAACTTATTTATTTCGTTAAATAGCAAGTCTCGTTTAGCCATTATGGATGCCAGGTTCGTATAAAAGAAGGTAAATTCTGTAACATCGCTATACTTAATTTTTTGGAGGAACATTCCTCACGATCTTCGGGGTGTTGTTCACATATCTAATGGTAAGATCCGACTCACCATTTTGGGCCCTCACTTCCAGCTCTTCACGCAATCCCTTCAGGTACTCCCTTTGATAAGGGGTAAGATCATTTTTTACCTTCACTCCCATTGGCAACTTCTTCCCATTCTTGAGCACGTTAATAGCCGAACTTTTGCGCGCGAAGATCAGTTTGACCGGCCGCGGGGTCTGACTCGGTTTACCGAGCCGGATGGCTACAACGGGCGCCTCCGACTCGGCAACATTGACCAGGGCTCCGTTCACCTTGTCCAGATCATGTCGCTTGCAGGCATCGGCATCCGTTCCGTTAGCAAGTTCCGGTACTCCGAACATAATGACGTTCTTCTGCCTTTTTTCGCGCTCATTTATTTCGCACAACACCGTTTCTATGTTGAGACCATGACTCTGCGACTTTTTCATAGCATCGATTTCATCCTTCAATTGTGAGACTAATTTTCTGAGCGCCGGTAGCTGACGTATACCAAGCTTGCAGTCCGGGCACAGGTACTTCAGTGTAGATGTTTGTAGCACCACCACTCGCAATTCCGTGGCGCACAATCCACTACATTTTACGCAAATTTGCCTTTCACAACCATGATACATAATTTTTGGATTTTTATCGTCAATTTTAGGTACTACTTCACACTTCAGACAAGACGCCATTCCGACACACGAAAGTTGGATTTTGATTTACAGATCACAGGCTCAATTTTATTGATTTTGCCGGTTTTTATATTCCACTAGAATATTTAGACACTAATCTACACAATTATTATGTCCAAGACTTCAAATAAACACTTTATCTATTTTAATTCACAGCAGAAACGAAAAACGCGTGCGCACTGACTAATGTGGGTAGGGAGAAAAAAAAAAAAAAAAAAAAATTTAGATAACTTTAACTGGAGCTTGTGCATGTAAGGAACTTATGTGAGGCGCACCGAATCCTTTATTGAGGACACAATGTACGATATTCATAACATAACACCCAACAGTCACATATACGTTGCCTTAAGAAAAAACTAAAACTAAACTATTCAGTACCTACAAAATATCGGTTCCGTGATGTCCGCAGCTACGTCTATAGACGATGAAGGTATGATATATAATCTACGTCTATATCTATTCAATGATGACGAATGTCAACGACGAACCGATATTTTGTACTGAATAGATTTTGAACTGAATCGCTATAAGAGCTCATGATTCCCTGTGACGTGGGTATCAGGAACTAAGAGTAACATGGTACCATAACACCCAGACCCGGAACAAATTTTTGCAGATCATACAAACATTTGTCCCGCAGCGGGAATCGAACCCGCAACCTCTCGTATCTCCGTCGGCTACTCGCCCACCGCGCCACAGAGGTTGTCGATTGAAGTAAGAGAATGTCATTGAGTGTTTTTTTTTTATTTGGCATCTGTGGATTTACTCAATTTTGCCAATGTCAAGTTATTGATTTATTCAAACAATGTCCAGTCGTCAAGTCCTCTGTCAAGTCATGTTCTAGTAAATTGATGGCAGTTTACTAGAATGTTCCTGGACAATTTCCTCCCCATCGAAAAGACACGCAATACATTTATTTTATTTAAATACTACCATGTGCTCTTTATAAGCTACACCGGTTAAAATGCCACCAAAATGACAGGAAATAACGCAAAATAACTTTTCATTTAAAAAACCGACTTCCGCCATTGTATACGACTAAATAATATTGGATGAAAAAAAAATTATGAAAGAACCATTGTGGTGAAAGGATTATGATACTTTCTGAATGCAAATGCTTGGTGTCTTGCTGAAAATATCAAAATCACATATGTATGCATACAATATTTGAGGAGTTCCCTCAATTCCTCATGGATCCCATCATCAGAACTGGATTCTGAAAAAAATGGGACCAATCTGGAAGTATATCTATTCAAATAAAAAAAGAATTTTCCAAATCACAACCGAATTGAGAACCTCCTCCTTTTTGTGAAGTCGGTTAAAAACACTAGAAATCATACTGCGAATACGAAGACGTATCACTGTGCACTCGTAGTTCCTGATACCCACGACACAGGGAATTATAGTGAGGGATCCCCCTATTTTATAACTAAAAGTCACTCGGTGACTAACGTTTGACAGTAAAATGACCATCAATTGACAATTCTTAATGATAATTTTGAGCAATTGATGGTACTTTGACTTGTCAAACGTTAGTCACCGAGTGACTTTCATTTAGGGAATAGGCTGTCTTGGGTGTGATTTTTTTCTCACTATCGAGTGACTGAAACGTCAGTAAAATTTCTGGTAATTCTCTATTTCCAAATTTCTTTACATTGAAACTCATTGATGACTAAAAGTCTAATACCTATGATATCAATACAAGTGCCTCAGAAGTGTTCTCCTCACAAACGGTGATTTGCGGTCGTTTTGATGATATTTAGTCACTCAGTGATATTAAGAAATCGCACCCCAGGACTATGTATGTGACTGTTGGGTGATAGATAGATAGATAGATTAACACTTTATTGATCACCACAGAAACAATAAACAAGTAATATTACTATAGAAAGGCAATACAATGGGCGGCCTTATCGCTGAAAGCGATCTCTTCCAGGCAACCTTTGGATGGAATGAAATAAGCAACGCTGTAATAGACTGCGCTGTACCTACAATGCAAAACTAAGAAGTATTCTAAATTAATTAAAATATATAAGAAGTTATGAACAATATTGACTAATAATTATAACTTTTGAAACTATCATGGTTATTAACATAATTATCACTAGAAACGGGATATTTACCATGATTTTTGAGTTTTTAAAAGAGTGAGAAAGAGGGTAGATCGTTACGGCTACCTATAACAATAAAAATCTACTCGCAAAGACTTCAGTTTACCCGTGATCATGGCGCATGAAACTGTGCCGAAATATCGGGAATCAACAAAACTCAAAAATCATGGTAAATATCCCGTTTCTAGTGATAATTAATATTGACTAATACCTACCTAAGTATTGTAAGTTTGGTGTTGTGTTAACCTAATGAAACCCACACACATCAAGAATTAATTAAATATAGCTCTCCTGTTCTGCAACATTAAATTCATACATCTAACAGCTTCGAAATAATTGAGTTATGCTCAAACTCCTAATTCCTATTCCCAATTATATTTTCCAATTTCATTTTCCACTTTTGTTGGTCGGATAATGGATTTTCGTGCGAGTGATATTTCGTACGGGTGATAGCATTATTTCTAATTAGGTTTTCTCTTTATGAGAGAATTCTATCCATTGTTACTCGTATGTTTTAAGAGCTATGGACAGATAATGTGGTATGAGGGTATTATTAAGGTAAGATAAGATACATTTATAACCAGAAAATACAATACAGTACAGAAATATACATGGAACAAATAAGGTAAAATCGAGTAACATTATGCACTTCTATAACAAAAACTATGGCCCCACACTAGGCTCTAGGCCCGAGTCGTGGGTGCCCAAAGCGATTAACAAACGTGAAAGAATTGCAGAGGCATATAAGGTATATACTATTTTTGGGCTTATTGTTTAGGTATAGTTTTATTAAACATTTAAACATTAACATTTTTTCATTTTTTAAATTTTTTTTTCATTTTTTTTTTATTTATAGCCTGAAATAAATACATTAACATTATCATTATCATCAGCCTGTAGAAGTCCACTGCTGAGCATAGGCCTCCCCCTTAGAATGCCACGACAAACGGTCTTGAGCTGCCTCCATCCACCGACTCCCCGCGACGTTTATAATGTCATTAGTCCACGAGTGGAGGGCCTTTCTCTACCGCGTCGTCTGGTTTGTGGTCGCCACTCGAGAACTTTTGTTTCCCAACGGTTATCAGTTCTTCGACCTATATGACCATCCCCATTGCCACTTCAACTTGCTAATTCTGAGAGCTATGTCGGTGACCTGGGTTCTTCTACGGATTTCCTCATTTCGGATTCTATCACGTAGTGAAACTCCTAGCATAGCTCTCTCCATAGCCCGCTTCGCGACTTTGAGCTTGTTTATACGGCCAATAGTTAGCGACCACGTCTCAGTGCCGTAAGTCATCATTATCACTAGCACATTATTATAGACCTCATGTTTGGGACTCGGCCTACTCTCGGCGAGCAAGAGCCAACAAGCCGTTATTTATCACTAGGACCAGAGACTAGTAAATAATAATATTATTACTAGTCTCTGCTAGGACATAACGTGAATTGGTAGATTTCACAAGCTTTTTTCCCTCTTGTGTTTTCCGTAACAAATAGAACTACTTGAAGTCAAGGGTTAACTTTATAGTTGCATCATCTTTATATAGAAAAGCTTTTTGATAAAAAATTGGCTTGATAAGGGTTAACAACAACAAAATTGCTTTTAAAGCCATGGCTGGTTTGCTGGCGAATAATTGACTTAGATATAGCAAACTTGTTCACAAATTTTAGGGTTATCACAGGAAAATATTTTTGGAAACAATTAAAAAAGTGGGGTAGGTAACCTCGATTTTAGGAAAGTATTTTTACCTATAGATAGGTTACCTATATGTATAAAGGTTAGGGTACCTATAGATATAGGTACCCTAACCTTTATACATACTAAGATTAGTTAGAACTAATAGAATTTGTTGATGGGTTACCTATATGTATAAAGGTTAGGGTACCTATAGATATAGGTACCCTAACCTTTATACATATAGGTACCTATAGATATAGGGTACCTATAGATATAGGTACCCTAACCTTTATACATATAGGTAACCTATAAACAACAAATCAACAAATTCTATTAGTTCTAACTAATCTTAGTTAGAACTAATAGAATTTGTCCGTGGCCCCATCCGCGTGGAACCTAAATAGGTATCTACTTTGCACAGATGACCTATTCACCTCAAAGGTTAGGGTACCTATAGATTAAAGTCAAAGTCAAAGTCAAAAAGAACTTTATTCATTGAAATCACAAGGATCATTTTGAATCGTCTTATATAAAATTAAATTACTCCTGTTCCAACGCGACCAAGCCTAGAAGAATCAGGCAACAAACTCGGCTTGGCTTACATAAATGGTCCGTCTTACCACTAGGTGAGAAGCGCCTGTGTGGTGCCTCGGAGCAAGGAGTTGCTGATACATAGTAAATGAGAACTTAAAAACCTTAGGAAGGTAGTCAAAAGTAAATAAACATCAGCAAAAATATGCAAGACAGCACACGCTACGCTTGTTATACTTATAAATAATAATCTAATACAAACATGTAAATAGATAAGTACAGATATTGCAAATTTCCATTTTAGCAGTCGAGGGGCAGAGCGACATCAGGCCACGCGGCTTTATCATTAATATAGTCATCAAAAGTGTAATACGCTTTCTTAATTAGATTCATCTTTATGTAGGATTTAAATCTTCGAATAGGAAGTTTAAATGCACCTTCTGGAAGTTTATTATAGAACCGTACAGAATTCCCCATAAAAGACCCACTTACTTTCTTTAATCGAAATTTTGGTATATTTAGTTTGTGTTTATTTCTCGTGTTAATACCATGCACGTCACTTTTTATCATAAAACTATCCAAGTGTTTATGTGTATGTAATAATATTTCATAGATATATTGCGATATTACTGTAAGAATATTGATTTCTTTGAAACGCTCTCTCAAGGAGTCACGCGACTTCATTTTATAAATGGCACGTATTGCCCGTTTTTGCAAGACAAAAATAGCTTGGATATCTGCTGTTTTACCCCACAGTATGATACCATATGACATAACACTATGGAAGTAGCTAAAATAAACAAGCCTAGCTGTAGCTTCATCAGTAAGCTGCCTTATTATACGAACTGCATATGCAGCGGAACTAAGTCTACCAGCAAGAGCCACAATTTGTGGTGCCCACTGCAAGCCCGCATCAATATTAAGCCCTAAGAAAATGGTAGACTTGACAAGATCAAGTGTCTCCTCATTTATTTTAATATTAGTTGGATAATGTTTTACATTTGGCAATGTGAATTTGATGCATTTAGTTTTTTTAGCATTAAGCAAAAGATTATTAACTGTGAACCACTCAAGAACACGCGATAGTGAATCATTTACATCATCGTAATTAGATTTAGATCTATCAACTTTGAAAATCAAAGAAGTATCGTCAGCAAACAGAACTATGTCACATATGTCTTTCACAAAAAAAGGGAGATCGTTAATGTAAACTAGGAATAAAAATGGGCCTAGTATTGAACCCTGTGGCACCCCCATGACAATAGTCGATCCTGAAGACCTTTCACCACCAACATCAACTTTTTGGACTCTATTGGATAAGTAAGAATTTACAAGATTAATTGCCTGATTTTGTATGCCATAATGTTTTAACTTGGAAATTAAAGTATCATGCCTCACGCAGTCAAAAGCTTTGGACAGGTCGCAGAAAACTCCGATCGCGTCCTGCGAGTTCTCCCATGCTTCAAATATGTGTTCTAAGAGCATGGTACCAGCATCGGCTGTCGAACGACCCTTAGTAAATCCAAATTGATGACTATGAAGAAGTCCGTGGAGGTTGAAGTGTGACAATAACTGAGTAAGAATAAGTTTCTCAAAGATTTTACTTAACGCAGGCAATATAGAAATTGGTTAGAACTTATAGAATTTGTCCGTGGCCCCATCCGCGTGGAACCTAAGTAGGTATCTACTTTGCACAGATGACCTATTCACCTCACACAACACATAAAATCTTCATAGTATTTTTTAAACTCTCGCGATTAGAACACATTTATTATATTGTGACGGGTATTTATCGGGTGTTACCTTATTATTTATTATTCCCGACGTTTCTCGACGTTTAGTCAGCCCGCGACCATGATTGCTGTAACGCATTCGAAACGTCGGGAATAATAAATAATAAGGTAACACGCGATAAATACCCGTCACAATATAATAAATAAAATGTTCATATTTAATTATTTTTAATCTTAATATTTTGTTTCTGTGTTTTGATTTTTCTTTTTGCATATTCTTGTGTTGTGTTTTCTTTTGGTGGAATAAATAAGTTTTCTTTCTTTTCTTTTTTTCTTTCTTTAGATGTTGTAGACTGTTTTTTTTCGATAAATACCTAGCCTAAAACACAACAATGGATACCATTTTGACAGCCTGAGCGCTGTCCAACTCTTTTGTAACTTGAAAGAGGAATAATTTTAGCTCGAGAAGTTTCCCTTATTCAAGTTTCATAAGATTTAGATAGCGAAAAAAAAAAAAAAAAATCTCATCCCCAAATAATAATGGGGCTGTCAAAATCATCCCCATTTCCATTTGCTACTGTAATTCATAATTTCTACTGTTCGGTCATCATTTCTTACATTTTTGGCACAAACTTTTCAAACAACTAATTTAGTGACAGCCCTGTTCTAATCGAGTTTCTCGTAGCTGTCCTAAATAAATAATATGATATTTCACGACATTTTGAACTTCATACTCCACTACAATTTACCCCAGTTTTTACCCCAACCCCGCTTTCTCCAAACCCCTACATATTTGACGAAATTGAGAAAGTTACAAATTTTAAGTGGGTCATGAATGTAAGCACGTGGGTTCGTTGAGTGGGAACACTTAAAAATTACTTTAAGTATGCTTAAGGTAAGTGGCCCAAACAATGACAATCTGTAACTACTTAGGTACTCTTACTTAAGTTTGGATTTTTTTATTAAAAACTTGTGCCCCGGTGGCCAGAGGCCTTACCATGAGCTCTTATACGGATTCAGTTCAAAAACTATTCAGTACCTACAAAATATCGGTTCCGTGATGTCTGCAGCTATACCTAAAGGCACAAAAGTCAAAGTCAAAAAGAACTTTATTCATTGAAGTCTCAAGGATAATTTTGAATCGTCTTATATAAAATTAAATTACTCCTGTTCCAACGCGACCAAGCCTAGAAGAATCAGGCAACAAACTCGGCTTGGCTTACATAAATGGTCCGTCTTACCACTAGGTGAGAAGCGCCTGTGTGGTGCCTCGGAGCAAGGAGTTGCTGATACATAATAAATGATAGTAAATGAGAACTTAAAAACCTTAGGAAGGTAGTCAAAAGTAAATAAACATCAGCAAAAATATGCAAGACAGCACACGCTACGCTTGTTATACTTATAAATAATAATCTAATACAAACATGTAAATAGGTAAGTACAGATATTGCAAATTTCCATTTTAGCAGTCGAGGGGCAGAGCGACATCAGGCCACGCGGCTTTATTAACACAGCACACACAGCGGCACAGTTAAGAAGGTCTATAGACTTCTTCGATTAAGTTATTCAATGATGACGGATGTCAACGATGAACCGATATTTTATACTGAATAGTTTTTGAACTGAATCGCTATAAGAGCTCATGGTAAGGCCTCTGTACTCTTTTTAGCTATAGGTAACTAAGGTAAAAAAGGTAAGGTAGTAAACTAAGGTAACTAAGTGAAAAGATCCCAGCAGTGAGAATTGAAGTAATCAATTTATCCCACCCCATCAAATTCAATACTTAAAGCTCACAGAACCGAAAACCGTAAATAAAGGTTCTCGAGTTGTAACCACGAACCGGATGACGCAGTGTAGGAAGGCCCCTCGATAAACCGACATGGACGAACATTTAACAGTTCGCAGAAATTGGGTGGATGGAGGCGGCTCACGCCCGTTCATTATGAAACTCTATGAGGGAGGCCTATTTCCTGTTTTGGACTTCTACAGTCTTATAATTATGATACTGATGATAAAGGAAATTCGGTGGATGAAGGCGGCTCAAGACCGGTCATCATGGAATTCTATGACACGGGCCTATGTCCTGCTTTAGACTTCTGCAGTCTGATAACAATGATGATGATGACGAAGGAACTGCATAAAGACGGACAGACGTCTGCTCATAATAGCTGAGGTGGCACAAAAGGCAGGTATTATCTGAGATCTATTACGGTGGATCTATAATAAGATCTCGTTTGGACCGCACAATGAGGCTGCTTTGTCCGATATGGGGGGTTGCGCGAGGAAATGGAGGGTTAAAATGCTGCTTCTGTATTATATATATATACATATTGAGTACATAATATTGAGTTTATATTTGAGTACACCGTATGCATGCATTATACTTTTATTGTATTAACACCACCGTCGTTTATCGTTCTCATCAATTCCAGTCCATCCCAAGGTTGTCTGGAAGAGATCACTCTCAGTGACAAGACCGTCCATTATACTTTCCATACCTACGTATAATAATATGATTATTTTATGTGGTGTGCAATAAAGTGTTTTCTATTTATCTATCTATTTTCTAAGCCGAGTGCAACTTTGGGCCTTCTTCTTTCGTGTAAGATTATTTAAATAATATAGATTAGATTAGATTAGAATAGATTTATTTGCAACAACATTCAGAAAATTAACAAAAAAAAACATCAGATACAATTTTAGCAAACAGTATTTAAAAAATGTTGTTGCAAAAAGGCCCCAACTCAGCATAGTATGCAGGTTGTACCTACGCTGGTCTTCCGTTGGAGCCAAATGTACACTTTTAGGGTTCCGTACCTCGAAAGGTACCAACGGAACCATTATAGGATCACTCACTGGCTGTCTGTCTATCGTAGCCTATTTTATCGGAATCTACTGGACCAAGAAAGATGAAATTTAGTACATATTTTATAGAGCTAATCACGGACGTTTAGTGTAAATAAAGGAATTCTGATTCAAGGGTTGATTTTTGGATAAAATTTTAAAATGCTAAGTTCAAAAGATAATTTTCGCATATCTTCTTTAATATCCTTCCTAATGTTTTTAAGTTCTCATTTACTATGTATCAGCAACTCCTTGCTCCGAGGCACCACACAGGCGCTTCTCACCTAGTGGTAAGACGGACCATTTTTGTAAGGCTTACATAAATGGCCAACGCGACCAAGCCTAGAAGAATCAGGCAACAAACACAGCTTGGCTTACAGTAAGCCAAGCCGTGTTTGCTTCTAGGCTTGGTCGCGTTGGACAGGAGTAATTTTAGTTTATAATATTCAAAATAAACCTTGTGATTTCAATGAATAAAATTCTTTTGACTTGACTTGACTAAATAACATTGATACTAAAATAATCAAACCTACCCCAACCTATGCGGCATTTTAGCCCCATAATAGCATAGAGATTCTCTCATTAGCAATTTTGTGCTAGCAAAATGCGAATAAAGATTATAGCCGTTTAGGATAATACTCTTTCAATTAAGCCCTTCGGCAAACGGTTATTGATTTCAAGGGTTTTATATTGTTTTTAGGGATAATTAGGGGGAAACGGGGTTTTAGAACGATAAGAGCCAATTTTAAATATGTAGTTAGTAAATGTCTTGTTAAATCTATCCATTGGTCAAGGCTTCGAGCAACACGGAAGGGAGTACCCATTCGCAGCGTTCCCCTCTGTCAAACTACAAGCCAAAGTAGGCATATGTGATTAATAAAACTAGTTGTTATTCTGAGTTGTGCAAGGTTTGTTAGTGTGAGTGTCGTCATTACAATGTTGTATTTAGATGTGTATATGCGGAATAGCGCTTGTGTGCACATTTCCCCCCGCAAAAAAGACAGAACTATTTGAATGGTAATATATCGCTATTGCTACTCCCTTCCGGCCCGCGGCAGGAAGTCCGTGTTGCTCGAAGGGTCAAGGTGACAGATAATCTTTGAAAACACCTGTCAAAAAGTATTGGTTAGACTAAACAGTTCTTTAACCGCCTGTCATTTGTTGGTGAAATCAAACCTTATGGTCATTGATTTAAGATGCATAATGTGTTGCAATGTTCATTTGAAACAGACTTCGCGTTAGACATTACCTTTGAATAGCATGCATACATACATAGACACTCTTCGGATAGGGATCTCATAGGGGGACACTAGGGGACACATGGAGTAAATTGGAGGAGGCCTATACCCAAAGAGGGGTTCCTAACCAGGAAAAGTAATAAAATTAAGTGTATATTTATGTTATTAGACAATAGATTTAAAAATAAGTTTTAAGAATTATGTAACTAGTTGGTAAGGAAATTAAAAAGGCTTTATTATTATTATTATACATAGACACGCACCTTTTTCTCTGAAGGGGTAGGCAGAGCCTCAATGGGTGTATTTTCACCGTGAGTCGCACAATAGAATATAATAGAAAAGAAAATACTTTATTGTACACCTTAAGAATAAACAAAACTTAACATGACAATTCAAAGTACAATAGGCGTTCTTATCGCTCAGAATCGATTTCTTCCAGACAACCTTTGGATGGAGAGAGATCTGTAAGATTAGAAAAATGGTCGGGGGTGTACGTAAATTTTACAAGACTATACGAAAGAAGTAAAAACTCATACAACAAATACACAATTGTAGGAATATAGACGTGACCAGTGGTAAGCTCATCTTAAGGGAGGCGTTATGTCCAGTAGTGGACTTCTACAGGCCGCTAAAAATGATGACGATGACCTAGAAGATTGTGAAGTTTTGGTTGTCTGGAAGAGATCGCTATTTAGCGATTAGACCGTCCATTGCAGCTCTGATTTGAAACTTTGTATCATTTCTTTTGTTGTTTTTTTTGTGTATGGTGTACAATAAAGTTAACCTATCTATCTTGATCCCACGCTATGATTCCCTGTGTCGTGGGCATCAGGAATTACGAGTACCATAATACCGGTATTATGGTAAATATTTGCAGATCTTACAAACATTTGTTCCGCAGTGGGAATTGAACCCGCAACATATTGCATCTCAGCCGGCTAGTCACCCGCCGTGCCATAGAGGTCGTAACGCCAGATCTTGGTATCAAAAAAGCTAAGTTTCTTGTTATTCCAGCAATCCTTTTAACGTATAAATATAATTTTCGCTTACATCCGCGTTAGTTGCATTATCCCCTCGCCCGGGTAATTAGATTAACCGGGCTTCCGTGTTATTATTTCTGCCATTATATGTTATTATATTGCTGGAAATAATATTTATGTTCTCTTGGTCTTAGTTCTTGTAGTATTTTATAAAGACGCCATCGCGTATTTTTTTTTGTATTTTGTCATACGGCCCACCTGATGGAAAGCAGTTACCGTAGCCTATGGACACCTGCAACACCTCACGCAGGCATCACACGCACGCTACCGACCCTGAGGCATAAAGATGAAAAGTCTCATGTGCCTGTAATTTCACCGGCACCCGTACCATTCAAACCGAAACACAGCAATGCGAACACTACTGCTTGGCGGCAGAAATAGGTACGGTGGTATAACTTCTTCGGATGAACTCTTTCACAAGAAGTTCTGCTAGTAAACAAAACGCACGAGTCATCAAAAAGTTGTTAAATAGGTATAGAACTTGAGAGAGGTTGACCTACATACATATTTTCATAGTTCTTGCTATACCACCATATTATATTACCATTTGGTATTTTATTTTTTTTGATTGTTGGGTGTTATTTTATTGGCCTGTAGAAGTCTACCTGGACATATAGGCATCTATCACAAAATGCCATGACGAACGGTTTTGAGCCGCTCACATTATTTTTTATGCGACTTTTAATATGTCTTCGCTCCATTGAGAGTATAGAGCCAACCTATATTTCTCCAAACAGGTAAAGGTAAAATTTATTTCACTACAAACACCCCTGTACCACGGAGCTATACTGAATGCTGTGCGCTCAAGAAAACAATCGAGCAACGGAAGCACGTTCCTCGAGGTTTACGCTCCAAAACGCATTTTCGCTTTTTGAACTCTAACGTAAGTTCTCGAAGCAAAACAATCTAGATGTATGTTCATAATTTATTTATCGCCAGCCGTAGATTTTTCTCTTGAATTATGTGAACGACAAGTGCCCAATGAGGATATTGCCTTCAAGTTTGTTCATTAGATACGTCGATACACAGTGTTTTCGCTCTTGACGCGTTAGAGCAGCTGGTAAATGCGTCTAAAACTCATCAGCTGTACCAGGTACCTACACTCTTTGCTGAATCCGAACCCTTGGCTAAGTATGCGTTCTCGCGCAAAAGCACAGAAAATTACGTTTATTTCTAGTTCAGTTAGTTATATTTAGTTTTTAGTTTTTTTTTTTAGAATCGGCGTAAAGCAATCAACATTGAGTTTCAAAATTGACTCCTTACGGAGATGGAGTTAGGAGATGGTGGTACCCTGTAAGGTTATCAGTTTCAGCTACTAGACTTAGCGAAAACTGTTTAGATGACTAATTCTTAGACATACATCCTTATTTTTTTTAAGGAATGGCTCGGCTTACTGGCATACTGCTCGCCTGATGGTAAGCGGTTACCGTCGCCTATTGACATCTGCAACACCCGAGGCATTGCTAATGCGTTGCCTACCTTAAAAACAACATTATCTAGCCCCAAGCTAAGCAGAGCTTGTGTTATGTTGTGTTTGTGGTCTGTGTTATAACTGATATACATACTTAATACAATACATTACATAGATGGGTATTTTTTATTATACATAGAAAAATACCCAGAACACCCTGAACAATTATCTGCAGATCGGTCAAATATTTGTTCAGAGGCGGGAATTGAACCCGCAACTTCCTGCGTCGCAGGCGAACCATCGCCCGCCGCGCCACAGAGGTCGTCAATGTTTTAGTTTCTCGAGAAAGGGTAGTAGTGTCAAATTCCCCAGTTTATCACGTCTCACCATTGATTACCACAGAACGTCTCCGACTCGATTCACTGCCGATTCCAAGCGAGTGACGATCTAATCGAATCCAACGATTTATTTAGCTATCAATTCATGTTTTCTTTGAACAGCTAAGACTTGTTGACGTGTCTTTTGTTCTGTATGTTCTTTTCGAGTTTATTTATGTATGTGTCAGTGATGCCGTGGCGTGTCCAGGTAAAGAATAGACCCCTCCATCTCCTCCCAAGGATGTCGTAAAAGCCAACTGAAGGGACGGGCAGCAGCATCTACCTAAGTACTCAACATGAATACTGCGATCACCAATCCGCCTGCGAAGCGTGGTGATTATGGCAATTTCCTCCATTGTATTTCATGGGGGAGGCTTCGTTCAGCAGTGAACTTCTAAAGGCTGCTGATGATGATAATGAGAGGAACGAAAGCAACCGTCCGGGTTCATGAATGATTGTGAATATGTATTGTAAAGATTCGTAAAGTATTCGTAGTACATAGGTAGGTTAGAAGAGCATGAACAGTCATTGCGAGGTGCCCTGAATTCGGTCACTAGACCATTTTCTCCACCTCAAACTGATCTCTGACCAAGAAATAACACGAAGTGACACGTGCGTGGGGTATGTCGTGTCACGAAGTCATAGTAGAAGAGCGGACGTATAAATAATAAACTCAAACTAATGTAAATAATATCATCCGTGACAAACAGGAACACTATGTGAGTCTTTTATGGGGAATTCTGTACGGTTCTATAATAAACTTCCAGAAGGTGCATTTAAACTTCCTATTCGAAGATTTAAATCCTACATAAAGATGAATCTAATTAAGAAAGCGTATTACACTCTTGATGACTATATTAATGATAAAGCCGCGTGGCCTGATGTCGCTCTGCCCCTCGACTGCTAAAATAGAAATTTGCAATATCTGTACTTACCTATTTACATGTTTGTATTAGATTATTATTTATAAGTATAACAAGCGTAGCGTGTGCTGGCTTGCATATTTTTGCTGATGTTTATTTACTTTTGACTACCTTCCTAAGGTTTTTAAGTTCTCATTTACTATGTATCAGCAACTCCTTGCTCCGAGGCACCACACAGGCGCTTCTCACCTAGTGGTAAGACGGACCATTTATGTAAGCCAAGCTAAATTTGTTGCCTGATTCTTCTAGGCTTGGTCGCGTTGGAACAGGAGTAATTTAAATTTATATAAGACGATTCAAAATGATCCTTGTGATTTCAACGAATAAAGTTATTTTTGACTTTGACTTTGACTTTGACTAATTAACATAATTAACATTAGGAGGATGATGGTCGTAGAAAGAGTGTGTAAGAAAATCCTCCCTCTAAGATGTTGTTGCTTCCACGGATGTTCTCTAAAAATAGTCTGTTTTTAACCCCTACTAAAAACAGGAGTGTTTAAGTTTGAGGTCAGTGTGTTTGGCTGTGGTCTGATAGCTCCAAAATGATGCTCTGATTTCAATGCAGCTATCTTTGTATGGATGATGGTGTTTGCAAGATAGTTCTTAACTATGTTAGTACGACGACCTCAGTGGCGCGGTGGGCGAGTAGCTGGCTGAAACGCAAGAGGTGCGGATAAGAGGGAATCGAACCGATTCGATTCCCGCTGCGGGACAAATGCTTGCATGATCTGCAAATATTTGTTCCGGCTCTGGGTGTTGTGGTACCATATTATGATACTCGTAGTTCCTGATACCCACGACACAGGGAATCCTTTGTGTGGGATCAGGGCTATGTATATGACTGTTGGGTGTTATGTTATGTTATTTGTGGTGGAAATTAATGGAGTTTTTCCCAGGATCATCATCAGCTCGTAACAATTTTTTTGTAGGGAAATCTGGTATTTTTGCATTTAAAACCTTTAGTTTAAGATTAAAATGTCTACAGGGTCTGATGATGACTAGCATAAGATGAATAGGATCTAGGATAACTGAATCTTCAAGTTTTGGTCCAAGCTTCAAATTAAGACGACAGGACATGTCTTTCTCCCGTATACTCCAGGGTCTGATGATGAGCAGCATAGGATGAAAGGATGAAATTCAGAATAGGTTTCCGTTCCATTTTTCCACTTATAATGGAACACTGAATTAGACAGGAGTTTTTTATATAGAATTAACTTATTGGTATTCATATCCATGGCTAAAAACTAACTAAAGGATTAACCCGCATGCAGCTTATAATATTAATATTTAACAGTTGGCTGCTCTGTAAGCCAAGATAAGCAGTTGGCATCGCGTTCCACCAGGGAAATCTAATAGATGCCTTTGATAACGAAGGTGAGAGTTGCGAAAGAGTTTTTTGAATGGCGATCACAAACCAGAAGACACCATTTGATGTATCGACGACATTAAAAAGCCATAGGAAGTCTATGTCGTCGTGGTCTTCTATGTTCTTTTGGTAATAAATGAATTAAAGTAATACGAAAACGATCGTTCAGCCACTATTTTTAGTGGCTACATCCTACTTCCTACTAATACATATTATAAACGCGAAAGTTTGTGAGTATGGATGGATGTTTGTTACTCTTTCACGTAAAAACTACTGAATGGATTTGAGTGAAATTTGGAATGGAGATACTTTACGCCCTGGATTAACACATAGGCTACTTTTCATCATCATCATCATTATCAAACGCGAAAGTTTGTGAGTATGGATGGATGTTTGTTACTCTTTCACGTAAAAACTACTGAATGGATTTGAGTGAAATTTGGAATGGAGATACTTTACGCCCTGGATTAACACATAGGCTACTTTTCATCATCATCATCATCATCATCAATTTTCATCATTATTCACGCGGGTGAAACCGCGGGCGCAACTAGTTTAATATATTTTTTAAATAAAATCTGTGGATGTCTACCTACTGATGAAGGACCATCTACTGAACGAAAGGTTGTGCCATTGTGGATTGGTGGAAGTGAAATACATCAGTTTTTCCAGGGTTCTAAAAAAGTTTCCTCATGATATTACCCTTCACGATCTTGAACCCTTTATTTTTTAACATGAAGATGAACTCGAAGAATAGTACTACGCCGGCACCAGGATTCGAACCTATGACTTTTGTTACATATGGTTCCAAAAACTATTAGCACGCCTTAGCTATCATATCTTTGAAGCTTTCTTTTTGTTAGTAGTAGAACTTCTTGAGAAAGAGTTCGTCCGGGGAGGTACTATCACCGTACCTATTTCTGCCGCCAAGCAGTAGTGTTCGCATTGCTGTGTTTCGGTTTGAAGGGTACGGGTGCCGGTGAAATTACAGGCACATGAGACTTTTCATCTTTATGTCTCAGGGTTGGCAGCGCGCGTGTGATGCCTTTGGTGTTGCAGGCGTCCATAGGCTACGGTAACTGCTTTCCATCAGGTGGGCCGTATGCTTGTTTGCTTGACAAGTAGTATAAAAAAAAGCTGATTAACTGATTTCGATACAGTTTTGTTTAAAAGCGAGTTCTACGAGAGAATTACGTAAAATATACGCAAGAACAAGTTCACCCCTGCTGGCATTTACAAGGAGAAGGTGGGTAATTAAAAAAGTTCTAAACAACTCACGTACCATCCACGTATCGTACTCGTATGTAATCTGTTTGTCTCGAATTTCGCTAAGTAAAATTTCATCCATTGGAAAGTAATAAATTATTCATTGGGCACTCTTAAAGTGAAGAAACTATAGAAAGAGCCTTGATTGCGAACCGTAGGCACAAATACAAACAGCTGACAATTGACTTCTTTTGTGTTAATAGGTGTAGAACTACTATGGTGAAAGAATTCAGGGTAAATTTAGCAAGGAGGCTAAAAAACCTACATAAATTTATCACTGCTATAGAGCATAGTGATAATAATTAATAGAATTAAAGTTATCATGGCGTGGTATCACATTAGAAAAAAAAACGTGGTGTATAGTCGTTATTTTTCTTAATTTATTATTTCATAATAATTACTATTGTTTTTAATTTTATTATAATTTTTTTTATCACTATGACTAGAGTCTTAGTGATAAATTTATACTATCTAGACTAGAGTCTAGTGGGTCCAGCGTAATTTAAAACCTTTTTTAGCGCAATAGCTGGCTGCTCTATTATACACTCGAGAGCAATGAATCCGGGTCACTTAAAGAATGTTAAAAATCTCGGAAACTTAAAATGATAGATTAATGCAATAAATTGTATTTAATAGACAATGTAATACTCCTTAAATGAAGGTAAAAAAAATATGAGTCACCATACATTTTATTAACACAAAATTACATAAAGAAAAAAACTGCTGATCTCTCCTTAAAACAAAAATAGGAAACATGAAATTTTTGAACTTTATTACGATTTTCTTGAATTTTAATACTTCGTATTGCCTCCTCGTGCTTCCATTACTGCGTTTACGCAGAAAAAAAACAACAAAAAAACAGAAATCAATCAATGATAAATGACAGATTACAAACAAAAGCAAAACCAAATGCTGTAATTTCGTAGTTCCATCTTCGAAAGTGGCCCTTTTTCAAATTTGATTTTTTTATGATATAACTTTACAATAACTAAGAAGTTGTAATACCTTCATTTAAGGAGTATTACATTGTCTATTAAATACAATTTATTGCATTAACCTAGCATTTTTAGTTTCCGAGATTTTTAGGATTCTTTAAGTGACCCGGATTCATTGCTCTCGAGTGTATTTCATCTCTTTGATTACTCCGGCGGCGATCGATCGGACGTTTTCGGGTGTTCAAAACTTTCTGAACAGAAATTCGACACCAGAATTAAACGCTTTTTTATTTCTACACTTATTTGCTTTCCATGAAATAAATGTAGATTTTGGATGTGTTGTATTTCGATGGATGGTAGACTGAAGCTACACATAAGTTGATATTTTTTTTATTAAAAGCTTTTATTTAACTTGCAATGTATGTGTTTGTCCGGGTGGAATTTTGCAAATGAACCTGGCCTGAGGCCCAATTCTCACATACACGAGATTATATTGTGACTGGAATGTCTGGGCCTGATCTGATGATGGAGACGGAAGATGGACAACAGAACTCCTCGATGATTAGTAGTAGCCTTGGCAGTGTTTGGGCTCATTTTAATCAGGTTCCGATAACAAATGTAACACAAGCTTTGTATTGAAAAATACATTTTTCAACAATAAACTTATTTCATCTCATCTTGTTAATTTCCAGATAGCTAAAGTTCCTAATACTATATTTACTTATTGTTTTTACATAAAAAATAATACAACTAATACAAGTATAATACAAAATAAAAAAAAACGGTTGTCTGTAAAGTCGGTTTACTGACGATAGTTCAACGTGTCAACGTCGTTATTGTGCTTCTTTGTCGCTCGTTCCGCGCTCGCGCGCATGCGCATATATATATATATCGCATGCGCTATGAGCTTCGCGCATGCGTTTTGCGAGGTGACGCATGACGAGGTAACGACGTATGACGAGGTAACGACGCATTAGTCATGTTTTTTCGAGCGTGCAGCCGGCTCCATCGATTTATAAGACGTTAACACGTCAAAAAATATGAACCCGTTGTTATCTAAAGACCGTTTGAAATTATCCAAAGATCCAAATCACATACCAGGCAGAAGTGCCCGAAAGACGATGGCTGCATTATCATAATCATCATCATCAACAGCCTGTAGAAGTCCACTGCTGGACATAGGCCTCCTGATTAGTTTTTTTTTTTTTTTTTTTTTAATGTTATGGCTCGACAAACTGGCATACGGCCCACCTGATGGTAAGCGGTTACCGTCGCCTATTGACATCTGCAACACCCGTGGCATTGCCAATGCGTTGCCTGCCTTGGAGGACCCTTTTCACATTCTGAATGCCACGAGGAACGGTCTTGAGCCACCTTCATCCACCGACTTCCTGCGACGTTTATTTTGTCTTTAGTCAAGTGGAGCGCCTTCCTCTACCGCGTCGTCCGGTTTGTGGTCGCCACTTGAGAACCATTATTCCCCAACGGTCAGGTCATCAGGCTGCATTATACATAATTAATTTTGTTATTATTGTTTTTGTTACTTTACTGTATGAACATAATGTTAATGTTAAAGAACTCCCTTTACCGCATTCGAACTCTATGGATGGTCCATTATGCGTGAGGGTTTACTGGCTAGATAGTTAGCCAGCCTAACTCCGTCCAGAAGCACAGAAGCTTCCTGGGGTCTTTGAAGGCTTCGCCGAGTGACTTTGGGTTGTTGAGGATTTGTTCACGTTGAGTTCCTACTCCCACGCATTCCAAGACTACGTGGGCAGGCCCATTCTTTTTCGATTGGTTCGATTGTTGTATGAACATATTATGTACATATAATTAAGTGAATTATTGTACGTCCAAAATGGATAAACTGTTGGTTCCACTTTGTTTTTTAACATCTTATTTTATGTCGTTGGGTTATTGTAAGAGCCTTAATTTGACAATTTACAATATCACGGGTCAATTTAGAAGCTGTTTTCTCCCCTAAAAAAACCTCTGAAGGATGTTAGGTTATGTTAGGCCTATCTATACATTGACCCATGAGAGACGAAAATGGAGACGATTGACTATTTAACGTACAATTATTATAATAATAAATATAGAAATTATAATTTCACATGTTTGAAAATAGGCCTCCGACATAAAGATACACAGTTATAAAGTAAAAATTAAAAAAAATAACTGTGTTTTACTATAACGGAGATATTAGGTAAAAAAAAATGCAAACCGAACCTCCTCCTTTTTTTTAATCTGTTAAATACACACACATCTTCAGCACAAATCTCCGTCCTTGGTTTGTTAATAAGCACACAACAAGAAATGGTGTCGGATAACATTAATTACCAAGCAAGAAGTTCTTGACATAGTAAAATAGAAAGTAAAATTCGGAATTTTGATTCGTCTCCTAAGTATTCTTGTAAGTATAAAGGCGCAGACCCACCGCGGCGCATGCTGTGCACGAGCACGCGACGCATTTTAGCTGCGTGGATTTATTTGTACGACAACGTGGGTCTACGTTTCCACTGCAGTACACACTATACACGAATACTAACCCACGACTATGTACAGCGCTAGGTAGCCGTGTACCGCGTGCACAGCGTGCATGGCGTTTGACGGCGTTGAGCTATGTAAGCGCCTATTCGAGCAAGCCACGCATGTATGAGAAGAGGTAGATATTTTTCACACAGAACTACCTAAATTTATATACATGTGTATTTGTTTTTTAAGTCAACTAATTTAGCTTGTAGAACGTTTTGGCTTCGGCTGTTAGTTTTGTGAGCATCTGATTATAAATAAATAAATGTATCAATGACGTCTATTGATGCGTAGCGTATCCGTGGATTGCAGTGGACACGATCACATACATTTTCATGCAAAGCGAAGCTTAACACACGTGCGTAGCCTCTCCGTTCCCCACGCCGCGGTGGGTCTGAGCCTTGATTTACATTATAGTATTTTCTGTCCCGGGATGTTTGTCCAGAAAGATAATTTATTTATTGTTTATTTTGTATATTGTTGTAAGCATTTCTGACATTGTTACCATTAAAACGTTACTAACAACAACTTTACGTTATTGTTATTTCTCTTAGAACTACGGTTAGATCTTATTAGAGTACCCTCGGGCGGACAAATATTTATTGAAGAAGAATTATAACAATATTTCGTTTTACTGTTCAGTTAACTTGCTGTAATAGCAAGTAAGTTAAGGTAAGAATACTTTAATAGCCATTATTTTTACCTACTTTTGCCACCAAGGTATCGGCGTCCACGTGTAAGGTACCTGGATACAAAATCAATAGTAATCTACAGCCTTTAGTAGTCTAGTCCTGGACGAGGCCTTGTCCATAACGTCGTTTTAACGTCGTTTAAAACGGGTCTACAAGTTTAAGTACTTAGGGCATTATGTTACCGATGACCTTGATGACCACGAGGACATAGAGAGGGAGCGTAGGGCATTGGCGGTCAGATGTAATATGCTGGCACGCAGGTTTTCTCGTTGCAGTAGGCAAGTGAAAATAACTCTCTTCAAAGCCTACTGCCAATCTTTTTACACGAGCAGTCTGTGGTTCAGCTTTACTCAGAGATCGCTTAATGCCCTGCGCGTCCAGTATAATAATGGTTTTAGGATGCTGATGGGACTGCCTCGCTTCTGCAGTGCATCTACAATGTTTGCGGAGGCTAGGGTTGATGGTTTTCACGCCATCATCCGTAAGAAAACTGCCTCATTGCTCAGCAGAGTGCGGAGCAGTTCCAACAGCATCCTGCAGGTCATTCCTGATCGTTACGATCTGCCAGTAATGAAGGCTTTTGTTCGAGTCCTGATCAGGTAGGCGTCTCGCTGGAGTCTGTTTGGTCGGGATTCAGATAAAAGTTTTTAATTACCTACTTCCAGTTACTGTCTGACGGCTATTATGTATTTTTTAACAAATAATTTAAGTGTGCCTACTAACAAAAAATGGATTTTAAGTATCTGACTCAATAAATAAATTATTATTATTATTATTATTATAACAATGGGGGAGTTGCCATAATCAAAACCCTTGGCAGGTGGATTGGTGATCGCAATATTAGTGTTGAGTACTCAGGTGGATGCTGCTACCCATTCCCTAGTGTAATCCCTTAGTCGGCTTTTACGACATCCACAGGAGGACACACCGGTCTCGGCAACCATAGACCGAAGTCCAAGTTTTAACAAGCAAATTGGGACGCCGATGAGCGCCCCTAGCGTACACTTCGTGAATCTCATTTTCCATACAAAAATCAGTGTAAGATATGTCCGTGTAAGATACTTGATCTCTGACAACAGAAAAACAGGCAGATAAGAGTCTGCCTAGAAGTCCAACATCCATTAATTTTCCTAATGTTTGGACCTGGCAAGAATGGGCTTGTAACCCACCACGCGAACATAAAAAAGAGCAGACAAAAAGGCTCGGAAATACCTTCGAAACATTCCGGAAATATATCCACCCATTAATTTACAAAAAAACCCCAACGAAAGTTAGTAAGTTACCAGCTAATACTCCCTAAGGCGTCCTCTGAGGGCCTAATGTCATAAAACTTTTCTAACTGGCTGCTACACTATCTTTAGGTCATAAATTGTAATAGGCCTATCGATTTATGTACTGAGACAAATAATAGCTGCAGAGGGTGTTTGTGTGACACTATCGAATCTATTGATTGCCCCTTCCTGGGGAATAGGCTTAAACGTATCGTATGTATGGTTATTGATGATCATCCTCCTGCGGCTTGGGTCTAAAAAGTTTTAAAAAGTAGCCTATGTGTCGATCCATGTCATATTCCATCACTCTACCTAATTTCATCGAAATCGATGCTGCAGTTTTGGCGTGATTGAGTAACAAACAAACATACAAACTTTCCAATTATAATACTGGAAGACTTTCAGGGCCACCATTTGTTATCTCAAGCTGCTGTACCTAACGCATCGTGACCAAGAAAGAACCGGCGGAGTAGTAGCTTGCTAGTATTTGTACATATTAAAATGAATCAAACTAACTTACTTGTTATGTTTGATTCCAATTATGTGAATACTAGCTGTGCCCCGCGGTTTCACCCGCGTCAACCATTAAAATTGATGATTATGAAAAGTAGCTTACTTATATGTTAATCCAGGGTATAAGGTATCTATTTCATTCCAAATTTCACTCAAATCCATTCAGCGTGAAGAAGTAACAAACATACAAACTTTCGCATATATAACATATAGTGTGATAAGTTGAAGAACATACCCAGCAGCTTTCGAAATCTCAGTAGCCATCGTGACATATTTTAAATATCGGTGCAAAAAGCTTTAATAATAAATTATTCTGATGTATCTTATGTACTGTAAAGTTTTATCAAAATCTGTTCAGTAGTTTTTGCGTAAAAGAGTACAACAAACATCCATCCATCCATCCAACCTCAGAAACTTTTACATTTAAATACACTGACCTACAAAAATAAGTATCACACTTTTAAAATTGCAATAACTTTTTAAGTTCACAAGATATTATATTAGTAGGATAATATGGTGTATGACGGAACATACTGGTATACTTACACTAGTCTTTGATGGAACTCCTCGATAGATAAGTGTATAATATACTGTAAGTATACTGTGTTTGGGCTCATTTTGATCAATCAGCTCATGGTTCTGAATACTAATTTAATCTCCATTATTATCAGCTGAAAGCCAAAGTTCGTTATTCATGACACTGGTTCATTCTTGGTCAACCTGCGTTAGTTTAGTTACCAGCATGGTGATGGTGGCTCTTGGAAACGTACTCACTTATGAGTTTTCACTCATTGGCAATAATCAAAAAGTTTCTACTCAAAATCTACAAAATAAATGAGTACTAAGAATAATAATGAATAAGAGATGGAATTATAACATTAAAAGGAGAAAGCCGTAAGCACAGTCAGCGACAAAACTAGATGAACATTTTTGTATACTGAGCTGCCTCTAAAAATCTGCAATATAAGAATTTCCAATCCAATCCGTTCCACACAAACATTAATAATGTATTAATATAGAAAAAAACAGTATGTAGGTAGTTCGCACCGAACTGAGACCTCGCGTCACATAATGTAGGACTACTAACACACAATGTAGGAATCCTACTTTCTTTACCTTTCTACTTAAACAACTTACAAAAAAACATTGAAGAAGATTACAATTTTCACGGGACCACCTCAACATCATTCCCTAAACAACATCGAAAGAAACATTTCCATCGATATAATTAACGGTGGAATTGTACCTCTCGATGGGTCAAGAACATTATAAAGGTCGGAGGAAGGCGGTAGATAATATAGCCAGTATATATATACTAGCTAGTATATATATACTAGCTATATTATCTACCGAGGAAGGCGGTTCCTAATAATGTAATGCTCCTATAATGTTCTTGGCCCATCGAGAGGTACAATTCCACCGTTAATTATATCGATTGAAATATTTCTTTCGATGTTGTTTAGGGAATGATGTTGAGGTGGTCCCGTGAAAATTGTAATCTTCTTCAATGTTTTTTGTTTTTTTACATTAAATTAGCATGTTATCCCTGCAATAGCATACATTTTCATCCATTTCCACAATAGTTTAATCATCTTTCTTCCATCTACCATAAAAATAATGTTTATTTATCCTACTTGTAAAAGGTTCTCTTTCTGATGGCTAATACGGCCATAATAATGCCTCATAGAGGCAGAAGTCCATTAAGTCTGTTTTAAAATAAATGACGTGAAATAATAATAATATTTATTCAGTAATTTCAAACACACATGAACAGTTTATAACAATAACAAATTACAATACATTACATGACTTGTTTAATATTAAAAGTATTAAAGAAGTTAGTAGGTAACCTAATACTGTAAACATGACTTTCGATTGGCTAAATAAACGGACTGTAATCCACGTGGGCTGATGCGGATCGCAGTGCCTGTCACATGTATTAACTTTTATTGGTTTTACGCTATACCAGTTTCTCCTTGGTTTTTTTTATATTCGAGTCCGAGGAACAGTTTTTGTTTCTGACTGTACTACGTCTTTTCAGCCTATATTCGAGAGTGCTCGTGACCTGGTTTCACTGAGAAATGAATTTGTGTTAAACTAAATTATATTTTATATCTAGCTATTTTCGGTTAAGCATTTGCGCTGGTTCTGGGAACTTTGTATAGTTTTAGTGTATGTCAGTGTTGAAAAAAAACTGACTCTTTTCTCAATTAGAGAAAGGAATCCATTATGCATCAATTCACTATTCATTCTTTTACTAGATAAACCACAATTTGTAGATGTATATACAATAAATATACCTGTATATATTATATATATTATATATATATATATATATAGGTATCTAGGTTCTCGAGTGGTGACCACGAACCGGGCGACGCAGTGTGGGACGACCTCCTTTAGGGACCGATGATAATTTAAAAAAGAAAGAAGGAAAAAAACTTTATTTATAACTAAATAAAAAAAACACAACCACAAAACAACAAACAGAATCGAAGAACTAAAAAAATAAAATAACCAAATAACAATGACAAAATGTGTGTGTCTGTTGTAAGCCACAAAAGGGTCGCCAACTTGGTGTTTGCTAGGCCGCGTAGGTAACCCAGCGCTGGTATTCCGTTGGGACATATTGCTGCATATTATAATTATGGTTGTCTAGCAGTGGCCTTAAAAATGCTGACGGTGATGATGATGATGATGATAGTAGGATTTACTTTAACCCTCATTCATAGGAAAACTCTACACAACGACCCTCAACTCCACCCTTATATTTAAACGTCAGCAAATCAAACTAAATTGATAAGTTTTTTAAAAACGAAGATCAGCTTTCTAATAGTGCCTTCAAAACTCTCCTGTTTTTAGAAAGAGGCACAATTCACGTAAGTAATTTAAAAACATTCAATTAAGTAATATAGTAACTACTATTACTAAATTGAATTGGGCCTGTGAACACCATATTTAGAGTGACGGTTTATAAATAAATAAGGTAGTAAACGCGATAAATTACCCGTGACAATATCAATAAAAGCAGATACCTAGAGAACGAAAGTAAACTATATTAGTAGTATTGAAAGCTAGAAATCGTTCCACAAAGGTTTGACTGTTGCGAATAATCGAGACCAAAACAGACCGATCAATACACTTTGCAACAGGCTGTGGTTTAGGGTAGGTAGTGTTACCCGATCTAATGAAAACAACAAATTGACAAAAAAAAAAATTAAAAAAGGTTTCAAATGAAGGAGATTGTAGCTTCTAACAGCTACTTTCTACAGCCGAGATTATGAGTTGCATAGCTTGATTTCTACGCTATTCTTGCGAGCACCGCTCGAGTTTCACACCTCAATGGTGTGAAACTCGAGCGAAAAAAGCATTAAATCCTAATTGAATGATTTTTACCTACCCATAGGAAAAAAACGTGAAATTTACTTATTATATTTTTTTGAAATACTTTCATTATTATACAATGCTTATAATTTTTCATAAAACTTTGGTAAGTAAAAACTGTGGTATTAATACCTACACTATTGCCATTTTAGATATTACAGAAAAAATCCCGATTCCCCATATATTTTCCGACATGTTTTATCCCCATTTTGTCCCATAACAAAACCCCAAAGTACCCTAGAAAGCCGATAGGGAAAGAATGTGGGTATTAGATTGGAATAATGTCTGACACCCATATTCACAAACTTACCGGGTTATTCCGATTCGGACGTAATTTTTTGCGTTATTTTTGCGATACATACATTCTGTTCTTTCAAAATTTGGCAACCAAGCTGCGTGCTGTATTGCGATTGAATTTGAGCTGAAAGTGACTTCCGAAGCGTTTGTGAATAGAGGTACAAATACGGAGTATTGGACAAAATTATTACATTACAATATGGCTAAGGCTTTGACGGAAGGCTTTCCGTTTAGTACCAACTAGCAATATTAGTGTAATTGAGCTTAATAAGCTTATTATAGTAACGAGGCAAACTATTAGTTAATTGTTCTCAAGGACGTAATTTAGTTAAGGATTGATTCCGATGGCATTTTTAAGTGGAAACTAAAGGTTTCTTTCATCATACCATTCTGTAACCTGTCTTTACGTAGATTATCACATCAAATCAAATCACCAATCAAATCAAAGGGTCATTTTGAATCGTCTTTTAACTTAGTTGGTAAAATGGAGCTGCAATGGGAGAATTTGCCATAATCACCACGCTTGGCAGGTGGATTGGTTATTCGTATTGCTGCTGAGTACTCAGGTGGATGCTGCTGCCCATTCCCTGTTAATTCTTAGAGCCAATGTATATGACATGTTTACCAGCGCGTTTCAAGAAAGCGCATAAAACGCGGGAATTTGTCGTGTTACAAATTCGTCAAAATTAAAGGAATATACCAACACGCGCCTGTATCGTGTGTAAAAGCAAGTCTGCATCGCATTTGTGTCGCTATTAAAATACGCCCTAAATATAGGTTCTCAGACAGTATTTACCACCTCCGACCGACCGTTGACACACACTTGAGACCGTTACAATGTCATTGGTTCCTTTGGGTTCATCCTACACTGTGACTTCCGTTACAATACCTACTAGTCAAATTAGGTGATTTTTTGCAAAAGTGTGGAACTAATTAGTTGTATTCATGAAAACTTTTCTAATTGTTTTGTATGGGTTAAAAATCACCTCTAATAATAAGCATCAGTCATTTCACCCTCCGGAACAGGGTGAAATAGGGTGAAAACCTTAAAATATCCGTAACTTAATGGGGGAAATAGAAGTAGTCGGTGCAATTTGGCATAGACTTTGAACTGTTATGATCTACATTTGCACCAAGTATTTTTTAAATCCGACATACGGAACATACAAAAAAAAATCATTTACAAAAAAAACTTTTTGTGGTTATTACGGCTCCGGGAAAATTAAGGTAGTCGGTGCAAATTGATAGACTTATCAGAAAAATGTTCGAAATACATTACCAGGTTTGCACATTGGTGCGTCTCACGGAAGGCACTTTTCCATATTTTATTGTCGCTCTACTTCGGGGAAAATTAATGTAGTTCTGGAAAATGACTTAAACTTATTCATTTAATTAGTACTACATCCGCCGGAAGTTTTATACTGGGTTTTTTTTACGGAACATGCATTTGTTTAACACTGTGTTCCCTACATGCACGTGGTTTTTATTAAAATCATAATGCACTAAGACAGTCTCTCTATACGTAATTTAACTTGCATCAAGTAATTTCTTTCTATTTTAAAATTAACGGCCTTTTTAAGTTTGTACCTAATATTTAAAAGGGTTCCGTAAGCGCCAGAAACGGTGCAAACCTAGGATAAGCTTCTTTTCGTGGTCATCTAACGTTTCCATAAGAATCCACGACTACACGACTTAGGTCCACACTTTTTGCTAATTTGCCTGTACTATACCGTTCAAGTGACCGCGTAGGACCCTCAACGTTGAAAAGGATAGGCCATTCAACTTTTTCATCTAACTATAGCTAGAAAACTTACCGATTCTGCCCCATTCGGGACCGGTCGACGTCAAAAAGAAAAACAATTTAACCTTCGTGTCGTTGATTTAGGAAATGAGCAAAATAGAGTATTATTTAAAAGAATAGTTATTGGTTGTATAGCCGGTATGTCAGCCGATACGAACGGTCTAGAATCGGGATCCAGGACCTACTAATATATTTTCATCCCATCTATTCGAAAAGGACGACTTGGTTCGCCTTTAAGTGCACCCAAAGGTGGTGTTTTCTGTATGAAGCTTCTATAAGTGCGCCGCAATTATCTTTGCCGCGCACTTTTTAAATTTGGAACATATCGAACTCAAATAAGTGCGCCGCAATTATCTTTTACGCGCACTTTTTGAATTTGGAACATCTTGAAAAGAATCAAACACAAATAAGTGCGCCGCAATTATCTTTGCCGCGCCCTTTTTAAATTTGGATCATCTTAGTGTTCAGCGCCAAAAAGGCGAACGCAAATATTGTTTAAATAAATACTGGCTGGTACGACGGCCCATAGTCGCGCCACCGGCTGAATAAAAAAAAACCAAATTAGAAACGCGCGAACTACGGCCCGCGATTTCGTCATTTTTAACCGACTTTACAAAAAGGAGGAGGTTCTCAATTCGGTTGTATTTTTTTTTAATGTTGAATGTTAAATGAACCGATTTGGAAAATTCTTTTTTTATTTGAATAGATATACTTCCAGATTGGTTCAATTTTTTTCAAAATCCAGTTCTGATGATGGAATCCATGAGGAATTGAGGGAACTCCTCAAATATTGTAGGCATACATATGGCGATTTTGATATTTTCAGCAACAAACCAAGCATTTGCATTCAGAAAGTATCATAATCCTTTCACCACTATGGTTCTTTCATAATTTTTTTTTCATCCAAATATTTAGTCGAATACAATGGCGGAAGTCTGTTTTTTAAATGATAAGTTATTCACGGATTGTTAGAAATTCATGGTTTTGTTTTGAAATAAAATATGAGGCGCCTTTTATTTTCTCATAGTGGGTGATGAAAAGTAGAGTGTAACACTCGGGCGCAAAATATATTTTTGGCTCGGGCGACGTACTTCGAAGAATCCCTCGCTACTAGAATCCCTCACTTCGCTCTGGATTCAAAAAAGCGCCCTCACCGTAAAAATATTATTTTGCTCCCTAATGATACATGATGTTTGTATTCACGCCGTAGCGGCTGAGCCAATTTCGACGAAGTTTGATACTGATATAACCAGGGGTGAGCTTTTTGAAAATCACTGAGTGACTAAATATCATGAAAAAGGCCGGCAAATCAACGTTTTTCTGGAGATGTACTGGAGGAGGCACTTGTATTGATACCTAAGGTATAAGAATTTAAGTCATCAATACGTTTCAGATCTTTACAAATTTGGAAATCGGGGATTATCGGCAATTTTTCTGACGTTTAGTTACTAGATGACATTCAAAAATCGTACCCCTAAGATTGACACAAACCTAGGGTACTTTCATCCGCGCAAGCGCAACCACGAGCAGATACTAGTTATCTGTATATCGAAATATTTCTGCCTCTAAATCCCCTCTCAAACCCTTACAAGTTAACCCCACTGAATATTTACATCAAACATCAGCAATCAAATGGAGAGGTTCCGATCGAGATTGCGAATAATTGATTTGTATCGTGCGACTGGGATGAATAAATCAGGGAATTTCAATGATTTATACTAGCTATATACATACTAGCAAAAGCGCGCGCATTCGCTCGCGTGTAGCCAGGATACAAATAAATAAATAAATGCTGGACATTTTACACAACATTATGTAGCACCAAGCTAAGCAGAGCTTGTGTTATGGATACATAGATTTTAGTATATGTCTACGTATGGGTACTACATAACTGATATACTTAATACACAATACATAACATAGATAGATATTTTTTATCATACACAGAATACCCTGAAAAAATCAGATGCAGATCGTATAAATATTTGTTCCGAGGCGGGAATTGAACCCGCAACCTCTTGCGTCGCAGGCGAACCTTCGCCCACCGCGCCACAGAGGTCGTCAACAACAAGCCTATATAAGGCCTTCCAAAATATACTGCGAAAAAATAAAAAAGTTCATAATATATGTTAGTTTTGTTACCTATATATTTACATATTATGTAATATATGTTGATAGTTATGCATATAATTGGAAAGAGGAAAGAGAGACTCCCAACTATTTAAGCTAAAATTATCGAAAAAACTTTGAATCGTTCAAGTTTCGGTTATATTTTGATATAATCACATTACTGTGTTGTATTTTAAGTTAGAAGAATACCATTTCTGACATTTTAAGAGATTGACACAAGATCGGAACGTGATCTGAACTTTATTTTGACTAATTTTTATTACGAGAATTGGGCCTCAGGTCAGGGAGCTATCTTCTTCAGCCGCTAGTCATTTATGCTGGATGAGGGCTCCCCCATAGCGTGCAATGGAGGGATTTGCCTTAATCACCACGCTTGGCAGGCGGATTGGTGATCGCAGTTTGGTGTATCGAAATCGTTCAGCCGCTAAAGCTTGATTGAGTAACAAACAACAAAATCCAATCACAAAAATAAATAAATTATTTTTATCTTTATCTTTTTCTTAAGCTTATAAGCTATAGTCATTTACTACGTAAAAATCAAGATTCAAAAATAGATGTGATAAAGATAATTTATTTATTTTTGTGATTGGTTGTTGTTGTTTTTTACTCAATCAAGCTTTAGCAGCTAACGATTATGTATGTTAGTTCCATACAAATATGTATGTTTGGATACTCAGATAAGTATCAACCAACGACCAACGTTGGGACCAAACGAGCGACGCCACTGGCAGGAGCTAGTACAGAGTATACGCTAATAAAACACAAATTTAAAAACAATAAGCTTTATTTCAATGATTCAACATTCATTACATATTTTACATAAACTCAATGTCTATAAATTTTAATATTTAAATATGATAATTAAACCATCAAGAAAATTTAACTTAAATTATTTACACAAATACATCTTTATCTCAATCATAGTATTTTTACATTATTATTGTTAGATAACCTAATAATTTAAATTGAATTACCTAAAGCAAGAGTTTAACCTATTCACTTATCTTATTTTGAGTGTTTTCTCGATGATTCAATCTCATTGCAAAAACGATATGGAAGTTAATTTATTCTATTAAAACTATAAATAACTAATTGTTGGCATTTGATGGAATTTACAATTAAATATCCTATTAATAATATTATTATTTACACTAGTAATAGCCTGGGTTCCTTTTGTTATCTTTCTGGCATCTGAAATAACAATAAAATACATTTGAACATCAGATATTGATTATAAAGCCGGGTATTCATTAGGCAACATTAGTTAATAAATACTGTTTATATAGACAGTGTTTATTAACAAATGTTGCCTAATGGATCCCCAGTTCTCTAAAGTTACATAAAACCTAACAGGGTCGGTTAGGTTTCGTGTAATTTTGCCCTATTTTGGACGTCATTTGACATTAAGAGACGATGAGAAAGTTTAATTGAAAAGAACAGACGCCTGACCATGAGCTCTTATAACAATTTAGTTCAAAAACTATTCAGTACAAAATATCGGTTCGTCGTTGCCATCCGTCATCATTGAATAACTTTAATCGCAGAAGTCTATAGACCTTCTGCTACTGTGCCTTTAAATATAGCTAGCATCACGGAACCGATATTTTGTACTGAATAGTTTTGAACTGAATCGCTATAAGAGCTCTTAAGGTGGCGGGGATGGCCGGACGCTAAATCAACTCGAGAATAGCGCAAAAGTCGGCCTGCATATTGCTGTCCCTGTTTGGGTAACGCAGGCGCGCGCGGGGCACAGCCGAACACTTATTTCTATTCTGTGGCCGTTACCATTCATAATTCGAAGATGGTATTTATTTTTTATGCAAACTAGCATTTGACAACAATATTTTATTGGCATATTTGGCATTTGTCACAAACTTTCACATTTATATTTCTAGCAATAAAAACTCCTTGGTACCTAGTTCAACGAACAGTTAGAACTCGCGAGCACACACTTTTTTCCAATAATTATGATCAGGGTGGTTATTCGCTATGACCTATTAGATTTCTTTTCAATAACGTGTGACGTCACCCATACGATTCAGCGATGATTCCACGCAGATATCGTAACGAGCCCGCGTTATGTTACGTTTGGTCAGAGCGAATAAGGGTGCAGGTTGGTGCTTTGATGATCGTTGAGTTTGGCTCAACTTTCCAATAGCGACTGTGAGCTAGGAGGTTTATATTTTTATCACATGTAGACACAAGCCTACATATGAAATGGCGTACTGCGGAAACCAATAGTTTTAGCATTGTGAGCTATGACAAAAAATCAAAGAAAAATATTTCAAAGTAAACGCTCATCTTTCCTTTAGCGACTGCTAGCTAGGAAGTTCACATTTTTATCACATATAGGTTCACATAGCACAAGCCTAAATATGAAATGGCGTACTGCGGAAACCAATAGTTTTGGAGCTATTCATTTTTGAAATTTGCTAATAACCGCTTTCCGAACACCATGTTTTGGTGATATTTTACTTTTTATCAGTGTTCCCATACGCCATTTTCAGCTTTTGACAATGACAGTGACAGACCAAATGGTGACAGACCAAATATATTTTGCTAAAAATTGGTGGTTTCTCAATTTTCAACTAGTCGTGTTTTTTGCTCTTACGGTCCAGTCGGTTACGTATTCCTTGAACGTCAATGAACTCTGTCATCGTTTGTGTTCTCAGAGTTGAGATTGTTTACGTGCTTACTCCTGTTTGAGAATTTATCGAAGGACTTTCCTTTAGCGACTGTAAGTATAAGGCTTGAGGGGTGAGGGGAGGGGTGGAGGGTCAATGTCAAAAGCCGAAAATCGTATCCGAACACTGACAAATAGTAAAATATCACCAAAATATGGAGATCGGAAACCGGTTTTTAGCAAATTTCAACAATGAATAGCTCCAAAACTATTTTTTTCCGCAGTACGCCATTTCATATTCAGGCTTGTGCTATGTTAACCTACATGTGATAAAAATATGAACCTCGTAGGTCACAGTCACTAAAGGAAAGTTAGCATTTACTTTGAAATATTTTTCTTTGATTTTTTGTCATAGCTCACAATGCTAAAACTATTGGTTTCCGCAGTACGCCATTTCATATTTAGGCTTGTGCTATGTGAACCTACATGTGATAAAAATGTGAACTTCCTAGCTAGCAGTCAAGGAATACGTAACCGACTGGACCGTAAGAGCAAAAAACACGACTAGTTGAAAATTGAGAAACCACCAATTTTTAGCAAAATATATTTGGTCTGTCACCATTTGGTCTGTCACTGTCATTGTCAAAAGCCGAAAATGGCGTATGGGAACACTGATAAAAAGTAAAATATCACCAAAACATGGTGTTCGGAAAGCGGTTATTAGCAAATTTCAAAAATGAATAGCTCCAAAACTATTGGTTTCCGCAGTACGCCATTTCATATTTAGGCTTGTGCTATGTGAACCTACATGTGATAAAAATGTGAACTTCCTAGCTAGCAGTCGCTAAAGGAAAGATGAGCGTTTACTTTGAAATATTTTTCTTTGATTTTTTGTCATAGCTCAAAATGCTAAAACTATTGGTTTCCGCAGTACGCCATTTCATATTTAGGCTTGTGCTATGTGAACCTACATGTGATAAAAATATGAACCTCGTAAGTCACAGTCGCTAAAGGAAAGTTGAGCATTTACTTTGAAATATTTTTCTTTGATTTTTTGTCTTAGCTCACAATGCTAAAACTATTGGTTTCCGCAGTACGCCATTTCATATTCAGGCTTGTGCTATGTGAACCTACATGTGATAAAAATATGAACCTCGTAGGTCACAGTCGCTAAAGGAAAGTTGAGCATTTACTTTGAAATATTTTTCTTTGATTTTTTGTCATAGCTCACAATGCTAAAACTATTGGTTTCCGCAGTACGCCATTTCATATTTAGGCTTGTGTTATGTGAACCTACATGTGATAAAAATATGAACCTCCGAGCTCACAGTCGCTATTGGAAAGTTGAGCCGCTACTATTTCACGCAAAAACTAGGTACTGAATTGTAAACAAAGCACAAGTCGTAGGTATGTTAGTTACCTAGGTTACTTCATTCCAAATCACAAGGCAAATCTAAATAAAATGACAAAAATATTGCAATGTCATATATAACAAACAAATAGGTGAACAAACACAAGAGCAAGCGAAGCGCGGGGTTACACAGTGTACTAGTGTGAGTGCCTGTCGAGTTGTCAAACATCACACAACCGTAGTTCCCCGACCGGCCCTCGGTTCTGACGCGATAGCAATATGGGCGTTCAGAATTTTTTAGAAAATTGTTCAAGTTCCGTAATACCAAAAATGATGAATAAAAACTGGTTGTTTTTTTAATATCGTGTTGTTATTCTGTTACTTGACAATATAAGCTATGTTCCTACACATAAAATACGTAACATATCGTTGTTTTTAATACGAAACAAATAAGATGAAAACATGTCGTTTAGGTCGTAAAAATATACAAAAAGTAATTCGCTTACATTTCATTTTAGGTATATATTTTGATAAAAAAAACTATCTGGGAACATAGATAAATACTATCCGAATCCGAATAATAGCATAATATGGTGTAAATATGCTCGAATTACAAATGACGTCGGTATTACGTTTGCATGGGCAGTTCATCCTTCGCTGGGTTCTTAAGGCTTCAGTTTATTTTACAGAATACGAAAAATTAATATAAAGTTTAAGCTTCATCTCGCTCGTTTTGATTAAAATTAAGACGTATGCACGTTAAACGTAGAAAGGAGTGATTCACAAAAATATAGGACTAGGTACATTTTACTATTCTGAAAATCCGAAATATTTTTCCAAAGAAAATTGGTAAATAAGTCGTAGAAACAAAAATTGATCTTCTTTTGTGAGTAGGATCGATAATTTGGCGATAACATACCAATTTTAGAAAATTGAATAATTTATAACTCCATAGTTAGAGACAAGAACCCCAAAATGTACAATTTCGGTATCTTCACTTAGTCTTCCAAAAGTGGTTAAATTACTCCGAGTGTATTGGCTAACTTCCAAATCTTAGCCCAAATGCAGAGCCTATTATTTTTTAAATTAAATTTTACGGAATGTACTTGGAATAAAATGCAATGCTCTTTGTTTTATCTGAGGATTAGTAAAGAACATGGAACAGCTATTCTTTGCAAATAGCAATATTTTGCTGCCTATACAATTACAAAGATTTTGTACTTTTAAACTTTTAGTGAATTATCTTTATCTCGATCTATAGCTTTATCTTTAACTGCCGCTGGGTTACGATTATCGAGCTTATCTCGAGCTCTATGTTGTATGGTTATTAGTACCCAAATGGATCCATAGATTTTAATGCCGAGTCGTTTGGTGTCTTGATCTAAAGTGACAAGAGGTACATGAAGTGTCAAAAAATAAATATAGATAGCCTCAGAAGAATTACTAAAGCAATGTTAGGCTGCGTTGTCACCAAAGATGTGCGAGGTAGATGAGTGGTGCGAGGATGCGTAGCGAGGCTGTGAAACGATGCGTAGATGAGCGGTGCGAGGATATGTAGAGGCTCTTTTCAGATTTCAGATGCGAGCGAGCGGGTGAGGTGTGATGGGAGCGGAGCACTGACTGCTAGTAATTTCTCGCTCGCGTCCATCCTTTGCACACATCCCTCGCGCACATCTCTCGCAACACATCCCTCGCGCACATTCCTAGCACACATTCCTCGCACACATTCCTCGCACACATTCCTCGCAGACATCCTTCGCTTGTTTTGTACGTATAAAAACCTCGCTCGCTAAGCCATTTCCACCAGAGCTGCGCTGAGCGAGGCTAGGTAATAAATAAAGTGATTCTATTGGTTCTTTAACAAACACATCCCTTGCTACGCATTCTCGCTCATCTCTGGTGGAAACGTAGCCTTACTGTGTTACTGTTAAAGTCACCTAAGGTAAGGCAAACTCGATTCTCCAAAATGATCACCTTTTCCTGAGTTTGCTTAGGTTATATTCCCAAAGGTCTCACCATTTCGTCGTCAAGTCGCGGAGGGTTGTAGTGCGACTTGTGTAAGTCGGTCGCCTCTCTTATCGTGTAGCTCTTATTATCACTGGACTCCAGAACCACGCGAGGGGGTTCACTCTCTGTCAAACAAAGATGATAAAAAATAAACGTGACACAATATAAGCAGGTATACCCACGCAGTAGCCACCGGTCTACCGTAGTTTTATCACCTTTAGTCACAAAGTTAACCTTTAGTTTATTTCTCAAACTATTTAATGACCCAGAGAATGAAAGAATAAATGCCACGAAGAAGAAGAGAGAAGCCCATTAAGAATTGACTGGAGACCATTTGAAGAGTTTGTGCCATTGTAATTTGAGCATTACTGACCAGGCTTAGTGTTGATAATATCTAGCATAGTCTCCAGTTTAACAGCAGGGTATGCTATGAGTTACCCTCCCTATCCTCCACCCCTAAACATCCACCTTCATAACAAAGAAAGAAAAACCTCGTGAAGAAACCGTCATGTCCTACAACCAAAGTTCGAAAACATGGTACACGTGCATGATAAGAGCCTCAGCTAGCAATAAATCTTTTTACCACACTGGCACTGTCACCATTGGTCACTAGACCCTTTTCAAGGCCACCATAATCCAGACCTACAATGTGACCCAGAAAGGCCCAGCGATACGAAGTAAGTACATATACACACCTTTTCTCATGAAGGGGTTAGGCATAACCTCAAAGGTTCTCTTTTAACCGTGGGTTGCACAGTTGTTGGAATATAGAAGTGACAAGTGGTGAGCTCATTGGCACCATTGCTGTCCACGACCAACTCGGCTAACACTTTCTTCCAGTAATAACACACTCCTAAATAAGCCAGCAGCCAGGAAAAATCTTATACTAACAAAATTTGCCATTACAAGCATCTAAAGAGGAATTGAGGAGTGCCATTGCAACCTTACTCACCAGGCTTTGGGTTGAGGATATCCGGCTTAGTCTCCGGCTTATCAGCAGGGTATGCTATGAGGTACCTCCGACCTTGAGCATCAACTTGCACCACGCTCTGGGAGGGACGCTTGCTTGAAGAGCTGGTGTTGCTGCGCCTGCACATTCGAAAACTGTTATTTTCAACCTTATGTTTATGCTGCTAGAGTAGGTAAGTATATGCAAAATTGACAGTGATTATTAAAGCTTTATAAGCATTTTATAATAAAATCTGTTGATACAATGCAAAAAGATCATAGACAGATAACACTATGCAAAGCAGATATAGCATCTTATAGAAACTGTTATATGAAGCGTATACTATATACTCTACTCAAAGATATAAAACTTTGAAAAAAAAAAATTATTATCATAATAATCGCTGACGACCTCTGTGGCGCGGCGAGTGAGTAGCCTGCTGAGACGCAAGAGGTGGGGGTTCACACCCTACAGTCACATACATAGGTCTGATCCCACACTAAAATTCCCTGTGTCGTGGGTATCAGGAATTACGAGTACTACTATGGTACCAAAACACCAATTGTGTTCGACAATGAGACAGCCGGGCACATTACATGTAGTACATCAAAATGTGCAAGGCCTTCCCAGCAAAATCTTAGAATTAGAATTATTTTTAAATCGTTTTAATGTTGATATTATGTGTGTAACTGAACACTGGATGTTACAATTTGATTTACTCCCTTATTATGAGAATTATAATATTGTAAGTTCATACAAACGCAAGAACGCCATACGTGGGGGTTCCTTAATTGTTGTTCGAAAACTTTAAAATGCAAGGAACGTAAAGTTGTTGCAAATCTCACTATTGAGACTTTATATTGACCTTGACTATTGAGCTATCTTGTGTTGAGCTAGAGCGGCATATCATTGTGAGCGTTTACCGTCCCCCTGACGCAGACTTCGCATTATTTGAATCCACTATGGAAGAAGCATTGCTTAAAACTTTTGTTTGTAATAAAATGCTAATAGTCTGCGGAGATTTCAATATAGATATTCCGGTTAATCCTCTATCTGAGAGGCTGCTTAATTTATTTAAATGCTTTAACTTAAATCACCTCTTCGAAGAACCTACAAGGGTGACACTAACAACATCCACCTGTTTAGATAATATTTATTGCAGTAGTGTTCCAATTGATAAATCAGTAATTAAACATTTCACCTCAGATCACTATGGTCACAGTGCTATATTTACTTGTAATTTTGTAGATGAACCTAAGGAATTCACTTATCGGCCTATCACAGAAAGTCGCATTAAGAAGTTCCAGGGCAGTATTGAACTTAAAATGCCCCTTGTACCGTGCGTAGATGATCCGAATGACCTTTTTACTAGTTTGTTTAAGTTGATATGTGAGGAACATAGTGAGATATTTAAGTTAAAAAAATGTAAAGCTAGAGCTAATGTCGGGTTAGCTGATTGGGCTACAACCGGTATTTATAGAAGTAGGAATAAATTATATGAACTCTATGCGGCTAGAGAATCAATGTTGCACGATCCAACGTTTATCTTGTACATAAAGAACTATTCCAAGACCTTCAAAAAAGTTTGTCATGCAGCAAAATCATTGCATTTGAGAAATAAAATAGAAAAATCAACAAATAAAATTAAGACAACTTGGAAATTAATAAATAATGAAACAGGTAAAGCTAAACCTCGTAGTAAACAAATTAATTTAAACGTAAACAATACAATATTATCAAATAATATTGAGGTCGCAAATGCCTTTGATAGTTTTTTCTCTAGTATACCTAATATTGTGACTCAATCTTTAAAATCAACTGCCTCTGGAGCATCTACTTTATTGGAATTAAGTGTTGATAAGTTGAGGTCGCGTTTAGTTTCAGATACGTTAATGCCATTGATATTGTTAAGACATTTAAGTCACTTAATATTAAAAATACTGAAGACCTTTGGGGAATATCTACAAAGGTGTTAGGTGTTATAATTACTGACATTGCGCCGTATATGGCCTATATTTTCAATGGGTGTTGACGAGGGAGTCTTTCCTGATCTTATGAAACATAGTAAATTAATTCCTTTGTTCAAGTCTGGATAAAGAATCCATCTGAAAAAGATCCAGGTAATTATAGGCCAATTTCTATATTGCCTGCGTTAAGTAAAATCTTCGAGAAACTTATTCTTACTCAGTTATTGTCACACTTCAACCTCCACGGACGTCTTCATAGTCATCAATTTGGATTTACTAAGGGTCGTTCGACAGCCGATGCTGGTACCATGCTCTTAGAACACATATTTGAAGCATGGGAGAACTCGCAGGACGCGATCGGAGTTTTCTGCGACATGTCCAAAGCTTTTGACTGCGTGAGGCATGATACTTTAATTTCCAAGTTAAAACATTATGGCATACAAAATCAGGCAATTAATCTTGTAAATTCTTACTTATCCAATAGAGTCCAAAAAGTTGATGTTGGTGGTGAAAGGTCTTCAGGATCGACTATTGTCATGGGGGTGCCACAGGGTTCAATACTAGGCCCTCTTTTATTCCTAGTTTACATTAACGATCTCCCTTTTTTTGTGAAAGACATATGTGACATAGTTCTATTTGCTGACGATACTTCTTTGATTTTCAATGTTGATAGATCTAAATCTAATTACGATGATGTAAATGATTCACTGTCGCATGTTCTTGAGTGGTTCACAGTTAATAATCTTTTGCTTAATGCTAAAAAAACTAAATGCATCAAATTCACATTGCCAAATGTAAAACATTATCCAACTAATATTAAAATAAATGGGGAGACACTTGATCTTGTCAAGTCTACCATTTTCTTAGGGCTTAATATTGATGCAGGGTTGCAGTGGGCACCACAAATTGTGGCTCTTGCTGGTAGACTTAGTTCCGCTGCATATGCAGTTCGTATAATAAGGCAGCTTACTGATGAAGCTACAGCTAGGCATGTTTATTTTAGCTGCTTCCATAGTGTTATGTCATATGGTATCATACTGTGGGGTAAAGCAGCAGATATCCAAGCTATTTTTGTCTTGCAAAAACGGGCAATACGTGCCATTTATAAAATGAAGTCGCGTGACTCCTTGAGGGAGCGTTTCAAAGAAATCAATATTCTTACAGTAATATCGCAATATATCTATGAAATATTTTTACATACACATAAACACTTGGATAGTTTTATGATAAAAAGTGACGTGCATGGTATTAACACGAGAAATAAACACAAACTAAATATACCAAAATTTCGATTAAAGAAAGTAAGTGGGTCTTTTATGGGGAATTCTGTACGGTTCTATAATAAACTTCCAGAAAGTGCATTTAAACTTCCTATTCGAAAATTTAAATCCTACATAAAGATGAATCTAATTAAGAAAGCGTATTACAGTCTTGATGACTATATTAATGATAAAGCCGCGTGGCCTGATGTCGCTCTGCCCCTCGACTGCTAAAATGGAAATTTGCAATATCTGTACTTACCTATTTACATGTTTGTATTAGATTATTATTTATAAGTATAACAAGCGTAGCGTGTGCTGTCTTGCATATTTTTGCTGATGTTTATTTACTTTTGACTACCTTCCTAAGGTTTTTAAGTTCTCATTTACTATGTATCAGCAACTCCTTGCTCCGAGGCACCACACAGGCGCTTCTCACCTAGTGGTAAGACGGACCATTTATGTAAGCCAAGCCGAGTTTGTTGCCTGATTCTTCTAGGCTTGGTCGCGTTGGAACAGGAGTAATTTAATTTTATATAAGACGATTCAAAATGATCCTTGTGATTTCAATGAATAAAGTTCTTTTTGACTTTTTTTTTTTGACACCCAGACCCGGAACAATTATATTTGCAGATCATGCAAACATTTGTGCCACAGTAGGGATCGAACCCACACACCTTGTGTCTAAGCCGGCTAATCGCCCACCGCACCACGGAGATCGTCAAAAACTTTTTATCTTAGAACTACGTTAACGAAGCCATAGGCAATTGCTACTTGGATATAAATACAACGCTATGCAACTAAGATGCACAGAATTGATTATTTAACGGCCATTCTAATAAAAAAGCCTGAACCAGTCATCGTGAGTACCAACCTGCGTAATACCAAAGCTATGATGGCTCCGGCAGCTGTTAAAATAGCAGCTAAAGCAGCAAGGGCCGCTGCTGCTGGGTACTTGCTTTCAGCTCGGGCTGTGCTCTCTGAACAAACAAAACATAATCTTGGCCTTGATCTCAATCATCATCATCATCATCATCATTAGCCGCCTTTAGACGTCCATTGCAGGACATAGCATTCTCCATAGATTGCAATGGGGTGTTTGCCAAATTTACCGCTTGGCAGGCGGATATATAAAAAATGGGGGAATAAGGTCTGCACCGATGTCCTACATTATATTGGGTGTATTGTGCATTGTCCTCTCGCTAACCTGACCCCAACTAGCCTGAGACTGAAGTCTGAGTTTTGACAAGCAATTGCCACGGTGTAGTGTAACTCGCATTTTTATATGGAAAATTAGGTTCACAGATAGGTTCAAAATCCTTGTTACACTACACTATACGTCCGTGTCAATTGTTTGCAAAAAAACTTAAGACTCCGCCCTATGACTCCTTAAAGTAACGGAGAAGGATTGATCGTAGCATTGTTCTGGTATCCCAAGGATACTCTCTGTGATGAAGAAACATTATGTACAATATCCACTTCAAAATAAGAAGTCCGCTGCTGGATAAGAGGTCATAAAGCAGTATGAAAGAGGGAACTATTAAGAGATAATCATATAAAAGAAGACTAAAACAACATGGAAAAATACATACATATATAAACACACGCCTTTTTCCCCGAAGCGGTTAAGCAGTGCCTCAAAGGGTGACTTTTCACCATGAGCTTATCGCCGCCATTGCTTTCCACGACCAACTTGGCTAACGCTTTCTTCCAGTAATAACACACTCCTAAATGAGCCAGCAGCCAGGATAGATCTTACACCAACGAAAATTTGCCTAACAAGTAAAAGTTGAATAACATAATATATGGGTGTTTGGCAGATAAACTTTGGACTTTTGATTTATTTTTTAAATGTTTTTTTTACAAATTACCACAAGAACCCAAAGAAAACTACATCAAATTTGGCTTAGCAAAGTAAAAAGCATTTATCAAAACTCACCAGCTCGCTTTGCAGTGTCCCTGAAGGTCAGATCTCGTAGCAGCACAGGTTCGGAAGCACCTTTGCTGTTCCGAGCCGTCACTGCTAAGTCTTCGTCTTCTGCCAGTGTTTCTACTGATGACCAGCTGATATTCAGCCATACCACCAGATCTATATAATGACACATCATCAACATAGGCCTATCATAGGTACTTACGATATTATGCATAAATTCTAGTTTTCATATATTTTTGTTACGCATTCACAGTAACGAGAGAGTGGAAGAAAACGACGTACTGCGTCGACCTTAAATAAATTGGAATATAAGGGCAAGACTGATGATGATAATGATGATTCAAAGTAACGACTGAATTGATTTCAATGAAATTTGTTACACAGATAGACCCTGCAAGTACGTAGGACTGGATTCGATAAATTTTACATTAAAATTCGACAAAACGGGACTATTAGATACCTCTACATAGTCCCGTTTTGTCGAATTTTAATGTACAATTTATCTCACTGCTGGAGTGAGACAAACTACTTTTTATCCAGGTTTAACGCGAGTGAAGCCGCAGGCTGATACTAATCTCACTAATATTATAAATGCGATAGTTTGTGAGTATGTTTGTTACACCTTCACGCTCAATCAGCTGAAGCGATTTGGTTAAAATTTGGAATGGACTAGCTTGTAACCTTAATAAGAATTAACAAAAAGACTAATTTTTATCCCGATATTCCCATTGTATCGATACTAAGGTTTGATTTCACCAACAAATAACAGACGGTTACAACTGTTTAGTCTAACCACTGCTTTTTGGCAGGTGTTTTCAAAGATTATCTGTCAACTTGACCAATGGTTAGATTTAACAAGATACTTACTGACTAACAGAGTATGGTGAAATTGGCTCTATAGGCAGGTAGAACCGCGGGGCGTACCTAGTAATTCATAAATATAGATAGAGACTGTTGATCGGCGCAGAATGGCATACAGTAACTGACAAGGCCCATATTAATAAATCAAACTTGACTCAGAGAACGATATTGAGTGTGTTCCAATTTCTAAATTCCCATAAAAAAATGTAATTTTTGATGTCCTCAAGATCGTTTTCAGGTCATTATTCTAAGGCTTAGAATAATGACTTCGTCATTGTTCTAAGGTCCTCAGAGTTGGGTTCGGTATAAGTGCAGAAATATGGCTCAGTAACCAGAACCTACGCCCAGCGTAGACTACAATGATGATGATTATAACATACCTTGTATAGCTGAAACATTGGCTAGGATACGGCTGTTCTCCCCAACAGCATCCAATGTAAAGTGCTGGATCAGCCCTCCGTCATAGCCAGCCACGCACCGCACTGAGAGAACGGGCTCCTTGTTCTTCAGGATCCTGTTGGATGAGCAGTTCCGAGGTGGAGATGGGCGCGCTGGTGAAAAAATTATTAAATAGTTAAGTATTTCAGCTCTGGTATCATTATTTACTGAAAATTAAACAAAAATATATTGTTGGTGTACGGGCAGCGGACCAATGATGCACCAATTATTGATAACTACTGATACTAAAGGCACGTACTTCAACCATACAGATTAGTTGGACTACGACCCCGGACTTGGCAAAACCAGTGTAGAGCTTGGATTAGAAAACGCTGCGCAGTAAGACTTCATAAAGCCACAAAAAGCACTAAACCGAATCAAAAGAATTATTTCGTCGATTTCAATAATCTAGACGCCACATTACTTTGAGGCCAAGGATTACACCATACGACTCACCCAACCGAAATCCGAAAATTGACACTCGTATAGCAAGTGGAAATCCGTGTTTTCTGCCTACCCCTCTGGGAAACAGTAGTGAGTTTATCTACACACCTATTAGTCGGCTTATGTAGGTTTTTCTGTTATGTTGGTAATGTAACATAAGTATAATACTTACTTAATTTAAAAGCTATGAATTCCTGCTTTCGTCTCACAGCTTTGTTCAGAGTCAGAGCATTTGACCAACGATTTTGTCAATTTGTAAAGATAAAGTAAGATAATGTACATTTTTATTTACAAACGAATACAGGTAACACCATTATAATTCATATGCACTCTAAATCACTCTAATGCCGCCTCGCCCAATAGCTATTGCATCATCCAGTGCAACCTCCAGCACAGTCTCACTGCAACGGCTAACCTGCGCAGAGTGCTGGAGAAAAGCAATAAGACCATAGCCTTGATTCAGGAGCCGTGGATCAGGGCAGGGCGTGTGTGTGGTCTTAACAACTTAGGCGGTAAGTTACTGTATGATAACACCTGTAGCAATCCACGTGCGTGCATTTATGTGCCGCGTAAACTAACAACTGTGCCCCTAACAGAGTACTGTTTCAGGGACTTAGCAACAGCCAGGGTTCGGGGCATTTTTGGTGAAGTGACCGGAGATGTGACGCTTACGTCGGTGTACATGCCCGCTGACGAAGCTATCCCTTCAAAGGAGTTTACTGATCTGGTAAGAGATTGCGAGCTACATAACTCAAAATTAATTATTTCAGCAGATACCAATGCACACCACCCCCTATGGGGTATGCCCGCATCAAACAGCAGGGGAGATGATTTGGTAAACTACTTATTTACTACCTCCCTCACAATTGCAAACAGGGGTGCCGAACCAACCTTTCTGACTAGGCGGTGCCGCACCATCATTGATCTCACCTTGTTTTCGGGTAACTGCTTGGATTACTTACGTTGCTGGAGGGTTTCTGAGGAATCCTCTTGCTCCGACCATAGGTGGATCAGATATGAGCTGGATCTGAGCACAACACAGACAGCACCGTCCCGCAACCCGCGGAGGACTGACAAGGTAAAATTTTTGAAATCCTTGGAGCAGCGCCTTGGCACAGCGGGACCGGGCATGTCGAGCACATCCGACATTGAAGTTGCGGTGGTACACATTTCTACTAGCCTGACTAAGAGCTTTGAGGAGGCCTGCCCTCTCACACAGGCCCGTGATACCGTTACAGGTAACAAGGGTTGGTCCGAGGACTTAGAAAGGCAAAAAGGTAAAGTACGTAGATTATTTAACAGAGCCATGAACACTTATGACGACTCGGATTGGGACAACTACAAGGAGGCCCAGGCGGAGTATAAGAGACGCATCCGGAGGAGAGGTCGTATAAAATGGCAAAGGTACTGCACGAGCATTGTATCTGACTCACAAGCGAATAGAGTGAGGAAAATACTCGCGACTGACTCGAATCGCGAGATAGGTTCATTAAAGAAGGTAGACAAAACATATACAAAAACATCAGCAGAAACGCATGAACTGCTATTACAAACACACTTTCCGGGATGTCTTTTAGACCAAGCAACCGGTTGGCAGGTTTCTAGTACAGGGACGCCATCGGAGTCAGACTGGTCAGTCGCGCAGTTGGTTGTTACGGGTGAGAAAGTAAACTGGGCGGTAAGCACATTTCAACCATACAAGTCCCCGGGTTTGGATGGACTCTTTCCATGCCTTCTGCAATGGGGTAAACCATTTCTTATTGAGGCTCTTACAGTCATTTTTAGAGCCTGTCTTGCCTTCCGGTACGTACCACTGTTATGGAGAGAGGTCAGGGTCATTTTCATTCCGAAACCAGGGAAAAGCGACTACACGGAAGCAAAAGCCTTTAGACCGATTAGCCTCACATCTTTCCTGCTGAAAACTTTGGAAAGATTGTGTGATCGGTACATTAGGGACAACATACTCACAATATCACCATTACACCCGCAGCAACACGCCTATAGCTCGGGAAAATCAACAGAATCGGCACTACACACTGTGGTTAGCAGAGTGGAAAAAGATATATATAACAAAACACTCTGTCTTGCCGCCTTCATTGATATAGAGGGCGCTTTCGATAAGACAAACTTTAGCAGCATCAGCGCAGCTCTACAGAAGCATAGGGTAGACTCGACGCTGGCGGATTGGATCGTTGACATGCTCAAACTTAGGGCAGTTCGTGCTGACCTACAGGGAGAGACCAGAGCGGTGGTGGCGAGGGGCTGTCCTCAGGGTGGTGTCTTGTCACCACTGTTGTGGAATATGGTTGCCAACGATTTAATTACTAGACTTAACGCCCAGCGCTTCTTCACGGTAGGCTATGCGGACGACCTTGCTATTCTGATATCAGGGCATTTTGCCAGTGTGACATGCAATATCATGAATAACGCACTTAAGGTTGTACAGAAATGGTGCATGGAATACGGATTGACCGTGAATCCAACAAAAACGGAGCTAGTAATGTTCACCAAGAAGCGTAATCTAGGGGCCTTCTGCCTTCCCAGACTTTTTGATACGCAACTACACTTATCCGATGAAGTTAAATACCTGGGAGTAACTCTGGATAGCAAACTGAACTGGGCCAAACATCTCGACAGTAAAATCAAGAAGGCCACGATTTCTTTCTGGCATTGCCGCAGAATGGTAGGTAAAACATGGGGTCTCAGCCCTAAAATAACCCTATGGCTTTACGAAAATGTGATTAGGCCTTCGCTAGCATATGGTGCTCTAGTATGGTGGCCTAGAACCAAACTGAGCACCTGTATAGGCAAACTACAAAAATTCCAGAGACTTGCATGCGTAGCGACCACAGGTAGTATGAGAACGGCCCCTACGGCCGCTCTTGAGGTCTTGTTAGGTTTAACCCCTCTTCACCTACACGTGCAACAAGAAGCGGCTGCTGCTGCCTACAGACTCTGGGCTTTAAAGCTGTTAGATCACGACACACGTGCCACTCATACCACTATCATGGATGAGTTTGCTGACGGAAACCCGCTGCTACTCTCTATCTATGACAGAATACCTAAAAAACACATACTTTCAAGGGGCTACACTATTCAATTACATGAGGAGCCTAGTGATAGCTCCAACACACACGAACTAAGAATTTACACAGATGGCTCTAAAATGCTAGCAGGAACCGGAGCAGGTACGTTCTCGGAGGACCTGAACATTCACTCATCAGTCGCCTTGGGTGCCTGGAACTCGATCTTCCAGGCGGAATGCGTAGGCATCATCCAGGCTGCGCACGCAGTGCTGCGTAGGAAGGTAACTGACTATAATATCAGGATACTCTCGGACAGCGCTGCGGTTCTACGGGCTTTGCAGAAAAGTGAACATACCTCAGGGTTGACCATTCAGTGTCACCACCTGCTGGATGAAGTAAGTAAGTCAAACAGCATCGTGTTACAATGGATCAAGGGGCATAGCGGCTCCAGAGGTAACGATGGGGCTGACGCGTTGGCCAGGAGAGGTTCGGAAATGCTGCCAGCAGGACCAGAGCCCCTAGTACCCCTGCCCTTTAGTCAAATACGCTCTTGGATCCGTAATCGTACTGTTAATCGACATCAAGAACTTTGGGCAAGTATACCAGATTGCAGGCAGTCGAAGGAGGCGTTTCCGGTATTAAACCCGAAATACTCCCGAAGGCTCCTCAATCTGAGTCGGGACAAGATTCGGCTTGTTGTCGGGATTGTCACCGGTCACTGCATGCTTAACAAACATTTATTTACACTAGGTATTACTGACAGCCCCTTATGTAGAGGCTGTCTAGTAGCAGACGAGACGCCGGCGCATGTGCTCCTGGAGTGCAGCAGTGTGGCGTCTCAGAGAAGAGCTTTCCTCGGGTCGCCGAGGACTCCCGGGCAGGCCTGCGCCGGCATTAGTGAGCTGCTGGCCTTCCTGGAGGACATCGGGTGGCTGGATTAGCAGCCTCCACTCGCCACGCAAAAGGGGCCCACTGGCGGCCTAGTTGCGGAAAAGAGTCTGCGCTACAAGTACAAGTACAAGTATGCACTCTAAATTAAAAACAAATTTAAAGCATGTTCAGAGCAGTTTTGTTGCGTACTAAAATTAATTTAAAACCAACCTAACACGAGCGCACGTTCCAACATTTAATTTTCATCCAAATTAAAATAAACTTGAAAATATCTTTTGTAAATATTTTATGCTGGTTGTGGTCTCGGCTTAAAAGTAGGAGTACACACGAAAATGTCGTAAAAGGCGATTAAGGGATTACACCAGGAGATGGCCAGCAGCATCTTACTCAACACCAATACTGCGCTCACCAATCCGCCTGCCACGCGTGCTGATTATGACAAACCCCCTTATTCTATAGGAGGCCTCATCCAGTAGTGAACGTGTATCAGCTAATGTATTTCTTCCTCTTTAGAATACCACGAAGAATGGTCTTGAGCCGCTTTCATCCATATCTTCTTCACGCGACCGATACAACAGTCACATACATATCATCGGCATATTAGACGACTTCTGTGGTGCGGCGGGTGAAGGTTCGTCTGCGACGCAGGAGGTTGCGGGTTCGATTCCCGCCTCGGAACAAATAATAATAATAATAATAATAAACGCTGGACATTCCACACAACATTATCTAGCCCCAAGCTAAGCAGTGTTTTGTTTGGTTCAAGGATATGCGTATAGACATTTGTACGATCTGCAGATATTTTTTCAGGGTGTTCTGGGTATTTTCTATGTATAATAAAAAATATCTATTTATGTAATGTATTGTATTAAGTATATCAGTTATCTAGTACCTATAACACAAGCTCTGCTTAGCTTGGGGCTAGATAATGTTGTGTGAAATGTCCAGCATTTATTTATCGGTCCACCAATGGTTCGGGATCTGTCTTACACGGCACCTTCCGGTTTGTGGTCACCTTTAAGAACCTTGAACGTGTCGGTTCAAGGTAAAAAAAAGAAATAACGTCATAGAAAACTGATTTTATTAAGAAAACATCAATCATTTCTCGTCTAGACTTTTCACTTTAGATAGAAAATGTCTGACCTGTATACCTTGTCAGGTGAAACTCTAAAAAGTGAAAAGAAAATTAAGAAGAAACGTTATTCACGAGCCATTGGACCCTATCGGACTGAAAATTGGAAATCCACAAAAATATGAGCTTTGTTCCTTCTTACACGGCTGATTTGGGTCGACGCAGCTAAGTTCTAATTTTATTTGAACGGTTGTTTTTTTGGAAAATAGGCTGATATAAATCAGCCCATATTTATAAAAATATTTAATTAAACCATTGCATCATAAGGGTTCGCAACTGGTGCGAAATTCTTTTTCTTATGGTGTTTGCTCTTCACAGCTTATCAACATGACAATAGTACTATAATAATATATATTATTATAATATCTTCATTACATAGTGAGAACTAGGAGACCTCACGCATGTTTTCAATGATTTGTACGGTGTTTTGTTTGGTTCAAGGATATGTTGCGTATAGACATACTAAAATCATTAGTATTCGCATCAGTAATGCTATCAATTAAAACATAATATTATATGTTAGGTATCCTAGGTTTCGCTATCTCAAGAAGTGTTGATGAGTCGGGATGATCAAAAACACAAAAAAAATACTTAGACAGCTTGGGTTTACATAAAAACCCTTCGCTATTTTTAACTTCCGAAACGCGTCATACACAACCAAGCCATTCACTTGACGATAATCACCAAACTTGAGCTAATCAAACTCGATCAACAAGATTAACGTAAATTAATGATTTGGCAAGTTAATTAAAACATTCCTCGATCTATCGTAGTGATTGGCGAACCGGGAATATTCACGTTTAAAATACGTTCAAAGTTCGAGGCGTTCCAAATCACGATCCAGCCAATACGGGTAACGAGCAAACTTATGTTACAACTTCCACGTCGGTTCGAGTAGGTTTTCAGTTTTTTATGTGCTCGACTCTAGAACGCCTTTTGGGTAGGCAACTTTTAAAGAGAGAAGTTTGTACTAAATTGCACTAATTGAGAGGAGACAAGGGCTGTGTAATCGATTCCGGAGTTAGAAGTTCTAGTGTTGGCTGAAGTTGAACAACTTCGAGATTTTTCGACGGGGTTGATTGTCGCCCTGTCTTGTCAATAAAGTTTTAATCAGGGAACCATTATGGAATAAAACTGTGCTTAGCAAAATAACAAGTTAAGCACATTTTGTTAACAATTATTATTGACAGCTCACGCATTGGAAGCTTTCATAAAAGACACATTGGGTGTTATTATAAAAAATGCCCTTAGGCTGGGTTTAAACCAGGACTACCAGTCTAGGCTTAAATATCGACCTAGGGTAATTGTATACGACTGTAATACAAAAGCAGATGGTTTGTTTTCCAGAAGCAACTTTCAAGCAAGATATGCCAGTTGATTGCTTGTTCGAGGTAAGAATTTGGACATCTCAATTGTGATGTGACACAATCTGTCAGTTTGATACTTTGGAAATTTGCGAAGTAGCGCGAGAATTTATTTCGGAAAACAAACCATCTGCTTTCGTATTATGCCTAATGTCGATATTTAATCCTAGACTAGTACGCCTGGACTAAATTCAGATTTAGTCCATGTTCTGTAATAAGGCCGATTTTGTTTTTTTAAAGACGTCCTTATTTGTTAAATAGTTTCTGTCCATCCAAAGGTTGTCTGGAAGAGATCGCTCTTAACCGATTAGATCTTTACTTAAGCGATAAGACCGCCCATTGTACCTCTGATTTAAAACTTTGTATCCTTATTTTTTTGTTTTTTTTGTTTATGGTGAAGAATAAAGTTATAATCTATCTATCTATCTATCATTTTTGGAGCCTCTGGATCCGTATACACACTGGTTATTGTAACACGAGAAAATAAAACAGCGAGAACTCATTGAAGCTGTTTAAAAACTGCTCTCAACTAGAAAATACATAAACATGGCCAACAAAACTCTCAAAGAATAGGTTAAAGCTATGGAAGTTTCTCGCAAACCGTTCACTCCAGCCTTCCTGTTTTTATATTGCACAGGTCACAAAAACAAATAGAAAACCGTCCTAATTAGCAATAAAAAGCACTGAGTAATTTTCCCGGTCCGGAACAAGGCATCTGTTTTAGCAATGAAAATAGGGAACTTTAACCCGACCATCTCCGATATTTTTCCCATCAGCCCCGATATTTTTTATATCTATCCACCGCTGGGTGCTAGCTACTTTTTGTATTTTTGAGGATGCCTCAGGTTTCTTACTGCCCCGGGCTATAAACTCGATTAAATTCTGCTTTTTACGACGGAGACTGTACGTGAAAGTAGTTCGTGAGCTCTACACCTTTTTTTCTATGAGCAATTTAGATGAGATTTTTTTTAATTTATTTTAAATAGCTCGTAGATTGCTCGCGTTTAATGTTTGAATTTTTCATTTAATTTAAGATCCCTGACCTTTGGGATGTTTTTGCAGTCACGTAGATGAAAGGTTCTCGTAAAACGGTGGAAAATTATAATAAAGCCAGGGATTCTCAAAATAGCGGTCAGTGATATGACGGCCGTATTATCAGTAATTCAGTTTTTTCAGTAATTATCAACATAAGGAAAGAATTATATTATAGGGAACGCGCTTTTCGGGCGGATAATAATTGCCTAAGTATAATAAAAACTATGTAGTTAGACCATTTTAGGAATAATTTTCTGTGACGTTAAACTCTGGGCCTGTCTTGGCTGACGAAAACTATACTCATTTTAAAAAGAGTATAATATAAGTACTAATATTAATTGCGACTAATCGGGTTAATGTGCATGTAATGTAGGTTATTTAGAAGAAGTATATTATTTTATTTTATTTTATACATTTTTGGAAAACTTACAGCTAGGTAACTTAATTGAGTGAAATCTGTTGTATTACCACTTTGTTGAGGGGTCTAATGCCTTTTTAGGTTAAAAAACACGTCATTTAGACTCAAGACTGCAAGGTGAACCTTTGAATCAAGTAAGTAAATTTAAATTTAGTGTTATCACTGATTTATCAGATGAGTTCGTCTACTTTCGGAACAATGTCGAAATTATAATTAATTTTAGTAGTGGGCCCTGACGGTAAAACGCGGTTTCCGTAAATTTAAATACAGGATTAATTGAATTGTACGCTTCACGCTGATATATCAGAGTATTTTCCAGTCGCGGATCGGTTTTGGAGTTGTTCCAGGTGTAATCAGACTGAAAAATTTCAGTTGGTTATGGTTTGGTTAATGATAATTAATAATCATCATTGCGGTGGTTTGGTAAGTGATTAACTGGCGCTACTAAAACTAAAATTACTTCTGTTCTAACGCGACTAAGCCTAGAAAAATCAGGGCAACAAACACGGCTTGGATTAATTTGATGGCCCTTCTTACTACTAGGTGGGAAGCGTACTTGTCCGTCTATTTTATTCCTACCTATTTTTTTATACTACTTGGCAAGCAAACAAGCATACGGCCCCCTTGATGGAAAGTAGTTACCGTAGCCTATGGACGCCTGCAGCACTAGAGGCATCAAACGCGTGCTGCCGACCCTGAGACATAAAGATGAAAAGTCTCATGTGCCTGTAATTTCACCGGCACCCTTCAAACCGAAACACAGCAATACGAGCACTACTGCTTAGCGGCAGAAATAGGTACACTGGTAGTAGGTACTTCCCCGGACGAACTCTTTCACAAGAAGTTCTACTACTAACCTAAGACCTAATACCTAGGTATTTATTAAAAACTGACTGGGTATATGAAACAAAACAAAGGTAAAAAATTACCTGCTGGAACAATTTGGAAGACACACGGCCGTTTCTGTTGTCCAACTGAATTTGTCGCGCGACACAACAGAGCTCCGTAGTCGCGCTCACTCGCAGCTCGGTAGCGCAGCTCACTAGTGGTTCCACCTTTTGATGCTGCAGAGAAGAATAGAATAGAACAATGTTATGGTAATGGTAATTAACCTTTATAGTGGTAATGGGCAGGATCATATAGCTCGCAGAACTGACAACCGTTGGTGAATAAAGGTTCTCGAGTGGCGACCACAAACCGGACGACGCGGAGGAAGGCCCTCCACTTGTTGGACAAATGACATTATAAACGTCGCAGGAAGTCGGTGGATAGAGGCGGCTCGTCTATGACCGTTCGTCGTGGCATTCTAAGGGGAAGACCTATGTCCATTAGTGGACTTCTACAGGCTGATGATGATGATTATGATGAAAAATGATTTAGAACCATTTAATTCATCCAATTGTTTTAATTTTTATGATAGCGCAGAATCGTGGGTGTTTCTTGAAGCTGCCATGCTGTGTGTATTTCTCACCACCATGTAATTTCTAACGTGTCACAGACTCACCATATCTCGCCGGTGAGACCTGAAAGCTCTCCCCGCTGTTGTTGAACTGCCAGCTAAAGGTGACATCAGCAGGGTCCGCAGACACTGTGCAGCGGACGCGTAGCGGCTCATCGAGGCGAGCGCCAAGAAGGAGCGGCTGCGTCCAAGCGCAGACAGGTGCATCTACCAGTTAATAAAACTCTTACCTCGGCTCGGTTAGGGATGGGAATACCCATCCCTAGCCATGTTTAAATCACGAGTTAAATTCTTTTACACTTCAGAATAGTATCGCCTTTATTTCGATAGTTATGAAGGTTGTCTTGAAGAAATAACTTCCCATTGTACCTAACTTTAAGTAACATGTTAAGTTTTGTGTATTTTTTATTATCTTATGGTGTTAAGGTATTTTCAATTCTATTCTACTCTCGACAACCTTGATAAGTATACTTGTAAATAATAATAGAGTATTTTTTTGTGAAAGAATTCATCCGCGGAATAACTGCCACCATACCAATTTCTGCCACCAAGCGTAATGTCAGCACTATGTGTTCGGATTAAAGTAACAAGCTCATAAAATATGAATTTAAATTTTTAGGTCTCAGGGTAACTATCGTTGTGCAGTGTTATAGTAGGGCGCATCTTAGTTGGGGTGGTAGTTCCTTGGACGCTACATAAATTACCAAGCACCTGTAGCTAAGGTAACCCTGAATTGTGCACTCACACTGAACTCTAAGATACGCCGCCTGGCTGCTGGACTCGCCCATGTCATTGGCAGCTCTGCAGGTGTACAACCCACCATCCTGCCTCATCACTCGCTGCAGAACCAGTGACTTGGTGCTGATAAAGACGCCTGAAGACATGTTCTGGCTCACTTGCTGGTCCTGGAAAATGGATAATGTTTTAACTGTTTGCTTAGAAGGTTATTGCTTGATGAATCCTACTACCAACCTAATCCTTGATTTGAAAAAGGACATTTACAAGACATTTTATTCCACAAGGGCACGAGACGAAAAACATAAAAATATAAAAAGCTTATTAGTGGCATTTTCTCCTGGCTTCCACTCACTTACACACATACTTATCTTATCTTATCTTATAGAATTTGGGTAATATTATTTCAAATTTGACGACCTCGGTGGCGTGGTGGGCGATTAGCTGGCTGAGACAAATGTTTGCATGATCGGCAAATATTTGTTCCGGGTCAGGGTGATGGAAATGGGCAGGCATATTAGTCGAAGATCTGACAACCGCTGGGCATAGTTCTCCAGTGGCGACCACAAATTGGACGACGACACGCTGTAGGAAAGCCAAAGGTCTCGATGGACCCAAGACATTGTAAAGGTCGCAGGAAGTCGGTGGTTGGAAGCAGTCCGAGCCTGTTCGTTCTGGCATTTATGGGGCAAGCCTGTGTCTAGCATTGGACTTCTATAGACTGATGATGATGATGTTAATAATGTTAAAGAGGTAGAAAAAAAGAATCATGCCCATAGACTCACTCACGTTATGGTACCAGGATATTCTATTTTCTCTCGGGTTGGCCTTTATGTTGCACTCGAAGTACACGTCGTCACCTTCCTTTATATCGTTGGCGTTGAGTGTGCTGCCCAACGCCATGGTTAGGACTGGTTTGTCTGCGGAGGAAGTAAAGGTTTAAATTATGGCTAACCATTTGCTTGCCTATCTCTAGGTATCCACCTAGTACATCTGTTTGTCTGTGGTATCTACTTATTCTAATGACATATTTGTTCAATCATATGACAAGACAAGTCTTAAAGCAAGGCAGAAGCAGATAATCTTTTGCCGACTCCAGTATTTACTCAGTGTGTTATTATCGAAGGTTCTATAGCCATCCCTAGTCAGCAAAACTAAACGAAGCGAGCTACTCCAAGAACTTTGCAATACGGAGCCATCACTGGTGAGCCGGGCAAGCCACCTGAATTCAGTCATTTGAAGCAATGTCAATGCGAACACAGATGCTCTCTTGAAAGTTCACTTACAAACGACACTCATCCTGAAGGAGTCTTCCAGTGCTATCCTCAGCACGGGGTTGTCTGCGCGGCATCTGATGACAGCTCCATCATCCTCTGGCTGTGGTAACATGTGGAGTCGACTCACCGTCGTGGTTTCATTCGTGAACTCACTGTGCTGTTAGAAATTAAACCATGTTATAAAGAAGTCCATTTTTGAAATTTGTGGCAAAGAGCTGGTTTATCTAGGTTCACAATTACAATACTTAGGGGAGCAGAAAGCAGTTTATCAAAGTTACTGGCTACGACATGGGTGTCTAGATAATGCAGTCCATAGATAGATAAGTTGAGAATATTTATACCTATTTGTGGAAACTTGTAATTGGCCTTCAGCATACATGTTTTTTGCATGTTAGTATTAATATAATTACTTTTCTAGCTGTCTTAAGATTCTAAAATAAAATAAAAAATAAAATAAATATAAGACTAGTAAGATCTTAATTTTTTACTGTTATTTTGAAATTAAGAGATCATGGATTTTTTACTTTATCTTATCATTTTTTTTTAATGATCTTTTTGATAATAACTTTTCATTTAAAAAACCGACTTCCGCCATTGTATTCGACTAAATAATTTTGGATGAAAAAAAATTATGAAAGAACCATAGTGGTGAAAGGATTATGATACTTTCTGAATGCAAATGCTTGGTGTCTTGCTGAAAATATCAAAATCACCATATGTATGCCTACAATATTTGAGGAGTTCCCTCAATGCCTCATGGATCCCATCATCAGAACTGGATTCTGAAAAAAATGGGACCAATCTGGAAGTATATCTATTCAAATAAAAAAAGAATTTTCCAAATCGGTTCATAAATGCCGGAGATATGCGGTAACAAACATTAAAAAAAAAAACAAAAAAAAAAATACAACCGAATTGAGAACCTCCTCCTTTTTAGGAAGTCGGTTAAAAAGATCTGTCTATTTTAGGATGCAACTGACTATGACTGAAAATCATATGGAAACTTTCAAAGGTCGCAAAAGTCTTTCTAATGTACCGTTAGTTCTACAACATAAAATAGACGAACAAATATATCGACACGTGTTTCGCGAAACACGTGTTGAATTCTTTCACAGTTTTCGTTGGAGAGGAGCGGAATTGTTACTATATATTTGTTCGTCTATTTTATATTGTAGAATGGATTTCCGCAAGTCACATTTGAATCAATTAAGTACCGTTAGTTACCTTTCCTCTAGTAAATTTCCTGTTCTCCCTGAACCAAGTGATTTGAGCTGGTGGTCGGCTACCATGTGATACACAGACGATAGTCATCTCCACATCAGCTGACATCTGCCCTGGCTTGTTGGTGATGGCCACTGATGTTGGACGCACTGGGGACAAACATCATCATCATCATCATCATCAGCCTGTAGAAGTCCACTGCTTGAAAAAGGCCTCCTCCTTAGAATGCCACGATGAACGGTCTTGAGCCGCCTCCATCCACTGACTTCCTGTGACGTTTATAATGTCTTTAGTCCATCGAGTATCGACAAACTTTTATTTTAAATTAAACAAAAATGTGGCTAATTACTACTGTTTTCTGCTATTTTGCTGACGTTTCGAGACTGAGTATGTATGAGTATGTATGACTGAGGATGTATGTGTATGTATGACTGAGGATGTATGTGTATGTATGACTGAGGATGTATGTGTATGTATGACTGAGGATGTATGTGTATGTAATATAATGTGTGTGTGTGTGATGGTGAGTAAAAGCACTTACATCGCATCTCAACCCTGGCCATCCTTTCATGTGGACTCAGCAAGTTAGTGTTTGTAGCTTGGCACCGTATGCTAGTGTTGAGCCAGCTCCGTTCAGCACCTCCAATGCTGATCTTGCTGATGATAACCTTGCCGTCGTTTTTGAGGATTGTATGGTCGTCAATGTGCTTGTCGTTGATCAGCCAGGTAAGCGTCGGTTGAGGACGGCCTGCGTTAAAAAACATAAGTTAGAACTACTTGGTTCATCATCATCATCATCATCAGCCTGTAGTAGTCCACTGCTGGACATAGTCCTCCCCATAGAATGCCATGACGAACAGTCTGGAACCGCGTCCATCCACCGAATTCTTGTAAGATCACTACCAACTTTGTATGTGGAAGAGTATAGGAGCGGATCATCAAATTAAGCCAAGCCGTGTTGCCTGATTCTTCTAGGCTTGGTCGCGTTGGAACAGGAGTAATTTTAGTATAAAACGATTCAAAGAGATCCTTGTGATTTCAATTAATAAAATGCTTTTGATTTGATTTGATTCTTGTGACCTTTTAGAGTAGTTTACTGTAGAATCCAGTGGGCATGATCCCAGTGGGTTTTAACCACCCCTAAGTGCAAAGATTATCTGCCTTGCATTTACTCGAGAATATAGGACAAGTGATTCAAAAATAAAACAAAATCAAAATTCTTAATGTATTTATTAGGAACACACATGAAATAGTGTCAATTAAAAACGTTGACGACTGCAAAAGTTATAAAAACAACTGAGAAGCAGTGCCAGCGCCCTCCTCCAGAACACATGTGGGTCAGGTTCCAATACAGAAAATAAAAGAAAAACTTAAATTAAAAAAAAAAAAAACGAATATTGTGAGGTTGTGGGTTTATGTGGATGTGTGAATGCGTCGATGATTGGATGTGTGTGAGCTCTTGATTCATTGAATCCTGCATTGTGATAGTGGAGATGATCTGAGGCCTTAGACAAAGTAACATTCTAATAGCGATGACGCCAATAGAAAAGTCCAAAATGTATGGGATTGACGTTAGCTATCGATATGTCACGTGGTCTTTTGTATTGTATTACGACTGTAGAAATGGAATCGCTTCAAAGCGAATGCCGTTTGGCTAGGCCCTCTGATATCGGTCCATCCGGTATTTTCGTGTGCGTAGTTTTTTTGTTCACTTGCTAAGTAGATATAGATCCTTGTAAAAGAGTTCATCCGTAGGAGTACTTACTACCACCACAAATACCTATATCTGCTGCTAAGTAAAAATGACAGCATTGCTGTATTCCTGTAAGGGTTTGAGACTTTTCATCTTTATGACTCAGTATGGTGGCTACAATGCAATGCCACGTAGGACGCTTCTTATAGGTGGACGTGACCTTAAGGTTATCGTTCAACACCACAGGTGGTCCAATTACCAATACCGGCATTAACTAAAATTAAATGACCACTACCTTGATATAACAATTAAAAAGGATGTGTCCTGGCCATAATGTCAGATACTCAATTTTGTTCCAGTAAATTATTTCAACTTTCATTTGAACAAACAGCATTTTCAAGAATCGCCGAAAGCAACATGGTAACGAAAACCTACAAAAATAACAGGTAACTGTGAAATAACAGTTCTGTTAAAACAAGCTTTTAACCGCCTGTCACAGCAAGATAGTGGGCAATGTTTGGAACCAATCGAATGAAAATTTTATGTGAATTCATATTGTGAGGGATGAAAGCGGAAATAGATTTTCCAGTGTACATACGGCTTTAGTTAACGGTGAAACAGCATTGTTTTAAAATGCAAATTTAACTAGGTATCTAGTTCTTTATTGGTCCCACTGAGGTACATAACTATAAATAAATAAATGCTGGACACACAACATTATCTGGCCCCAAGCTAAGCAGAGCTTGTGTTATGGGTACTAGATAACTGACATACTTAATACAATAATATAAATAATAAATACAAAAATAGATATTTTTTAGTATAAATAGAAAAATACTCGGAACACCCTGAACAAATATCTGCAGATCTTACAAATATTTGATCCGAGGCGGGAATTGAACCCGTAACCTCCTGCGTCGCAGGCGAACCTTCGCCCGCCGCGCCACAGAGGTCGTCAAAACCTAAAAGAGCTTTTGATTGCAACCGTGTTGTTGTGGTAAAGAATTAAGTGAGGGATCCACAGGAAAGCTCCATCATCATTTACTTACTTAAATGTCTACGAATTCTTGATTCCAGGACATTTCCTAACAATGAATTCCTTCACCTTTTGGAGAACTTGAAAATGTATCAAAATGGTGACCAAAAATTGGTAGGATAGCTTATTTTGTATATAGCCATGGTAAATTAGAAGAAAACCGTCAAGACTCGCCATAGTTAGATAGATAGAAAATACTTTAATGCACAAGACGAATAAAAAAGCAATAAAAATGCTAATTAGAATTTTCTTCCAGCTAACTTTTATGTAATGTAGAGTAGTAGTGCTATAGGGAATAATACAGATCTAGATTATAAAGTTAACATAGTTAATTACCTACTTAAAATAACTAAGGTAACATACCAAAAACATAATACCTACATACTCAAAAAGAAAACAAATAAATAACATAAGCACTCAATTTTGTTTAACATTTTGCAATAATAAAACGTATTAGTACAGTTTGGACTTGAAGATTCCTATGGAAGCAGCTTTTCGGATTTTGACTGGAAAGGAGTTCCACAAGCGGATTGCAGTAACACAAAGTGTCGCATAAAGTAAAGTAAAGAATTATCTTTATTGTGAAAACTGTGTACATAAAGGTGGTCGCTTATTATATATCGCTTATATAATATATGTCGCATAGTTCCCACATATCAATTGTTTTTTCACACCACCTGCTCGACAATGTCCAATTACAAATCATGCAACCTCAACGTAAATTATAGCATTGTCTCTCTAGGGATATAAAGTTGTATGAAACTCCCTAGGGAATAAAGTGTTTTGAATTTGGAACGTCAAATTCGTATAGAGACTCGTGGAAAACTCTAAGTAAAAAAATGCCCTTACGGCATTGTAAAGAGGTTTGTTCAAAAATCGTACTGGCCACCATAAGCAGAACTCGAAAAAAAAGGTGCGTTTTACAAAGAATGTACTAAGTCATTTTACGATTTAAACATTGATACGCTAGTAATATATTTCCATGGATTTGAATGAAAAAGTCACACATTCATTGAAGAGCGGATGTTTGAAGCCAAATACAGGGTTGTAAATATTAATAACCAATGAATTCATATCATAAATTAACTATCGAACTCAACGTTAAACGGAAATAGATATTGTATTAGTTATGGCGATGTTTGTACGATCAATAGTTCACATTTGAAATTAATGAGTAGGTATATTAATAATGTACATAAAACGACATAAATGAATGGGTGAGCCAAGCCGTGTGTGTTGCCTGATTCTTCTAGGCTTGGTCGCGTTGGAACAGGAGTAATTTTAGTTTATAAGACGATTCAAAATGATCCTTGTGATTTCAATGAAAAAAATTCTTTTTGACTTTGACTTTGGTTTATGTTTTTTTACTAAGTATTAGCTGACCCAATTACGACTTCGTCCGCAGCGTAGGTTAGACAGTATATAGGTACGTACCTACTGTACCTAATGGAATACTGTATCTAATAAAAATCTGAAAGCCTCACTATTCCATTACGTCAAAATAAAATATTCCATAAACCGTAATACATAAGGACCATTTTCGAATGTCAAACTTGTATCAAGTGACAAGTAAAAGCGGTAGAAGGGAGTTCAGCCCCCTTATTCGCTATGACCAAACGTGACATAACGCGGGCTCGTTACGATATCTGCGTGGAATCATCGCTAAATAGCATGGGTGACGTCACACGTTATTGACAAGGAATCTCTTAGGTCATAGCGAATAACCACCCAGTTTTAGACTGGACGCACCCAACCTAACTACTACGCATTCTGGATGGATGGTACCAATTCGGCACCTTTCGTTCATTTCCCCGTTCGTCCACTCGGTGCACGTTCGTCCATTTCCCAGTTTGTCATTTTCCCCGTTCGTCCATTTCCCCATTCATCTATTTTACTGTTAGTCCAGAGTACAAATGTACTTATATAAGTAACTTAGAGTAATTAGACGACCTCTGTTGCGTGGAGGTCATAAGTGGATATCCTTCTTGAGGCATAGAGCCATGAGTTGTACCCACTTATAATTACTCATTATAATTAAATATGAGTGTGAAGCAATAATTGCATAATCAAGTATCTTTTATTCAAAGCAAAAAATAATCAAGAAAATCCCGCACAATAACTTCTAAAAAAAGAAAAAATGCGAACACAAAAACAACATCAGCAATTTCACAGAAAATAAAACTCCATTTCATCATTAAGCATACATACATCAAGAGCTTGGAGTTCCGCACAAAATAAATGAATTATGTATAAGAATGTAAAATTAAGGTGTTCCGCGGAACAACTCTAAATCACCTGGCGAATGCCCCGAGTTTTATCAACTTTGCCCGCCATCGTTTAGATTGCCCGGGCAAATAGTTCGGGTAAGTTGTTCTTGTGACGGATATTGTTGAAACTTGACCTCTGTTTTGACTCACAATTGCTTACATTAACAAACCAAGAACACTAACAAACTCTTGGTGAAGTTACACGCAATATGATTTCAAAGCTTAATAGAACAATATTTTCCTCTAAAACTAACAATGCTGGGTCTCAGGCTAGAGTAAGTAGACAATTGCACACCCAAGCTAAAGCGAAAGGCGCTAGCGACTAGCGAATACAAGAGGTTAATTTTGCGATTCATTCCCACTAGTCCCTTTGGGCAGTCCCTTTAAAGGTACTAATGGGACTTTTTTTTCCCACTAGTTCCTTTTGCTTGTACGGAAAAGAAAGGAATAGCGCTCAGCGTATGTCAAACACTTAGTTAGCTCCATACAGTATTAATTTTAATGTGCAAAATAAAATGTGTGTGTATTGTTATGTTTTGTATATCTGCTCTGTGTTAATGTTAACGCTCATTTTAGGTATCGTGTCATCATCATCATTATCAACAGCCTTTGAGAGTCCATTGTGGGACGAGGCTTCCCCCATAAAATACAATGAGGGAATTGCTATAACCACCACGCTTGGCAGGTGGATTAGTAATCGCAGTATTCGTGTTGAGTTTTCAGGCGGATGCTGCAGCCTATCCGCTGATGTAATCCCTTAGTTGGCTATTACGACATCCACGGGAGGATATCTTATCTATTCTTTGACCGGACACACCACGGTCAGGTCAGGTACCGTGTATGGGGTCATCTTGTTTTTTTTTTTGCTCTAGACCTTTCCTGCTTTTCGCTAGTCTCTTAGTGCTAGTTTTTCTTACCCCGTGTATGCTGAAACAACGTCAGTGAGTAAAAGCGCCAAGCGTGCGTTATTCAGTACCTAAATGACGTGGTGCTGTTTTGTTGGAGTACATATGATACTGGTAACAATATTATTATGTTTAACCGAATTTAAACCCACGGGCTATGAACTAGAAACAAGAGGAGATAGAATTAGAAATACAAACTTACAATTATTTTTTTATTCCCTTAACTCTCCTTTCACCTGGCTATTATCCCAATTTATTTGGGGTCAGCCCTCCTAGTACTACTGCGCCATACTGTACAATATATACATGGTGTTTTTGTCTCTTTTGTTGTGGTGTTCGCTACCATGTCATTTTTATTGTTCGTAGCCAGGTCATTGGTTGTCGTCCAAAGCTTCTTTTTCCGTCTTCAATATTCTTGACTCTTTTAGTCATATTGTCATCATCTCGCCTCATCACATGTCCATCAGCGCAACCAGTTTTCACTAAGTTTCTCATGTATCTTAGAGGCTTTAAAAGTACCACGGATATATATGTTTCTGTTTTTTTTGATCCCTTAACACAGTAGCTAATACGAGAATGTTTACCAATCCATATAGCGCACATAAGTCATGCTACGAAAGCAATATTCCAGAGTGTGGATTTCCCCCGGGACCCGTCAGGATCCGAAACGTATCTCGGACATGTGCGTACTTGACATTCAACTGGTATAAGGAAAAACTATATTTTGAGAAGGTGCTATTAAAACTTCTGTGTCAAACTTGGGAAGACATTTCATTACTAATACTCAGAACAATAACAAGATACCGATAGTGTAATTAAAGCGAAAGTCATTAAATAAAAAAAAACATAAAAGTGATCCACAAAATAAAGACTGTAACAGTACCATAAGTAACTTTGCCATTGCAGTAATTAATCCTCTATCCTCTATCCTCTATATCTATATAACTAGTGGTTCGCTCCGAACTGAGACCTCGCGATGACACCTTTATCAGCCCGACTAATTTAAGAGGGGAAGAAAGGGTTTTGTATTTAACGGCTATGTAAGTATGTTTGTATGGATCATCCATCAGAAATCTAAAACTATCGAGTCAATTTCTCTAACATGAAAGAAATGTGAAGCAAAATAAAAGTTTTTTTTAATTAAGCAGTGCCATCTAGCTGTAGTTTTGCTACCTAATTTTTAAAGATTTAAGTTCCCTACTCTAAAAATGCATATTACAAAGAAAAAATCCTCAATTTTCGACTTCTCCCCGTGGAACAAAATATACTTAAATAATAAATTTCAGCATTACCAGAGACCTTGAAGTATCTTCGAGATATTTTTTTGCATATTTTACTTTCTTCACCCTTCTAACCGATTCCTAAAAACATTTACTGAGAAAAAAATTTAACCTCTATAGGTAATTATTATACACATCATCGAAATAGCCTTTGAATAGGACTAAGCAACAGGGCGAAAATACTACATACCTGTTAGTATTTAAAGTACTTGACGAATTAATTGATGACGTCCTTTTGACGAAAACATAGAACTCCAACGTCATTCATATTCTTAGAAATGGGAGGTCAACAATGGATGTTATATTGGTTATTGTTTTTTATGGTTCAGGTTTCTAATTTCTTCAATTTCAGACTTTTCCCTGTAGTTGTGACACAAAAGCCACAAGCATACCAAATTTCAGCATTGTGGGACTGCTGGAAGTACCCTAGAATTTTTGATTTTTGCGTTTTTTATTTTCCCTAATATCTCGGAAACTACTAAGTTTAAATACTTATTAAAAACAGTTTTGAAATGTCCAACTAAAGCGCTTTCATTAAACACCCCACTTGATGTGACTGTCTCACTTTTATTTTTTTTACCCCCTCTTGGACCCCAATATCTCAGCAACCCCCTGACCGATATAGCTCATAACCTTACCTACAAATTGTACCAATACTATCTACCCCCATACCAAATTTCATGAAGATCGGATTAACGGTTTGGAAGTTTTCATCGGACAAACATACATACATACATACACACATACATACAAACGCCGATTCTTCCAACTTGACTCAGAGAACTCGCTTCGCTCGTTCAAAAATCAATTGCTGTTCGTTTGTCTCGCTAAAACTCTAGAACGGCTGGGCAGATTTATATGAGGTTGGTGTTGTTGTGTTCATAATTGTCACGGAAAGGTTTAAATGTACCGGGACCACCGGGAACACCGGGACCACGCGAACGAAGTCGCGCGCGGGCAGCTAGTTGATAATAAATAACTCTCCACCTTCACTTTCCACCTTTTTTTGAAAAAAGACGTCTGTACACACATACATAAAATAACGCCTGTTTCCCGGAGGGGTAGGCAGACTACGGATGCTATGATCCTGAAATACCTCTTTTATTACCTCTTTAGACGTCGTCTACTTTTATTTTATTTTGTAGTATTTTAGTGAGTTATGGAATGTTAATTAATTAACATAATTAAGCAATGTAGCTTATTAAAAAAGCACTAATGTAGTGAAATGAAATATAAGTGTATTGCGCGACTTTTCGACGGGGTAGAAATTATCCACCAAAGTTTTAGTTAAATAGCCACTGTTTTACTGAACCATGACTTGATTGAGTCTTTGACGACTTAGAAAGAGTGCAAGAGTTGCAAATTGCAAATTAAATCCAAAAATTCATTAACTGCCAAATTCTCAAGCCAAGTAACGCCAAATACAATAAAAAAGTAAAAGGAAGGCGAAATACCTAGAAATACTCAGTAATGGGTAGTGGTTGAAGTCAGGGTGTATCAATGATGATTCGGTTAAAAGTCGACTAACAAAATAAATTCTTATAAATTAATTAATTAATTAAATTAATTTTTATCTGTCAAATGTCTAAATCTATCTAGTCTAACTTCAAAATAATTCAAATGACCTGAATCACATTTCGTAGCACTAAGTGCCTACGCCGTAGCAACTATGTACGTACATACCTAATTAGCAAAGTAGGTTCACATACATACTGTACCTAGTAGTAGTGAGACCAAGATACACATATACACACACACACACACATTGTTATTTTCCAAATGAACCTGGAGTTATAAAAGGTTACTCATTTATTTATTTTATTAATCTAGGATTCACAGTTATCTTATACTAGTTTTTATGCAACTAAATATATGCCGTGCTTAAACCAAATCGAATCCACATTTTATAGGCAGATATTTTATGCAGTGGTAGTCTGTGGAGGTACGCATGCATTGACAAAATAAAACTGAAAGAATAGAGTTAGTAATTAGTTTATAACTAAAATTAAAAAGTAAAAACTAAAAACAGGTACAAACGTAGCTACATTTGTACCGGTTTTAACATTATTCACAATCGCATAAAAGTGAGTGTGTGTGTGTGTGTGTGTGTATTTCTGGAGTGTGAAATGTGAGCGTAGTTTGAGATGTACGAGTAGGTACACAAAAAGTGTAGGTAATAATATTATATGTATTTATTTGGTAAATATAAGAACTTCGCAACAGAACTTATCTCAAAAGAACCGCTGAAAAAAATAGTGAGACAAAAATTATTGATTAGATTCATTCGAAAGATGTAAATGAATCTTAATAAAATCATTTATCACCTCTTTGCTGAATCTTTTTCTGTCTGCGAATGTAAATATTGGTAGGTTAGGTATTTACAATAAACCCATTATGGAAATTCACTTGACAGCGCAGACCAATAATACAAGGGATATTGGCTCCGTGCAAACCGAAGAGCTGACAGACCGTTAAATCGAGACGGGGTGACCGTCCCATCATACAGTTACATGACTCCAAAGGTTCACCCCTAGACGTTGAAGTCTTGGTATGAAATAGAATAATTTGATTGAATTATGTGTCACTACAAAATACATCTTTCTAGGCGGTCGATTAACAAAGTTCAACAAACATAATCATGTTGAGCTATCTTTAGATCGTTTGAAACGGTCTTTAGAATACTAAACATTTTCACAATATACCTATGTTAAAATTTTGTATGCTTGTTTTAATTGCAATATTTTTTTTTGTAATTAAGCATTGAGTAGGTAGGTACACTAAACCGTGGACTTATGTTTGCCACTTTTCGTAAAATGCCAATTTCTGACTGATTGATTTTGGGTTTGAAATAACCAATACCTACTATTCTTTCATAGCCAAGACCCTAAAGGCTTCAGGATAAAATATTTTGAATAGAACTTATAGAAAAACAGTCTTATGACTGTGACTGTGACTGTGAGCATGTTTCTGGATGAAGTGATTTTTATTCAACCTAGGCCCTATGAAAAGGTACAATAATCTACTACTTGTACCTTCAGTTTTCGAGACTTGGCGTCTAACACCTCTATTCACAATTCTGGCTGTATTCACAAAAGAATAGAGTAGAATATGTATTCGCTGTAGATGAAGGATAAAGAACTAAAGATAACTAACTCTCGATGAACTAAAGACATTATAAAGATCGCAGGAAGAAGATGGATGGAGGTGGCACAAAATCATTCGTAGCATTCTTCGAGAAAGGCCTCAGTGGACTTCTACAGGCTGATGATAATGATTATTCATAAAAGAAGTAAGCGATCGAGTGATTTCAAAACTAACTAATTAAGAATGAATATAAGGCTCTCGACTTCTGCTAATTAGTGATGAGTCCCTCACTCGTGAGTTACCTCGTTTGAGGCCCTCAAAATTTAAAATGAAAGAGTTACTCGTTTTTCAACTTTGAACCACCTCAATTTAACTCCTCACTTTTCTGTGCTTTTCTTTTTTGTCCGTCAGACTGATTGAGTGACTGATGCAAACTATGCAAAACTGATAAACGAGTTAACTTATGAATTGACTGATGCTTGATTTGATGTGATGAGTGGGTGAACGTAACATGGAGGAATATGTACCTAAACGTATTATGGGATTTTTCAATCTACCATTTTTGAAAGAAACGTCTTTATATTTATTTAATTCTATTTTAATGTTTTTTCGTGTAATTTTGGTGGCATTTTATCCAGTGTAACTTGGATAAATAGCACATATTAATGTTTCTAAAGTAAGTGTAAGTAAGGCAAGCACCTACCTACATATCAAATAGTATCTACCTAATTTACGAAGACTAGGTACCTAATACTTACTTCCTAAGTAGGTACTTCTTCTTGTCGTGTCGATGCTTAGTTAAAAGGTTGCCCACTCAATGACTTAGGGGTAGGTACTTACTTACACACTTTAGTAGTAGGTAAATAAAAAAAATATGCACTGGCCAGAGTAAGACTACGTAAAAATTAGAGAGAGCGAATAAATTTCCCGAAGTTGCAAAACCGTGCGCATGAGAGTTATAAATAAAAGCTTTATTCAAGTTTTAGCACGCTCGGATCGGATGGTGCGGCGACGAGTGCTTTGGGCGGCGCTCACACAACTCAATTTACTCCCAACCTCATCCAAATCCAACGAAACGGTAACGCGCCACCCCGGCCGCTCGTCTCGTTCGCGCTCACGCCTCACTCGCTACGCTAGACGGTACTCTGTCACAATCACCACATCACCTCACCTCAAATGAGGGGGTCCTCACGAGTAACTCACAATGCAAAATGAGGTCTTCCCTCATCCTCTTTTAAAATAGACGAGTTACCCAACACTACTGCTAATACTTTTATAGCAAGCGCACTAATTATATAATAACTCTAAAGTTTCACCAGGCGCATGGAAGTGAAAAATTCACTTCCATTTATTTTTATTATTTCCCCCTAACTTGGGAAAAACTTGAAAAGAACAAGAAAAGTAACTTTGACTTTTAAGTCGCTCGTTATCTCGTCAGGATAAAGACATGAATTTATTCTGAAAGTTGTTTGACTGAACGTGAAATTAGCCGCCAAATGCGTCTGTAAAATTGTAAACAAAAAGGAAATGATCTTCAGTTAATACCCAAAAACCTGTTGGGTTACCAGTTTCTACGGAAAATATTGTTCATAATACCTCAGTGCATAAATGTGGGTGTTGCTGGACGCAAGTCTCACATACTGGTTTGAGACTTAAGTATTTCTGAGTAAGGAAGTTACGTAGTTATTTTCTATAGTAAATGCTTTTTTTATACTTCTCGGCAAGAAAACAAGCATACGGCCCACCTGATGGAAAACAGTTACCGTAGCCTATAGACGCCTGCAACACCAGAGGCATCACACGCGCGCTGCCGACCCTGAGACAAAGATAAAAAGTCTCATGTGCCTTTAACTTCACCGGCACCCGGATCCTTTAAACCGAAACACATCGATGCGAGCACTACTGCTTGATGGCAGAAATAGGTACGGTGGTAGTACTTGATACGGATGAACTCTTTCATAAGAAGTTCTACTACTAACCTACTACTATCAGCTGCGACTGCTGAAGTTGCTTATTTCTTACAAAATCAAACAAAACAATCAATAAAAAAACTTTTATTTTGAATAATTTTAGTTGGGGGTGAAAATATGGGGTATGAAAGTTAGTGACAATGGAATGGAATTAAAATGGATTATTGAAGTAAAAAAACAATATAGCATCGGCGCTATTAGTTGATAGTTACTACAGCACATAGGTATATCTCGCGGCTGGCAAGATTAGTTGATAGTTGCTATGGCAATAAAGCCGCGTGGCCTACTGTCGCTCTGCCCTTGGACTACTAAAATGGAAATTTGCTATATCTGTACTTACCTATTTACATGTTTCTATTAGATTATTATTTATAACAAGCGTAGCGTGTGCTGTCTTGCATATTTTTTTGCTGATGTTTATTTAATTTTGACTACCTTCCTAAGGTTCTTAAATTCTCGTTTCCTATGTATCAGCAACTCCTTGCTCCGAGGCACCACACAGGCGCTTCTCACCTAGTGGTAAGACGGACCATTTATGTAAGCCAAGCCGTGTTTGTTGCCTGATTCTTCTAGGCTTGGTCGCGTTGGAACAGGAGTAATTTTAGTTTATAAGACGATTCAAAATGATCCTTGTGATTTCAATGAATAAAATTATTTTTGACTGTTGACTTTTGGCACGTAGGTACTTTGGTACGTCTAGTATGGGCTTACAAATTACGAAAACAGCGATAGTTTTGGTGAGCTCGCTGAACTTTGTAGTTTTCAATGTAATCGGTAGTATGAGCTATAGTTTTCGAAAAAAGTTTACACGATATCGACCATAGTCTAGCTCGATTGAACGAACTTCATACTATATACTGCTATCTCTCCTACGCACCCGCAAAAGAAAAGAAACGGATATTTTCGTATTCTTTGACGTTTTGAATATGGTTAAAAACGTCAAACAACGATATCACGAGAATATAATATGTTTTGTTTGATTTTCTCAATAAAATTGTTTTGTTGCCTTGAATTCTACCTTTATACAATAATGAGGGCCAGCCCATCACAATTTGAGGTGGTGGTTGACTTCATGGAAAGGTAACTATCTTTCAGAAAAATGGTCTACAACACGTGTTTAAAATTTTGATATAATTACATCTACTATGTATTTTTTAAATAAAATAAGCCTGCTGATGGTCCCCACGGTAGGCTTAGGACCATAAATAAGTGGGAGGAGCTTACTGGTGCTCTCAACTTGGACACGACAGGAACTGTTAAGCCAATCGACAAATGGAAAAAGGTATGATCTTTAACCAACTTACTAACTAAAATAAAAAACAAATACATTTTGCAGTTGTGGAAGATTGGAATAGGCGTGGTGGAAGCACCCAGTCAACACCATTTCCATCGGAAGTGGTGGAAGTTAATCCTGCTTCCGCCACAACACACCACGCACAAAGCCCTCAGCGCGTGATCAGACGACGCCGCCGTTTGCACTCGACGCCAGCATCGCCGCCGCCGCATCGTACCCGCCCCGTATCCAGGGCACATGTCGAGGCTTTCTTAACAACAGACGAGCACTGGCACAATTTGCCAATTGGCAACAGAGTTTGTCAAGGAGCACATGAGGCTACAAGAAGTAGAACTCCAGATGCAGGCTCAGTGGCAAACTCTGTTTGCCAAAGCAATTGAGTTAGTAGATAAATTTGTAAACAAGTAAAAGTCTTTTATTTAATGAACCAACATCCCAAACTGCACTGCTAGGTCACAGAAACAGTAAAAATATGTTATTGCATCTGGATAAATGAGTGATCATCATTACCAGCCTATAGACGTCCACTGCTGGAGGAGTCCTCTCCTATTGCTCACCACTTATGGCAGGCGGGTTGGTGATCGCAGAATTGGTGTTAAATACTCAGGTGGATGATGCTTCTCATCAAATTAAAAGAATTTTATTTATTGAAATCACAAGGATCATTTTGAATCGTCTTAATTTATTAATATTACTCCTGTTCCAACGGGACCAAGCCTAGAAGAATCAGGCAACAAACACGGCTTGGCTTACTTTGATGATCCGTCTAACCACTAGGTAGGGAAGCGCTTGTGTAGTGTGTTGCCTCGGAGCAGGAAGTTGCTGATACATAATAAAGTAAACTAGCTGACCCATTCGCGACTTCGTCCGCGTGGAAGAAGATAATGCGGCCCGAGTGAAACAAACAAACCCTAAAAACCTCTACAGTACTTAAGGGCTGACTCACACCACCACCCAGCGCGCTTAGCTTCGGTACCTGTGCTCTGATTAATAGAGCGCTGAGACTATGCAACCCTCAGTACGTGGATGCTGAACTCCTGCACCTTAAAGGGGTGCTAGAGCAGAACGGCTATGGATGGAGACAAAGTAGTCGTATTACGAATTCTTCCTTGAATACACGCCGAATATCGGTTGAGAGAGCGCATACCTACCCTTTGTTAAGGGAGTAACGGATAAAATCGGACACTTGTTAATGCGTAGGTACCCCTCACACAACTGTTACGCTCCCCTAAGGGTAGTGACCCTTCAGGTGTCCCCGGTGTTTACACTATTTCCTGTGACTGCAGCAGGTGTAATGTTAATGAAACGAAGAGGAATGTCTCTACCACGCTCACTGAACACATACGCGCCATGAAGAATGTGGACATCAATAGTTCAGCGTTGGCGGAGCACTCATTAACCTCTGGTAGGTACGTCGCACTACATCCGTTTTGACAAGGCCCGGGTCTAGTCGTCAGATCCAAGAGGCTATCGAGATTAGTCGACTACCTAACTTCAACAGGGATAGAGGATGGGCTCTACCACAGGCTTGGAAATCCTGTCTAACTTTATGGGACGTACGATAGTGAAGTGATTGAGCCTGATAGAGACACTGTTAGTGTAGCCTGTCTGCGTTCCTGGCGCGCCCGGTGGTTGCGACGGGAGTGGCAGCGACGATGATGACGGATCCTATACCCACCCTGATGAAGACCCTCGAATAGGGTCGAAACCTGTTGGTGCTTCCACCAACATATCAAACTTAAAAATTATAACTTTCAATAATATGTACTATAACAAAATCTCCTATGACGCATCGTTTTCGAGATGTAAGCAAAAACCCAAAAAACGGGGCCTTCTTTGAGCCCCCCCCCCCCGCTTCTAGGGCTCACATCAGAGGGGTGGGGACTTTTAGTATGTTTGTCTCCTAACGAACGAGTCCAAACAAAGTTCCGAAGTCAAACTTTCTGCTTTTGACCATTCCATCCACACCCTCCTTGTGAGCACTCGTTTACTAGACTATCAACTTGGAAGAATCGGCGTATGTATGTATATTTGTTTGTCCGATGAAAACTTCCTAACCGTTATGAAATTAAGTATGAGAGTAGATAGTATTAGTACAATTAGGTAAGGTTATGTGCTATATCGGTCAGCTAACATCCACGCAAGATACCGTCTTGCTAACATATTTTTTAAGAAAACCGAAAATATTTTGCTGGTTTTCACCGAAATTTGTTTAGTGAGTGCCCGCATGTCGGGGAATGTTTCTGTAACACCGTACTAGCGGGATCACGCAAACCAAGTCGCGAGCGGGCCTCTAGTCTGTCATAAAACTAATTTTCAACGGAAAAAGTTTAGTCCTATTTAATGCGTTCACTGAGTCGCCACGTCCAGTGAACAAAGAGTTTGACCCAAACATTAATTCCTCTGCCTCTGATTTTTTGCACATTACTAGAGTACCCTGAGTGTGTGAAATAAGTATTGGAAAATGTTTCAGGTCCTATTTCGTCGCATATATGCGGAACCCTAAAAGTATCTCTAGTTTGATGACCTCTGTAGCGCGGCGGGCGAGTAGCTGGCTGAGATGCGAGAGGTTTCGGGTTCGATTCCCGCTGCGGGACAAATGTTTGCATGATCTGCAAATATTTGTTCCGGATCTGGTTGTTGTGGTACTCTTAGTTACTGATACCCACGACATAGGGAATCCTAGTGTGGGATGCAAAACTGATAAACCATGCTAGATAGAGTCTACAATATGTAATTTATATATAATGTGTGTTATGTAATTTATTTTGACGACCTCTGTGGCGCGGCGGGCGAAGGTTTGCCTGCGACGCAGGAGGTTGCGGGTTCGATTCCCGCCTCGGAACAAATATTTGTACAATTCACAGATATTTGTTCAGGGTGTTCTGGGTATTTTTCTATGTATAATAAAAAATATCTATCTATGTAATGTATTGTATTAAGTATATCAGTTATCTAGTACCCATAACACAAGCTCTGCTTAGCTTGGGCCTAGATAATGTTGTGTGAAATGTCCAGCATTTATTTATTTATTTATTTATAATGCAAAATCTTAGGTACACAAACCAACACAGGTACGTAAGGAAGAACTATTACCATAACAAAAGCGCCATCACACAAGTAGGTACACAGCCTCACGCATCCGAAAAACTGCGAAAACTATGAAAAACTAGCGGTTATGATATTAGTCACACAGACAGCTGTACAAAGAACGTACTGAAGCGGTAATGGTGGAGCAAATTGTAGGAAGGGGTGGGTTAAGGAATGGTTTGAGTGAAGCGACTTACAAAGGGAAGAAAGTGACGCGCGACCGACTAGAAATCTATTGAAATAAGTTACAAATAGGATTCAACGTCCTACATCGTACTCGTTAATTCAAGTCCATCTAAAGGTTGTCTTGAAAACATCACTTATAGCGATAAAACCACCCATTTTACTGCGATTATTTTGTATTATTATTTTAATTTGTGGCACAAGCACTCATTTAGAGGTGTACTACGAAAAGATTTTTGAAAATTTGCACCACAAGGTGTTGAAAAGGGTTGTCAAAGTTTGTATGAAAGTCCTGTTTTTAATGTTAGAGGTATCAAAATTGGTATTCAGGTTAATATCTTTCTCTAGATAGATACTGCTAGAAGAACAGCTTATTAAAATCAAATGTAATCTGAAAAAGTTAACACAACTCTAAGTAACTCTAAGTAAATCTATAATAATAATCTAAAATCTCTAATAACTCTAAATAACTTTAGTAAATGTTGTTCCATAGCTCTATATAGAGTTCTACTCCATATAGAGCCATACCCGACTCGTAGAGTAAAAGATAGCTCGCTTAGACGGTAGTCGCGGTCGCATGTCTCTAGTACTGAACAACCCCTAAAGAGTGAAATCGGGAAACAACTGTTAGTGTTACAAACGACGCGTCTGCTACGACAGGGTGGAACTATTTTTCATGAAAGCGGTAAACGGAAGAATTTGCCCGCGGGTAAAGTTCCTAATGGAGTAATCTTATTGTCTTGGGAATTGGTGATTTAGTTCATGGTAGAAAAGACTATGTAACTATGTATATTGGATAAATATCTCCTTATTAACTCTTACACAGAGCACTGAATTAATCTTCTCAGAGAGCGCTGGGGCTTGTTCTGTGTGGCTCTAATTAAGGACAAGAAATTACGTAAAAGGAACAAATCTAGGTTCCACTAAAAATCTAAAACCAAGTAATTTTTTTATTTAATTTAATTTTATAGTGTTTTTTTGAGTTATATCGTGTAATATTGGTGGTATTTTTTATCATTATATACCTACTTACTCATTGTTTTCTATGCATATACTGCGTAAACGGTGCTTGCTTTTTTATTATTTATTGGTTCTAGTTTTAAATTATGTGTATTACACATTGGTGTAGCTTATTATAAAAACACAAATGGAATAAAAATAAATGTAAGTGATTAATTTATAAATATATAATTATATAAATTTAATTTAATAATACAATTAAATAATGCGTGACCTTAAGGGGTAGAAATTGTCCGAAAAATAACCTGAAAAACTCAAGGAGAATTAGAGAGAGGCTTCAACTTTCAACTTTCAACTTTTTTTTGTAATTTTGTGAGGCCAGACTTCATCAGCCGGTAGACATGCTGGATGAGGCCTCCCCCATAACATGCAAAGCTTACAATGGGGGTATTTGCCATAATCACCACGCTAGGCAGTTTGGTGTAAAGTACTCAGGTCATCAGGTGGATGCTACTTCCCATCCCCTAGCGTAATCTTTTAATCGCCTTTTTCGACAGCAACAAGAAGAGTTGGAGGAGTCCTATTCTAAGTCCGAGATTACCATGGCCAATGGCTTTAGGATTTGTTGATATTTATTGTGCCAAGGACTGCAAATAAACAGTAGAGATCCTGTTTCTATTTTGAACTTTGTTTTCTTTTGTGTACAACAGTTTTGAACTTTAGACAGAAACAAATTGCGTTCACTGAGTCGCCACGTCCAGTGAACAAAGAGTTTGACCCAAACATTAATTCCTCTGCCTCTGATTTTTTGGACATTGCTAGAGTACCTTGAGTGTGTGAAATAAGTATTGGAAAATGTTTCAGGTCCTACACATATGCGCAACCCTAAAAGTATCTCTGGTTTGATGACCTCTGTAGCGCGGCAGGCGAGTAGCTGGCTGAGATGCGAGAGGTTTCGGGTTCGATTCCCGCTGCGGGACAAATGTTTGCATGATCTGCAAATATTTGTTCCGGGTCTGGGTGTTGTGGGACTCTTAGTTACTGATACCCACGACACAGGGAATCCTAGTGTGGGATCAGAAAACTATAAAATTTTCCAGTTTCCAAATCACACCTTGCTACCCTTGCTAGTTTGATTCTGTCTGTAATGCAAAACTGATAAACCATGCTAGATAGTGTCTACAATATGTAACTTATATGTCATGTGTGTTATGTAATTTATTTTCACGACCTCTGTGGCGCGGCGGGCGAAGGTTTGCCTGCGACGCAGGAGGTTGCGGGTTCGATACCCGCCTCGGAACAAATATTTGTACAATTTACAGATATTTGTTCTGGGTGTTCTGGGTATTTTTCTATGTATAATAAAAAAAAAATATCTATGTAATGTTATATTGTATTAAGTATATCAGTTATCTAGTACCCATAACACAAGCTCTGATTAGCTTGGGGCTAGATAATGTTGATTTAAAGAAAAATAAACGTTAAGTGCGCGCCGTTAAGTGATTAGTCTCGGTATTCTCAAGTTTTTTACGGCTCAATAATTATGTTTGTTTACTTTTGCTTATTTTTCATCTTGCACATCACAATTTTGTAGCACTATACTGTTTTTTGAACTTTGGACTTTCTCAGGAACGCATTGATTTGAAGATATTTATTTTGATTGTAGGTAGGCACATTTTTTCTTTTTGTTTATTTCAATCAATCACCAATTTTTTATGGTTGTAAACTTTTTGACAATTCAAAAGATGAGATGACTGGCACTGACATCAGTACATTGTTTTTTTTTTTTTTTTTCCGGGCTGTACTGTTTGGAGTGTTGTGGTGCATTCTACTAAATTTTATGTTGGTGTTTGTACTGTTTTGATAAGAATGTACTTATCTTCGGTACACTTTATTTATTTGTATTTTTTTTTATTTTTGTTTTTTTTAGCCTCTTTCTTTTTGAGTTGGTACAGTTGTTTGTGTTCAGTGCCTACCTGCCATTATAATTTAGGTCGTCTTGATTTCTTCGTTTGAATGTGTAATTTTTAGTGAGCCTGCTTTTTGTTTGTAGTGTTTTTATTCTAGCAAACTGGCGAGTGTGGGAGGAGGTATGTTTGCTATTCTAGCTATTTGAGTTAGACATAGGATAGGTTTAGGCACAATTAGGTATATTTATTATTATATTAAGTATATTGTTTATTAGATCGGAAGGTATTATATATATTTTTTTTTAGTAGGTTTATATACTATGGATAATATTGTTTTTGATGATAGTTTTTTTTCATGCTCTTCTTCTTGCTCGTCTGATGTTGAGTATGGTAGTGCGTTTAGTGATGTTGACTCGTCGAACCTGCATGATCAGTTGGAAGCTAAATTCACTATGTATCCAAAAAACTTTAATATTGTTCACATCAATGCTCAAAGCATCCCTGCCCATTTTGAAGACATGCTTTCCACTTTTGATAACAAGTTAATCGATGCAGTGCTTATCTCGGAATCCTTTTTGAAGCCTGGTTTACCTTCCACACAGTACCCCTTACCTGGTTTTAAACTTATTAGAAATGATAGAGTGGGCAAGGGCTGTGGTGGGGTCGCTATATATATCCGCGCTGACATTCCTTTAAAAGTTATCGATCACTCACCTAATGAGTGTTCAGGTACCGCGGAACATCTTTTTGTTGAAGTTATTGTTAACCACTCCAAAATACTACTTGGTGTGTATTACCCACCCTCCAGAAATATTGATTACTTTTCCTCTCTCGAAGCTAAGCTTGAATCTTATACTTCCTTATATGATCACACTATTATTGTTGGGGACTTTAATACATGTTTATTAAAAAAGGATGTACGTGCTAACAAACTTATTTCACTTGTTTCCTCTGTTAACATGCACATTCTTTCGCTGTCTGCTACTCATCACGCTCCCCATTCTACTCCCTCTCTTCTTGATCTAATCTTGGTTTCTGACATTGACCGCGTTGCTACACATGGTCAATTGACAGCTTCTTTCTCTTATCATGATCTTCTGTTTCTCTCCTACAAAATTCGTTGTCCCAGACGTAAGCCCAAATATCTTTTCCTGCGTAGTTTCAAGGATATAGACATGGAGCGCCTGAAGGTAGATGCGGCCAACATTGATTGGTTTCCGGTAATCAATGCGGTTGGTGTTGACGACAAGGTTACTGCTTTTAACACAATTGTCACCAACCTTTATGATATTCACGCCCCAGTTAAATGCGTTAAAATTAAGCACCCACCTGCCCCTTGGTTGACTCAGCCCGTAAAAAAGATGATGTTTAAGCGGGATAAGGCAAAGAAGTTGTACAAGAGGTTTCCTACGGAGGAGCACTTAACTGCCTACAAGAAGCTTCGTAATCGCTGCAGCAAGATGTGTAGAAATGCCAAGAGATACCACATACATAACTCTATTCAAAACTGTAGTCCGGCTCAAATGTGGAAATTTCTTAACTCTCTTGGAATTGGTAAAGGGTCTAATGACTCACCCATCTCCTTGGATCTTAACACTATCAATTCTCACTTTTCCATGTCCCCACTTTGCTTAAATGATAGTGTTAAACGTTCCACTCTTGACATGCTATCTTGCAGGAGCAGACCTATGTGTTCTCCTTTTAACTTTGAGGAGGTTACTGAGAGGGAGGTTTTAAAATTTCTTAAATCTATTTCCACCAAAGCCGTTGGTACGGATGACATTAACGTGCAAATGTTGCAGCTCCTTTCGTCTGAACTCGTTTCTGCTATTACCCACATTATCAACCATTCTTTTGAAACGAGCTCTTATCCCTCTGTCTGGAAAAAAGCCTTTGTCATCCCTCTTCCTAAAGCTTCTAATCCTACTACTGTATCCCAATTTAGACCCATCTCTATTTTACCGGTCCTATCCAAAGTTTTAGAACACGTTGTACATGAGCAATTATCTCTCTTCCTCTCGCATAACAGCCTACTGAGTCCATACCAGTCCGGTTTTCGCCCTGGTCACAGCACCGTGAGCGCTCTGACAAAAGTTTCCGATGACATTCGCTGGGCCATGGACAATAAACTCATCACTGTTTTGGTTTTATTGGACTTCAGTAGTGCTTTCAATTCAGTTGATTATGACATCTTGCTTTCCATCCTGTCCTCACTCAATATTTCTCTCTCAGTAACTTCATGGTTCGATTCATATCTTTCGGGTCGCTCGCAGTGTGTGCGCTCGGGTGATAATTGCTCAGACTGGTGTGACATTACTGCTGGCGTACCTCAAGGTGGTGTTCTCTCTCCCCTCCTATTTTCGGTCTTCATTAATGCCATTACTCAAGTTCTTTCTTCTAACTACCATCTTTATGCTGATGATTTGCAAATTTATCGCCATTTCAAAGTTGATGAGTTTTCAGAGGGTATAACCCTAATTAACTCTGATCTCAACGATATAAACTCTTGGGCGAAGGCTTATGGCCTTCTGGTTAATCCTTCGAAATCTCAGGCTTTGATTTTTGGCAGTCCATACATGCTGAATCTTGTAGGTCAGTCTACTCCGCCTCCGGTTTTGTACGCTGACGCACCAATATGTTTTTCTGCCAATGCCAGGAACTTGGGTGTGATTTTCGACAGTCAACTGTCCTGGGTGAGTCACGTTAACGAAGTTAGCAAAAAGGTTAACTTCTCTTTTCAATCTCTCAAGCGTCTTCAAAAGTTCTTACCTTTTGAAACTAAAGTCACTCTTGCCCAAACTCTCTTGTTACCTCTTCTCGACTATGCTGATGTCTGTTTCCTTGATGCCACGGAGGAGCTCACGAACAAACTGGAGCGTTTGCAGAACTTGTGCATCCGATTCATTTTTGGCCTGCGCAAGTTTGACCATGTTTCTCAGTTCCGTTCCCAGTTAAAATGGCTCCCTATTCGCCGTCGGCGTGATCTCCACGTTCTTTCTTTTCTCTTCAATGTTCTTTTCAATCCTCTTTTTCCTTCTTATCTCCGTGAGCGCTTTGATTTTCTTGTTCCGAGAGATAAACCTTGCAGAACGGCTACTTCTTTCCTCCTAAAAACTCCTTGTCCAGCCGGTCTCCTTCCAGCCGCTATGGTAGATCTTTTTCTGTCCATGCAGTCAGGTTATGGAATTCGCTTCCCCACTCCATCCGCGCTAGTCCATCACTTTGCATTTTCAAGCGCAGAGTTAAAGAGCACTATCTTTCCTTATAATAGTTGGTATGTATTAGTATATGTATGTTTTAGTTATTCTTATGTATTAGTATTATATTATGAATTTATTGTAAGTACATTTTTATACAGATATTTATTTTCTGTAGGTTTAGTGTTGGTATGTATTTGTTAGTATAGTATTTTAATTTAAGTATAATTAAGTTAGGTATATTATGTTTTATATTGTCTATTTTTCTTTTTTTGTATTTTATAGGTACACGTTACCCACCACTTTTATAATTTCTCCCACTCCTCTAAGGTTTGCTGGAAGAAAACTCTTTTAGGGTTAAGCTCGCCTTTGTACATGTCCTATATGTAAGTTTATTTTTCTGTAATTTTGTGTGTACAATAAAGAATTAAGAATTAAGAATAAAAAAAAAATTGACTTGAAATAATTAATATCCAAATGAGGAGCAAACTTCGTTTTGTATGGAGCGAGTTCTCGGTACACTTCCTGGCTTTAAGCGGCCCCTATTGTCTCTAAGCGAGTATCTACTTGGGTTAAAACGTACCTCCTCTTAGTTCGCAGAGCAGTGTGAAGTTGCCGCCCTCTTCTAAAGGTCCGACCACACCAGCGACGTCGCGACCTGCCTCGTCGTACAACAGCAGTTGATGGGGAGGCACTGTTGAAAAAATAAATAGTAAAGTCGGTATATGTCAATTTATTAATGATTTTCTCTGACTTAATAGGTTGAGAAAATCACTCGCTGCTCAGTGCCTGTTTGAAATAGCATGATAAATTGAAAATTAAAACCTTCGAAAAAAAAAACTATCTACTTCTTCTTTATTTATTTAATGACCTGTTGAGCAAAACTTTCCTCAATTTTGCCAATGTCAAGTAATTATTTTTATAATGTTATCTCAAGTCGTCAAAGTCTCAGTCATGTCAGTACTAGTCTTCTAGCAACACGGACTTCCTGCCACGGGCCGGAAGGGAGTAGCCTTAGCGATATATTACCATTCAAATAGTCTTTTTTGCGGGGGGAAATGTGCACACAAGCGCAATTCCACAACACTGTAATGACGACACTCACACTAACAAACCTTGCACACCTCAGTATAAGAACAAACCTCAACTAGTTTTATTAAACGCATATGCCTACTTTGGCTTGTAGTTTGACAGAGGGGAACGCTGCGAATGGCTACTCCCTTCCGTGTTGCTCGAAGGTTCTAGTAAAGCGATGGCAGCTTCACTAGAATGTTCGTGGTCAATTTTCCACCCGTTTGAAAAGACACGTAATACACTTATAATATATTTAAATTCACTACTGCGTGCTCTTTAAGTAAGCTGCACCGGTTAAAATGCCACCAAAATTACACGATATAACTGAAAAATAAAACACTAGAAACGGAAATAAAATAAAAATAGATGACGTCTCGTTTCGAAAAAGCAGAAAAAAGTCAAAAACCTATCTAAACCACCCTAATATTATGTGAAGACTGCGTCAAAGTCAGTTTTGTGTTTTCTGAGATTAGTGCAGACATACCTACACTAGGGAAACATAAGTTTACTGTTTAGGTACACATTTATTTAAAGTCAGTTATAAAATCTTCGTTCTTGTTTTAACATTTTATAGCAACATACGTATTCACCACATCATCATTTTGTGGTTATCATAACCACAAAGTTGTGGACACAACTTCGCTAATGGTGGTTGCAAATTTTACTTTAAAAATAGATTTTCTAGACTACCGTATTTAGGTTGAATCTTAATAAGATACTATTTTTAAACACAATACAATACAATAACCCTCATTTCATCATCATCACCATCATCATCATCAGCCATTTACGTTTGATGTCCACTGTTAGACAGGTGCCTTCTTCGCAGAAAGCAATAGGGAGACTATCCATAATCACCACGCTACGCAGGCGGATTTAGTAATCGCAGTATTGCTATTGGTTTTGAGTACTCAGGTGGATTCTGCTGCCCATTGCATGGTGTAATCCCTTAGCCAGCTGTTACGACATCCATGAGAGGAGACGGAGGAGTCTATTCTTAAGCCGGACACACCATGCCATGTAATTGCAATAATAGAACATCAAAGAATTCGTAGTCCAACAACAAATTCGAATTTGTTTGTTTTATATTTTTCCAAATCCAATAGCAATTACCCATTTGAAAGGCTAAGTTTCACCAAAGAACTAATTAGGTAGTTTCCCTGTTTTTGTAAAGAAAAAGTTGGGGCATAAAATAAAACCGTATAGTCACTTAGCAACATTTGTTCTGCAACGCGCATTGGCCTGTAACATTTCAAGACATTATCAGACATACCTACACGACGTACCGAAACTCCTAGGCATAAAGACATACCACGACGTACCGAAACTCCTAGTCATACAGACATACCACGACGTACCGAAACTCCTAGTCATACAGACATACCACGACGTACTGAAACTCCTAGTCATAAAGACACATACCACGACGTACCGAAACTCCAAGTCATGCAGACATACCACGACGTACCGAAACTCCTAGTCATACAGACATACCACGACGTACCGAAACTCCTAGTCATAAAGACACATACGACGACGTAGTGAACTCCTAGTCATACAGACATACCACGATGTACTGAAACTCCTAGTCATACAGACATACCACGACGTACCGAAACTCCTAGTCATACAGACATACCACGACGTACCGAAACTCCTAGTCATAAAGACACATACCACGACGTACCGAACTCCTAGTCATACAGACATACCACGAGGTACCGAAACTCCTAGTCATACAGACATACCACGACGTACCGAAACTCCTTGTCAAAGTAGTACCTACCTAACGCATACATTTTGAGACATTCATACATATAACACTGAAATTTTGACATGCTTTATGTCTCCGGTAAGTTAAAATATAAATTGGTGCAAGGTCTCTTGAGATTTATCGACGATACAATGTTCCGCAACATTAGGGAACAGGTTGCTCAACATTATTGCAAAATGAATACACGGCTTAGAAAAGACTACGTCTGGGTCACTGTACGAATGCAGCAAAAAGTTTTAATCAAAGAGAAATTTTCACGTTTGTGCGACCAACTCAATTTGACGGACCGTTGGCGTTTTCTGAATAGCTTGGCTAAACCGAGCGTACTTTGTGACGGCTCCAATCTTTGATGTACGTAGGTACGTACGCAAGAATAGGGAGTACCTATAGGTACTTAGCTTTATACCATAGAATAATTCGTTTTTCATACGCTATTACCTTATGTAGGCGTAGTTTATGGAGCCACTCTATATCTCTCCTAAAATCAATTGGATGGCAGTTTTGGGAGTTATTCCCATCAACCTATGGGCTTTTTATTTTTTTATTGGTCATATTTTGAAGGCTATTCACATTAAAGTGGCAATGGGCAGGCCATACAGCACGCAGAACTGACAACCGTTGGGAAATAAAGTAGCGATCACAAACTGGATGACGCAATGCCGCGTGGCCTGATGTCGCTCTGCCCCTCGACTGCTAAAATGGAAATTTGCAATATCTTTACTTACCTATTTACATGTTTGTATTAGATTATTATTTATAAGTATAACAAGCGTAGCGTGTGCTGTCTTGCATATTTTTGCTGATGTTTATTTACTTTTGACTACCTTCCTAAGGTTTTTAAGTTCTCATTTACTATGTATCAGCAACTCCTTGCTCCGAGGCACCACACAGGCGCTTCTCACCTAGTGGTAAGACGGACCATTTATGTAAGCCAAGCCGAGTTTGTTGCCTGATTCTTCTAGGCTTGGTCGCGTTGGAACAGGAGTAATTTAATTTTATATAAGACGATTCAAAATGATCCTTGTGATTTCAATGAATAAAGTTCTTTTTGACTTTGACTTTGACTTTGACTTTTCCATAGCTCCCCTTATCGACGGACCAAAGACATTGTAAAGGTCACAGGAAGTCGGTGGGTAGAGACGGCTCAAGACGGTTTATCGTGACCTTCTATGGGAGAGGACTATGTCTGGAAGTGGTCTGTTATATGCTGATGGTGATAGGGAGGAAACCTATGTCCAGCAGTGGATTTCTACAGGCTGATGGTGATGATGATGATGAGGTGTCTACAGTGTTTTTTTTTCGCGTACTCTCGCCAGACGAGAATAATAAACAAGAAATCTATGGAAAAATTAAGTTAGTCAAAATATCGCCTAATTAATAGGGTGTTAGATCTCTTACCAACAACATTGAGCCGAATCTGGAAGTTCCTCGTCGGCGAGTTCTTGAAGTCAACCCTGCAGCGATAGATGCCTTCGTCATCCAGTTGCACCGCATCCACCGTCAGGGACGAGGGGCGGGACATTGTGGTGAAGTGGGCGCGCCGCCCAAACGCGGCAGGGTCGGACCAGTGAAGGGCGGTATTGAAACTGCGGCCGCGGACGTCAAAACTGGGAACAATTGGGGTCTTTTGAAAGAACTGAATTAGAATTAACTTAGCATATAACATAATATAACACCCAACAGTCACGTACGTAGTCTTGATCCCATACTAAGATTTCCTGTGTCACGTGTATCAGGAACTACGAGTACCATAACACCCAGACTCGGAACAAATATTTGCAAATCATACAAACATTTGTACCGCAGCGGGAATCGAACCTGCAACCTCTTGCATCTCAGCCGGCTACTCGCCATTGTGTTGTGGTACCATGGAACTCGTAGATCCTGATGCCCACGATACAGGGAATTCTAGAATTCTTCACTAGAAACTAATAAGCTAGGTGCATTTACTTCTAATAACGTTACTTCCTATTTTATAAAAGATATCTTTTCAAAACACAGTTAAGTGATTACAAATATATTTTTCTAAAAATTCTTGTATTACCCGTGTAATTTTTCTCGTACTGAAATAAACGAGTTCAGATGTAACTTGATAAATACGTGGGAGTTTCAACCGCGAGATAAGAGCTGGTGTAAAAATGACCGTCTTTTATTCCTCACCTCCTACAATATGGTATGAACAATATTAGAAAATCTTTTCTAGTTTAGTTAGAAAAGTTATGTTAGTAGGTAACAGAGCAGGGGGATATTTATTCGCGGTTTCACCGTGATTACAAAAAAGTGCATGCTTTGATATGTTTATAGAACAAGTCTAAATTCCGAAATATATGTATTGCTAATTTTAATAACCACGATTTATTTAGTAAGTTAAAAAATTTAAAAAAAAAACAAAACAAATTAGCATTTGTAGTTTATTTATATATAGATATATATATTTATATATTTTGATTGGTAGGTTTTTGATATATTGTAAGTTAGGGTATGTTTGTTTATGCGTATTATGTATTGTAAGTACCTAATGTATGTATTTATTTATTGTTAGTGTTTACCTGGTATAATATTGTGCATGTATGTTTACTTAATTTTTAAATGTATTATTGTGAAACTATACCTAAGTACTTGAAGTACTATCTAATTCTTTTCAACGTATTATGCACCACCTACATAAATTTATCCGTATTACACAAAGGTAAGCTGGTAGAGAATGCTTCCTAGCATTAAGTTCGCCTATGTACATGTTTTGTTTATTTTGCAATAAAGAATATTCTATTCTATTCTATTCTAAGTTACAAAAAGTAGAGAAGAATTTCCTTTCTCATATAGCTGGTTATGAACAAAAAAACAGCAGCTATGAAAAAAGCCTAAAAATAGACCCCTCCTTCTTCTTTCGTGGATTTAGTACTTTCTTTAGTCTTACTAAAGGATTACATCAGGGGATGGTTAGCAGTATCTATGTGAGTACTCAAACTGCGATCAGCAATCCACCTGTCATGCATGGTGATTATGGCAAATCCCCCCATTGCATTCCATTGGGGGGACTTCGTCCACCAGGGGACGTTTAAACGCTTTTGAAGAAGAAGATAAACGTCAGAAAAATTTCTGTACCATCGAGTAGTGTTTTTCTTTTAGTTTATAGTTTTAATTCAGCATATTGCTTGTCACGTTTTACTTATAGACGAACTAGTAAGGAAAACTAGTTAGTGTTATCTAAGATTATTTCTCACAATCCTTCCTATTAGTACAACTGAATAATTTTCATTTTCACCCGAGTTTTTGATATAATATCGATGGCGTGCAAAAACAGCTAACTTGCATGATTTAATTGGGTATGTACATCGATGACACTCTAATAATTCTAAAATATCTAATATATAAAAGGCTGACTGACTGACTGACTGACCGAGTGATAATCCACAGCCTAAACCGCTGGTCATAGAGACTTGAAATTTGGAGGGTGTGTTTCTTTTAGAGTGTAGGGGTGACTAAGAAAGGAATTTGGAAAGTTCCAAAGCAAAAAGTGCTAAGGGGTCCTAAAGTACTCAGGTGGATGCTGCTGCCCATCTCCTGGTGTAATCCCTTAGTAAGGCTTTTACTACATCCACGAGAGAAGGAGGGGTATATTCTTAGACCGGACACACCATGGCACTGGACTGTTTATACAATGAAATTAATTATTCGATGTTAGACGGAAACTCAACAGGGAAAGCACGGGATCAAAATAAAAATACAATACAATATAATTATAATATATATATATATATATATATATATATATAATATATTTTTATTCCAGAAGATACAAAAGTACACTTGTCAAAATTTTACGAATATTTGGTGCATGCATACATAGGATTAAACAATTTATAAAACTTAAATACATCAGCAAAAGCTTCGTCAAGAGTATAGAATGATTTGTCTATCAACAACCTTCTTATGCTTATAGAAACAGGGTTTCACATCGCAGACATCTTAGTAGGTACTTTAGAGTGAGTTTAATAGTAGTATTTAACGTGTCTATGAGACAAATCTGAAAACGTCAATCAATGATGTCTCTAAGGGTCCTACTTGCTTTAGTCATTATTCTGAAGGTCCAACTAAATAATCTGTTACTATTATAGTTGCATGTACCCGATGAAGTGTACTCTAACGCGTACTAAAATCTCTATCCTTTCATTACGTACATAGTTTTTGTCACCTACACATAGTATATTGTACCTCTGATTTGAAACTTTGTATCTTTATTTTTTTGTTGTTTTTTTGTTTATGGTGTACAATAAAGTTATAATATATCTGTCTATCTATTAATATTATGCACGCTGATTACTCATTACTTACTTACTCTCTCTAGAGACTGCATTATCGTGAGTATCCTCAAATAAATACACCCAATATACTCAACTCCACACACATCCTCCACACACACCCACACTCATTGACAATTTTAGTAGAATAGTTATCTAAAATGTTAGTTAGTTAGTTTTTTTTTTTTGTTTTTATTTCTGTTGTATTTATCTATGGAACTATTTTTTTAAACGGAGGAGTCTTGTTGTGGCGTTGGTGTCTGCGACACAGTTTTTATACTTCTGCAGATATTTTCTTTCCCCATTTTACTGTATTTATTTATTATTTATTTATTTTATTTATTATTTATTATTTATTTTATTTTTTTATTTTGGTCCAAATAAATACATTTTTAATTTAATTAATTAATTTTTGATGATCCTTACAGCTAAGAAGCACCTGTGTGGTGCCTAAACTAAGTTAAAGTAAGTACCTAAACTATCTCAGATTTGTATGACTGTAATTTTGAGATTTTAATTCGTACACTTCGAAGGACGAAGATAGTTAAAATAATGTAGGCCCCGGGTTAAATAACCATATCACTTTTTGAGGCAATTTTATACGGGAGATATTTTAAAAACTATAGTTCTACTATCTCACATAACTGTAGATATTTCTTCAAATCACATATATATCTACATCTCTCGTAAAGTATTACCAAAACTTCTTACCATTTCATGTAACAAATCGAATGGGATACATAAATTAGGATTTATATGGAATATCCTTCTATTTGTCATATAAATGGGGTATAAACATGATATACCGATTATCCCTTAGTAATGTATTTGGATAATCATAACTACTTGAGCGAAACTAATCGTCTAGGATGTTCTGGGATTATGTTAATTGAATCTAACTAAATCCAGGAATCCTCCTATTCGAAGATTTAACTACTACATAAAGAATAATCTAATTAATAAAACGTATTACACTGTTGATGACTATATTAATGATATAGCCGCGTGGCCTGATGTCGCTCTGGCACTCGACTGCTAAAATGGAAATTTGCAATATTTTTATGGTTCTATTAGATTACTATTTATAAGTATATCAAGCGTAGCGTGTGCTGTCTTATATACTTTTGCTGATGTTTATTTACTTTTGACTACTTACCCTTCTAAGATTTTTAAGTTCTCATTTACTATGTGTGAGCAACTCCTTGCTCCGAGGCACCACACAGGCGCTTCTCACCTAGTGGTAAAACGGACCATTTATGTAAGCCAAGCCGTGTTTGTTGTCTGATTCTTCTAGGCTTGGTCGCGTTGGAACTGAGGGCCTAGCGAAACGGCATTCGCTTCGAAGCGATTCCATTTCTACAGCCGTAATTCAATACAAAAGACCACGTGACATATCGATAGCTAACGTCAATCCCATACATTTTGGACTTTTCTACTGGCGTCATCGCTATTAGAATGTTACTTTGTCTACGGCCTCAGGAGTAATTTTAGTTTATAAGACGATTCAAAATGATCCTTGTCATTTCAATGAATAAAGTTCTTTTGACTTTGACTTTGACATAGCAATAAGACCTCCCATTGGACATCCGTGACAAGTTTGTATGTTTTATTTATAGGTTGTTTATTTTATATTTTATATGATATAGTGTTCTCTACTGCTACGTTCGTGGGTTCAAATTCAATGAAGGGCGTGTACTAATGTAATAAATGAGTCCTATTATAATTTTCTAAAACGATGAAAGAAAAGAGGAAAAGTATTCGGTTTCCTTTATCGTCAGACTAACAATGTTTTTGACCTTTCAACATTTTTTGACGTTTTAAGGAAGTTTTTTTACAAAACCTGATACGACGTCAAACAGTTTTGATAAACAGGATAATTTTATAAACATTTAAAAACACTGGCTATTTTTATTTTTACATAAATATTTAAAAAAATTATCACTTAGGAATGTGTGAATGTGTGTATAGCTATATTACACACATAGCATATAGATGTATACCTAGAGAGCTCTTTTTTCAAACTCAAACTTGAAGTTTATTTTTCAGTAGTATCCTAGATTCTGTTCATCCTATGCTAGTCATCAGACCTTGAAGCCTGTATGAAAATTAACAAGTCGAGCTCAAACTGAAGGTTCTAAAACTAAAACGGAAGCTACAAAATTTCCTGAATCCCTTCAAAAAAAGGGTTGTGAGCTGACGATCTTCGAAAAGGTTGCACTAATTTTCACAAAACATTAGCTATCTTAGAACCATGTTACACCATGTTACATACAAAAAACACACATAAAAAGCAGAGCACGCGTTTCGGAGCTATGAGACAACAGACAAACACAATGACCTCAAACTTATAATATACCCTCATTTTGTTCGGGGGTTAAGAAATAAATAGCTTATTGGTACTGACGGTAGCTACTTGCTGGTCATGTTTATATATTTTCATATTTCGTTAGATTTTTGCCAGATTTGACCCAAAACTAACCATCTTGTAAGCCCCTTATTGCCTACTGAGGATAGTGGAGCTACTGACATTATTCCACCTGGCTTATCCTGGATTCCGGAACCCTTAGATTAGGTGCTAGTCGTGCAAATACCTTCGAAGACCCGACGGTTCGTTACACGATTGCGGACGAACCGTAAGGCGATACCACAGATACCTCTGTTGTATTTTGATGGATTCGTTAGTAAAGACGTGACTACTGTTTATTCATCCTTAACTAAGACTATTTTTTCAACGAAGATTATCTTAACATTATATCGCACTTATAACGTGAATAACTTTTCATTTAAAAAACCGACTTCCGCCATTGTATTCGACAAAATATTTGGATGAAAAAAAATGATGAAAGAACCATAGTGGTGAAAGGATTATGATACTTTCTGAATGCAAATGCTTGGTGTCTTGCTGAAAATATCAAAATCGCCATATGTATGCCTACAATATTTGAGGAGTTCCCTCAATTCCTCATGGATCCCATCATCAGAACTGGATTCTGAAAAAAATAGGACCAATCTGGAAGTATATCTATTCAAATAAAAAAAGAATTTTCCAAATCGGTTCATAAATGCCGGAGATATGCGGTAACAAACATTAAAAAAAAAAAAAACAACCGAATTGAGAACCTCCTCCTTTTTGGGAAGTCGGTTAAAAAGATGTTAAAATGACAATATTTAGCTTAGAAAGCGTACCTATATTTATTTTTATAAAATATAAAAAGAAATATAGGTACGCTTTCTATTAGGGTGTTTGTACGTCAAAAAGAAAAAATGAGACCCGTTGTCCGTCAGTCAGTCTGTCTGTATGTCTGTCAAGAACTTAAGACCCTTTTCTCAGGAACGGCTACAGGCAACTTAAAATATATACCAATTATTATGAGTCTGTTAGCTTTTAGTGCATAAAAACCTAGCTTCAACTTAATTCAATCAAAAAAATATATGGCAACGAATATCTATTGTTTATAAGGCCCTTTGACCTATTCTGCAATTTGGAATGCTAGGTGGCAAAATGTAGGAAAAAGTCTGAATTTGAGGAATTTTAGCTAAGTGTCTGAAACTCATAAACGGCTTCGACAATTTCAAAACAAATTATCCATCGGAAACCTTAAGGAACGAGTTTTGCTCGCGCTTTTTTGTTTATTCTGAAAGATATTAGTCAGTTCTCGTAAAATACAACAAGCTGCCACAATCAGAAACTCATCATAATGATTCTAATAAGTTTGGGGCATGGTCCTGGCATACAAGCAAACATACACTCAAAACTACATATCTACATAGCATCCTACTAATCCTACTATCCTACTAATATTAACAACGCGAAAGTTTGTAAGTATGGATGGATGGATAGATGGATGTTTGTTACTCTTTCACGTAAAAACTACTAAATGGATTTTAATCAAACTTTACAATAATATAGCTTATACATCAGAATAACACATAGGCTACAATTTATAAAGATATTGTGTGAATTGTCTATAATATGACGATAAGTGTCAAGTAAGTAGAAAAAAATCTACCATCTGCGAGCTATTCTGGCGTGCGCTGCCAAAACCGCTAGAGTTACACATGTGTAATGTCTGAAGGAAATGTTTATCTCAAAAAAGCCCGCCACAATATACACTCGAGAGCAATGAATCCGGGTCACTTAAAGAATCCTAAAAATCTCGGAAACTAAAAATGCTAGGTTAATGCAATAAATTGTATTTAATAGACAATGTAATACTCCTTAAATGAAGGTATTAAAACTTCTTAGTTATTGTAAAGTTATATCATAAAAAAATCAAATTTGAAAAAGGGCCACTTTCGAAGATGGAACTACGAAATTACAGCATTTGGTTTTGCTTTTGTTTGTAATCTGTCATTTATGTGGGTACATAAACCATGTTGATAGTGCTCTATATTCATTATATGGAAGCACGAGGAGGCAATACGAAGTATTAAAATTCAAGAAAATCGTAATAAAGTTCAAAAATTTCATGTTTCCTATTTTTGTTTTAAGGAGAGATCAGCAGTTTTTTTCTTTATGTAATTTTGTGTTAATAAAATGTATGGTGACTCATATTTTTTTTACCTTCATTTAAGGAGTATTACATTGTCTATTAAATACAATTTATTGCATTAATCTATCATTTTTAGTTTCCGAGATTTTTAACATTCTTTAAGTGACCCGGATTCATTGCTCTCGAGTGTATATAGGTTATATTCTTTTCTACGCCACGCTAATATAAGCTACTCGAAATACTAATCCTGCGCAGACGAAGTCGCGGGCACCAGCTAGTTAAGATATAAAATCATCATCTTTCAAATAAAATTTTACCAATTTTAAATATTCAATTTTATTTTTGTTTTCTGTTTAGGTCTGTATTTTACCTATATGCAAATTTGTCCTGCTAATCTAGAATTTTACTATTCCGGGATTTAATTATCTATCCTTCTGCTGCAGAGGGTCATCATCATCATCAGCGTATAATGGCAGTCCATTGCTGCACTGCATAACGAACGGTCTCCCCTCCATCCACTGATTTTCTGCTACCTTTATAAGTCTTTGGTCTATCGAGAAGGAGGCTTTCTTACACTGTGTCAACCGATTTGTGGTTGCCATTCGAGTATCTTTATTCTAGAACGGTTGTCAGTTCTGCGGGCTATATGGCCATGCTCATTGCCATCACCTCACCGTTTATTTCAACTACACTACCTTGTTTTTCCTTTGACAGATCCAAAAGCAAACCGTCTCCACTTTTTTTTAAAACAACAAAAAAAACATATTTTCTAAATACATAAAGGGTTTTACTAAAAACTATTTCAAACTAGAAGACCTTACTCAGAACTAAAAAAAGTAGTTATAATTAAAAATCGCTACACACCATCAAAGAGGATGTACAGCTTGCATATTCATTGAATTCCCTTTGAAAGTACCGTCAGCAACAACACAGATCTGAAAACAACCCTAACATGTTGGAATTGGATTTGTATTGCCATACACATGTGAGGTAAATACATTTGAAATCAAACAATAATGCAAAATGTATCTTGCGTTGTTGATTTACGGTTGATTTTGAATTACTGTAACGGATTTCTAGCTTAAATTCTGCCACAGGATAATAGGCTTAATTGTATTGGTTTACGGATGATTTTGTGTTGATGTTGTTGATTTAATTTGGTAGTATGTTGCATGAAATCGGAGTATGATACTGTTGTTTAATAATTCGCTACGTATTAGATATTCCAACGGTCGCTCTGCAGTTATGCCTCAAACTGAGTTACGTTTCGAATTGTTACTAAAGATTTCAATCAGTATATTACCAGGAAATAAATCTTCCTTTGCTATAAATCCTTTCACCATACTGGTTTTTTCTGAGAACGTAAACGATCAAAGGCGAAAGAAACAATACAAAAGTGAAATATGAGTAGGTAGGTAGAAAAGGACTACTCAGGTTAAAGTATTTTTTTAATTTTAATCGAATTTCTTTCTGTCTTGAGCCGCCTCCATCCACCAATTTCCTGCGGCATATAAAATGTCTTCGATCCATGGAGAAGGGGGCCTTCTTAGACTGCGTCGTCCAGTTCGTGGTAACCACTCGAGAATCTTTATTCCCCAACGGCTACACAGCTCTCTCTTTAGCCCGCTGTACAACTTTGTGTTTGAAGACAATAAGACATAACATAACATAACACCCAACAGTCACATATGTAGTCTTGATCCCACACTAGGATTCCCTGTGTCGTGGGTATCAGGAACTACGAGTACCATGGTACTATAACACCCAGACACGGAACGACGTTATCTGTGATGAGAAGATAATGATGGTGTAGTTTCCCATTTGTAAGTAATTAATAGAAAATCTAAACTTTTACACTTAAAAATGTACATACGCAAAAGCCATATGATTCGTAAATTATCAAAATTCACACATTTCAAGTTTATTATTTTAGACAAAACCAAATTGAATATAGCGAATTTCAATTTCATTAACTGAATAAATACGTTACATAAATGAAATCCGTCTTCGTATGAATGTTGACTGGTTTAGTTAAGGTGTGACTACACTAGATTATAAATAAATTACAAAGATTTAGAAAAGAAATCAAGTTGGTAGAAATAAACTGCGTACAATGAAATAGAATCACTTATAAAAACTTAAATACTTTCAAATTTTTTGTATATTTCTTTTTATTTAATAAATGTTAAGTATTTTTTTACAAAATTTATTGTATTTAATGGCGTATGAAATATATTTTCATATGATTTTTATTTAAATTCGGTATCTTGCAGAATTTGGGAGGTATTACTATAGTTTTTCTAAGTTACCCTATTTCATTACCCGCCAGTTTATTTTGATACTCTGGGTACTTACTTTAGGTAAGTCCAAATACGAAACTGTATTTGGAGACGTTTTAGTTTTAACCAAGAATGGTAAGATAAAAATGATTTATTCGATACGTGAATACTATTATTGTAATATATAGATATTATATCAAATCTGTGGGCTTTATTCTATTAAAAAAATTTAGAATTTATTTCGTATGATATAACTGCATAGCAAAATGTATCCACGTGCCAAATAAATTGTATTGATAATGTTGTAGTATCCCTCATAATCACATCAATCAGAAGGCCTTTTCAGGGCCACCATAACCAGATCACCAACCGAAAGAAAGCAGATCAAGAAAGAACCAGCTAAATAACCAACGATAGAACCCCATAGTAGAATATTATCACAGTTTTACTCCATAAGCAAGTATTAATATAAAAGCCTAAAAGCTCTAAATACCTTTTTAAATATATTTATTAGTGTTATTTTTATTAGTATTTATCGTTAACGAACTTTATATTGCATCAATATGGTCACACCTTTACCACGAAATGTAAGCTTTATTTGTCTACGGTTCATTAATCCGATCTACGGCTCTACACCGTAGCTGCCTACGCTGCTACGTCGTAGATGCCTACATCGTAGCTACACTGACGATATTACCGAATTACACGTTACTGTAATTAAAGTATTTGCTGCTGATATGGAGAAATTGTAACCTTTGTGAAAGCTGATTCAGCTGATTACATTGGTTGGATTCTTGCATCATGATAAACTAGAGAGAAACTCAAGTCGAGTTTTTTCACGAAAAAGGTGTTTTCCGTTCACAAATAGACCCCTCCTTATCCTCCCGTGGATGTAGTAAAAGTGGATGTAAAAAAAACAAATCAATGCAGATCGGTCTTTTGAAGGTTTTTTTACTAGAATATCTAGTGTATCTCCCATTCAACAATGATGAATTCCGTGGCGCAATGGGCGAGTAACCGGCTAAGACACAAGAGGTGCGGTATAGTTATACCGCAGTAGAAATCAAACCTGCACCTGCAAATATTTCTAGATCTTGCAAATAACTATTTGCATGATCTACAAATATTTGTTCCGGGTCTGAGTATTGTGTTACAATCATGCTACTTGATACTCACAACACAGGGAATCCTAGGGACTGTGAATATGGCTGTTCGGTGTTGTGTTGTGTTATTCGTATATGCACTTAATCAGTGACCACACTGTGTAGTGTCTATTAAATATTTTAACTTTTTCCTGACAAAACTAATACTACATAGAAAGATGTTTTTTCAACTTCAACACACAAACTCATCAAATATTGCAGAACGAGCTAGGCATCTCAGAAATGTCATCTACTTTAAATGAAAGTTTGAAACGCAAATAGAAACGTTTCGTAGTTCAAATGAAGAACGTAGTTTTTAGAATGTAGATAATACTAAGTAAATGTTGAACTAGATATAACATCAAACAAACAAGCTCCTGATTCATTGTTTTACAAACGATTCTCACAGTTACGCTATTACGACCTCTGTGGCACGGCAGTTGAGTAGCCGGCTGAGATGCGAGAGATCGCGGGTTCATTTCCCGCTGGACAATAGCAAAGCACGTGGTGTATATTAATAATTTTATTTTATAATTTTCTTCTATTTAATTCTAAGTTTCTTCGACATGAGCTGCCTTTAGACGTCCAATACTGGACGAGACCTCCCCATAAAATACAATGGAGGGAATTGCCATAATCACCACGCTTAGCAGGCGGATTGGTGTTGAGTACTCAGGTGGTATATCGAAATTAATTCTTCGTCGGTAGTCACAACGGAGAGTTTTGTAACTCATTAAAAAAACCTGGAAAACAAAATAATTTATTTACCGAAACGAATAAGTGAAGTGGAGAAACAATAAAAACGGACAACGAAAAACACTCGTTCAGAGAACGGATGTCTACCCGTCACTTCTTAGTTTCACTTTTTTTGTATTATCGCTGTCAGCAGATAAACTGACAGAAACCAATTGAAATATAAAATTCAGAATAAATAAACGTATTCATTCGAGTGCTGGTTTGGCAGAGGACATTCAATTTAGGCATGTTAACCGAATCGTGAAAAATAATATGCAGTTTTACTGCTCCGTAGCTGAACAGGCGAAATATGGGTGAAATGGCCTTATTTAAGAATTGGCTGTGTTATAAATTGAGGTAAGTTTTATAATTTAAAGTTATTTTGAATAGTACTTACTTAGTAGTAGAACTTCTTGTGAAAGAGTTCGTCCGGGGAAGTACTACCACCGTATCCTATTTCTGCCGCCAAGCAGTAGTGTTCGCATTGCTATGTTTCGGTTTGAAAGGTACGGGTGCCGGTGAAATTACAGGCACATGAGATTTTTCATCTTTATGTGTCAGGGTCGGCAGCGCGCGTGTGATGCCTTTGGTGTTGCAGGCGTCCATAGGCTACGGTAACTGCGTTCCATCAGGTCAACCGTATGCTAGTTTGCTTGCAAAAAAGTATAAAAAAAAACTTAAGCTATCGTAAAAAGACTATGAAAGAAAGAGATGATGTTTCGTGAAATCAATACCAAAATATATATATTAGTAACAATTTTATATACTTCAGGTACTAGATACCTACGCGTTCGCCTGACACCGCTGCTACGTACAACTCACATCCACACGGAGCTAACGAGCCATGAGGACGCTGTCACTCTCCATCTGCTTCGATTCAATTTCAATATCCACCCTAGCCACCCCACATGAAAACCATCCCTAAAACTACAGAATAAGCACCAGTTTTGTATGATAGGATAAAAGTTTCAGAATTATGTCTAGTCAACTATTTTTTTTGAAGAGTTTGTACCATACGGTTATTTAGAGTGTCGTATCAATCTTTTTTTAGAATAATATTGAGATAGCTATAGAGCTTCAGTCACAATATTTTATTTGTTAGTCGTGTCAATGGTTTTTTCTTTGTCACAGCAGTGTGAATATTATAAATAGACGAAGATGTTCACACAAGCGTGAGCAACAGAGGTTTTCAAGCGTAAAGTTTAATTTTCGCGATGTTTATTTCTTATTTTTATGACGCTATATTTTACCAGCTTTTTAATTTTAATTTCATCTGTTATGTTCCAATAGCATGACTCCTCACAGCTTTCGTCTAGTTAAGGGTTAGTACTTGCATCACGTACCTTGCCCACAACATAATTAAGTGAAACTCCTGCTCTAATATACTAATTTTTTTCTCGGTAAGTCAGCAGTTCTACGCTAAAGTCGACACAATACTGAGGCCTTACCATGAGCTCTTATAGCGATTCAGTTCAAAAACTACTCAGTACAAAATATCGATTCCGTGATGTCCGCAGCTATATTTAAAGCCACAGTATCAGAAGGTCTATAGACTTCTGCAATTAAAATTATTCAATGATGACGGATGCAACGACGAACCGATATTTTGTACTGAATCGCTATAAGAGCTCATGGTACGGCCTCTGGTTTAACAGTTCATACTAAAGCTATCGGTACTGTCTACAGGTCACTTATACCTCCGAGGTATCAATCTTTTTTAGGTAAAAATATGCCGGATCTGGATAAAATATTCGGCTCCCCCGTAATTTTGTTATCTTACGGTTATGGGGGCATCAAATAAAACTGAACGTTGTAGATTGCTTTACGGGGAGAATATTTCGCAGGTATATTTAAATAGTTTTATATTCGTTTTATTATTCGATATTGAGATGGGTAAGGAGCATGCCAAAGAGATTCGTTTATTTAGTTTTTTTCAGGCTATGTTAGTAGAAACATTAAATATTTCGTTTGACTATAGCTTTTATGCTTAAGTAATTTTATTTTTTGGTAGTGCTTCTGTTAAACAAATTTATTTTTATATTTTCATACCAAAACATATATTTTTTATTAGAACTTTCTTTCGATATATTTTCAGACTCTAAAAATAGTAAAGAGAAAACATAAATCATATTCGTATACTTACCATTCAAACCATGTGAAATCATCATAAATTTTAAAACCGGAAGTGCAATAAAAACTTATATATGAACAGGAACACAAAAACTGCTTATTTAACAAAATACCTCCATTTTATCACCACATTTAAATAAAATCGCCGTATGACGCCGCTTCCAAAACTCGTTCCAACTTAAACTCGAGTAACAGTAAAACAACAGTAACTGTCGTTCTACTTTTATATACTTAGCTCTAACTTGACTATAACTTAGCTACGAATAGCAGGAGTGAGTCCGGGGGCTTACTGGCTTTGTTTTCAGACCAAAATATCTGAAGCCTTATATAATGGTAACTAGATTTAAAGTTATTGAAATAATTAGGTTCGAAGTATAGCTATTATTTTTCATGTTGAGTTCCGTAGCAAGAATTTCGCAGGTTTAGAAATCAGAGCCCGCTTTGATTCGTATGAGGTATACCCTGTATACAGGGTGTACAAAGACAGCTCCCAAAACTGAAGCCATCAAGTACAGCCCCTACAAAGTCTCTAGGTGTTCACATGGCTTGTGAATCTAGATATTTGTACAGGAGTAGAGATAGGTAGGTACTTGAACCTTCTGTGACCTAATCAAAAACATAATAAAAAAGGGGGCAAAAAAGGAACCGCCTCTCATTCACAAGCGCATACAGTAGTTGAAGAAACAAATCCGAAGGTTGAAGGAAAAAAGGTTTTTCTCGCACCTTCGATTTTAACAATAAAAACTGGTCAAATGTGATCAGGACTCCTGAAAAGGGTTCCACAGGAACTAGAAGCAGATAAATCGATAGATAAACTCTTTATTCCGCAAAAAAACTGTAACAATAACACACAGATTTTTTTTTACAAAATAATAATAAAAATAAAACTTTTTTATTTGGGTAAAAAATAAAAAAGTAGGCATTATGCAACCTAATGTATGGTAATTTCAAAATGTTGGCATTGTGCTACAGATTACATGTAACATGTATTTAAAAGTCAACAAATGGCGATAGTAGGCATCGTGCTACGAAATCGGTACATAACTGTGGCAACAGAAGAGAAACATTAAAAATAGCCAACCGCTATCCGCGAACGAAAAGAATTGGCGCGAATCGAATGAATGCGACTGAATATTACACTGTAAAGTTTTTATTTTTTAGATTTTGTAAAGGCATTCTTGTGGTTGAAAGAAAAGCAGATTGCGAAACTCGCTCAGAATGACTTCTTATTGCACTCGTGTTTTTAGAACAAGACGTCACTTTCCGCTCTGTGCAACAATGTACTATTAAATGCATTTTCTCTTCTTAAATATTTTCCGTTTCCCGCGGGAATTTATAAAGTCAGGATTCTCGTCTAAGTTTGTTTAGTTTACCCCGAAATCAAAATTTGTTTACGTTACGTTTACGCTATACGTCCGTGATAGGGTCACCCTACTCTGTTTATGTACCACATTTCGACTAGTTTCATCTAGTAGCGACGGAGAAAATTGGCTGTAACAAAAACACAAGCGTGAACCTATAATGGTTCCGTTGGTACCGTTTGATGACGTAACCCTAAAAAATTAAAGATAAAGATAATTGTATTCGCTCTTTTAAAAAATATAGTACATGTAATAACATGATTTCATGTATCTATAATGGAGCGCTGTTCCCTGCACTAGGTCTCAAAGAGCCTCTGTTGCAGGGTAAAGATAAAAAATAAAGATAATTTATTTGTTTTGAATATGGTAATTTTACATTCATGGTCATAATTCACACGTCCAACATACTCAGTCATACATTATGACATACAAATAATTTAGTTCCCATAAGTAGGTACTTGGTAGATACTACTTGTCATTATTAATCATTTTAAGAATTTTTGGGATGCGCATTGAATAAAAATACACACCGGTTACAGTGGCTCACCCCGGACTCTCCATCATAAATTAAGTCATAATTTAAATATCCTAAACTAGCCTTAGCTCATCCAGCCCTTACTTTACTCGTATCTAGGTTTATTAGAAAAGGTTGCTGAAAGTAAAGCTATAACATATTAAAGGTCAACGCCTCTAGGCCTGTTTTACTCATCCTAATAGAATCCGAACATAACCCAGTTAGGTTCATTCATTTGTGAGGTTTTTCGTAGTAATGTGTTCTTTGTTCCACGATTACGAAAATAATTCTGATATTATTTTGAAGCGCTATTTCGTCATCGTCACCATCAACCGGGAGATCTTGAATGAAAGTGGGTGTCCACTGCTAGATGTAAGTTTTCATTTAAAAAACCGACTTCCGCCATAGTATTCGACTAAATATTTGGATGGAAAAAAAATGATGAAAGAACCATAGTGGTGAAAGGATTATGATACTTTTTGAATTCAAATGCTTGGTTTGTTGCTGAAAATATCAAAATCGCCATATGTATGCCTACAATATTTGAGGAGTTCCCTCAATTCCTCATGGATTCCATCATCAGAACTGGATTCTGAAAAAAATGGGACCAATCTGGAAGTATATCTGTTCAAATAAAAAAAGAATTTTCCAAATCGGTTCATAAACGCCGGAGATATGCAAACATAAAAAAAAAAAAATACAACCGAATTGAGATCCTCCTACTTTTTTGGGAAGTCGGTTAAAAAGGACTTTCACCGCGGATTGTTCATAGCAGTAAGTATTGGTGTTGAGTACTTAGGTAGATGCTTCTGCCCATCACCTGGTACAATCTCAAAATCTGCTTATACAACATCCTCTTTTGAGGCCGAACACACCACGGGAAGTTGGAAATCTATGTGTACATCCTATACTGACGACTTCTGTGGCGCGGGCGGGCGAGTAGCCGGCTGAGATCCAAGAGGTTGCGGGTTTGATTCCCGCTGCGGGGCAAATGTTTGAATAATCTACAAATATTTGTTCCGGGCCTGGGTGTTATGGTACCATCGTACTCGTAGTTCCTGTGACTGGTGGGTGTTATGTTATGCTATTAAATGAGTAATATTTGTAAATATATAATGTTTTGAGATCTCGTAAACGGCTCCAACGATTTGGATGATATTTGTTATACCGGGGTTTTTGGGGGCAAAAAATCAATCTAACTAGGTTTTATCTTTGGAAATACGAGTTTCTCCAAGTTTTCCGAACAAAGCCCGGTCACCCGTACTATTATATTTGAACGAGCGAAGCGAGTTCTCTGAGTCAAGTTGGAAGAATCGGCGTTTGTATGTATGTATGTATGTATGTATGTTTGTCCGATGAAAACTTCCAAACCGTTAATTCGATCTTCATGAAATTTGGTATGGAGTTAGATAGTATTGGTACAATTTGTAAGTAAGGTTATGAGCTATATCGGTCAGGGGGTTGCAGAGATATTGGGGTCCAAGAGGGGATAAAAAAAATAAAAGTGAGACAGTCAGATCAAGTGGGGTGTCTAATGAAAACGATTTGGTTGGACATTTCAAAACTGTTTTTAATAACTATTTAGCCTTAGTAGTTTTTGAGATATTAGGGAAAATAAAAAACGTAAAAATCAAAAACTCTGGGGTACTTCCAGCAATCCCACAATACTGAAATTTGGTATGCTTGTGGCTTTTGTGTCACAACTACAGGGAAAAGTCTGAAACTGAAGAATTTAGAAACTTGTACTCCATAAAACAAAACCAATATAACATCCATTGTTGACCTCCCATTTCTAGGAATTTGAATGACGCTGGGGTTCTATGGTTTTCGTCAAAAGGACGTTATCAATTAATTCGTCAGGTACTTGATATAGGCACTAACAGGTATGTAGTATTACGCCCCGTTGCTTAGCCCTATTCAAAGGTTATTTCGATGATGTGTAGGAAATTAGAGTTGTTACTGATAGATCCTGTACTGTACTGGTAGACCTCGAGGTGAAAATTTTCAAAAATAATAATAGAAAAATGGAAATTACTTGGTTAAGTAGTCGGGCTGATAAAGGTGTTATCGCGAGGTCTCAGTTCGGGGCGAACCACTAGTATAATGCGTACGGAAACGATGTCAAAGGAACATAATATAACCTATGCTATAATTTCGGTACGCAGACCGAATCGCCTAAAACCTCTTTTGATACGTTTGCGAAAAGGTCGTATGTTCGTGGCAAGGTTAACATTCACAGAGGACACGTAACTGGCCCAGCTAACCTCTACGAACGTGCAGCATCATCGAGTAATCGAATTGTAAAGTCCGCACACGCCAGTACTTACACTCGACTTGCAAATCGCACTGGCGTCGATTTCCCAACGCAGAACCGTTTCCTGAATCCAAGTTTCCTAGAACTACAATGTATTTAAATAGCAGTTATGTAATGTGTGGGAAAATTTATAACTAGACAGTGAAATTAAAAGCCTTCCACGTAGCAAATTCACTACAAAAATGAAGTTGTGGCTGCAAGAAAAGTTTTTTTATACTGTTAAGGAACTAATTGACAAAAAAAATAATTTTAGGTATTATAGCTTCTGTGACATTTGTGTATTGTGCGTATAATTTTTATGTAATTGAATATTTGATTAATTTAAAGTCTGATTAAATTTAATTTAAACACGTATATGGGAGGATTTATGACGTGTGTAATTTGTTTGACACTTAAATTCTTATAGACATACCTAGCTTAATTGATATTGTACACCAATCTTGGTGTACAAAATGTGATGGTCCAATGGTGGACATTGTTTTTAATGTTTACTTAACATCTTCATACCTAAGTTTCACAATAAATTATATTTGATTTGATTTGATTTGTATCCACTAGAAACTGCCATGAAGGAGTTAGAAACTATAATCCCTTATCAAGACTTTTACTACATCCACGGGAGTAGGAGGGATCTATTCTTAGGCCGGACTCACTACAGCGCTTTAAAGATGCTGTGGATAAGGTTAAATGCTACATTTTTAACCGACTTCCTAAAAAAGAAGGAGGTTTTGTTACCGCATATCTCCGGCGTTTATGAACCGATTTGGAAAATTCTTTTTTTATTTGAATAGATATACTTCCAGATTGGTCCCATTTTTTTCAGAATCCAGTTCTGATGATGGAATCCATGAGGAATTGAGGGAACTCCTCAAATATTGTAGGCATACATATGGCGATTTTGATATTTTCAGCAACAAACCAAGCATTTGCATTCAAAAAGTATAATCATCCTTTCACCACTATGGTTCTTTCATCATTTTTTTTTTCATCCAAATATTTTGTCAAATACAATGGCGGAAGTCGGTTTTTTAAATGAAAAGTTATATAGGTAGTGAAACTGGTTTTTTAATAACATTCATACAAATTTACTTGATCACATACAATCAGCGTCGTCCGGTTTGTGGTCGCCACTCGAGAACCTTTATGCCCCAACACAAAACTACTAAATTTTTTCTGTAACCATAGCGGAACGAGACAGCGGATATTTCGATTCAACAAGTTCTCCTGAATGACTCCTTGTTTCTCGACAATAATAATGCATGAACGAAAGAAAGAAAGAAAGAACAACGTTTATTTGGCACAAAAACGATACAAAATGCCGATACCAGACATACAAACTAACGAAAGTTACATATGAAGCTTAAGGTAGGTTCAAGTAATCTTTATTGTGATATCAATCCAATCAACACAGACAGAGATGCAAAAAATCGAGAAATCAAACTGATGTTCGTTCAAATTGAAATTATCCTGCTCAATTTAACATTGGCCCACAGCATTGACTCGTGAAAGGTTCCAAAATAACCCTCTAGGGCATTAATTCGTCTGTATGAATACAGAAGGCACTTTACAAATATTCAGCTGCAGCCACTATTTCTAAGTATTCCTATTCATAAAAGCTATTTATTTGAAAGCCCGAATCAACAATCGGCGCGAGGCTCCACCGTCACTTCAAATCAGTTTACAATGTAAAATTAGCTTTATCTCGCTGATTGAAGATTCAATTGTTGACTTGGCTGTCAAGCCAGGCGGCGCTGAACATCTAGTTTTGTCAAAATTAAATGAACGCGCTGACATTAAGAGACATGGCACACCGCTTGCGTGTGCACGTCGACGTAGACGCAACGCGTGCAGTTACGTATTGCAGCTCCCATGTGTCAAACAGACGGCGTACCCTATGCAGAGCGGAACGTCAACGCGTGCAGTGATGACGTTGTATTCAATGCCATTCCCCATCGGATGTCATACCAAAAAGGTTCGAACACGCACAAGTCTGTGCTGTGCGTAACTACGCGCGTGACAGTTGTTTTTTTTACAAATAGAAAGCGATCCTCGTATGATTCAAGGCTGAGTACGCAACGGACTGGTTGCGTTGCGTGTGCAGCACGTATGCGTCGACATATGCGTAACCCGGTGTGACAGGAGTTTACAGGGGTTACGTGCTGCATACGCATCCAAAAGTTATATATGTTATTCATTTTGTAAAACGGGAAATTTTCACGTACCGATATGTTGGTGAAAGCACCAACAGGTTTCGACCCTAATCGAGGGCCTATAATGACTAAATTAATAATATAATTCACGAAAGTTATTGTTGTAATGTTATTGTCTGCAAGGACATTAGCTACAATAGGAAATGTTCAAAAAGCCAAATAAGAATCTATAACATGTGTCTCGCTCTCACTTGTCCATTTTAATTTTATCGTTGGACACAAATCGATTACGTTCTATAGTTGTGAAGAATTAGTATCTATAACAATTTCCTAACAACGTATCCCTTCACACTGAAAATGAGAAATCCATTTTCGTTTCACTATGAGTTCCCTATCACATAAGCCCTTAGTAGCCAGTATACCGGAAATGTTATCAGATGGTAATGAAGCCTACACATCAATGGTACTAGGGACCCTTTCAAGTTTCAACTATATTACACTTGAGTTTATCCTATAACTACGAGTAACATTGTTGAGTGTTTGTGAGTTTGTGTTGTGTTGTTCTGGTTATAATGTTGTATCAAGTTTAGCTCAAAGGCTTTGATATAATTTTACATGCAACATACAAAGCTCACACTTAAAGACACACTGATCACACTGATAGATGAGACAGAAGATCGTCTTTGTTTGCAAAGCATGATTTTCTTTTTACTCGTACTACATTAACTACTCCAATATAACATGAACTTCGGAGTAGTTTTCTTGAAATATAGTTAGCTAAAAGGCAACACATCAAAAGTTGAGACTTTTCACCTTTATGTCTCAGGGTCGCGCGTGTGATGCCTCTGGTGTTGCAGGCGTACATAGACTACGGTTACTACTTTCCATAAGGTGGGCCGTATGATTGTCTGCTTGCCAAGTAGTATAAAAAAATGTGATGCTACGCCGTAGCGCGTAGCGTATTGATGACGTATGCTTTTATGATCGTAGCAGCGCAGCGTGTAGCAGTCAGTGGATGTAACGCAGCGTATTGAAGGCAAGCAGTAGACAACCGACTTTAACATACAATTGCACTTAAGAGAAGGTTACCGGTGAGGCACTTACACCCTTTTGTATGCGAACGAAGATTGCTTCTATTTTGACTATTATTGTTTCAAACCCCATGTAAATTTGTACACAATATCATATACTAATATTTGAACGAGCGAAGCGAGTTCTCTGAGTCAACTTGAAAGAATCGGCGTTTGTATGTATGTATGTATGTATGTATGTTTGTCCGATGAAAACTTCCTAACCGTTAATCCGATCTTCATGAAATTTAGTATGGGAGTAGATAGTATTGGTACAATTTGTAGGTAAGGTTATGAGATATATCAGTCGGGGGGTTGATGAGATTTTGGGGTCCAAGAGGGAGTAAAAAAAATAAAAGTGAGACAGTCAGATCAAGTGGGGTGTCTAATGAAAGCGCTTTGATTGGAAATTTCAAAACTGTTTTTAATAAGTATTTAGACTTAGTGGTTTCTGAGATATTAAGGAAAATAAAAAACGTAAAAATCAAAAATTCTAGGGTACTTCCAGCAATCCTACTTTTGAAGAAGAATTTAGAAACTTGTACTCCATAAAACAATAACCAATATAACATCCATTGTTGACCTCCCATTTCTAGGAATTTGAATGACGTTGGAGTTCTAAGGTTTTCGTCAAAAGGACGTTATCAATTTATTCCTCAGGTACTTGATATACTAACAGGTATGTAGTATTACGCCCCGTTGCTTAGTCCTATTCAAAGGTTATTTCGATGAAATGTAGGAAATTACCTCGAGGTGATAATTTTCACAAATTATAATGGAAAATATGGTAAGTATGACTTAAATAGGTACTTAAGTAGTCGGGCTGATAAAGGTGTCATCGCGAGGTCTCAGTTCGGAGCGAACCACTAGTTATTCTGTGACTATATGATCAGCAGGTCTAAAATGGCCACTTTATATGAATCATAATACAACGATTCATATAAAGGAATTGCTAAGAATCTGCAGAGAATTCGGAAAAGGAATTACTACCAGATGAATTTGCCACATTGAGCAATTCATCTGGTAGCAATTCATTTTCCTAATCTCTGCAGATCCTTAGCAATTCCTCTATATGAATCCTTTTATGATTCATATAAAGTGGCCTTTTTAGACCTCCGGTACACTAATGTCTATCATATATTCTATCTATATTTGTCAACCTCTGTGGCGCGGCGGGCGAAGGTTCGCATAAGACGTAGGAGGTTGCGGGTTCGATTCCCGCCTCGGAATAAATATTTGTACGAACTGCAGATATTTGTTCAGGGTGTTCTGGATATTTTCTATATATATATATATATATATGCTAGTGGTTCGGCCTGAACTGAGACCTCGCGATAACACCTTTATCAGCCCGACTACTTAACCAAGTAATTTCCATTTTTCTATTATTATTTTTGAAAATTTTCACCTCGAGGTCTACCAGTACAGTACAGGATCTATCAGTAACAACTCTAATTTCCTACACATCATCGAAATAACCTTTGAATAGGGCTAAGCAACGGGGCGTAATACTACATACCTGTTAGCACCTATATCAAGTACCTGACTAATTAATTGATTACGTCCTTTTGTCCATACCAAACCATATAACTCCAGCGTCATTCAAATTCCTAGAAATGGGAGGTCAACAATGGATGTTATATTGGTTTTTGTTTTATGGAGTACAAGTTTCTAAATTCTTCAGTTTCAGACTTTTCCCTGTAGTTGTGACACAAAAGCCACAAGAATACCAAATTTCAGCATTGTGGGATTGCAGGAAGTACCCTAGAATTTTTGATTTTTACGATTTTTGTTTTCCCTAATATCTCAAAAACTACTAAGGCTAAATACTTATTAAAAACAGTTTTAGAATGTCCAACCAAAGCACTTTCATTAGACATCCCACTTGATCTGCCTGTCTCATTTTTATTTTTTTTACCCCCTCTTGGATCCCAATATCTCAGCAACCCCCTAACCGATATAGCTCATAACCTTACCTACAAATTGTACCAATACTATCTACCCCCATACCAAATTTCATGAAGATCGGATTAACGGTTTGGATGTTTTCATCGGACAAACATACATACATACATACATACATACATACATACATACATACATACATACATACATACAAACGCCGATTCTTCCAACTTGACTCAGAGAACTCGCTTCGCTCGTTCAATAATAAAAAATATATATCAATGTAATGTATTATATTAAGTGTATCAGTTATATATAGTTGCCATAACACAAGCTCTGCTTAGCTTGGGGCTAGATAATGTTGTGTGAAATGCCCAGCATTTATTATTATTATTATTAATATGAAAATTTCGTTTATTTCACAACTAAGCTACGGAACTTCAAGTTAAGTTTTTTATAGGTTCTTTGTTAAAGTCTAAGTCAATAATATTTTATTCTTGATAAGGTAAGGATCATATTGTATCGTCCTATAAATTAGATACTATGAATTAACGAAAGCTGTTTTATTATCAGTTAAATTTCTTACGCAAGTAAAACCACGTGTCAATGCTGGTCGCGTAATGTTTACTTAGGGTCATATCATGGGTCTTAGGGCCCTCGAGACATCGACTTTAGCTAGCGAATAGCTATGCTAATGTGGGACAAGTACCAACCCGGGTCCCAATGCCATTTATCCAGAGGTGGTCGGAATTTGGAAAGGCTGTCATATACAAACTTCCGGTTTGGTTAACATGTTTAGGTTTAGTAATAGTTAAGTAGTTAGTAGGTTAGAATGGAAAAGGAAAAATACAACAAAGTGTTTTAAAGTTTTTTTGAACGAGCGAAGCGATTTCTCTGAGTCAAGTTGGAAGAATCGGCGTTTGTATGTATGTATGTATGTTTGTCCGATGAAAACTTCCTAACCGTTAATCCGATCTTCATGAAATTTAGTATGGTGGTAGATAGTATTGGTACAGTTTGTAGGTAAGGTCTATATCGGCCGGGGGGTTGATGAGATATTGGGAGGAGGTAAAAAAAAAAGTGAGACAGTGAGATCAAGTGGGGTGTCTAATGAAAGCGCTTTGGTTGGACATTTCAAAACTGTTTTTACTAATTATTTAGACAATACAGTTTTTGAGATATTAGGGAAAAACAAAAACGAAAAATTCAAAAATTCTAGGGTACTTCCAGCAATCGCACAATGCTGAAATTTGGTATACTTGTAGCTTTTATGACACAAATACAGAGAAAAGTCTGAAATTGAAGAATTTAGAAACTTGTACTCTACAAAACAATTACCAATATAATATCCATTGTTGACCTCCCATTTCTAGGAATTTGAATGACGTTGGAGTTCTATGTTTTAGTCAAAAGGACGGTATCAATTAATTCGTCAGGTACTTGATATACTGGTATGAAGTATGTACGCCCCGTTGCTTAGTCCTATTTAAAGGTTATTTCGATGATGTGTAGGAAATTACCTCGAGGTGAAAATTACAAAAAAATGGAAAATATGGCAATGACTTACTTAAGTAGTCGGGCTGATAAAGGTGTCATCGCGAGGTCTCAGTTCGGGGCGAACCACTAGTTATAATAATAATAACACCTGTAGATAGCAGCCATCGCCTCTTAACCGAGTTGATAGTGCCCATAAAGTTCGTCGTCAGTGTCAGCTCGTTCCATGGCCGAATTGGACAACGAATTGCTGATTAGAAGTGAAGATGCAGGTTTAAATCCCGCAGTAATTTTATTTTTGCTTCCATTTAAAGTTCTCACGTACACTTCGTTGACATTTTCAGCTTCCGTTTCAAAAAAAAATACTATTTAAATTACATGTAGCTTTTAAATTAATGAGAAACTACGTTTTTTCGTTCCGTTGGCTCTAGTTTCTTTTTAATTTAATAACTACAAGTCAGATCTTTATAAAATATTGTAGATATAATCGGATAAAAACAAGTTTTTTAGTGTAAAATAATTTTGAAACAATGAACTAGAATAAAAATTAAGGGAGTTAACATAACATAACACCCAACAATCACATACGTAGTCTTGATCCCACACTAGGATTCTCTGTATCGTGGGTATCCGGAACTACGAGTACCATGGTACCCTAACACCCGGAACAAATATTTCCAGATCATACAAACATTTGTCCCGCAGCGGGAATCGAACCCGCAATCTCTTGCATCTCAGCCTGCTTAGTTGAAGCATAACTTAGTTAAAAACTTTGACCAGGTGTACGTAGGAATCTTAAGCGCTTTGTTTTATGCTTAGACATATTTATTCCTACACTACCCCTCTCATAATGTGTCATGTTCACTCTACCTCTACGGACTTAATCTAAACATTTTAATTCCCCCCCCCCCCCCCCTCTTATTCTATGCAACTACCCCCACAATGCCACTCCATTATTAGGCCAGGGCCACAGTGCGAGCCTAGCGCGGTTGCGGAGGCGGGCGCGAAATATCAAACGTATGAAACCGCTGTTTGCGTCCATAGTGGCTAAGGCGGGCGCCTAGCGCGACGGTCATGAGCGAGTAGCGCGCGTTTTTTTCAAACGTTCCTATCCACGCGTTATGGCCATACTACGGGCCTAGTACGCAAGCGTCTCAATGGTGGCGGGTATTATCAAACCAGTTTGGTCTTACCCACGTCTAATAGCTCGCGCGTCACTGTGGCCACCCGCACGCTCCCGCTGTCGCGCCCGCAAACGCTACCGTCCCCGCGCATTCACTGTGGACGCGCACTTACGGAGCAATCTAGTTCGTTATTACAACATAATCAAGGGGGGTGACATTCTCACACAAAACCTAGCAACGTAGGGACTTGATGAATCGATTTCCTTGTTTTCAATCGATTCCGATCATTCCATGTAGAGAAACTCGATTAATAAATGAGTTCAATTTAATGCGTATTCAATATGACTTAAATTTAGTCTATACTCTTAATTAACGATAGCGTAAGAGCTCTTTTTAACCGACTTCAAAAAAAGGAGGAGGTTTTCAATTCGGTTGTATTTTTTTGTTAATAATTATTATTGATTATTTAGTTATGCATCTAACTCAAACATATGAAACTTGTTTCTACAAAACTACACAATAACGCGACTTTTTAACAAACTATTCGATTATTTTGAATAAACTGGCGTGCAATGAAAAGGGGTCACTTGAAAGAATTAAAATATCTCCTAAGCTATACAAGATAGCTCCCTGAAGTAAATTGTATGTCAAATAGAATTTTGCACAAATGTTATTGTATTTAATCCCGTATGTAATATATTTTAATATAATAATAATAATCATTTATTGATCCAGAAAAATTTACATTCAGTATAACAATAATATGGTAACGTAGGTACCATAATTATAATTTTGTACACTAGCTCCCACACTAGGATTCCCTGTGTATGATGATTTTTATTACATGATTAGATAGATTTTAACCAGTTTAACTAAAAAATCGGTTAAAATCTACCACATCATAATACCACTAAGAAAGTTCAAAAAAAAAATTACAATTCGATATTTTGCATAGTTTGGGAGGTATTATAGTTTTTCTAAGTGACCCTATTTCATTGCACGCCAATTTAGTTTATGGTCGAGTATACTCGTTTACCACCTACAAAATCACGCGGTCTGAATCGATTTAAGTCTATAGTCGATTGTTACAACTAGCTGTCACAACACTAGCAGGTTATGAAGTCGTGCTGTGTCGTTACAGTTACTTACAATGGGTCTCGCATACTTTGCCCCGCACTTGGAGTAGTAATTCACGGTGAGTATGGGTATGAACGTCCAATGATGAACACGTTAGAGACAGAACTCTAGCACCATAGGAAAGGAGTACAATTTTCTAAGCTAAATAATGTTCCGAATCAGTAGCGTGATAAAGTAGCTCCGTTGCTGGGTATTCAATTGATTTTAATGCTGTCTCTATTTGAAATGTAATTAATGTGATTTTCTAATTTACGCAGTTCAGTCGAAATCAAGCTTTGTAGGCAAACAGCATAAATTAGGTAATTGCAAAACCGTCATTTCGGATAGAAACAGCATTAAAACTGATTGCAACATTGTTACAAAATTCGCAAGTAGATGATAGCGCGACCTCGAACTTTTTGCTAACCTGTATATTAGACAAAGTGACGCGTTTATAGTGTTTTTCTTATTTAATTTCAACAAATTTACAAAGCGTTAACAATTTACATGCTTAAAACAACACTTTACCTGCTAAAAACATAGACTGATTTTTGAAAATTTATGCGATTTTTTTCCTTCAACATTGTGACGGTACGCATACGTTTGTGTTTGACGCGGCCTTACTATATACCAGCTCACACACACATCTGTGTTTTAACTACACAAAAAACCATCTTTACCCCATTTATTTTATTTATCGTGATTTTTATATTTACCATATCTTGCTTTCAAACAGTACCATTCTATTTTAAAATTTTATTGGAAAATCGATGCAAATTACAATATTACATACACATTATTATGAATCAAAATTGATTTCCTATCGATTAGTAAATTAACATTTTAAATCAAAATAAGATTTAAGTACATAATTCATGTAGTATTACAAGAAATACTAACGTTGTGGTTCGTATCCTATAGCTAAAGCCTATCGCTCTGATGCCCATATTTGCTCCAATTTCTTGGTAACGTGCACCAGACGATTAAGTTTAGTGTTGTTTAAAGAATTTATATCGATGGAATTAAGACGTTTAGCCCTTTTCCTTGTAATTTTGAGTTTTCGTGCGGGATTTTGTAAATTGTATGTTGTGTTTTGTTTAAAGTGTTGTTTTAATTTACATTTTGTGTTTGGGATTTAGTGTGACAAGCGAGTTATGTTTATGTGCTTGTCTAATTATATAATTACGCGCCTCTTCCACCCTTGTTAAAAAATAATCATTAAGTAACTAGTGGTTCGCCCCGAACTGAGACCTCGCGATGACACCTTTATCAGCCCGACTAATTTAAGAGGGGAAGAAAGGGTTTTTATCGGCAAGGTTTAAGGTATTTAACGGCTATGTAAGTATGTTTGTATGGATGATCCATCAGAAATCTAAAACTATCGAGGCAATTTCTCTAATATGAAAGAGATTTTGTGAAGCAAGAAAAAAGTTTTTTTGAACTAAGCAGTTCCATCTAGTTGTAGTTTTGCTACCTAATTTTTAGAGATTTAAGTTTTCTACTCTAAAAATGGATGTTACAAAGAAAAAATCCTGAATTTTTGAATTCTCCCCGTAGATCAAAATATACTTAAATAATAAATTTCAGCATTACCAGACAACTTGAAATATCTTCGAGATATTTTTTTGCATATTTTACTTTCTTTACCCTTCTAACCGATTTGTAAAAAAAATAACTGAGAAAAAAAATTAACCACTATAGGTAATTTTTCTACACATCATCGAAATAGCCTTTAAATAGGACTAAGCAACAGGGCGTAAATACTACATACCTGTTAGTATTTAAAGTACTTGACGAATTAATTGATAACGTCCTTTTGACGAATACATAGAACTCCAATGTCATTCAAATTCCTAGGAATGGGGGGTCAACAAAGAATGTTATATTGGTTACTGTTTTTTAAGGTTCAGGTTTCTAATTTCTTCAATTTCAGACTTTTCCCTATGGTTGTAACACAAAAGCCACAAGCATACCAAATTTCAGCATTGTGGGACTGCTGGAAGTACCCTAGAATTTTTGATTTTTGCGTTTTTTATTTTCCCTAATATCTCGGAAACTACTAAGTTTAAATACTTATTAAAAACAGTTTTGAAATGTCCAACTAAAGCGCTTTCATTAGACACCCCACTTGATCTGACTAACTTTTATTTTTTTTACCCCCTCTTGGACCCCAATATCTCAGCAACCCCCAGACCGATATAGCTCATAACCTTACCCACAAATTGTACCAATACTATCTACCCCCATACCAAATTTCATGAAGATCGTATTAACGGTTTGGAAGTTTTCATCGGACAAACATACATACATACATACATACATACATACAAACGCCGATTCATCCAACTTGACTCAGAGAACTCGCTTCGCTCGTTCAATTAAGTAATTTGACGACCTTTATGGCGTGCCGGGCCAGTATCCGGCTGAGATTCAAGAGGTTGCAAGTTCGATTCCCGCTGCGGGACAAATGTTTGTATGATCTGCAAATATTTGTTCCGGGTTTGGGCGTTACGGTACTCGTAGTTCCTCATGGGTTCCTCACTGTTGGGTGTTAATTAGTTAGTCAGTGTTAGTGTACTCATCCTGTATACAAAGTTTCATGGAGTTTGAAGAAATATTAGTCAAATTAGAAGAAAACTTTGTTCGAGTGCAAAATGACGTAAGCACCATTTACCCCTTTTTTTTGTTAGCTACCGGTGACCTGCTCTTAATAAGGGTATCTTCCTACTTAACGGAGTAAGGTAGGTTACATAGTTCTAGGAGTAATAAAGTCTTACCTGTACAAAGGCTTGCCTCCAGCATGTCTGAACCATAGCACCATGTACACTCGGTCCTCGTGGGAGTCTGGCTCGATGTCGCACGGCAAGCTGGCTCTTCGGCCCACCACAGCCTCCACTTCCATGGTTGATACTGGTACGAAGTCAACTGGAACAAAAATATGATTAAGTTTGCGGTACAAACTGGTATCAATTCATACCAATAGTTCTGTGAACAGTGGGTAGTAGAATATACTTCGTAGAATAAAAATCTAAATAGTTTTGAAATGATTAAATATAGCCCTTTCTTATGACACCCCACTTGACGGTAAATGGCACTGCAGTAAACTTCCCCCTTTTTGTGGAAATTTACATGTCGATTAATAAAAAAAAAACAGTCTGAAGTGCAAACCAGTTTCATCTTCTGCGACGCAGGAGGTTGCGGGTTCGATTTCCACCTCGCAACAAATATTTGTACGATCTACAAATATCAGATGGTTCAGTGTGTTCTGGGTATTTTTATATGTATAATAAAAAAATATCTATCTATGTATTGTATTAAGTATATCAGCTATGTAGTAGGTACCCATAACACAAGCTCTGCTTAGCTTGGGGCTAGATAATGTTGCATAAAATGTCCAGCATTTATTTATTATTTTACCTTCAAATATGACATCCGATTTTTAACTTAAGGCCGTTTAGATATTTATTTTTTATTTTTGGATGTTTGTATATTAGGATCATACCGTGCCTTAAAATAAATTGTATCGTGTTATCATTAGATATCCTTTTGAACAGGACTCTCAAGGTTCTCTTATAAACGATACAAAAACACATTTCTTGTGGTAACATAACTCATACCCGTAACTTGTATTTTTCTTACAAAATATGAAATTAAACGTATGAAAATACCCACAAAGTATCCGCAAGCTCTTACACTTGAGTGTGCTTCCGTAAGATATATTTTCCTTCTTCTAAAGCCTTTGCCAAACCATGTGGTACGGGTACGATGCGGAAATGTCAGACAGTGCACGCATTATCACATTACGGGATCCGCATTATAGCGGCATTTTATGAAAAACTCCGGAAAATTTACGCGTTAATCCTGATATAACATAATTATGAACTAAAACTAGGATTCCCTGTGTCGTGCGTATCAACGAACTTCGAGTTTTACCATGTATAATCAGTTTTTATTTTTATATATTTATCTAGCACATTATCTTGCTCTGTGATCTGATATTTTGGAATCCTGTAATCCACAACAGAGAGGAGGGCGTTGATACTTGCTGATATTCACTTATTTTGAAGAGATCCTTAAAAATTACGATTCAAGAAACACAAACGCTGGAAGAGGAAATTTTACAACTTGTTTCTGGTTTTTGCATGACGTCGTGTATATAATACAATCATACATATTCAGTGGTAAACCACACTGCATCTAGCTTGCGGATTTGTTCCGCATCGTGTGAATAAGGATTTATTATAGTATATACCTCCATCTAAAATAAACAAGACACAGGAAAGTTTTTTTGACCAAATTTTCCAGAAAATCGTCTCACGGCTAACACAAAGTGGTTTTATCTTGTTTTCTTTATTTAGGTATGTCTTTTATCATCTGTGGGAAAACATAAAAAGTTCCTATTGATTCTAGCTAGGGTACTTTTTGTTTTTGTGGAAATTTCTCGGTTTTATTTGTAAGCGAAATGTTTTGGGCCGACACAGATGGAAGAGAGATTTTATCTTAAACCTAGGTGGGTGTGGGTAAAGTGAACCAGCTAAAGCAAAGCGATGCGATACGATAGATACCAAGCTAAAGAGTCACTGGTTGTCGGTAATTGGAAGCTTAAGACCGTTTGTAGTGGCATTCTATGGGGGAGGCCTACGCCCAGCATTGGACCATTACAGAATGACAATGATGATGATGATGTTTAATATCTAAGTAGTCTATATCTAAGAAGTTTAATATCTTAATATATAAGTATGTACCTAGTAAGGAGAAATAGTGTAATTTAGGACTTTGTTCATGGTATCACTGGTTCTTTGACTGGTTTATGACATGGAATGGATGTATCTACTTTAGTACCTACTTATGGGAACGAAATTATTTGTATGTCATAATGTATGTCTGAGTATACAGGGTGGGGCAAATTTTTGGCCCCTTAAGGGTAGGTACCTTTTCTTTTGTAATTAGAAGATTTTGTTCTTAGGAACCTTCTGTTTTATTTTGAAGAAAAAAATATTGGCATTTTTTGATTTTTGAAAAAAGTAAGGTTCTCCCAAAAAATGACATTTGGCAAAAAAAACAAGTTGGTCTCAATCGACTCTATTTCCAACCAGAAACACTTTTCCCAAAGTAACATACCAAATCAAATCGTAAGTTTTGGCAATAATTAAACAAACCATGCCCATACATCTGCCAAAAATTTGCCCCACCCTGTATATTGGACGTATGAATTATGACCACCAATGTAAAATTACCATATTCAAAACAAATAAAATTATCTTTATCTTTATCTGTTTTTATAGACAAAACTACAAACTCTTTGGCTTCACTTGACGACCTCTGGTGGTGCGACGGGCAAGACAAGTAGCCGACTGAGATGCGAGAGGTTGCGGGTTCGATTCCCGCTGCGGGACAAATGCTTGTATAATCTGCAAATATTTGTTCTAGATTTGGTTGTTATGGTACCATGTACCATACTCCATGTACCATGTACTCGTTGTTCCTGAACCCACGGCACAGGGAACCCTAGTGTGGGATCATGACTACGTATGTGACTGATGGGTGTTGTTATGTTACTTTAGGGAACATGATTTTCACGATTTCAGAGTCCTTACCATGAGCTTTTATAGCGATTCAGTTCAAAAACTATTCAGTACAAAATATCGGTTTCGTGATGTCCGCAGCTATATTTAAGGCTCTACCCTGACCGAATGACCTTGAGGACTTCGCCTCTACAATACATCGCAAATTATTTATTTTAGTGACACCTATGTAGTCCGTTCTAATAGTACTGCCATCTAGCCGTCCGTCCGAGAACCGGCGGCTGACTGGTCCGCTCCTTGCGCACAGCCAGATTCGCATGGATTCATGAAATATAATTCATAAAAAATAAAGAGAACCCATTTTTAAAAAAAATAATCGTGTAATAATTCTACTATTAAATTAACTATCCAATTGTGTAAACCAAAAAATTCAGTAACGTGATTTTTAAGAGAAGATGTACAAAATCATGATTTATTTCCATTTTTTCATGGGTTTATTGTCGAGTACTTACGACGTTAAATCATTAAACCAATCGTGGAACTTGATGACAAAATGTCAAATATATGTGGTGACTTTTAATTTTTTTTCTACTTGCTTTGTTTAACGAGGAGAGAGGCTTGAAAAAACAGCTTGACGCCGTGTTTGGTCGAGGTACTGCCTTAAAGGAACAGTAGTAGAAGGTCTATAGACTTCTGCGATTAAAGTTATTTAATGATGACGGATGTCAACGACGAACCGATATTTTGCACTGAATAGTTTATAAACTGAATCGCTACTGAGCTCATGGTAAGGCCTATGAAAACGTCTTAATTGGCCTCATTGTTCCTTGTGCCATATTGCATTGGTGCCATAGTTTAGGATTTATAATCAATAACCGTCAAAAAAACTTTATTCTGTACCTATACAAAAGATCAAAATATTATCAATCTAAAAAATAATATTCGCAGTGAAATGATAGAAACCAAAATTTCGTCTTTGAAATTTTATGTCTTTACATTAAACGCCAGTAATTACTTTTACTAAATCAAATATCATCGATCAAAAGCGAGACGTCGACTTTAAACAGAAAATACAAACACAAAACAGAAAACGACAACCATTTCCATTTCTTACCGGACAGGTAGAATTGAAGGTAAATACAGATTTAATCTCGCACTACATCCATCTAAAAATCACCTCTATTGCGGACGAGTAAGGTTGGAAATGAAGAGAGAGAAGAAACCAAGATATTCTGCCAATAAATGCGGGTTAAAACAATTTGTTACCCGTGACACACGGTCATAAAGACCGGCGAGCGGTTGCACTGTAAATAGTAATGGCACATTTCAATTTCCAGTTATATACAAATGTATTGAGGCAGATTGTGTAGGTATTTCAGTGCAGTGGTACCATGGCACTGAAAATTACTCACGTTAGTGTTGCACCACGTTTAATTCGGCTGGATGGATCGAGCCCTTGATCGTACCGCGATCAAACTTTTACCTTTGCCATAAATCTTCTTTTTTTAACCGACTTCACAAAAAAGAGGAGGTTCTCAATTTGCTTGTTTTTTTTTTTTTTTTGTTTTTTTTCCTCATATCTCCGGCGTTTATGAACCGATTTGAAAAATTCTTTTTTTATTTGAATAGATATACTTTCAGATTGGTCCCATTTTTTTCAGAATCCAGTTCTGATGATGGAGTCCATGAGGAATTGAGGGAACTCCTCAAATATTGTAGGCATACATATGACGATTTTGATATTTTCAGCATCAAACCAAGCATTTGCATTTAGAAAGTATCATAATCCTTTCACCACTATGGTTCTTTCATCATTTTTTTTTCATCCGAATATTTAGTCGAATACAATGGCGGAAGTCGGTTTTTTAAATGAAAAGTTATTTTTAAACTACTTGGCAGGCATACAAGATTACGGCCAACTTGATGGAAAGTAGTTACCGTAGCCTATGTACGCCTGCAACACCAGAGGCACCACACACGTGCTGCTGACCCTAAGTCATAAAGATGAAAAGTCTCATGTGCCTGTAATTTCAACTTTCAAACCGAAACACAGCAATGCGAGCACTACTGCTTGGCGCCAGAAATACGTATGGTGGTACTACTTCCAATCTGCGATGGTTTGCCAGCTTTGTTATAGTTTGAGATAATATTGGTGACGAAAATCTTAAGCACTATCATAGCCCAGAGTGCGTCTAATTTTTTTTAGGCTGTACGTTGAATATCAATCTGTCAAGTCAGTTTAACGGTTATGGATTGCTTGTTACAACCTTAAGAAAACCTGGCTTCACATTCTTTGAATCGAAATGAGGCACTTATGCACCACATATTCTAAGAGACATATTCTATTGAATATACGTTGGGCTAATATTCTCCAATATACAGGGCGTCCCACGGATATGCCACATGGAGGGTAAGTACCTTGAATATTGTAGATGTAACATTTTACTGAAAAAAATTAAAAAAAACTTGTTTTTTTTTGTTCTAAGTAACAAGTTTAAAAGTTCTAAGAACCGGGACGGTTCAACCATTTGAACCGGGAATCGAACCCGTTACACGAGAAAAATAATCAGCCTGTAGTTTTATCATACCGGTCGAAAGGCTTCATCATAAGTATTATTTTTGGCTAAATAACATAGTGTCAGAAATAGAAGGAAGACCATGAATTTTAACATTTTTAATACAAAATTAATCAATTTATGAAATGCTCAAAATGAGTCCCTTTCTGTTGAATACAAAGTCGCACTCTTTTGATTCTTTCGCATTTTATCATGCACTTAAATTATTAATAGGGAAATGATGCGTACTTCTCAAGTGAGTACATTTATTAGTAATTGGTACTTATGATAATAGTGCAGTCAAATTAGGTGATATTTTGCAAAAGAGTGGAACTAATTAGGTGTAGTCATGAAAACTTTTCTAATTGTTTTGTATGGCTTAAAAATCACCTCTAATAATAAGCATCAGTAATTTCACCCTCCGGAACAGGGTGAAATAGGGTGAAAACCTTATAATATCCGTAACTTAATGGGGGAAATAGAAGTAGTCGGTGCAATTTGGCATAGACTTTGAACCGTTATGATCTACATTTGCACCAAGTATTTTTTAAATCCGACATACGGAACATACAAAAAAAATCATTTAAAAAAAATCTTTTTGTTGTTATTACGGCTCCGGGAAAAGTAAGGTGCAAATTGATAGACTTATCAGAAAAATGTTCGAAATACATTACCAGGTTTGCACCTTGGTGCGTCTCACGGAAGGCACTTTTCCATATTTTATTGTCGCTCTACTTCGGGGAAAATTAATGTAGTTCTAGAAATTGACTTAAACTTATTAATTTAATTAGTACTACATCTGCCGGAAGTTTTATACTGGTATTAATTTACGGAAGATGCATTTATTCAACACTGTGTTCCCTACATGCACGTGGTTTTTATTAAAATCATAATGCACTAAAACAGTCTCTCTATACGTAATTTAACTTGCATCAAGTAATATCTTTCTATTTTAAAATTTACGGCCTTTTTAAATTTGTACCTAATATTTAAAAGGGTTCCGTAAGCGCCAGAAACGGTGCAAACCTAGGATAAGCTTCTTTTCGTGTCATCTAACGTTTCCATAAGAATCCACGACTACACGACTTAGGTCCACACTTTTTGCTAATTTGCCTGTACTACATATAATGTCAGTTGTATGTCCTTACGGCAATGTCAGCTTTTCATTTTTCTGAACAAAATTTCACATCAAATGTTAAAATTCTTGATCTTCCTTTTATTTCTGACACTATGTTATTTAGCCAAAAATAATCCTTATGATGAAGCCTTTCGATCGGTATGATAAACACAGGTGAATATTTTTCTCGTGTAATGGGTTCGATTTCCGGTTCAACCATGTAATTATTTAAATATCTATGAATGCAGTTTAAATTGTTTTTTAAATTCAAATAATGTCTTCTTTCAGTAAAATGTTCCATCTACAATATTCAAGGTACTTTCCCTCCATGTGGCATATCCGTGGGACGCCGGGTATAAGTACCCGTATGCAAGTCCCACTTTCTACCGGTAAATGGTAGTACACCATTAAAGCAGACGCTCCATTCTGAGTGTGCAGATGATCGCAATCAAACACAGATTACGGATGCTGCTGTGGCACATCATGCTTCAGAGAGAGCCATCATTTCCCTAACCTGAGTGGGGTGATAGTCGTGGGTTGACCAACCTAGAACAGACCCCTTCCCTCTCTTCTTGTGGATGTCGTAAGAGCCAACGAAGGGATTACACAAGGGGATGGATACAGCATCCACTTTAACACTCAACATCAATACTGTGATTACCAATCCACCTGCCAAGTTTGGTGAATATGGCAAACATACCAATATGATAAACACAAGAATGACATGGCCCGCCGTTCCCAGCAGCACCGCTATACCTGGCGCTGGTAGCAGCCACGGTCACGGCGAAGCAGGGGTTGCTAAGAATCTCCGAAAGAGATCCTGCCACCAACCCAGTGCATATGGTAACTAATAACCTGAAGACGCTGAGGACCGACGAGTAGCTAATTGAGCTGGAGGAAGTGGTAAGCAAGTTGCACTGGATGTGATAGGATTTCTGATAATCCTATCACATCCAGTGCAACTTGCGATCTCTTTCGTCTGAAGGGAGGGGGAGGGCAAGACAGTTCTAAATTCCGGGAATTTGCTCTAGTACCAGGAAGGCGATAAACTGTCTCAGCACGGTATCGGGTTTCTCATCCACAAGTCCCTCATCAATAACATTGTGAAGATCGAACACGTTTCGAGTAAAGTTGCGTACCTTATACTCAGAATCACCAAACGGTATTCGCTGAAGGTCATACATGTGTATGCCCTACACTCAAAACGTCCAGACAATGAAGTGCAGTAAAAGAAGAAGTAGGAGTGTAAGTGTCCGGGAATAACTTTGTGACTAATAGGATCAAAACTGGCAGTGATCATCGAATGGTAAGAGGCTCACTAACTCTCAATATTTAGCTAGAATCTAAGACCTCCAGACGCATTCGCAGGGAGCTCGTTTTGCCTCGCGTTGAGCTTGGTAATAGATCGCCTCCTTGGAAATATGCTCGCCAATCGCTAACTACAGCTCGTAACTCGTTCAATTGCAGTAAAAAAAAAACAAAGCTCACAAATTTTTTATAATAAAAAGGATCGGCTCTTTCTAAAATTGATCTCTCTTCTCCACAATATGCCACAATAATAGCCGAGAACTGTAGCAGCCGACTGTGTCACTAAAACTCAACGTTTATGCGAGCATGTTTGTAAGTGTCGTGATGCACTTTGCAAAGGTGTGCAAGATTTGTGTGGGTCTATTTACTGTGTTAATAGATCGTGCGTATAAGAGGAGATAAGTCACGCGAATTCATTTGCTTAAGGCTGCGCTTAACGCAAACAGAAATATCCATACATAAAAACGCCCCTATTAACCACTCGAAAGAGGCCATTTAATTTAATATCTCGTTAACATAACATAACTCCCAATAGTCACATACGTAGATCCCACACAAGTTTAATATACATCATTTTACAAAATCCAAGTTACCCTAGTAGTAATCTTCAGTTTAATCCTAACTATTTAATTTGTCAAATTTTTGACTCACCAAATTGAAAAACAATCGAAACGAGCCAAACGTGACAACTGGAAACCATATTTTTTAAATTTTTGATCGAGAAAATCGTGTTTTTGCTACAGTAATGCCTCAATAAATGATATTGTAGTATCCATGTTCATTTTAAATCTCAATATTTAACTTGATTTACTTGTTACCTGGGGGACAGCGTCCTTAATTTTCTTCTTGGTTTCATTATGGACGCTGCAAGGAAATGTATGGAAGGAAACAAAACTTCATATAGTTTCAAAAACTATCATAAATCGTCCCCCGGAAGGGAAACTCTAACAAGTAAATCTTACTAGCGAGGACTGACAAAGAGTAGACTATATCAGGTCCAGGATATAACTCCTAGAAGAGGATCAGCCATGGCAAACCACAGCCTACCCTCGTTCTGACGACTTCTTTCCGTGGCAGCTCTTTCTTTAACACATTTCCTGCTGAAAACACAGACGCAAGGAACATAATACTCTCTAACGCAAAGACGCCTTTGTTTTGGTTTTTGGGTACTTGCATATATCTTTTTGTCTGACATTTTTCTTCGGGTGATTTCTTGTCCTTTTTAATAGTGTGACGATACGTAGACATTTGTGTTTGAAGCGACCCTACTACAGTGTGGCTCATATACAAGATTTTTTCAATTCGAAAAACCTTATATACCCACGGAATCGCGGAAAACGGTCTGCAGTTGTGGTCCCCTTAGCTATATGTTGAATGGACATAAAATAGTCAAAATATAGCGTGACAAAAAACCTGGCATAAAAGTAAGCTTTACAAATTAAATGGGTGGCTAAGGTCAACGTGCCACCAGATGTACATAATACAAAATACATAAAGTTTATTATTTATTTATACCGCAGCATAAAAATCGGCTCCAGGAGAAAAGATATAAGCCAAAAACTATGAAAAGATGTTATCGGCCAAACCTCCTTTGCGACTACAAAAATCAACATTCAAAATAAACTATCGAACTGACCTAAAATTCTCTGCAAAATACAAACGAAAAATAAATTACCTAACCTTCTTGCACTTAAAAAGGTATATTAGGGTACATTTACACTGGTCTTTATCGAGCAAGTCATTTGGAGTGGCCGTTACGTTTTACGAGAAACCGAATGGGTCGTCACTCAAGACGGTGTTCAAAAGCTTATTTTGGCTGCGACATACGATTTGAATTCGGTATCAATAGTGGTTTAATACGTAAATGCGATAAAAGTAGGATTTGCAGGGTTATATTTTTTGCATCAGAATTCTAAGAGTTTTATTTAAATGTATTATCTAATCTAAAGCCTGAGAGACTATACACAGATGGAATAACTTAGTTAGCTAGCAATAGAACTTAGGTTACTTAGGTAGCTATTTTCCTGGCGCATTTAGGCTACTAGCGTACTGTAGTCGTTTTGGCGCACTCTTCAAAACGTCTAATAGGTTTACTCATCTAATTAAGAGTCTCAATGTACAATGTATAATGGTATCAAATTACTAAATGTCATTATGTATAATAAATAATATAATATATAATAAATAATAATACAGTCAAACTATGTTAGTAAATTTTCACGCTGTTTAATTCACGAATCTTGTTATTACGAAGACTGTATCTCTCTGAGATAGAGAGAGAAACAGAGAGTATGTGAGAGAGAGAGGGGGAGAAAGAGAGAGAGAGGAGGGGGAGAAAGAGAGAAAGAGAAAGAGGCAAATGCATTTAACCCCTAAACAAACCTATGCGATCCGCTTCAAAACTTTTCCATCTAACTTTTTTTTTATTTTTGTTTTTATCCTTGAAAACACTAGCAAAACTTTTTTCTTGATAGTTATTTACTTTATAATTTGTTTAAGCTTAGTTTACTGGCCATGGGATTTTTGCTTTATTTCCTTTATGAATTTTAATTGAGCTGTAAAACACCACATATATGGTTTTTACAGCTCAATTAACATTAATTCACTTGCAGGCAAATTACTGACAAACGAATGGTGACGGGTTTGATTCTCGCATCATAATTTGTTCTAGGAAATGTTGATTCCGTGTCTGGGTAATAATACACGCAAACATCGCGTTTCGAAACCTAGGTTAAATACCTGCCCCTAACGTAGACTCACCCTAATCCTACCGCAGAAATGATTTAGATTAGACTCACAGTAGTCCACCGTAGTAACAAAGCAAATCCACCGTAGACTTGCCGTAGAAACAGCGTAGACCCATCGTAGACCCATCGTAGCCTATTGTAGAAACAAAACAAATCCACTGTAGCCTCGCCAAAAAAAACAGCGTAGACTCACCGTAAACCCACCATAGAAACAACGGAGACCCGTCGTAGAAACAGCGTAGACCCATCGTAGACCCATCGTAGCCCATTGTAGAAATAAAACAAACCCACCGTAGATTTTGCGTAGAATTAGCGTAGACCCACCGAAGAACCACCGTAGGAGCAACTTAGACAAACCTTGAGGTACAGCCACAGTCCTTCTGTGGCCTGGCTTGCGTCTGTCAAGTATCATGCCAAACAGCACCATGGTATGACCGTGTCATAGTGTGACAGCGATGATCAGCCACGCGACCCCATAGCTCCGCTCCGTATTGAAGGAGTGAATGGACAGTGGTGAAGTAACAGGATCATACCACGTATTGGCAACAACCTTGACAATCGACCAAACGTATACCATGAGCTCCACACACACAGTTTTCCACAAACTTTACCAATATGAGATTCCCCGGTGAGTGTCCTGTCGAACTCAAAAAACAGAAACCATACCACCCCACCATACGACCGTGTCAATTGTTTGTTTAAAACTTAGACTTACGGCTCAGATCGCAGCAATAGCCAGGCCACGTTGGTGTGCCGAAGCTTTAAGGCCTCTCTTAGTTTCTCAATAGATTTGAAACTAGAAACTGAATGGAGTATAATATTTTCAAAGGACTGTAATTTCACTTAGCAAAAGTCTTTAAGCTCTTGTCGTTTGGCAACTGCTGTTCCATTGTACTCATTTTCACATTAACAGATACAGAAAAGCGTATTTGCTACCCACTTATTAGGAATGTACCAAGGAACATGCCTAGTTTCATCGATAGCGATGTTAGGGGCGCTTTGTTTCTTTTTTCATTGCAGTTAAAATCACAGAATTATTGATTCTTTGGTCAACTCAGCCCACACCTCTTTTTAGTGATAAATATTATTGAAGTAGCTAGTTGTATGGATAATATAACTGTGTAACCTGTGAAAACAATTTTTTTATGATTTAACCTAGCACTCACTGTCACCGTATCGTTACTAGAAGTATCGTCACATAATTAATTAGTGAGCATCATTAGATAATTTACAAACGACGAGCGTGTAATATGAACGTTCACCTTACATTTAACTTGACTTATCTAATAATAATAATAATAAAAAAGTTTATTAAAAAAAACACACATGTTTAGTTAACATATTCTGCCAAACTAACATTATAGTTTATTGGCATAAAAATTACAAGTTTCTGCTTTACACTATTTGTTCATTTTTAACTAAAGTATTAAATCAGATTTAAATTTGATATACTACTTAACTAAGACGACATCCTACCCACTTTCACCAGAGTTCTTTGTACCTAACTACATATTTTCTACCTGTTTAAACATTTACCTACTTATAACACCCAGACAATTTATTTTACCTACTAGATAATTATTACACTGTGGACATGGGCAACTAAATTCTCAGCTGAAGTAATGGAGGTAATCAGGGAATCAGAAAAAATGGATTGTGCTGATAACTTTGAATATTATAATAAGTAATAAATAGCTACATACCTATCATTACTTTACAGTGCAATACAATTCTAATACAACACTCATTCGATTCGTCATTTCGATAACGTCTTCACTCCAATTTGAAATAATCTATCGATAATTTCAACAAAAACATCGATACTATCCCTACTGTAAAGCACTGTACACAACATCTTTGAATACGTAATGCAGAGGACATGTCTAATGCAATTTCAAGCGGTGATAGTCTGTTTAGCTTCCGGGCTGCATGCCTGAATATAATAATGCGCCTCGTCTAATCGATGTTCTGTTATCGATGTATTACCAGTGATAGCATGCATAGCATTATAGCCTAGAGTATTATTATAAATACACATTGCCCAGGCCTTATTTGCATGATCTGCAAATATTTGTGCCGGGTCTGGGTGTTGTGATACTATGGTGCTCGTAGTTCCTTATACCCACGACACAGGGAATCTTGGTGTGGGATCAGGACTATGTATGAATGTTGGGTGCTATGTTATGTATGAGGATACATAACATGATCCTGGAAACGACTTTTTTTTATACTACTTGGCAAGCAAACAAGCATACAGCCCACCTGATGGAAAGCAGTTACCGTAGCCTATTGACGCCTGCAACACCAGAGGTATAACACGTATGCTGCCGACCCTGGGACATAAAGATGAAAAGGCTCATGTGCTTGTAATTTCACCGGCACCCATACCCTTCAAACCGAAATACAATAATGCGACCACTACTGCTTGGTGGCAGAAATAGGTACGGTGGTAGTACTTCCCCGGACGAACTCTTTTACAAGAAGTTCTACTACTAACTACACCAACTATACTAGTTTCCACCAAAACATAGCTAAGAACCATCTCCCAAACACCATCTTTCATAGAAAATAAACAATTTAGAAGCTATATCTCCGTCATTATATTCCAGCTGGGTTACCATTCTTATAGCCATTCAGTTCAAAAACTGTTCAGCACAAAATATTGGTTCCGTGATGTCCGCAACTAATTTAAAGGCACATACACAGCAGGGTAATAGACTTCTGCGATTAAAGTTATTCAACGACGGGGAATGTCAACGACGAACCAATATTTTGCATTGAATAGCTTTTGAACTGAATGGCTATAGGAACTCATGGTAACCCCTCAGCTCAGGTTCAAATCAAACCATTTTTATCTAAAGGTACGGAGTTATGACTACGACACCTACGACTCATCACGTGTTCTACACTATTTTAGCAAACATAGCACATCTTACCTATAAAAAATAAGTACCCAGAAAATGTGTGAAATCACGGTGACTCAAGTTTAAATCTTTATGAGTAACATAAAAAGAGTTTTACTTTTATATACCACCGTATGTTTTTACGGTTTAAAAATGTGTGACTTATCTCGTTAAATGAATGCTACTTACCTAATACTTATCTAAAATAACGTAGCCATTGAAAGTTCATTGGCTGATTCATCATCATTAGGCAAAAAACGTTGACTGCTGGCTTCCCAATAGAATTACTACTTATTGAGCCTTAAGGTGATTCCTCTCGCATGTGGCGCGAAATTCAAATTTTATTGCGTTTTTGCTCATTACAGCTCATCAACACTTCTTGAGATAGTAAAAACTGATTTTGCGAAAACTAGGAGACTTAACACACATGTTTTAGTTTATAGTTTCACATATAGATCATTACTTCAGCTACGAATACTCTTCAATGATTTTTACAGTGTTATTTTGGTTTAAAGATATGCGTAGCTTAACTAATGACATTTATGAGATACTAATAATTAAAACATGTGTGCTAGGTCTCCTAGTTTTCGCAAAATCTGTTTTCTCTATCTCAAGAAGTGTTGATTAGCTGTGATTTACAAAAAACACAATAAAATTTGAATTTCGCGCCACATGCGAGAGGAATCACCTTAAGCCGGCTCCATTCACTGACTTCCCGTGACCTAATACGTCATCGTTCTATCGATGAGGGGCCATCTTATAGCACATCTTTTGGTCTGGCTCTGCCCCAAAAGAACTGTCGTGAATGTAGTAAATACTTCCTCTTCTAATGTTATGATTTCTTCTCGATCATAAGAGCACGAATAGAGTCTTTTTGGGTGGGCTCATGAATTCTAAAAACGGCATTTTGCAGAGTATGTCTGAAGGCCTATATAGCCCTAAGTACAGGTTTTGGATCTCTGTGCACCAGTGCGAGAACCAAAAATAAAACCTAGGTATTTTATTTTAAAAAAAAATTATGTACTTATAGATCTAAATTATCCTTTTGTGTACCTATGTGTTTTAGTAAATATTATTATTACCTATTATTATTTTAAAGTATATATTTCTATGGGCTTATTGCTTAGGTATTATTTAATGTACAATTCCCATGTAGCCCGAAATAAATGACTATTATTATTATTATTATATAGGTATACAACATTTTCGATATTTGAAAAAAAAATTATATGTAGGCATATATATATATCCATCAAACTATTTGACAATCATAATGGTGCCATGGCGTGTCTGGACAAAAAAAGGTTTTATCTAAAGATAAAACCTTCTGTTTCCTACCGTGGATGTGGCAAAAGACTGCTACACCAGGACTACACCACGGAAAGGGCAGCAGTAACCACCTTTTTTTTTTTATGATACTAGGCAAGCAGACAAGCTTACGGCCCACCAGATGGAAAGCAGTTACCGTAGCCTATGAACGCCTGTAACACCAGAGGCATCACACGCGCGCTGCCGACCCTGAGACATAAAGATGAAAAGTCTCATGTGCCTGTAATTTCACCGGCACCCGTACCCTTTAAACCGAAACACAGCAATGCGAACACTACTGCTTGGCGGCAGAAATAGGTACGGTGGTAGTACTTCCCCGGACGAACTCTTTCACAAGAAGTTCTACTACTAACAAACCACCTTACTCAACACCAATGCTGAGATCACCAATATCCACCTGAATCATGGTGATTAAGGCATATCCCCAAATTAAATTCCATGGTGGAAACCTCCAATAGCTGTGGATGTTTACCGGCTACTGATAAAGATGATATGGATTAAAACAAAGTCCGCTTTTTATGAAAACCACGCGAGTGTAACCGCGGATGGCTGTATGCAAATCTATCATACAAACTAAAGTCACATAAACTAGTTATTTTTTTAAATTTAAATGCTAAAGTAATGGTTTTTGGCTCATAATTTAAAAGTTTTTATATAATTCGCGACAATAGAGTATTGCATATAAGATTATAAGATGGTAATATGAGAAAATAAACATGGACTTTATTCAAATTTGTCCGAGAACTCATTTTGTAGGAACCTTTGAATCACATATTATCAGTAAGACGTTTTCGTCAACCTTCTTAGCACTTGTTAGGGTTCCGCAAATGAGATTAGCCGTTACGCTAGTTAGACGCTGTTTGTAACATGGATGATAGCGTCATTTTTAAAAGGTACTTTGTACACTAGATAATTGAGGATTCAAAATTCAAAATTCAAATCATTTATTCCGTTTTGATACCTATTATTGTACACTAGGAAATGTCAATTCTACAAAGTTTTAATAAATACATAATATTCTAATAATAACAATAATTTGAACAAAAATTCAAACACAGGTATACCATGCAGTATTATTACATACTAAAGTCATCAGCCAGAGCTTCGTCAATGTTATAATAAGGTTTTAATAGTAAAAATATCTTATATTAACACTAAAATCCTTAAAATTTAAATTTCTTATGTCCAAAGGTAATTTATTAAAAAGATTGATGCTTATGCATAAACAACTATTAGCTACTTTAGCTAGTCTGCGCCTCGGAACAACTATATTGTCTTTATTGCGTGTATTATAATTGTGAATAATAATCACTTTTTATTTTAAAATCGTCAATATGTGTATATTATTATGTCAATGTTGTGTGTAATTGGTATATGTATCAGACTAAAACTATCTAAGTCATGTTTTGTGAAAGTGTTAATACTTATGCTGTTGGCGTGCCTTTTATGAATAAATAAATAAATATGTAATTTAGTATAAATAAGATTTTGAAAAATATATTCGCCGGTAAATTTCATGATATCTAATTCCTTAAACCTTAGTCTACACGATTCTAATTTACCAATTTGTAATATAAACCGTATCGCCCGCTTCTGCAATAGAAACACCCTATTGGACTGTGATGCATTTCCCCAGGCTAGTATACCATATGTCATCAACGAGTGAAAATATGCATGATATACAGCCTTGGCAGATGTCACATCGCTCAATACTCTTATGGTTTTTATTGCATAAGCAGCCGACTTAAGCTTACCTACAAGAGAGTCAATATGATTGTTCCAAGTCAATTTACTATCAATTTTAACACCTAAAAATGTAACATCACCAATTGCATTGATCGAATGTTTTATAATTATATTTTGAGCTGGGATGATTGAGCTGTCTTTGAAGATGCAAAACTAATAGACTTCTGATGACCCCTTTATATTGTCTACTAGCGGGTATTGTTTGAGAATTATTTTATTATTATTTTTATATATTATTATTATATGAAATCAACAGTAACTGAATTACGTAATTGAGCCACAGATGAGCTATACAGCCATATCGTCTAGCTACCTATCGTTACGATGCAAGTCGGAGAAAAACCACAACTTGTGTTGCAGTGCATTTGGTACAACAACGTGAGGCACATTAGCAAACCTTTATCTAGGGCGGGGAAGACTACATTTTTTCTTATTTTTTTATCTGATTTCTATGTAATTGCATTTTTAGACCTCTGTGGCACGGCGGGCGTGTAGCCAACTGAGAAGCGAGAGGTTACGGATTCGATTCCCGCTGCGGGACAAATGTTTGTATGATCTGCTCATATTTGTTCCGATTCTGGATGTTGTGGTACCATGGTACTCGTAGTTCCTGATACCCACGACACAAGGGTCACATCATGCAAACATTTGCCCCGCAGCGGGAATCGAACCCGCTACCTCTTGCATCTCAGCCGGCTATTGGCCCGCCGCGCAACAGAGGTCGTCAAAGAGATCTTGAGCCACCTCCATTCACTAACTTCCTGCTCCCTTTAAAATGTATTTGGCCCATTGAAATCGTTAATATTTATGTAAATATATTTATAGCCATTATCTAAAACGTAAAAATAGTACAATCAAGACCAAGATCTATGTTTCGACACCACTACGCTGCTGGTAGCGATCATTAAGCATTTGTACCACTCTCGGCGCGCGCCAAGATATCAGCTCGCTGGATACGATTGCATCTTTTAAGTGCCCTAGAGATTCATTGTTGACAAAAGTTTTGCATAATCACATACTTCTGATTAGTGCATGCCAAAGTAGACGATAAAGTATCTTAAGGATCTTGGGTACTTGAATTAAGGTTCCCAAGTATACCTAGTCGAACTTTTTGTCTGAATTCAACTTCAACTTTTGTTTTGTTTAATTAATTTTAATTATTTTATTTTATTTTATCTTATTTTGTTCTGGTTAATTATTTAAAAAATCTTGAACACAACATACGTTAAGTCTTATATAACGGCGTGACATGTTATGCGACAATGCATTACCACACAGGCCTAGTCCACCTAGGACGCGCCCTACGTGGCTATGCACTGCGCCCGCCACCCCGAAACTGAGATTATTGTTCACAGTCAAGTTGCTTATACAACTAACAACCAACAACTAAGCAATAGATGTTTTTTTGTTCTGCACAATCAGGGCATTTCATTATTATTTAGTTTATTTTTGCATTTTATTTATTACTACTTAATAGCATCACAAACCACAAACCGAACGACGCGGTAGAGGAAGGCCCTCTACTCGATGGGCTAAAAACATAATAAACGTTGCAGGAAGTCAGTGGATGGAGGTGGATCTAGACCGTTCGTCGTGGCATTCTAAGGGGGAGGCCTATGTCCAGAAGTGTACTTTTACAGGCTGATGATGATGATAAATAAATAATAAATAAATAAATAATGCTGGACATTTCACACAACATTATCTAGCCCCAAGCTAAGCAGAGCTTGTGTTATGGGTACTAGATAACTTATATACTTAATACAATACATTACATAGACAGATATTTTTTATTATACATAGAAAATACGCAGAATACCTGGAACAATTATCTGCAGATCGCATAAATATTTGTTCCGAGGCGGGGATCGAACCCGCAACCTCCTGCGTCGCAGGCAAACCTTCGCCTGCCACGCCACAGAGGTTGACAAATGATGATGATGATTATACCTCGTTGATTTTTTTTACGCTTCAACTTCTTTTTTTTTAATGCCTAATCGCATCTAGTCGTTCTTATCATCGTCGTGCCTGCTTCATTGGGCTGGCAATACATTGGCGGCCGTTCGAAAGTGTGCACCTGCCTTGCTACGTCGTATTTTCAAAGCAATGGCTTTTGTATCAAGAAGAATGGTTGTGTGCAAAGCCTTACTTGAGGCAACTTTAGATTTCTCGGGTAATCCCACTATTGGGACCTTTTGGAGACTAGGGCTTATCGAATACCTTACCTTTTACCTGAGTAAAAGTATTTGTATATGTTTGACTAAAACCTAAACTAGGTAGATACCTATCTTACTAGACATCATCATCATCAGCCTGTAGAAGTCCACTGCTGGATATAGGCTTCCCCCACTAAATGCCACGACATAAGTGCGATCGGTCTTGAGCCACCTCCATCCACCGACTACTCGCTACCTTTAAAATGGTGTCAGTCCATCGAAAGGAGGGTGGGGGGCTTCCTTACGCTTCGTCATCCGGTTCGTGTTTTCCAGTTGAACCTTATTCCCAAGCTGTTGTGGGTTATGCGTGATATATGGCCTGTCTAGTGCCACTTCAACTTGGTAATTTTGTCCAGCTATGTCGGTAATCTTGGTTCTTCTATGGACTTCCTCGTGTTGGATTCTATCACGTAGTAAAACTTGAAGCAAAGCTCTTTCCATAGGTGCGACTCTCTCTGCTCAACTTTGAGCTGTAAGTCAACACGCATTGATTATATATAGACTTTTGTCTTGAGACTGTGCGGTATCTATGACGAGAGATATAACGTTGGTTTCCGGACGCCACTCTTCCGAGTTTGATTAGTCAGTTTAGCATCAAAGAGTTTGCTAAAGTCAAGGTTTCCTTACAAGCGTCGACCGTCATATGACGACGCATAGCGGAGACGCGCATGACGTGCATTAACGGTTTGTCGTTATAGGTCTGATTTTGAAAATGTTTCTAAAAACAAAATACAAGTCAATTTGTCCATTACGGGCTGGTACCACTAAAGCCAGGTCTGCTGCACCATGTTTTGGTGTTTTACAAACATATAACATGTTTTGTTAGAAATTTTGGCGCAGCAGACCCGGCTTAAAGATGTTGCTTTATGGCGAATGACCTCGAGGTAATCCCATGATATTTTTTTTATTCTTTAATAAATAACGTTATACTATCACACCTTAATCTCATTCATTATCGATAAAAAAGGCTCAGGTAAATCCTTAAAGCGAAAAATAAATAATTGCAAAAGTAAAACCTTTTTATTGAAGATTTCCCGGACATGGCACAGAGGGTAAAAACATGATGCCTTGACCACACAGAACACAAAACAGGTACTGCAACAGGTACAGGACTGCGATTTTTTAACATCACTGAGTGACTAAATAATAATCAAAAAGGCCTCAAATCACCGTTTTCCAAGAAATGTACTGAAGGAGGCACTTGTATTGATATCATAGGTGTAAGAATTTTAGTCATCAATTTATTTATTTATTTATTTACTTTAACTAGAACGGCAAGGTAACTAATTACACTAATTAAACACAATCTCAATAAAAATAAAAATAATCAAAACCACATAAAAAACACAGAATAATAATAATAAAAATATAAAAACAATGTCAAAAATAATGTCAAACAGCAAAACTCACACATTCTTCTCACAGAACCCCAGGCACTCCGCCAGAATCACCTTCCATCCATCCACAAACACATCAAATTCAGAGCTCGCATCCAGGAGAGCATTGAGCACAGAGAGGGTACGCGGCATGGGCGACTGGGCACGCGCTACTGTACGGCAAAATGGCTCCGAGAACAATTTGTGACTCCTGCCTCTACTGTAGTTATTGGGGACGTACAATCGCGTTAACTCATCATGGATGTCAGGGCATCAATATTTCCACGAAGCACCTTAAAGATGGTTACTAGCTGACCATTGGCTCTCCTCACCTCCAAACTGTTATAACCTAAGCAGCCAAGGAGGAACTTTGTCGGGTACATGTATGGATAAAAGCCATATAAGCGCTTATAGAGGAAGCGAAAAAAAGCATCAATGAGTTTCAATGTATAGAAATTTGGAAATCAGGGATTAACGGCAACTTTACTGACGTTTCGTCACTTGATGACATTCAAAATACGCAGCACTGGGCGAGTTTCCAGCTGAGACGCAAGAGGTGCGGTGCTGAACAAATATTTGCATGATCTGTAAATATTGGTTCTGGGTCTGGGTGTTGTGGTACCATGGTACTCGTAGTTCCTGATACCCACGACACAGAGGATCCTGTTGTGGGATCAGGACTACGTATGTAACTGTTGGGTATTTTGGCCGGCCTAGACAAACGGTATTCGCTTCGAAGCTATTCTATTTCTACAGTCGTAATTCAATACAAAAGACCACGTGACATATCGATAGCTTACGTCAATCTCATACATTTTGGACTTTTCTACTAGCGTCATCGCTATTAGAATGTTACTTTGTCTACGGCCTCTGGTATGGTTAAAATAACCAACGTTTTCATTTCACTTTAGGTGTTTTAGTCAATTTTGTGGATCTAAGGAGTTATACTTATTTTCAAAGGCAATTAATTTATTCATCAAATCATCAGTACGTCCATTGCTGAGTGCCATTTGTTAGGTTACAGTACCTATAACGAGGTCTTAGCTTGCCTGATATTCATTCTCCTATAAATAATACGTAGTTTTCCTACATTTACGTTGTCTGTGACGAGGTTGCACTGCGCCTGTTCTACGAAACGTCCGCTTCACGTTCCGTTTGGCTAAGGCTTTAGGTAAACAGCTCGATGTCCAAGCTTTACCCCTTTTAGCGGAACTTAATTAATGCTTAATTAAAAATTGTACCTTGTAGATTGTAGATAACCTAATGGAATAGGTAAGTGACTTTGGGTGTTAGGGAATTTCGTTATTTATGCATTTACTCACTTATTTCAGGAAAAAAAAACTTACTTTACTTTGAACAAAGAAATTTACTAAAATTCACGCTAATACAGTTTGTGACAACATTGTATCATAGAGTTCAGGGTCCATTCGATAAAGGCTCTTTATAGTCTTAAATGTTTTTTAGAGTTTTATTACCCAACTACAGCAATGCAAAAGGCGGGTTATGATTTCAGCAGTCTATGCATGTTTATAAATTTGTTCGTAGCTCCGAAACTATTTGACGGATTTTGACAAATGAGGTATCATATGAAGCGACGTTTCGTGTGTCAAAATAATAACGTCATAGTCTAGAGCATTTCGTCATAGTAAATTAGATATGGCGGAAATAAAACACAATTTTTCAACCTCGAATATATAAATATTATGGTATATATACTTACATATCAAAGTAATATAGTAGTAGTTTGAGTTTGGTATTACATACATTACAAAAATATGTAACTCTATAGTATTACTCCACTAAAAAGTAAAAAAAAAGAAAAGTTTACTTAAAACTAAAACCCTACTACGCAAAAGCTGAAAACAAGTATCAAAATGTTGTAGAGGAAGGCCAAATCTAAATAAAAATCGTGCATTTGGCCTCCGACTACACATATATATTTTTTTTTATTCATAATTAACACTCACTTCTCGTTACTCGTAGTTCCTGATACCCATTACACGACACAGGAATTCTAGTCCACACTAGAATTCCAGTCCCACGACTTTGTGACTTGTTGGGTGTTATGTTAATAACTAAGTTAAAGGTATAATCTTTTCTTTCTATATATGTATATAAAAGAAAGTCGTGTTAGTTACACTATTTATAACTCAAGAACGGCTGAACCGATTCGGCTGAAAATTGGTGGGGAGGTAGCTTAGAACCAGGAGAAGGACATAGGATAAATATTTAATTAAAAATCCTAAATTAGAAATTCATATTTCCGAACATTGGGACAAAGTGAAAGAAGATTATAATAATATATTTTTTGATGCTGAGAATACCAGGCGCTCATGGCAGGGTAGAAAGTTGATACATACGTGAAAAAGTGGTCTTAATTTATAAAAAAAAAGTAAATTAGGACAAATACAGTATGTGTACCGGGACCACCGGGACAATCGGGAACACCGGGAATACAGGGAGCATGCGAAAGAAGATTATAATAATATATGTACTAGGATCTCATAAAAGAAAGAAAGAGAAAAGAATGCATGGTCAGATGGTTTTGATGCTCATAATACCAGGCGATCATGGCATAGTAGAAAGTGGATTCCTAAGCCAAAACGTTGTCTTAATTTTTTCAAAAATATGTCAGATAGGCAAAACACCGGGATCACGCGAACGAAGTCGCGCGCGGGCAGCTAGTAATAAATAAATTAAGTTCGGTTAAAGGTATTTTACTGTAGAATCTAGGCCTTGAAGTTCCTCTACAACATTATAATGCTTGTTTCCAGATTTTAATTCATTATTATTCGATTTTTATTGCTTAAACTTTTACCTGCTAGAGAGATAGAAACGAGTAAATTCACTCGTCGTCTTTTGACAATAGGTGCTACCTAAATCATTAAACCTATACCTAATTAGGTTAACTTGTTTGACTAGAATGTATTTCATCAAATTTTAAACACGATTCCGCTGGTTCAAATTATTCAGCAGATGGAGGGTTATATCGGTAACTGTCCACTGAATTGTTTAATATTTTCATCCCTCTGTTTGTCGCTAAAACACAGGGGATTTCCGTACATGGATTTATATGTTCAGGCTAAAATAATCTGGCGGCCATGTTATGAAACTATAAAACCATATAATAATATATACCTGTACTTGACGACCTCTGTGGCGCGGCGGGCGAAGGTTCGCCTGTGACGCAGGAGGTTGCGGGTTCGATCCCCGCCTCGGAACAAATATTTGTGCGAACTGCAGATAATTGTTCCGGGTGTTCTGGGTATTTTCTATGTATAATAAAAATATCTATATAAGTAATGTATTATATTACGTCTATCAGTTATCTAGTTGCCATAACACAAGATCTGCTTAGCTTGGGGCTAGATAATGTTGTGTGAAATGTCCAGCATTATTTATTTATTATTATTTATTTATTACTTATACCTAGTAATTACTATCTGGAGGAAGAACTGGAGACACTGGAATTGGACTGGTGGTGGAGGAGGCCTCCACTCGATGGAATAAAGACGTTATAAGCATTGCAGAAAGTCGGTGGATATAGGCGGCTCAAGACTGTGCGTCGTGGCATTTTAAGGGGGGACCCTATATCGGCAGAGGACTACTACAGGTTGATGATGATGATAATTAATTACTATCTTAAGATTTTATTCGTGGGAGAAAGGTCTCTGGTGTGGGACGCTACGTGCGTTGATATCCTCTGTTGTTGACGACCTCTGTGGCGCGGCGGGCGAAGGTTCGCCTGTGACGCAGGAGGTTGCGGGTTCAATTCCTACCTCGGAACAAATATTTGTGCGATCTGCAGATATTTGTTCAGGGTGTTCTGGGTATTTTTCTATGTTTAATAAAAAATATCTATCTTTGTAATGTATTGTATTAAGTATATCAGTTATCTAGTAGCCATAACACAAGCCCTGCTTAGCTTGGGGCTAGATAATGTTGTGTGAAATGTCCAGCATTATTTATTTATTTATATCCTTGCGCCACATCATCTGTCCGGGACATGAGTAAGGGCCGGTGCAGTGGCACCATATTTATTGAATATTTGCGCCATTTAAGATGGCTTAGGATCTCAAATGGCGCAAATATGCAAGTTTTCACAAAGCTTACATAATATATTTGAACTTTTCAGAGTCGAGACTCTGGGATTTGGAGTTGTAAGTATATACTTGTGCATACATTATTGTTTATAAAGTCTACCTGTCTGTGTATCATGAAATGTAACAATATATGAATTCAAACAAAATCCCTACGTCCAATCGTTCTGAAATTCGGTTGCTTCAAGTCAAGTTTCGATGATAAAACCAGCGAGCAATGGTAACGGAAGGTGGACTATAGAATAACTAAACTGATACCTAGTATTTTTGCTCATTTTGATCAGCTTGCGGGTTCAATTACAATAACAAAGCTATACTCTGATTTTTAATCTTAGACATTTTTTGTAAATAAATGGGAAACCAGAACAAAAAATATACGCTCAGGTAGTAGGTTACTAAATTTGCCCAAAAAAAAAAGGTAGGATTTTTTGCTAGCCAAAACCCAATAAAATATATAAAATCAGAATAATTTTAACGTATATAATAAAACAATATAATATAATATTTATTTTCGAACCAAAACACTGACACTTCAAAAGGTTAACAAAATTACAGATTAGCTTGACTAATTATTTAACAATACAATTATGTACCAACCTAATTTATTCAAGGAACGTAGTTTCTCATCTTATAAATAATATATGTTGTTTAGACTCATACAGACAGCAATACGTACTGACTAGTAGATGGTTAAAGATTGTAGGTAGCTGTGAGTCCAATGGCTAGGTAGGTATAGGTACATGTTGTAGTCTATCTGTCCAATTGTGGCATTAACAAACAAAAAAGTATATACAGGGTGTAAAAGGACAGTTTCCGAATACTGAAGATACCGGTAAAGCTATCTATATCATAGCTATATAAAATAGCGCGAGTTCACAGAGCACACCGGCGGCTGCGCGAGCTCAACGCTCCCAGTCAGCTGATCGACGCGCTGCGCCAATGTTTCTTAGGTGGTTTTCATTGTTTTTATTTATAAGCGTGTTTTTACTGATGTAAATTAGGGTTTTGTGTACCTTTTATGATGTTTCATTGAAACATATTTAAAGAAAACACGAAAAAAGCGGCCCAAAAGGGTGCACTTTTTTTTCGCTTTTTTCAGCTTAAATATTTTCAGCATCATGGTCTGAGTGCACTATTTCAGTTTTCGGGAGTAGTCTTTTTACACTCGTTATTATTGCGCAAATTGAGTTATTGACAAAGTTATATGAAATACTAGTTGCGCCCCGCGGTTTCACCCGCGTGAATAATGATGAAAATTGATGATGATGATGATGATGATGAAAAGTAGCCTATGTGTTAATCCAGGGCGTAAAGTATCTCCATTCCAAATTTCACTTAAATCCATTCAGTAGTTTTTACGTGAAAGAGTAACAAACATCCATACTCACAAACTTTCGCGTTTATAATATTAGTAGGATATAGTAGGAGTAGGATAGGATAAATAGTTTTCAGTAGTACATATTTTTAAGATACTGGTAGCACATATATATACACATACACACATAGTGGCATATCTTGACATTTCCTTGTTTACTAAAAATATCTAAGATTAAAAATCAGAATATAGTTAGTTTTTTTTTTATAAAATATCTTGCTTGTTAGGTATTCGTATTTCTTTAACTAAATATACTGTGTAAATAGCCTTGCTCAGACTTTAACAAGGCTACCTCAATTATTTATCCTTGTTTTCTTATAACATCCATACTCTTGTTACTGAAACTAGCAAGTTTCTGTGAAGCAACCGATCCATCATTAGATTCGTGATAGTTACCAAAGTTACTTATTCTGTTACTTGTATTCCGCAAAAGTTGGATAAATATTGTCAGTGGGCTTAGTACGAGTTTTTCCTGCAGCCTTTCGAAGTCCATTGCTGGACGAGGCCATCCCCATAAAATACCTACAATGCGGAAAATTACGGGTTTTTCACAGGCGTTTAAAATGGTGCTTTTAGCGTTGAAAATAGATGGCACTGCTCTGTTACGTAGCTGTCAAGTGTCAAAATAAAGTTAAATGTCAACATCAACAACGTGGATATATATTTTCGTTTAGTGGTATTTATTTTTGATTACTTATAAAAACACCACGAATTAGCGCACTCTCAAGAAGCAAACACAAACAGAATATCATGACTATAGCCACAGATTAGTTAGATAATAGCTTAGTACGCGTACAAAACAGATACATTTATAATCTTGTCAGCTAAAGTTGAGTCAGCGCCATCTATCGAACCAATTTGAACTACTTTTTATTTAATCGAAGTTGAAAAGCCCTCATTGCCCTAGTCACCATGGCACGCTTGGATTGGTGATTGCAGTATTCGTGTTGAATAGTTGAGTGTAATCCCCTGACAGCTTTTACGACATCCACTGGAGAAGGTAGAGGAGTCTATTCTTAGGACGGACACACCACAGACTACTTACTACTGCATGCTGTAAAAAGCCTTTTGTCTTATATGTCATTGCCAGAATTCACAAACTCATAATTACTAACAGACAGAAACAAATGGGAAGTTTTCAGGGAGGCAATTAAAAAGAAAAAATAGTTCTTAAAAATCCGGTAGATGGCGGTGACTCGACATGGTTCTGTCTTCTAAAGATTTTGCAAAAGCACCACAGTGAACAAACTATTTATGCAGAGAACTAAGAAGCATACGTAGCACTAACAAATATCAGAATTACAACAAAAACTTTTTACGCAGTTATTTCACCAACGAACGCGTACGTTCTTAAAAAAATGAGCGAGTGCTGAAGTCAGTGACACTGACAGTTGGGGTTGACCGACAAAATTTAGAGAACCAAATCTGGACGGGCACCATCTATGCATGGATTTAGAACTATTTTCTTTTAGCTGTCAGAAAACTTCCCGTTGATAATTTTTTGCTTATTCGAAACGAGACGTCGTCCATTTTTATTTTATTTCAATTTCTACTGTTTCAGTTATATCGGTTAATTTTGGTGGCATTTTAACCGATGTAGCTTATTTATAGAGCACGTAATAGTGAATTTAAATATAATTACGTGTCTTTTCACACGGGTGGAAAATTGTCAACGAACTTTCTAGTGAAACTGCCATCGTTTTACTAGAACTGACATGACTGAGACTTTGACGGCTTGACATAAATTTATCAAAATAATTACTTGTCATTGGCAAAAATTGAGGAAAGTTTTCCTCAACCAAATTAATAACATGTGTTCACAAAAATGTTGCCAGAAAATATCGTACAAGTCATGACCACATTATTTATTACTGACAACCAAATTATTAATGAACTCATTATAGCCTGAATACATATGGCTATACATTTAGGCATATGTAGGTTACTTTACTAATTTAAGAACACAAAGCGTGTGTATGTATGTTTGGCACTGACAGACGACTTATCGTGATAAGTTTGTCTAACAAACAACAGAAATAAGTTACAATTTCTATCCCTACGTTGCTACTGTTTTGTGAAAACTTTTTATAAAATTAGCGTTATAAATCGTAATGTATAGTCGGAACTTTTTGTACTTTTTTGCGTTTATTTAAAAAATTAGGAAGGCGATTACGTAATTCTGTTACTATTGATTTCAATCGATTTCAGTGTTGTTTCTATTTGAAATAACGTTTATGCAAAGACCTAATTTACGCAGTCTTGTTGCAAATAACCTTTGTAAGTGGGTAAAATGCGTGAATTGGTTAGTCGCAAGAGCGTCATTTCGAATAGAAATTGCATTGAAATCGATTGAAACCAAAATTAAATAGTATGTGTGGAATCCTACTATGCGATCATGACTATGTATGTGACTGTTGGGTGTTATGTTATGTATGGTGGCCCAAAAAGGTTTTCATGACCGATACCTATAATATAGTCGATATACCTTACTATTGAATGTATTTATTTGGGATCCAGTCCTATGTAGTAAGCGGCGCGTGTCCAATATCCGGTACACAAATTGCTGTCCCAAGCATGACGTGTATCAACGACATCGACTGGACAACGTATTTGTCCGTCTAGCTTTGGGACAATGTGATTTTTAACCGACTTCAAAAAAGGAGGAGGTTCTCAATTCGGTTGTTTTTTTAAATTTGTTACCTCGTAACTTCGGCATTTATAAACCGATTTGGATTTTTTTTTATTTGATACTCCAGATTGGTCCAATTTTCTTAAAACCTATTGTTTTTATACCAATGATATTGAGAACTCTTCAAATATTATAAGCATAGCGATTTTGGTATTTTCAGCAACAAGTTATTGTTTTTGTATACCTTTAGCAAAAACATGCAGATAGCCGAATTCAATGGCGGAAGTCGGTTTTTTTAATGAAAAGTTATTTGAAATCGTGTCTATTCGCAATATATCAGTTCGGGGCGAACTACTAGTTTTAGAAACTAATGCGAATGGTTTGTTCATTTTATTAAAATTCAATGGACTCTATTGCTTAACCTTACGGTGTGATGAAGAACCATCGTGTGGATTCAGGCATAAATAAAGCGTTCGCAAATGTGCTCTAATCCCAACCAAAAGCAGCTTAGCCTGAATCTGTAGGCATCAGAGAAACACCAAGAGATAGTAATAAAACCATTGGACCATGAATATATGCCTGAAGGAACCCCCGTCAAGAGCGTAATAAAATTAACGATCAAATACTTGGGATTGTTCGGTCAACATGCTCTGGGATAGTTTTAGAAAGGTTATTGAAAGGGATTGTATAGAAAAAGAGTAGTGACTCTGCTTAGGAAAATATTAGAAAAGACAGGCAATGCTTTTGGTAATGTACTAAAGGAGGCTTGCAAAAAATTGTTTCTATTCTTTTGAAGAATGTTTTGACATTTAAAATGCTATTGTACTTATGTATGCTGCGCCAAATTTTCTAACAATACATGTTAGCAAAACACATTATTGTTTGTAAAATACCAAAAACCTTTTAGGAGAAGATATTTGCTCATACCTTACTGCAAAGTCTAAGATAAAATTAGAAATAGTTTTGAAATTACCAAATTGATAACTTTTATAAACTAATTAGTCAGTGGCAATGGGCCATATATTACTCGCTTATATGCTATAAATGTTATGTGGATATGTTTGTCAGAAGTCTGCGCACTATCTAAAAATCTGCATATCACATGTAACCTGTAAGCTGTCTTATGTAACCTGTAAGATCTCTTGAAACATCTTGTCTTTGAACTGACCCGTAACTCGGTATGTCTCTTGTAGTACTGTTTATAGGTAGGAGAATACCATTGTTAGGATACACTTGACACATATCTGGTTACTTTGAACAGATCCCTTCCGATTGGACTTTGATATACATCATTATTTTTTAGGGTCTCTTTAAGTTCAAAAACAAACCCTTGAGTTGAGACATCCTTGTCTGTTCTTCGGTCTGTCCACAGCGTGTGTTCCTTTTTATTATCATTGTGATCGACTTTAAATTTCTACGAATTGATTTATCAATTCGATTTCTAAAAGTTTCTTTACTCTCACTCTTGTTTCCAATCGAAATAATCTCTACTTGATTCCCAATACGGAGGGTAGTCACTTGACTGCGCATATCGTTATTGCCACAAACTTACCTCGTGCCAAAAATATGATGGTCCATGATTGTAGTCAGTTTATAGCCTTAAATCAGGTTATAGATTAGGTTATATAAATAGGTATCTAAATTATGTTTTGCTCGCAAAACTCTGTAATAAAAAACTTTTATTTTTTAGTTATATTTAGTTAGTGTCTTAGTTGGTAAATTTGTAACCTTTTTCTTTTTACCTGCAATAGAAATAAGATAAATGCAACGAAATAGTGATTTTAGTTTGATATCAATGCACACTAAACGGATAAACCATAACAGAACCTGGGGGAGTATTGTCTAACGAACTGGTAATCGCTTTCAATTACGATTTCGCATTACATTGCGCCGCATGCAGTAGCTTACTGTTACAAGCAGACATAGTCAAAACATAAAGCGCAATGTACTGTAAAATCGGAATCGAAAGCGATTATCAGTTCGTTAGCCAATATGGGACCGGTCCCGTATTCTCTATCTAGCGACAGGTTTGCAACCGGCGTAAATTGTGCAATCAGGGCTGTCAAATCTAGCTTTTCTCATACAAAAGTTATCGTTTGACAGCCCTGATTGCACAATTTACACCTGTTGCAAACCAAAATAATAAAAGAAAAAAAATAGCCCTACAGACGAAGCAATGTAAGAAAGCTCCCCTCCTGGGCCAAGGATAATATAAAAGTCGCAGGAAGTTGATGGGACCCCTATGTCCAGCAGTGGACTCTCACATACTGATGATGATGATGATGATTTAAGTTTTAATACTACTTATACTTTGACTGCTATTTCAGGATTAGGATGAAAAAAGATTAAAATAAAATAAAATGGATAGAAACGATAAGCACTCAAAAATTAACGACAGTGGCATCAATCGCTTCGATAGTTTATGAAATTCCATAGTCCATTTTGTTTTTAATTACATGATAAATCGGAAACATAAAATAGCCCCCATAATGAAAGACATTGTTCCCGTAACACGTTATTAAAAAACCCTTGATTGTGATATGAATTTTTTATGGTTACGAGTCCATCGCTCTCCTTGGCATTTTCGATAGTTTTTCAATAATAACCTTTTCCTAGCCTACCTTCTTATTTATTTTGTAATTAAGTATGTTTGAACCAAATACAATGGAACGAATTTCAGCTTAAAACTGACCAAGGGATTAAATCACCTGAAGTTATCATTGGAAGTCTGTGGAAACAATTTTTGTTTGGAACTCTTATCAAATTCAAATGTATTTTATTCATTGAAATCAAAAGGATAATAAAACAGTCGTTTACGCACAACACAGGCTCTTATTACCACCCCATAAGTACTAAGTACACATAAGTATGTACAGGGTGCGGCGAAAAAGTATTGATACTATATAAATTGTCTATAACTGTTAGAAATAGCGTCCCCCTGTTATCTTAACAATAACTATTGCAACAGCAAACAAATGCAAATTTATAACACAATAACACATTTTGCATATTTATTACATATTTTTGTATAATTTGCGTTATAACTACATTACTAGTCTAATAATGTAGACTGATTAGAATGACAGCTGACATATTGTAAAATTGGAAGGTGCCAACTCGCGGATTCAAGCGAGTTTCAGATCCGCGAGATGACGAATGACTCATTTCACGTCATGATTTTTGTAATAACGTCTGGCAAATTACATTTATATGTCGCACAAAAATCACTGGTTTTCTGCATGTAAAACTACTATGAACAACTAGTGTTAATATAAATAACAAAAGTGTAATTGAACATTAAAAAGGAACCGCATTTAACGTGGTCGATATTCTGACGAGGAATACTTAAACTCAAACTTAACTTTTCAAAATGAAAAGTTTATGTTTAATCCAGATTTGAGTCTGTGTATTAAATTCATTAAAATTGGCCCAGCTGTTTAGACGTGAAACAACAAACAAATACACTGACGAGCAAAATAAAAAAGTCACTTGCGTGCCTTAAAAAATCCAAATATATCTCTTAAACCACACAAGTTAGCTTCATGAAGTAGAGTAGTTTAATTAGCAACAGAAACATGGTAGATAAGGTAACGACTCCTACTCAGTGTTTAACTAGTTTTGGCACAAATTAGACCACCAAGGTCACGCAAACCGAAAAAGAAACGCCTACATCAGCTTTATATCCAAAACTTCCATTTGACAATTAAGCTTGGACTAAAACTGGGCGCTACAAGTCATAATATTGCCATTTGGCGTGTCACAGTTGGAATGGCCTGTCCGGGGACAATTTAGCTTTCTAGTCTAATTCCTGAGGTCACTGTGATACTCCGTTTAATTAACTTGATTGGGGATACGATACTTGGACATGGGTATTTTTAGACGCAAAAGTATAATTAGTTGTTGGATGATTGTAAAAAGAGGATTCAATGTACCACTTAGGTGGCCCACTAGGGGCAAAAACAAGTAACTTCACAACAGGAGACAGAGAGTATTTTGTATAACTATAGACTATCTTAATCTATGGGTACAACCAAAAATTGTATTTATGATACAAACGGAGTCTAAAATAAGTGTCTCAAGACCTGGTATCTGAGTATCTGGAGGAGATGGGGAGAAAAAGTGACACTTTGGAAAATCCTACAAATATTAATGTAAAAGTTTGTAATGATGGATGGATGTTTCTCCTCTTTCACGGAAAAACTACTAAACGGATTTTGATGAAACTTTACAGTATTATAGCTTATCTTCTTCAAAAGCCTTTGGACGTACACTATTGGACGAAGCCTCCCCCATAGAATGCATTGGGGGATTTTCCATAATCACCACGCTGGGCAGATGGATTGGTGATCGTAGTTTGGTGTTGAGTACTCAGGTGGATGCTGCTGCCCATCCCCTGGGGTGTTCATTTACTATAACCACGAGAGGAGAAGGAGAGGTCTATTCTTAGGCCGGAGACACCACGGCACTAACAGATTATATCTTATACATCAGAATAACATAAAGGCTATAATTTATAATAGAGGGTCCACGTGGGCGGAGCTAATAGAGGTTCCAGGTGGGCGGAGCTAATAGAGGTTCCAGGTGGGCGACGCTAATAGAGTTTCCAGGTGGAGCCGCGAGCAAATACTAGTTATTATATAATTTTCCAATCGTAAGTATCAGGAACTAGGGGTACTGTGGCCAGGCACACCTCGGCAAATCGTAATATTGAATATAGTATTCTTATAAACCCATTTTGGTGGTCTTGAAGAGGCTTCTTTCATGTAGGTACTATTTTTCGAATTTTGAGTTCTAGGATATGCCAGTTTTATCAGAGTTTGAGATCACATAATATTGCGTACATACATTTTTGAGTGGAAAAATCTATTAGTGCGCAATTGTGTTTGAATTGTTAATGAACTATCTCAAAAATTACACTTTTGACACTTTTGGTATTCTACTAACTTCAATGGTTTTTCAATTGGATTATAATTATGATTATTCAGAAACAATCGTTTCAATTCAGTAGAACAATTTAGTACAATCACAAATTTAGCAGTCTACCATTTCTAATGACAATCGTAATTGAATTGTAAATGTATGATCTAAGAATGGTTTTTCCATTAAAAAAGTAGAATCGGCCCCCAGGATTTCAACCAGATCAGAAATAAGGTGCCCTCCCACTAGACCACCAGTAACTCAAGAAAGGAGGCGATTGATTAAGGAGTCATAACAGGATGTTATAAATAACTCAATTATAATATTAAATAGCCTCCAACCCCGCCATTAGCAATCTGGGTCATCAGGGTGGCAGAGAACACATGTTTTAAAACTGTGCAACAGCGCCAAGATATCGAACGAATAAGGCAAAACAAAATGAAAGTTTACACAAGCGATTTTTTTTCTAGCTTTGTCCTGACCTACTGTGATGAGTCAAAGGAGCTCTTGGTAACTCAGGTAAGACAATGGATATTGTACCCAAAGCACCACTATAGAAAACTAAGAAACTGGTAGAAAGGTATTTCCACAGACAATTAATATAACAATCTCAATCTCTATGTACGAGTTTTGATAGTTTTCGAAACTATATGAAGTTTCGTTTCCTGCCATACATTTACTTGCAGCGCCCCTAGCGAAAACGAGAATAAAACTAAGAACGCTGTCAGAAAATGTATGGAAGGAAACGAAACTTCATATAGGCTGCGTTTCCACCAAAGATGTGCGAGATAGATGAGTGGTGCGAAGATGCGTATAGGCTGTGGAACGATGTGAGTGTTTCCACTAGAGATGTGCTAGGCAGCTGAGCGGTGCAAAGATGCATAGCGACGCTGTGAAACGATGCGTAGATGAGCGGTGCGAGGATGTCTAGCGGGATCTTTTCAGCCTGACTGCTAGTAGTTTCTCGCTCACGTCCATCGTTTGTACACATCCCTCGCGCACATCTCTCACACACATCCCTCGCACACAGTCCTCACACACATCCCTCGCTTGTTTTGTACGTAAAAAAACCTCGCTCGCTAAGCCGTTTCCACCAGAGCTGCGCTGAGCGAGACTAGGTAAATGAAGTGATTCTAATTGGTTCTTAACAAACACATCCCTCGCTACGCATCCTCAATCATCTCTGGTGGAAACGCAGCCATAGTTTCGAAAACTATTAAAACTCGTTCTATAAGCCCCCTGTAATTTAGCCCCTGAATTCAGGTTAAAAGGTCTCGCAACACGTCGCCACATTCAAATCAGAGCTGAACGGAACGCAGTACACGTATCGCCTCCATAAAGATAAAACAACTTGGGGTTGCGCCACGCAATTATTTATTTCGAAGCGGTGAAGGTGGAGCGGATGTAATCTTTTAAAAAATACACCAACAGAAAGACAACCATCATCATCATCTTTATCAGCCCGTAGCAAGAGGTTGCGGGTTTGAATCCCGCTGCGGAACAAATGTTTGCATGATCTGCAAATATCAAAGTTTGGTTTGATATTTGCTCAAATTGGGCAAAATGTACGTTTGACCAATGAAACGTATCGTCAAAATATACGTTACGCCAATAGCTTTGCTTCTCTTCACCTCAAGGTACCTATTTAAAATATGACATAACTAGTTGCGCCCCGCGGTTTCACCCGCGTGAATAATGATGAAAATTGATGATGATCATGATGATGATGAAAAGTAGCCTATGTGTTAATCCAGGGCGTAAAGTATCTCCATTCCAAATTTCACTCAAATCCATTCAGTGGTTTTTACGTGAAAGAGTAACAAACATCCATCCATACTCACAAACTTTCGCGTTTTTAATATTAGTAGGAAGTAGATAAGATTTTAAAATATTCCTTGATACGTAACGGCATATGAAAAAGATGACATTATTGGTCCAGATTCTTCAGAATGGATACTCTAATGTCCTCAAAGATGACCTGAATGGCTTCTGGTTTGTAAACTTATGTTTGTACTAGTTGCGCCCCGCGGTTTCACCCGCGTGAATAATGATGAAAATTGATGATGATGAAAAGTAGCCTATGTGTTAATCCAGGGCGTATAGTATCTCCATTCCAAATTTCACTCAAATCCATTCAGTAGTTTTTACGTGAAAGAGTAACAAACATACTCACAAACTTTCGCGTTTTTTAATATTAGTAGGATGATGGAATACGGAACACGGAACACGTATCGCCCCATGAAGATAAAATAAGTAAGGGTTGCGAAGCGCAATTATTTATTGTGATGACGCGAAGTGGTGGGCGTGAAGCGAATTAGATGAAAAGTAACAAGGAGCCGCAGTCATCTACTGATTTCCGACCTTTGTAATATCGTCTGTCCATCGAGTAGAGCTCCATAATACTGCGTCTTTTGGTTCGTGGTCGCCACTCTTCAGTCGATCTTATTTGCCCCAACAGTTTTCGGGTCTACGAGCTATATGGCCTACCCGTTGTCACATTAACTTGCTTATTCTGAGAGTTAAGTCGGTGACCTTGGTTTTTCTATGGACTTCTTCGTTTCAGATTTTTTCACGAAGTGAAACTTTGGGCATATAGCTCCTTCTTAAGGCTATTGCGAGACATTTAGCTGATGTATGAGGCTATAAGTCAACAACTATGTCTCAGTGCCGTATTTCGTCACTGGCAACCTTTTGATCATCCTCTATCCTCTATCCTCTATCCCCTTCCTCTATATATATAAAAATCAATTGCTGTTCGTTTGTCTCGCAAAAACTCTAGAACGGCTGGGCGGATTTATTTGATTTTGGTTTTGTTGTGTTCATAATTGTCACGGAAAGGTTTAAATGTACCGGGACCACCGGGAACACCGGGATCACGCGAACGAAGTTGCGCGCGGGCAGCTAGTCGTGAAATAAAAGATAATAATATTTATATGACAAAAGACTGAATTGCCTTGAGAGCCTTTTAGACTAAAAACCGTTGAATAAGTAATTTAAGGATTTTGGAAAAGCGAAATACATCCAATAAGCACGAGAGATTATTAATTTAGTAGGTAAAGTAGGTACTTACTTGGAATATTACAAATACAGGTAATTTGGGTAACTCTAGGGTGTCTCTGAGTGTTTCACTAAATATTAAATAGCGTTTTCTGTTGAAAACTTATTTAACAATTTATAATATTACTAGTGGAATACCCGCGACTTCGTCCTCGTGGAATTTTTTCATTACAAACTTTTAAACCACGCTACAATCCCACAGGGAGGGGAAATTCGAAAAATTCATGTATTTGTACACCCTTAGACCATAAAAGAAATGTACCCTCCGAATTTCAGATCTCTTGTACTTACGGTTTAGGCTGTATTGAAAGTCAGTTAGTCATTCAAAGATTTTTTTTTTAATCCACACTTTGTATAACATTCATTTTTAACTTGAACTAAAACATACAAACTGGACCCTTGCTTTGAATAGATAATGCAGGACAACTTCGCTAGAGTTCATGATAATACTAAAGACGAAAAAATGGGCACTAGCTGCTACTGGGATTTCATTCCTACCTTCCTGTTCAATGTCTGAGTGTTGATGTTATGGTACCATGGTTCTCGTAGTCCCTGATACCTATCAGGGAATCCTAGAACTAGTACCAACTATTGGAACGCCAATACGTGTGGTGTTCTTTCCATATGAACTTCAATACCCCCTGTATTAACTACCAGAATTGGCGGCCAGGGCGTGAATTTCGAAAATTCCTTAGTGCACCCCTACACAAAAGAAATGTACCTACCCTCCAAATTTCAGGTCTCTATGACTTACAATTTTGGCTGTGCGTTGATAGTCAGTCAGTGAGTCAGTTAGTGAGTCAGTGAGTCAGTCAGTTAGTGAGTCAGTGAGTCAGTCAGTGAGTCAGTCAGTGGGCCAGTCAATCAGTTACGCAACGATTTTATATACCACACTGATCGACGAGAAGTCTCTGCTATTTTCCCAACTATCACTTAGAAATTCAATTTAGATATATTTTTGATCCTACATCGCTTTCTCTCTTCACTCGGCCCACAACTATAAGTGCCGGAAAAAAGCGAACGGTAAATTTGAGGTCGTAAATAACATTTACATCCTTATCTTTCGCCGTATATTTGCTTACATCACACCTGATTTAGTACCGTGTAAACTCCGTGCAATTAATATCTGAGCAGGAAATAAAGGAAAAGCCGGCAAATTGGGTTAACATTTGCGTACCTCTATGTCTCACAAGTGACTTAAATAAAATATGCACATAATTTATGAATTTATGTCCTTGCTTTTTCTGGTGACACCTTGTAGGTATGTCAAAAAAGTAAGCTGTGCACACTGAACGGATAATTGAAAGATGAAAGATAAAGATAATTTATTTGTTTTGAATATGGTAATTTTACATTGGTGGTCATAATTCACACATCCAACATACTCGTCCCATAAGTAAGTACTAGGTAGATACATCCATTATCATGTCATTATAATATTAAAAAATGAATAAATGCTGGACATTTCATACAACATTAACTAGCCCCAAGCTAAGCAGAGCTTGCGTTTTGGGTACTAGATAACTGATATACTTAATTCAATAATACATCGATAGATATTTTATATATTTTACACCCAGAACAATTATCTGCAGATCGTACAAATATTTATTCCGAGGCGGGAATCGAACCCGCAACCTCCTGCGTCGCAGGCGATCCTTCACCCGCCGCGCAACAGAGGTCGTCAAATAAATTAGTTGCAATAATAATAATCCATCGGTAATATTGAATGTCCCAAAACTTATAACTACTTGACGCGGACACTAGCAACTTCCCATGTATGTATATATTACTTGTTACCATAATAAGTAATAGGTATTCATTTATTTGTGCCGTGGTGTTTCCGGCCTAAGTATAGGCCACCTCCATTTCCTCCCGTGGATGTAGTAAAAGCTGAAGGGGGGCACAAGGGGATGGGCAGCAGCATCCACCTGGGGTACTTAACACCAAACTGCGATCACCAATCCGCTTGTCAAGCAATTCAATTCCATTCAATTCATTTATTTATCTTTTGGCACAATTCTAGGCACTTAGATATGTCAGACAGGAAATACATATTCGTTTATTAAATACACTCGAGAGCAATGAATCCGGGTCACTTAAAGAATCCTAAAAATCTCGGAAACTAAAAATGCTAGGTTAATGCAATAAATTGTATTTAATAGACAATGTAATACTCCTTAAATGAAGGTATTAAAACTTCTTAGTTATTGTAAAGTTATATCATAAAAAAATCAAATTTGAAAAAGGGCCACTTTCGAAGATGGAACTACGAAATTACAGCATTTGGTTTTGCTTTTGTTTGTAATCTGTCATTTATGTGGGTACATAAACCATGTTGATAGTGCTCTATATTCATTATTCAAGCTGAAATTATGTCGCTTACGCCTGAAGAATGCACCAGAATACTTACAATGCTGGAAACCGGCCGGAGTCAGCGCGATACAGCCAGGACTGTCGGTGTGTCGCTGTCAACAGTACAAAGAGTTCTCCGACGTTACGAAGAAACTGGTTCTAACCTACGCAGACCAGGAACGGGCAGAACCAGGTGTACCACAGCACGAGAAGACCGATACTTGGTGAACACCATGCTTCGAAATCGCTTTCTCACAGGAACTGAACTCACAAATCAGTTTCGACGCCTCGGAGGAAGTAACCCAAGTGCATGGACAGTAAGACGTCGGCTTGCTGAATCTAACTTAAAACCCCTTAGACCTGCAAACGGCCCTAAACTGGAGCGTGGGCATCGTATTTCAAGACTAAGATATGCCCAGAGCCACGTAAATTGGAGTATTGAAGATTGGTCAAAAGTTATGTTCTCCGACGAATCAAAATTTATGCTCTACAAGCACAATGGAAGACACAGAGTGTATCGAAGACCAGGGGAAAGATTCAAGCAAGCATGCATCGAAGAAAAAGTAGCCTACGGTGGTGGGTCTGTACTTGTGTGGGCCGGAATTTCTTCTGAAAGTCGCACAGAGCTGGTGATCATAGAAAACGGCTCTTTAACTAGCGTAAGATATGTGGAAGAAATCCTCAATGATCACGTTGGTCCATTTATGGTCAATTTAGGTGAGGATGCTATATTTATGCATGACAATGCCCGACCTCATACAGGTAGGATTGTGAATGACTACCTTCAAGAGATGAACATTACTCGTATGGAGTGGCCAGCGCGCAGCCCGGATATCAACCCGATCGAGCATGCTTGGGACGAGCTAGGCAGATGCGTAAAACAACGAAACCCTCCCCCAATCACGCTCCGTGAGCTCAAAATTGCTCTCACAGAGGAATAATAATAATAATAATAATAATAATAAATGCTGGACATTACACACAACATTATCTAGCCCCAAGCTAAGCAGAGCTTGGGAATAGGAATGGGAGAATATTCCCCAAAATCGTATAAGGAACTTGGTGTACAGCATGCCAAACCGCGTAAACGCAGTAATGGAAGCACGAGGAGGCAATACGAAGTATTAAAATTCAAGAAAATCGTAATAAAGTTCAAAAATTTCATGTTTCCTATTTTTGTTTTAAGGAGAGATCAGCAGTTTTTTTCTTTATGTAAGTTTGTGTTAATAAAATGTATGGTGACTCATATTTTTTTTACCTTCATTTAAGGAGTATTACATTGTCTATTAAATACAATTTATTGCATTAATCTATCATTTTTAGTTTCCGAGATTTTTAACATTCTTTAAGTGACCCGGATTCATTGCTCTCGAGTGTAGTTTACACTAATTACTATACCTATCTATTCATAATAGCCAATATTTTATATATTTTAACAAAAAATTATCAAAATCTAAATAAAATTATATAGTAAAATAAAATGTCAAACAATTAGAACGAGTCAAAACAAAACAGATTCTAAATTAATGTTACCAACAAACCAAGCGTCATCACCAAGCGTGGTGATTATGGCCAATCCCCCCATTGTTTTCAATGGGGGAGGCCTCATCCAGCAGTGGAAGTAACCAGGCTGGTAATGATGATTATGATGAGGTATTAATTGGAATTTTATAGTTAACCGTATATTTTTTGGATTTGAGCGGGTTAGGGGCTTTCCGTCATCAGACCATTATTCCACTAGATAGATTGAACAATCTTTTGTTAGTAGTAGAACTTCTTGTGAAGGAGTTCGTCCGGGGTAGTACTGCTACCGTACCTATTTCTGCCGCCAAGCAGTAGTGTTCGCATTGCTGTGTTTCGGTTTGAAGGGTACGGGTGCCGGTGAAATTACAGGCACATGGAACTTATCATCTTTATGTCTCAGGGTCGGCAGCGCGCTTGTGATGCCTTTGGTGTTGCATGCGTCCATAGGCTACGGTAACTGCTTTCCATCAGGTGGGCCGTATGCTTGTCTGCTTACCAAGAAACATATAAAAATCTGAGTCACGTTCACTCATCCTAAAGAAGACTCAAAAGTTTCGGAAAATTTTCGCTTTTAAGGAATGAATGATAAATAATTCACGAAAGTTTTTACAGTTATATATATTGGTCTACTTAATAAGTTTTTTAAAAGAATGAACCCTTGAAATTATAATTCATAATCCAGCATGCATATGTTTGCACTGAGACGTGATCGCTAACTATTGACCTTATACACAAGCTCAAGTCACGCAGCGGGCTATGGATAGAGCTATGCCAGAAGTTTCACTATTTGGTACTTGATTTACTTTGGTAGAATTAATGGATGAGTGACCGCTCAGAACGTTACTCTTTGAGAGTATTTTTCATTATTTGTAATATTTTTACCAATCAAAACATCATCCATGAATAAATACAATGTCTAAAGTCGGTTTTTATAGTTGAAAAATATCGTAGAAGATATTTACAACTTTATGTTAAACTCTCTGTACTTAACTTACCCAGCATTTGAGACGAAATTATATTCTGCAATAGTTTTGTATCTGCATATCTTCCCAAACATAAACCCGTACGGAAAGCATTACGAAAGCAATATCTCCTCGCTTAGCTCGCTAGAACACATACGCTCCCTATATAAACCGTCTCCACAGACACACAGTTTTATTGTTATTATTAGTAGATATTTCTGTATTCAGACATGCGGAGGCCATTTTCCAAAGTCCGCAAGAGGAATGGAATGGGCTTATTTATTTTATTGGAATTCCGAAGGAGATTCGCGGAGTATTCATATGAGCGGGCTTAAGTTAACGTTTATTTGGGATGCAGAACCACTTTCTATAATTGTATTAGTTTTTGCGAAGAGATTGGGTGGTTAGTACCTATTTTATAAACCTCATAATGAAACCTTAATTTAAAATACTTCACTGTTGTTTTTTTGTATTTAAAAAGGTTTAAATAGACGGTGTTTTTCAAAATTTCAGGCTACTCTTTTATATATATGGGACTTGTAGTCTTCAATTTTTTTATAAGCAATGTACCTACTTATTATCTTGACTTGAGCAATCTAAAGAAGTTTCTCTAGGAAATAATTTTAGTTTTTGTGCACAAAAAATATTGAACACTTTTTATCACAGGTCATAGTATAGACAGGCACTCGGTAGGTTGTTAGGTTTTTTTTTCAAAAACTATTTTATAGTATTTGTACACAAGAAAATTTCTAATCACAGGGCATAGTATAGAAAAATTACCAAAACATAATCTCAAAATAAGATTTAAAAAATATTATAAAAACTATGCATTTCCCAAACTTGCCCCATGCGGGGGGATTTCCTTCCCCTCCTCCACCCCTCCCTACCTTCAAATAATATTAAATATATGTACCCTTATATAAAGTCCCTCCACTTTCATAACAAACGGTACATTTAGAAAATGCTTCAAAAGTAAAAAAGAGACACGTGGTTATACTATTCCTCGTATCTATCCTAATAGGATGAAACAAATTACACGAGACACAACCTAAAAATATTGATCCTACCTCGCTACCGCGATGTATCTTCGGGTAGAGAGCTATCATACTCCAAAATAATCAAACAATTCCTTCAAAAAATATTATCTCACAGCAAATGTTGAAACATTACCATATTGCCTGCCAGTCAATCATCATAAATACAAGAACACTTGATTGACACAAAGATCCGAACATTTCGCGCAGAATTCGTTATCTGTCACGACAAAAGGCGGGAATCGTGTGGAGTATATTGATCAATTGAATCGGAAAATCGAAGAAATAATGTGACAAGTTAATTTTGAATTGTTTTTGTTATGATTCATAGGACTACAAAGAGAGCTGGTTGTAAAATACGTAGGTTTTAGGTAGATTCACAAGAGGTTCTATACAACATACTGCACGACGCACTGTAGGAAGTCTCTCTCTCGATGGACTGATGACGTTTTAAAAGTCACAGGAAGTCGGTGGATGGAGGCGGCTCAAGAACGTTTGGTGGACGTATATGACTGATGATTCACTCAATACATTTCATAACTAAAAATCACACTAATATTATAAATGCGAAAGTTTGTGAGTATGTTTGTTACTTCTTCATGCTCAAACGGCTAAACGGATTTGAGTGCAATTTAAAATATTTAAACCTTATACCCTGGGTTAACACATAGTCTACTTTTTATCATCACCATCATCATAAATTTTCATGATTGTTCACCGCGGAACGCAGCTAGTATAGAATAAATAAACAATGACCAAAACGAAACGACGGTTTTCCATAGCCAACTTTTTTACTTCAATTTTGTACTACAAAGTCACATAGAGAAGTACTCGTAAAACGAAGTGCACAAACATAGCTAATATACAGCCACTGTGCAAATGTAAACATACTTTAGTACGTAAACGTACAATAAGTACGTAGAAACGTACTTGTACGTTGCGTCATAAAGAGAGATCGTAATGTGGATAATGTTGTGTACTAGACGTTATTTTGTTTGGGCATGATCGTATGTTCGTATACCGTCTGATGTAAAAGTACAAAATGTGCCTTACCTGACCGAAAATTTCAAATTAGCTCATGACGACCCAAAGTTTTAGTGAGCTGGGAGTTATTGTAATTGTGCGAGTTGAAAATTAGACACGTATTTTTTTTTGCTGCCCAATCTTAACCTATTGGGAGAAATTGTCCTCCAAAGTAACTGAAAAGTGAAAAGGTTTTTTAGGAAAATATGAGTCTGAGCCGATACCTATAACAAAACACGTGCTCATTATATTTTCCCAAACATATAATCAAACCTGTAATTAACTACAAACTTGCTTAAGCACAGAAGTTAGAGCTTAGTCACTTTTCAATAGATACTTTGGAGGACAATTTCTACTAATAGTACAGTCAAATTAGGTGATTTTTTGCACAAGTGTGGAACTAATTAGATGTATAGTCATGAAAACTTTTCAAATTGTTTTGTATGGCTTAAAAATCACCTCTAATAATAAGCATCAGTAATTTCACCCTCCGGAACAGGGTGAAATAGGGTGAAAACCTTATAATATCCGTAACTTAATGGGGGAAATAGAAGTAGTCGGTGCAATTTGGCATATACTTTGAACCGTTATGATCTACATTTGCACCAAGTATTTTTTAAATCCGACATACGGAACATACAAAAAAAAATCATTTACAAAAAAAACTTTTTGTGGTTATTACGGCTCCGGGAAAATTAAGGTAGTCGGTGCAAATTGATAGACTTATCAGAAAAATGTTCGAAATACATCACCAGGTTTGGACCTTGGTGCGTCTCACGGAAGGCACTTTTCCATATTTTATTGTCGCTCTACTTCGGGGAAAATTAATGTAGTTCTGGAAATTGACTCAAACTTATCGGAAGTTTTATACTGGTATTTATTTACGGCAGATGCATTTGTTCAACACTGTGTTCCCTACATGCACGTGGTTTTTATTAAAATAATAATGCACTAAGACAGTCTCTCTATGCGTAATTTAACTTGCATCAATTAATTTCTTTCTATTTTAAAATTTACGGCCTTTTTAAGTTTATACCTAATATTTAAAAGGGTTCCGTAAGCGCCAGAAACGGTGCAAACTTAGGATAAGCTTCTTTTCGTGTCATCTAACGTTTCCATAAGACTACACGACTTAGGTCCACACTTTTTGCTAATTTGCCTGTACTATAATAGGAAGAGATTGGGTAGCTAAAAAAAATGTGTCTGTTATTTTAAACTACTCTCTAACATAGTATAACACAATAAATCAAATCGGAGTCGGGCAGTTGGGTGCGTTTCCTTGCCAGTTATACATATAACACCTTTAAAAATTGAGCGGTGTAGGTATACGATGTACATAATAAACAGAATAATATTATAGTTTTTTTTTTTTATATTCTGGACATTTCACACTACATTATCTAGCCCCAAGGTAAGCAGAGCTTGTGTTATGGGTACTAGATAACTGATATACTTAAAACAACCACATTACATAGATAGATATTTTTATTATACATATAAAAATACCCAGAACACCCTGAACAAATATCTGCAGATTGTACAAATATTTGTTCCGAGGCGGCAATCGAACCCGCAACCTCCTGCGTCGCAGTCGACCTTCGCCTGCCGCGCCACATAGGTCGTCAGATATAGGCAGGTACAACTTATATTCCGCCTTCAATTCAAAGGTATCACGAGCAAGAATGTGCTCTAAAAAAACGTAATGAAAATGTGAAGATATGTAGCCTTATTTTACTGGTAATTTCCCTAAAAAGCATTTGAAAAATATATCTCCAGTTCATTTCTACCTGTTTAAATTAAAATGTTGTTTACCTACTTGCTCTTATTGTGAAGCTAATCTGTCCTATTCGGGTATCAAAGCAATAAGACCCGTTTGAAGTATTTGTATTGGAAACGGAGTGGCCTACAGGAAATTTCATTGGAAGTAATTTCCGAATATTTGTTGAATTTCTCGGCTGTGTAGGTAAGGATATTGGTAGTGATGAGATATTTCGGCTTTTCAGTATGATTGTTTTTAAGGCCGAAATCAGCATGTTTAGCTACGCTATAGAAAGGTTATTGTAGAGTTGGCCCCTAAACTTTTGCTATGATGTTTCGGCTTGTTTTCGCTCAAGTACTGATTTGTACTCACGAGAGTGGTTCTTTCTTCATTATCATAATTTGATAGTTCGGAAATGTCAAGTCAAAGACAAAAAAAGTCTTTCATTAATTTAAATTACAAGTAAGGATAATTTTAAATTGTCTTATAAACTAAAATGACTCTAGTTCCAAGCGCCTTAAAAAAGAGTGTTGTTCATCACACTTTGAGAGACATCTTTCATTTTCAATATACGACTCTTATAAATTTCATAAATTTTCTTGGTCTAAATTACTGACTAAAATAATTCATCTAGTTTCACATAATATTGTTTTACCATATCAAAACCGCTATCTATGAATAATATATCGCTAAGTTATCCGTGGTTACCTTTGAGCTCGCTATCCTTCTTTGTCATGTAAACATCATAAAAGCCTTTGTACGTCGAAAGCCCTCGTACTTCATTCGCGATTATAACAATTCTAATGAAGTAATGAGGATTTTTGCCGTGCCGTGGTATGTCCGGCCTAAGAACAGATCCCTCCGTCACCTCCCAAATAAACAAGAAATCACCCCATTGTGTTCAATGGGGAAGGCCTCGTCCAGCAGTAGACGTAATCAGGCTGGTGATGGTGATGATGATGATGAACGAGGGTATTTGGTTAATTTTGCTATAGTTCTATTTAGTTATTATAAACAAAAGTTGGATACAATTAAGCTACCCTTCTAGCTTCTAGATAATACCCGACCCGTGAACACGCCCGAACCCATTTTTCTGATGTACTAGATTCTATGGAGGCGCGTAAACAGAAAACACCCAATAACACGTCAGGCTAATTTGCACGTCACCATAAAAACTAGTACCTACTAGTATTTGCAGTATATCTTTATAGCATTAATCAGCTTAACACTCGCAGAAAAGTTAAAGAGCTTCAAATAATAAAAATATGAATCAATGTTTATAAACAACCAAGCTTCAAGCCGAAACCTTTCGGATTCCGACCGAAAAGTTAACAGGTTCTTGCCAAATTGAGCCCGAAAGTATCGGCCCGTAAAACTCCAACACTATCCATGTATTCACCATAGCAAAACCACTATCCGTACATAATATCGATTTGGTATTCGTGTGTTCAAGAACCTCTGAGCTCGCTATCCTCGTCTGTCAACATCATGCAAAGCCGAGATATAGTTGCATATCATTTTAATTTGGTAGCAACGATTTTAAGACTGATCCCTATTTGATCGTGTAAACTTAGTTTAAAGTTTTAGTTTGAATGCCAAAAAAAAGGAAACTATTGCCAGACGGAACATAAAAACGTTGTTTCTGATTAACTTAAAAACTACAGAGCAATGCCTAGCGATGAGCTCTTATAGCGATTCAGTTCAAAACTATTCAGTACAAAATATCGGTTCGTCGTTGACATCCGTCATCACTGAATAACTTTAATCGCAGAAGTCTATAGACCTTCTGCTACTGTGCCTTTAAATATAGCTGCGGACATCACGGAACCGATATTTTGTACTGAATAGTTTTTGAACCGAATCGCTATAAGAGCTTATGGTAAGGCCTCTGATCTTCATATAATTTTGAAGATAAGATAAGACGTGTTATAGATATAATTATTAACAATTAACGAAAAATGATGTGAGTGTAGTTCAGTTGAAAATTCGATGAGGTGTACGTTTTTAAGGTTCCACCTTAAAAGCTTGTAACTGATGCAAATATCCATTTGCGTTTGCTACATAAAAGTAGTTTCCACTTGCTTTCCGCACCGTTGTACAAGGACCTACATTTTTTTAGTATTTGGCGTTGCACGCCTTGTAAGTATTTTTAACTTTTTTGCAATATGCAACGTTATACTCTTTCCAAGTCGTTAAAGCCTCGGTCAAGTCATGGTTTAGTAAAGCGGTAGCAATTTTACTAACACTATGGTGGACATTATTTCCATCCCTTTGAAAAGCCACGTAATACAATTTTATTTTATTTCACTACCTAATGTTGCAGCCGTCCATAGGCAGCGGTAACTATACTTGCGATCAGGTGGGACGTATGATTTTTTGCTTCAATATTAATTTAAACAAATTATAAAAAAAACTACACTTTTTCTTTTTACTTGATACATTGTTTAAAATGCCACCAAAACTACACGACAATAATAATAAATAACTTTTCATTTAAAAAAACCGACTTCCGCCATTGTATACGACTAAATATTTGGATGAAAAAAAATGATGAAAGAACCATAGTGGTGAAAGGATTATGATACTTTTTGAATGCAAATGCTTGGTTTGTTGCTGAAAATATCAAAATCACCATATGCATGCCTACAATATTTGAGGAGTTCCCTGAATTCCTCATGGATTCCATCACCAGAACTTGGATAAAAACAATACAAAATAAAATAAAAGTAGATGACTTCTTTTTTCGAAAAAGGCGGGAAGACCTTTGACAGTTAAACAATTGACAGTTGACTATTTGAATTACCAATAAAACCTATAAATACAATTTGATTTTATGAAAAAACGGGGCGCGTATTTTATAAAATAAATTAAACAGTAGTAATCCATTGGTAAACCACCAGTAGACCTATCAACTAACTAGGAGCTCAAATATTTATACCAATGAGCCTGCGTCTTTTGCTTCGTAATCCTTGCACGTCATCAATTACATACGCCACAATTAAAGGATATACGGGCCCTAATCCACGAGCGTAGATTGGCTGTCACTGCTCGTCTAAAGGAGGCATATAACTAGCTGATAAAAATAACGCGCACAACCGTTGCATAACTGAATTGAATATACATTTCATACATAACACCCAACAATCACATGCATAGTCCTGATCCCACACACACATGGGTACCAGGAACTGCGAGTACCATGGTACCATGGCAACACCCTCAGCCGGCTACTCGCCCACTGCGCCACGGAGGTCATCAAAATTGAATGTTCAACAATTAAGAGAACTATAAGGCTCTGCTTTCTAAGATATATTATATACCTCTGGCAAATGATTTATGTATGAAATTCATACATCGGCCACTTGGGCAAAACAATGGAACCGCCAAGAGGCCTTAATGTATGCAAAGTTCGTACCCAAACAGCTAAGCGAAGATAATATTCAAGTGTCCGTTGGACGGACAAAGCTAAATTAGCATAACACCTTACCGGGTGATCTATCTGCTTTGTATAAGCTTCTTAGTTTTCTCAGCGCATTAATTGCCTTTCTAATCTTGACTGGACAAGTGCTTGAATATTTTGGAAAGTGGCTAAGATTTTTTTTACTTTATTGACTAATCCCCCTTCATTTTTAGGGTTACCCATAAGGGTTAAACGGACCCTATTACTAAGGCTTCGCTGTCCGTCCGTCCGTCCGTCCGTCTGTCACCAGGCTTTATCTCATGAACCGTGATAGTTAGACAGTTGAAATTTTCACAAATGATGTTCTTCTGTTGCCGCTATAACAATAAATAATCAAAAAAAGAATATTATAAATATTTAAGGGGGCTTCCATACAAAAAACCGTGTTTTTTGCCGTTTTTATAGATCCGTCTGTCGCCAGGCTGTATCTCATGAACCGTGATAGTTAGATAGTTAAAATTTTTACAGATGATGTACTTTTATTGTCGCTAACAAATAGTAAAAAACAGAATAAAATAAATATTTAAGGTGGCTCCCATACAACAAACGTGATTTTTTTGCTCGTTCTTGCTCGATATTGATAACGGCAACAGGTAGACGCTTGAAATATACACAGAGTTATATTACTATAGATACTGGTACGGAACCCTTCGTGCGCGAGTCTGACTCGCACTTAACCGGTTATTTTACATGCAGGTATTTGAATTTGTATTGATTAGTGATTATTTAATTTGTGAAGATATGGCACAAAGCTACAAGCCATTAAAATGATATGAGCTCCGTCGCAAATCTGTGCAGAATCCATCATACAATCGCCTGGGGAACCTGTCATACTTTAGGATGGGCGGGACACCACTCGCGTGTCAAAACGTCAATGACCGTCATCCGTTCTATCTCGAATCGGCATTAAATTTGAATTACACACTGCTGCGGAAGACCTATCTCGAATCATCATCATCACCAGCCCTGTTTACGTCAACTGCTAGACGAGGCCTCCAGCGGTGGACCATTGAATACAATGGGATTTGCTATAATCACCACGCTTGGCAGGCGGATTGATAATCGCAGTTTGGTTTAAGTACCCAGGTGGATGCTGCTGTCCATCCCCCGGTGTAATCCATTATGTAAGGCTTTTATTACATCCACGGGAGGAAATGGAGGAGTCTATTCATAAGCCGGACACACCACAGCACTCACGATCTCGCATTTTTATGCTACTGGCATAACATCTTATACAACCTGTTGTGTTGTACACTTGCCATATTTACGGATTTTTATACTGCTGACACCGATTAAAAATCAGTAAAAAAAAATAGCTGAAAAATTACATAGTTAGTAAAAAATTTGCCCTTTAAAAATACCCACCCGTGTTTACATTCACCGCACAAAATCAACCCCTGTGGCACGAGCCGCGTGGCGTGATTTCCGCAGCGTCCTTTGACTTCTACGTTCTTTGGAGTCTATTCTCAAATTTTACCAGGGGTTTATTCTTGTATGACCTAAGATTGTTTTCATAAAAAAATCGGTGATAGTTATCCGTAGGATTTTGATTTTATTTTTAGATCATTACGTATGCATTATATCACGCGCTCTTCAAGTATGGCAAGTGTACAAAACAACATATTGTATATGACTTCATAAGATGTTGAACTTTTTTCATGTTTTTTAATTTGTTATTATTTATTATATCGACAAAAACGTATACTTAAAAGAATAATAATAAACTAGCACTAGGTCTTTTGATTTATATGCAATAAAATACAAAACATCTAATAAAAGATTTTTGTTACTCGAATACTTCTGACTGCTATTGCGAATGGCTGGGTATCGGAGACAATCTGCCCTCTAGGGCATAAGTGCAAAGAATACTAAAACGTACAAAAATGTGGTTTTTCGTAAAAACTCATACTGTGATATTAGAACAGATATCAAAATCCAAAGCAAATCTTCAGATATTCATATATGCACTTAGTGTATATGCACAGAGATACCACAGATACCCCACAGCCACAAGACGAAAGTCATGTGCCATTAAGCCATTAAATGACTTACGGCACTGAAACATGGTCGCTAACTATTGGCCTCATATTACATAAGCTCAAAGTCGCGCAGCGGGCTGTGGAGAAAGCTATGCTCGGAGTTTATTTATTTAATATAATATTTATTAATTTTTGATGATGAAGTGTAGCTAATTATGTGCTGTTTAACAGGTATGGAACAAAACTTAGGTGGTTTTCATATTTTTATCGTCACAACGCCTACATTATTATGGATAAGTGAAAATCGTGTCGGCTGTCTATACACATTTATCACCATTAGTGGTAAATTTTTAACCGACTTCCCAAAAAAGGAGGAGGTTCTCAATTCAGTTGTATATATATTTTTTTTTGTATGTTTTTTACCGCATATCTCCGGCGTTTATGAACCGATTTGAAAAATTCTTTTTTTATTTCAATAGATATACTTCCTGATTGGTCCCATTTTTTTCAGAATGCAGTTCTGATGATGGGATCCATGAGGAATTGAGGGAACTCCTCAAATATTGTAGGCATACATATGGCGATTTTGATATTTTCAGCAACAAACCAAGCATTTGCATTCAAAAAGTATCATAATCCTTTCACCACTATGGTTCTTTCATCATTTTTTTTCATTTAAATATTTAGTCGAATACAATGGCGGAAGTCGGTTTTTTAAATGAAAAGTTATCTAATTTATCGGTTCTATGTACAGTCAACAAAAATATTTTGTTTGTTTTTGCTTATTTTTGCCAAGATCCCATAAAGAAACTTCATTTCTTCACCTAAACTACATCTTTCCACCGGTTCTTTTCTTAGTAACCCTGCATTAGGTCAGTGACCAACTTATGGTATTAATTATTTACCAAAATCATTACATTCGCAGACCAACCATTACCAAATTTCACTTTCATTTTCACTTTTATTTGTTTTGTGTAAGTTATTTACTTAAAATGTATTTATTGTATTAACAGTGTACCGAATCTATGTGTAACAATTACTTGGGTATCTGCAAACTAAAAAAATATATCTAGCTGAATGCCTGCGACTTTGTTTGCGTGGAGATTTTTCAATAAAAACTTTAACGCGGGGTGTTAGGGGTAACCCCTTTAGGAGATGAATTCCGGAAATTCCTTTCTTAGAACACCTATAAACCACAAAAGGAATGTACCTTCTAAATTTCAGGCTTTTGGGACTTACTGTTTAGGCTGTACGTTCATAGTCAGTGAGTGAGTTAGCCACATGCAACGATTTTATATACGAATATCGATAAGCACTCTACTTAGCGATCGCATCGTCACATACCGTCAGTTGAATTGGTTGCTAAACGATTGCTTAAAACAAAAACAAATACGTAGTCAGACAAAAAAGCATTCCAAATTATATGTCTCAACAAATTCTCAGACAATTCTATGACGATCTTTGAATGTCATTAAATACTTTTAGTACAGTCAAATTAGGTGATTTTTTGCACAAGTGTGGAACTAATTAGATGTAGTCATGAAAACTTTTCTAATTGTTTTGTATGGCTTAAAAATCACCTCTAATAATAAGCATTAGTAATTTCACCCTCCGGAACAGGGTGAAATAGGGTGAAAACCTTATAATATCCGTAACTTAATGGGGGAAATAGAAGTAGTCGGTGCAATTTGGCATATACTTTAAACCGTTATGATCTACATTTGCCCCGAGTATTTTTTAAATCCGACATACGGATCATACAAAAAAAATCATTTACAAAAAAAACTTTTTGTGGTTATTACGGCTCCGGGAAAATTAAGGTAGTCGGGGCAAATTGATAGACTTATTAGAAAAATGTTCGAAATACATTACCAGGTTAGGACCTTGATGCGTCTCACGGAAGGCACTTTTCCATATTTTATTGTCGCTCTACTTCGGGGAAAATTAATGTAGTTCTGGAAATTGACTTAAACTTATTCATTTAATTAGTACAACATCCGTTCCGTAAGCGCCAGAAACGGTGCAAACTTAGGATAATCTTCTTTTCGTGTCATCTAACGTTTCCATAAGAATACACGACTTAGGTCCACACTTTTTGCTAATTTGCCTGTACTAACCAATCTACCTAGGTGTAAGATAGAAAGAGGCAAAAGTAGATTAAAAAAAATACAATTGAATTGAGCACCTCCTCCTTTTTTTAAGTCGGTTAAAAATATGAAAATATGGAAACGTTTAGGATGCTGTAAATTTTATTGAATTTAGAGAATGCTGCACAAAATCACTGACTTCATAAATCCAAGTGATTTTCAAATATTCATAATGACTAATGCTTGTAATATATGCTGTTTCACTAAGCTTAGTATCGCAAAGTTACACCTTCATAAACAACATCATCAGATACTCAGATTTTACCAGGATTATACAGGATTATACAGGATTACACCTCAAGATTTTACTACAAATACGAACCTAAAGAATCGGTATGGGATATTTTGGTAAGCCAAAGTTATTACTATAAGGGAAATTCCCATAGCAAAAGCTGTACCCTTTAGACTAAAAAGGATATAATACTAAAACCAATATACCAATTTTCATATTCTCAAACTATTCCATCTGCCATCTGTATGCCAATCGGGCATCAGAATTCAAAGCGGAGATTATAGAACATGCACCCTAGGGCATAAGCGCAATGAATACTGAAAAGCAAAGGAAAAATACATTAAAAATAGGATTGGTCATACGTTCCCTTTGATTAAAACTAGTAAGAAGGCTGTATTTGAACTGGGACGTCGGATAATCTTATATGAACTTATTTTGTCAAAGGCAAATTGTAAAAACGTAAATGTATCCAGAATATGTTTGGCAATTTTCATTGGTATAAAATTGGTCCTGGCTGCTGGCTTATTGACCAAGCGAAGCGAGGTCTCTGTTTGTCTAAGTCAAGCAGTAAGTTATTACAGTTACCACATTAAATGGCTGACATTAACTAAAAATAAACCCATGACAAAACCAAACTGCTGTTGTGTAAACATATTAAGCCTATTTGTAATAATGGTAAGTGTGTTTGTTTGTCCAATAAAGAGATGACCTAGATACATATTTATTAAATACTTTAATGGCATAATATGTCAATACTATACTTTAGTGGTAATCTTACCTGAGTGTTTTGAAATAGCTTAATCTATCAATACCTACTTACATAATTTATCAATTTACCAAAAAATACCCGAAAATTTTCCGTACAATTATTTGTAATGTGTTTAATGTTTATTTACCATGGTGTGTCCAGACTAATAATATATCCCTCCGTCTCCTCTAGTGGATGTGGTAAAAGCCAACTAAGGGATTACACCAGGGGATGGACAGCAGTATTCTCCAGAGTACTCACCAATCCGCGTGGTAATTATGGCATATCCACCCCCCATTGCATTTTATGGAGGAGGCTTCGTCATGAGTCCGAACACTGCCAGGCTACTATTAATCATCGACGAGTTCCGTTATCCAACTTCTGACTCCATCATCAGATCAGCTCGAGTTTACCATAATATTATATTGTCATTAGAATTTGACAGGTAAACAAAGTTTCAGCTCAATCGGTTGAGTGGAACTTTTCCATATTCAGTTTCAAGATTTGACCCAAAAAATAAACAGGGCAAGCTAAAAGTAAAAAAAAACTGTCCAAGTTTTACTACTTGTCAAGTATTAATGTCAAAATATGTGTGAAAGCAGTAAAGTAAGCTGCAACCGCTAGTAAAGCCAACATAAAATAACCCCACCGGTACAATATTTCGTTATAATTGACGGCGCGCGCAGGAAACTGTTAATGCCTTAATACGATACACACAGTCGCCTAGAACTGCCAACTTAGAAATAGAAATATGTAACTTGTTCGCGAACTAGCTCGTTAGTCGTTATTGCTGGCGTGCCAGCTGGTCTGTTAAGAGTGGATTTTATGTGGTAAGTTAATTGAGAACTTTGTCGAGTTTGGAACGGTTCGTATAACAAATAAAATATTAAATATCACTGAATATGATGAAATACAATATGAATGCATTGAAAACTATACAATGTTGGTATTATAGTGCAGATTAGATATAAATTGTACTTATATGTTATAAAAAAAAAGTGTTAAATCAAAAAGGTATTTTTTTATCTTTTATCATCATCATCATCATAATAATATAACATAACACCCAACAGTCGCATACGTAGTCTTGATCCCACACTAGGATTCCCTGTGTCGTGGGTATCAGGAACTACGAGTCCGTTTTAGAATCGCTTTTGACCCACGACACAAGCGTGGGTATCAGCAAGGCGATTCTAAAACGTCGGAAATGTTTCCGATCGGATTCGTTTTTCATTTCGATGTGGTAAGTAACTAAAACAATTTTCTACCAATTTTCTCAAGTAAAACACAGTAATATACAATATTTATTGTTTTTACTGTGTTTTACTGGACAAAATTGTTTTAGTTACTTACCACATCGAAATGAAAAACTAACGAATCCGATTGAAAACGTTTTTCCGACGTTTCAGAATGGCCCTGCAGGAATTAAGAGTACCATGGTACTATACAACCCACACCCGGAACAAATATTTGCAGATCATGCAAATATTTGTCCTGTACCGAGAATCGAACCGGCACCTGTTGCGTCTCAGCTGGCTACTCGCCCACCGTACCACGGAGGGTATTGGTTCCCCAATGGATATCAAATCTTAAATCCTTTAATTACCTGGCAGAAATTGTTTTTAGCGATAAGGCCGCATATTTTATTGCCATTAAGTTTAAAATTATTGGTGATAAAAAAACTATCTATCTAACAACTTCAGTGGTGCGGCGGGAGAGTAACGAGCTGAGATGCGAGAGGTTGTGGGTTCGTTTCCCGCTGCGAGACAAATATTTGTATGATCTGCAAATATTTGTTTCAGGTCTGGGTGTCATGGTACCATGGTACTCGTAGTTCCTGATGCACGACACAGGGCATCCTAGTGTGGGATCAGGATTATGTATGTGACTGTTGGGAGTTAGGTTATGTTAAATAAAAAAATAAAAAAGAAACCGGCAAAAATAAACTCGGTGAAAATGTATGCTTTACTTTGTCACTCTGTGTAATTCTAAAAGAAATATGGACATTTTGTTTACGGCTTCAGCAGGTAACCGTCCAATATGAATAAAAGAAAATTCATTCCACTGTTTAAATATACCACAGCGAGTATTTATGATAAGATTATAATATAACTGCATTCGTTGAAGGGTTAAATCAGAATGAATACATCCCGAACTCTTTATTAATGACTTTTGTGTTCTTTATTTATTTATTTTAGTAAAAAATTGTGATAATGTGCTGTTAATGATTTGACCGCCATTCCATACATCTATCACTTACAATACATGTAATTTCTCCATATTATCTTCTTCGTGTCATTTAAGTACCTGGGGTGCGATTTTTGAATGTCACTGTCACTAAACGTCTTCAAAAAGGCCGCAAATCACCGTTTTCATGAGATTTATTGGATGAGGCACTTGTATATTTATCATAGGTATATAAAATTTATATACCTATGATATTTATCATAGGTATATAAATTTTATTCATCAATGTGTTTCAGATGTATAGAAATCGTGGAATAAACGTCAATTTTACTGACATAAATAACTGATAAATATTATGTATTTATTTCTAAGTGAAAGGCTCATCGACTATTATCTTGTCATATCTAGCCTTCTTTATCCTGAGTGGTCTTATCCAGCTCAGCCTAGATTTAAAGGAAGTGATCTCTCATACGATCATCTCAGTCGTTGCTGGTCCGGTCGGGTTGTAAAAAGCATCTTGAAGATTATTTAACTTTAAAAATTTTGTAGTGACGATCGAAAGCGTCTTTTCTACCTGCCGTGCTCTTTAAATCTTGGGTTCAAATTGTCAATGCACCTTTTGGAAAGGTTACTAGTAAACCTTTTGGCGAAAAAGCGAAAAACGTAAGAACCCTACAACTTGGCTGTAAAGTGGTGGCTTTAGAGTTTCGTGTTCAAAGAGTGCAAATAAAACCCTTGAAAATAAAGCCCGACATTCGATCACGTTGTCAGCCTATTTATTTGAATTTTGTAGAATCTGGTGGTGTTGTGGTAAAAACCCCAACTGAATTTATTTCGCTGATAACTTATCTAAATTTCCAGAAAGAATAATACATGTACTTATTGACAAAATTTCAAATTAAATTTTGAATTAGATTATTCGTATCAGTATACTGGTTGAAAGCCGTGAATCGTTTTTCTGAGAGGGTGCTTCTGACTGTACATTGGGAGCGATACCTACCTAGCTACACACCGGTCGATCATTCACCATCATCATGATGGATGTATTATGCTGTGCTATGTTAATTGAACGAGCGAAGCGAGTTCTCTGAGTCAAGTTGGAAGAATCGGCGTTTGTATGTATGTGTGTATGTATGTATGTATGTTTGTCCGATGAAAACTTCCAAACCGTTAATCCGATCTTCATGAAATTTGGTATGAGGGTAGATAGTATTGGTACAATTTGTAGGTAAGGTTATGAGCTATATCGGTCAGGGGGTTGCTGAGATATTGGGGTCCAAGAGGGAGTAAAAAAAATAAAAGTGAGACAGTCAGATCAAGTGGGGTGTCTAATGAAAGCGCTTTGGTTGGACATTTCAAAACTGTTATTAATAAGTATTTAGCTTTAGTAGTTTTTGAGATATTAGGGAAAATAAAAAACGTAAAAATCAAAAATTATAGGGTACTTCCAGCAATCCCACAATGCTGAAATTTGGTATGCTTGTGGCTTTTGTGTCACAACTACAGGGAAAAGTCTGAAACTGAAGAATTTAGAAACTTGTACTCCATAAAACAGAGACCAATATAACATCCATTGTTGACCTCCCATTTCTAGGAATTTGAATGACGCTGGAGTTCTATGTTTCACGTCAAAAGAACGTTATCACTTAATTCGTCAGGTACTTGGTATAGGTACTAACAGGTATGTAGTATTACGCCCCGTTGCTTAGCCCTATTCAAAGGTTATTTCGATGATGTGTAGGAAATTAGAGTTCTTACTGATAGATCCTGTACTGTACTGGTAGACCTCGAGGTGAAAATTTTCAAAAATAATAATAGAATAACTTTTCATTTAAAAAACTGACTTCCGCCATTGTATTCGACAAAATATTTGGAGGAAAAAAAAATTATGAAAGAACCATAGTGGTGAAAGGATTATTCTACTTTTTGAATGCAAATGCTTGGTTTGTTGCTGAAAATATCAAAATCGCCATATGTATGCCTACAATATTTGAGGAGTTCCCTCAATTCCTCATGGATTCCATCATCAGAACTGGACTCTGAAAAAAATGGGACCAATCTGGAAACATATCTATTCAAATAAAAAAAGAATTTTCCAAATCGGTTCATAAACGCCGGAGATATGCGGTAAAAAACATTAATAAAAAAAAAAAAAAAAAAAAACTACCGAATTGAGTACCTCCTCCTTTTTTGGGAAGTCGGTTAAAAATGGATATTACTTGGTTAAGTAGTCGGGCTGATAAAGGTGTTATCGCGAGGTCTCAGTTCGGGGCGAACCACTAGTTATTGTCAAACTTACAATGCATACGCATTTAATATCAGTAGTATTTATATTGTAAAAAAACTTACTTAACTTTACTTGTGATCTCTGACTGTGTATGCATATATAAAATCTTGTTATTTTGATTTGTATAATTTCATAAGTCCTCGATCCTTACCAGTTATCACTTGCTCAATATGGTTACTTATTTAGATGTGCGCACATAATTATGTTTATGTTGCTACCAAGTTCAAAACAATAATTTTGGTATCTCTTATTTTTATTTGTGGATGTATTTCATGTGTTTTGTGCGTATAAATAAAAAAATAAAAAGCTGTGGTGCAGAAAGAAAAGAGGAACTCTGCGCAATCATGGCCATTATGTGACTGATCTGATCATTATGTAATGTGAGGAGGATTCCCGTAAAAGAACCAAGATCACCGACATAGCACTCAGAATAAGCAAGTTAAAATGGCAATGGGCTGACCATATAGCTCGCAGAACCGACAAAGGTTCTCAAGTGGCAACCACAAACCGGCTGACGCAGTGTAGGAAAGCCCCCTTCTCGATAGACTGATGACATTTTTAAGGTCCCAAGAAGTCGGTGGATGGCGGTGGCTCATTCCACGAGAAGCTATGTCCTGGACTTCTTCAGACGGATGATTTTGATGATGTGACTGATTGCAAATGGATATTCATTTTGAATCAGTTGCACCGTCAATAGTATGATTCTAGATAATAAAGAAAAATACCATGAATCCATAAAGCAACGTCAAGTTAAATTAAATCCAGTAACATCTGAAGATTTTCTCGGTGTTCTATGGGGAATACACTAATCATTAGTGTATTCACCACAGAGTGACATTATGTCAACCCATTAGTGTCATTAGTTTCACTAATGGGTTGAAATTGTGTTTCCAAATGAATCGCTGGAATTTATTTTAATTCAAAGTTATTTATTGTAACACAATGTAAAAATAACTAAAATATACTTGCAGGATATTTTTTGGAAACGGGTTATTAAGGGGCTATCCTAAACAAGTAAATTGACCTCTGTGGCGAAGCGGGTGAGTAGCCGGCTAAGAAGCAAGAGGTGCGGGTTCGATTCGGACAAATTATTTGCAAGTATTTGTTCCGGATCTGGGTGTTATGGTCCCAGGGTACTCGTAGTTCCTGATATCCACGACACAGGAAATCCTAGTGTGGGATCAAGACTATGTATGTTACTGTTGGCTGTTATGTTATGTGTGTTAAAAATGTTGAAAAAACTCACACCCCCGATTTTGATAAAAACATAAAATGCATTCAAAGATTTTGGAAAATATTATACACGCTTCGGGAATCAAACCTACTCTTTTTTGAATAAAAATCGTTAATTGTTTTATTACGGGAATCGATAGTGTAGCTTTTTCTGTAAAAACTCATTTCTTAATTTATTTATTTATTTATTCTTTATCCCCCAACGGTTGTTAGTTCTGCGAGCTATATACATGACCTACCCATTGCCACTTCCAATTGTAAATGACATTATACACATGTATCCGCATTTGAAACTTTACAGACCAAGAATCTCCCAAAGGTTTCTCCAGAAACAAACCACATAAATATTTAAATACCCAAATAGCTTATGACAACGTCTGCACGTGATATTTGCAATCGGAGCTGAAGTTGAACAAATTCAATTTAAAATTCTATGCTGCATCATGAAGTTCTAGATTGCTTGAGCGTTCTGTCACAGTATAATACAGACAGTGGGTAATTATTCAGAATGAGGGGTTTTCACGGCCGTTTCATATCATGCTTTCAGCGTTGAAAATAGATGGCGCTGCTTTGTTACGTAAATGTTAAGTGTCAAAATAAAGTTAAGTGTCAACATCAATAACGTAGATATATTTTCGTTTCGTGGTATTTATTTTTGCTTACTTCTAAAAACATCACGAAATCATTAGCGCACACTCAAGAAGCAGACACAAACAGAATATCATGACTAATAGCCACAGACTAGTTAGATAATAGCTTAGTACGCGTACACCACAGATAATACATTTGACAATCTTGGCATTTACAGTTGAGTCAGCGCCATCTATCGAAACAATTTGAACTACTTTTTTTTTTTAATCGAAGTTGAAAAGCCCTCATTGTAAAGAAAAAAACCTTGCAATAGGTATGTAGCTATTTTTTTGACGGGAAAATGTCAGAGGGAGAAGTTTTTAACAAACAATTGACACGGACGTCTGAGGCCCAATTCTTTAATTTAAAAACATTCAATTCGCAGTATAATCTCGTCTCAGTCGCACTGTCAGCTGTCACCTATATAGTTACTATTACTTAATCTTAGCATGTATACGCGAAGATTAAGTAATAGTTAATATACGAGACAGTGCGACTGACACGAGATTATATTGTGACTGGAATGTTTCAAAGTTAGTGAATTGGGCCTCTGGTGTAGTGTAGTGTGGATTTTTGTATCGCGACACCGATAAGCGCCCCTAGCGTACACTCTGTGAACTTCATTTTCCATACAAAAATCCATGTTACACTACACCATACGTCCGTGTCAATTGCTTGTCAAAACTCAGAATAAGCTCTCAGAATGTTCGTGTAGCGAGGTCGCGTTTCCAGATAAGAGTAATGTTGAGTGAGACTAGCTCAGGATCGTGAAATGGCACAAACATTGATGATGATGGTGATGAAGTCACGTAAGATTTCAACCCGTACAAATTACATCGTACACAATAACACAAAAATTATTTTTTTTAACTAAGGTAAGCGTGCGCTCGATAGATATTTTTACATAGATATTTTCACGCTAAAAAAATAAAAAATAATGTAAAAATTAAGTAGGTTGAGAAAGTGGCAGTTCTCACACTACTTATTTTTTACAACTGTCGATAAATTTTATATACTTAGCTACTAATAAAAAATAATAACATTTATACATTAATATAATATTTTATTTTATAATTTTTTATTTTTTTTTACTCAGCGCACTTGTTGTGCTACTAATAAACGTGTTATGAAATAGTTATACCGTGTTTTGATTTATGATCGAATTTGAAACATCTTATTAATGCTTAAGACAAAAGACTGTGTAAAGACTGTTCCAAAGAAAATTCGATTATTAGAATATTATCTGTTTACCTCGTCTCCGCTTTATAACGGTCGCCACCTCGATGTTAGTACATGTTAACTCAAGTTTAACTACTCTTCTTTCTCCTCTGTGTATCTACTTAGGTTTTTAGTGCACCCTTCCGGCTATTTCTGCCCGACTACGAATTGAAAAGAAGGTAGCTAAGTAGGTAGTGAATGTATAATGCTTTATGTAACTGCATGTTTACATAATTATGTGGGGTTTCTGTTATAGGGGACGTTTACATAGCTACTCATTTTATGATTAGGATTTATAATACAAATAACACGCAATAGTCACATAATCCTGCTCTCACACAAGGGTTCCCTGTATCGTGGGTATCAGGAACTACGAGTGCCATTATGGCTCCACAACACCTAGACCCGAAACAAATATATGTAGATCTTAGTAATTAAATAAATAAATAAATAAATAATGCTGGACATTTCACACAACATTATCTAGCCCCAAGCTAAGCAGAGCTTGTGTTATGGCAACTAGATAACTGATATACGTAATATAATACATTACATAGATAGATATTTTTATTATACATAGAAAATACCCAGAACACCCGGAACAATTATCTGCCGATCGCACAAATATTTGTTCCGAGGCGGGGATCGAACCCGCAACCTCCTGCGTCGCAGGCGAACCTTCGCCCACCGCGCCACAGAGGTCGTCAATTGTTTCGCAGCGGGAATCGAACCGGCACCGCTCACATCGCACCCCAACATAGCTACCTTATATAATGATTCAAAATAGTCTCTGTGATTATAATTAGTTTAACACTATTTTACCAATATTTTTTTTGTTTTCTAGCTTTAGATAGCTATATTTGATCCATCTATAATTCAATATAAGTTACCCTTGTTACTTCCCATACAAAATCACAACATTGCTATCAACATAATTGTACATTGAACATTGGTAACACCTATGATTTTTTGAAAATTACAGTTGATCATATATTTTGACATCGACCAATCCTGATTATTCGCTATGATCTAAGAAATTCCTTGTCAATATCGGTTCGTCGTTGACTTTCCCCATCATTGATTAACTTTAATCGCAGACGTCTATAGACCTTCTTGCGACTGTGCTTTTAAATATAGCTGCGGACATCACTGCATATCATAAAGCCGCGTGGCCTGATGTCGCTCTGCCCCTCGACTGCTAAAATGGAAATTTGCAATATCTGTACTTACCTATTTACATGTTTGTGTTAGATTATTATTTATTTATAACAAGCGTAGCGTGTGCTGTCTTGCATATTTTTGCTGATGTTTATATTTACTTTTGACCTACTTCCTAAGGTTTTTAAGTTCTCATTTACTATGTATCAGCAACTCCTTGCTCCGAGGCACCACACAGGCGCTTCACACCTATAAGTGGTAAGACGGACCATTTATGTAAGCCAAGCCGAGTTTGTTGCCTGATTCTTCTAGGCTTGGACGCGTTGGAACAGGAGTAATTTAATTTTATATAAGACGATTCAAAATGATCCTTGTAATTTCAATGAATAAAGTTCTTTTTGACTTTGACTTTGACTTTGACTGAACCGATATTTTGTACTGAATAGTTTTTAAACTGAATGGCTATAAGAGCTCATGGTAACCCAGCAAGACTGGGTGGTGATACGGCCCTGGCACTGTACCAACATGTATGAAAGGAATAAATACCTAATTAAGCCTATGAAAGAGATTAAATAATTCACTAAATTCATTATAAACGTAGATTATTAGAACAACACAAGTAAGATTTTATCAGTTTTCTAATTTGATCAAAGCCTAACTACATCGAAATTCTCTCGATAGATACGTGCTCCGCAAAACTTAATTTAGCTAGTGAATTAAGTGCAATCAGTAATATCAAAGCTCTGTGCACATTGAGCGGAAGAATAATCAGAATAGTCAAATTATTGGTACATACTATACAAACCCAGCTACAAAACAGCATTGTTGCAAAAGAGTGTAGTCTGCATGGCAGTACGTATTTATAATAAATTACCAAACTCGTTAAAGAACCTTCATGAGAATTTATTTAAAGCTAATGTTAAACAATTATTATTAAAAAAATGTTATTATAGTATACAAGACTTTTTAGATGACACATTAGAATAATTGTATGGTGACCTAGGATTTTAATAGATTTTATTTTGATGATTTGTATTTAATGTTGACATGATTTTTTAATGATATGGAATGGATGTATCTGCCTTGCTTGTCCTTTTTCTGAGGTATCTACCTACTCTAGTACCTACTTATGGGAACGAAATTATTTGTATGTCATAATGTATGACTGAGTATGTTGGACGTGTGAATTATGACCACCAATGTAAAATTACCATATTCAAAACAAATAAAATTATCTTTATCTTTATCTTTATAAAATAACTATACCCTGATTTTAAATTTCAGACAATTTTTGTAAACAAACAAATGTCAAGATATGCCACTGTGAGTATAAGTGTCATGATTGTGTAGCATACGTGTAAATTCACATATGACACACATACACGACACTAATACACACAGGGACATTTCTTTGGTTACAAAAATTATCTAAAATTAAAAATCAAAGTATAAAACGTCGGTGAATTCGATTTAAAAAAAGAACTCTGCAACACTTAATAATAAAAAAAACAAAAAAAAATTGTCACTTAGTTAATATTTTTTTTATTTAGGTAATTTTTTATTTACAGAAAGAATAATACAACTAATACATGCATATAAATTAATATTGATTAATAAAATAAATAATATTGACGAAATTAATGGACGACGCGGTAGAGGAAGGTCCTCCACTCGACGGACTAAAGACATTGTAAACGTCGCAGAAAGTTGATGGATGGAGGCGTCTCATGACCGTTTGTCATGGCATTCTAGGGGGGAGGATGTCCAGCAGTGGACTTCTACCTAATGATGATGATGATGAATAACATTTCTTCATATTCTTCTTCTTTATCAGCCGGTACAAATCCACTGCTGAATGAGACCTTCCGCATAGCATGCAATGTGGGGCCGATTCAGAATATCCAAAATACATAATTCAAATCTGCTTGAATAACGAATTAAAAGTGGGAAGTGTAATTTTCTTGAACAAAACTCTTATTAAAGGATTCAATTTCACCATAGCGAACCGTCCGCTGCCTGGCAGCGGACGTAGCGGACAAAATCCTCTAAGTGTACATAGAGAGGAACAGCATAATAATTATATTAGGCACGATGTAACAACATAATTGGGTTTTATTTACTTAGAAACAATGGTTTATTAACTGTTCATCTAACCAATGCAGGTCAGACCGAAATAATAATATGGCTAGTTAAGTTTCATGTGGTTGATACGAGTTAAGTATACATAAATAACAGAAATAACATAATCACAGAAATATTGTAAACAGACAAACTTAATCTATATAACACCTTCACATACTATCTTATTAATAATATAACTAGATGAACTTTGTATCACCTCAAATTGATTTGATTGTTACTCTTCATAATGTCATTACCACTGCATACCTACCAATTTTTTAACACTACTACTTACCTTTTTTTTATCAAAAGAGATCTGACAATATCCTCGATGAAGATTGAAGACGTGGGCGCTAATGAATGTAATATCTTTTTTGATGATTGAATCAAAATATAATATATTTATTGAATACCAAAAAAAAATCGTTACTTTTCCCAAGAAAAAAGCCAGCTGACTTCATTCTGGCTCTTTTGAATTTTTTGAAGTACGTATTAATATCTAAGAACCTTATGATTTGGTATGTAGAGTTCAAAATAAATTACTTACACTATCGAGTGTACAATTTATAATATAAACAAAGTGATTGACAAGTCATTTTATTTGTGACACTCTTTTAATATACTTACTATAAAATGTGATGTAGCTCACACTTTGGACAGTAAGCAATTTCATTACTTATATTATATTATCTCATCTGTTAAATAGATCCGGCCCTTCCAAAGGTAATCTGGATCACTCGCTATAAGACTGCCCATTGGACCTCTAAATTTATATTTGTATCTACCTAAACTTTGTGTTCATTTATAGAAGGCGTATATTAAATATATAATTTGTATCTATCTGCTACGCCGTAGCAATATCGTAGCGACTACAGTTTGCGAAAAAATCATTGCATTACATAGGTTTGCGGATACAATTCATCATACAGGGTGATACAGTTCACAATAAACAGGTCAGTGACGATAAAAACTCGCTTGTGCCCTCTAGGGCCCTGATTTACCCCTTGATTTGTTACACATCCGTTTTACAATAGCCCTCTTGAGTCTACCCCTTTTAGAATCAACAAACAACATCAAAGAATAAAAAGACAGATATGCTATGATGACCTAATATTTACACATGATAGAATGTTATGCCGTGATAGGTGTCTGGTCTGAGAATAGACCCGTCCGTGTCTTCCCGTGGATGTTGTAAAAGATAACTAAAGGATTACACCAGGTATTGGCAGCGGCATCCACCTGAGTACTTAGTACCAATATTACCATCACCAATCTATCTGCCTAGCGTGATGATTATTGCATTATGGGAGAGGCTTCGTCCATCAGGTTGCATAAAAATTTAAATGAGTGGTTTTTGTGATGATGGAACGGACCAGACGCTTGCGTTAAGAATGAGCCAGTGCGATCTTATTTGTGTTTTATACGTTTGTACGTATAGGTAATAGTTTGGTATATGATACTAAACTAAACAAATAACCAGTAAATCTGAACTTATTGGCTGAATTAATCAAACAGTCAAATCATAAAAATTATAAGCAAGTCAAAAATTGCTATTCGTAATAGTATGACAACACTGCTTGTCACCTGAATGTTGACAATGAAATGTTGAGTTGATTCTGGTTTGTTCAGCGCCATCTAGTAAACCACCAAGAACAACTTTTTTAACTTTTTCTGTTAACGGCTCTTTGATCAACAAGGCCTTTGAGGCCTTTCTCACCAAGTCCTGCTCAGAGGTGGATAACCAACAAATAATAAATATAATATGAAAATATCTGTCAGAAATCTGGCCAGAAAGCTTCAGTTATGCATATCAATTCTTCTTATAAAGCTTAGATATTTATTCTTACCTGAATCTTCATACTGCTGCGTGAATCCAAAATGACAGATGACAAGGTCCAGAATGACAGCCAGAATCAGCATTCGCCAAGCAATTTTCCCGCCAACGCCCGCCATTTTGTTTTCACTTGTACACCGCCATTTTGTTATAACTGTTCACATTTTATTTACTTGATAGTCATTTTTATTCCTGATTTTACCTGTAAAGATAGAAATCTTGTGAGTCTTTTGTTTGCGGCGGTTTAATAGCCGGTTCAGACGCAAATGCGCCTCTTGGGTTCGATTCCCGCTGCGAGACAAATGTTTGCATTATCTGTAAATATTTGTTCTGGGTTTGGGTGTTTTTTTTATACTACTTGCAAGCAAACAAGCATTCGGCCCACTCGATGGAATGTAGTTACCATGTTGTGGTACCATGGTATTCTTATTTAACAGTGTTACTCGTTGGGAACCCTCCTTTCCTACGATACGGAGTCCTAGTGTGGGAGCAGGATTATGTATTTGACTTATTAACACCCAACAGTCACGTTATGTTGGTATTGCGAGACAGAAAGATGCAATGGACGACCCACTCAATGGGACAATGGCATTGCTACGATTGCAGGAAGTCGGATGTTTGACTGGTATCGACTCAACACAAGGACTACAACACAATCACGCTCTACAAGTTGCCTTATTATTATTTATTCTATTATACCGATACTAACTCTTGTATGGAGGGATAAAACACATGTAACTAGGAGGGTGATGAATATGAAGGTTAGTGGATGGAAAGGAAGAGGAAGACCTAAGAAAAGATGGATGGATTGCGTGAGAGATGATATGAATGAGAAAGGAGTGAATGATGAGGTGACGGCCGACAGGAGAGAGTGGAAGAGAAAGACGTACTGCGCCGACCCCAAATAAATTGGGATAAGGGCAAGACAAAGATGACTAACTCTTGTATGGAATAAACAAGTTGGCATGCAGTGTTATACTGAAATGAATGAATGAATGAATTAATGAATGATTTATTTATTTGCTTAGAATGTAGGTACAGTACAAGACAGATGATAAATATAAATTAAAGTCTCCAATACATTCTGCCGTCAAGCGTGCAAAATTTAAAAGGTCCTTACAAACTAGGTATAGCTAATATGCAGGTCACAAGCGAGTCAGAAAACAAAAATACTCAATATAATTATAAAACGATTAAATAGGTCATACACAAAATATATATATATATATTTATAGAAAGAAGTATATATATTTATACAGCAGTAAACTTCCCGTATCGCGTTGCAACTAATTGTGTAACGGCAGTTCAAGAACTTGTCAAACTTCATAAAATATGAATTGGAAAGGTTCTAAGGTGAAATGCTCTAAGGGAAGGGTATATAATAATTAATTATGTTATAGTCAAATATTTTACTAATGTATTCATAAACAGATAACATTGCAGCGCCCTACAGGGTACATGTACTTTCATAAGCTGTTCTTAGACCTAAGCTATAAATTTTGTACATGTTGACAATTAATAAACAATGAAACAATAAACAAAACATAACTATTGAAACTTACAAATAAAATGAACTCTCAGATAAAAAAACGTGATTACGTAGGCCTATCTGAAACACTCACATATTATATATACATAGGTATGTACAGTAGCGTTGCGATGGAAACTGTTCGCAAAAATAAGTAGGTATACCTTCATTTTTTTAAAATAAATTGACACTGACTGACTGACTGACTATGGAATAAAAGTGCTCTGTGCCATAGACAACACAGATCGCTATTACCAAGGAGAGTACTATAACTACTACTAACAGACCACAGAGTACTTTTATATTATATTTTGTTGATAACTGTGTAGTATAACTATTTCTTTATATTTCAGTTTGCTGATGAATTAATCATTTTTTTACATAATATATTTAGTTATTCGTCTTCAACGTTCGTGATGTCACTCGGGCAGGCCCTGTCTGAAAACCAGCGCCGCGCCGTATCTACTTGTAGGTCCGGTGTAGCTGTATGCTGAGACAGGGACCTATTTGACCCTCACACAACATGCATTACGCCATTTGGTGTTTTTTAATTTTTTGTAAAGTTACCTACTACTTAGGTAGGTAGGTACCTACTGTTGTTTTTATTTTGTTTCTTTTTATGTGGGGACAAATAAACGTATTTTCTTTCTTTCTTTCTTCTTTCAGTAGGAATCATAGTACCTAATATATATGTCAATGGTAGGAAGTAGTTAAAAACATTTTTAGCTTAAGCAGGTTTAAAATTGTACCAAATATTTGACCTACAATATATGTCACTTATATTGCAGTGCCCAATCCGGGCTCATGTTGTAACTTATCCATAAGACCTTAATTTGTACATCATGAACGCAATAAAACATTTTGATTTGATATACGGTTCGTGATGTGTCCAGTCTAAGAAATAGATCCTCCGTGTTCCGTGGATATCGCTAAAACTGACTAAGACATTACACTAGGGGATGGGCCGCACCATCCACAGTACTCAACATTGCGATCACCAATTCACCTGCCAAGCGTGGTGATTTTGCCAAATCATCCCATTGCATTCTATGGGGGAGGCTTCACCCAACAGTGGACGCCTAAGTACCGATGATGATGATGATGATATACGATCTGAGGTAACGTAGAAGTCTCTTTTAGAAGCTTTTTTTTAAACCGTACAGAAAAAAAACGCCCATGAGCTCTTATAGCGATTCAGTTCAAAAACAATTTAGTACAAAATATCAATTCCGTGATGTCCGCAGCTATATAGCAGAAGGTCTATACAGGGTGTTATTTTTAAATGGGACAGTATGGGGATATCCGAATCCATAAGAGATACGGGAAAACTGTATTTGAAACCATTTGCTCATTTTGTATGAAAACGATTTTGGCATAGTTATTTTTTTGGTCAAGCGTGAGTTCTCCATAAAAATGAGTTGTTTTGGTCAAATTTTTTTTAATGCGTTTCGACTCAGTTTCATGTAAGGATTGTTTCATTGTACCGGAAGAAAAAAATCTGAGCAGCGAAAGTTAGTCAAATTTAATAAAATGTTTTCTTATGCAATTTGTAAATAATCTGGTACCTACGTTAATAAAACTCTCGCAATAAATTTTCAAAATGGCCTCCCTCTTGCTGTTTCCAGGTACAGGCACATTTCAGAACACCTCTAGTGGCATTAGACAAAGATGTTCTTATTAAAGTTTGACCAACGTCTACAGCTTTGATTTTTCTCATTTCACAAGATCATCAGAGCAGTAGAACAACATTCACCACACATCTTTGTCTAATGCCACTAGAGGTGTTCTGAAACGAGCCCGTACCTGGAAACAGCAAGAGGGAGGCCATTTTGAAAATTTATTGCGAGAGTTTTATTAACGTAGGTACCAGATTACTTCCCTTGTTCCCCGTACTTACAAATTGTATGAGAAAACATTTTATTCAATTTGACTAACTTCTGCTGCTCAGATTTTTTTCTTCCTGTACACTGAAACGATCCTTACATGAAACTGAGTCGATACGCATTAAAAAAAAAATTGCCCAAAACAACTCATTTTTATGGAGAACTCACGCTTGACCAAAAAAATAACTATGCCAAAATCGTTTTCATACAAAATGAGCAAATGGTTTCAAAGACAGTTTTCCCGTATCTCTATGGATTCGGATACCCCATACTGTCCCATTTAAAAAAAACACCCGGTATACTTCTGCGACTAAAATTCAATGATGACAAATATGTCAACGATGGACCGATATTTTGTGCTGAATGGTTTGTGAACTGAATCGCTATAAGAGCTCATGGGAACCCCCTAGGTTGTCAATGAGCTTGGATCTCATACCATAACATCAAAACTATAACAAATTAAAGCACAGGCTATTATGGAAAGCAATAACGACTATATAGTAAAAGAAAGCTATGTAAGCACTGTATAGCAGTGCCCATAAAAAGATCGAGCGATTATGGTGTGGTTGTACAGTGGGTGTAATGAAAGCTTTCCGACAATAAAGGGATATGCAACGAAGTTTAACTTCTAACTGTAACTTTTGAAACCATCATTGTAATGAACATAATTATCAATGGAAACGGGATATTTACCATGATTTTTGAGCTTTTTCTAATAGTTGTGTTATAACAGCAGATTTTTTAAATTTTCAAAGTCTTTGTTTCTCAATTAATAATACGTATAAGATAATTTCTTGCTAATATTAGGACCTAATATTAGCAAGAAATTATCTTATAAGTACATGACTTCTTTCTTCTTTATACAAAAAAAAACAGCCGAATTGAGAACTTACTTTTTGTGAAGTTGCTTTAAAACATAAAAGATATACTTATCATTATTCAGTGCGTATTTCAAAAAATTACTATTTTTTTGAAAAAAATTGTTTGAAATTGGATATAATAGAACACAACTAGTTTTAGCAAGCTCTTATAGAGGTAAATGCAAAGTGTTGAGTTTTATGGGTATAAATGGGGTTACTATTTCCATTTGTTAATTAACTTCATTGCCAAATGTCATGGATATCTAATTATCACGTGAGCTCATCTTTTTGGTTACTTGCAACAAGGGTCTAGAGTCTAGAGCCCCGTATGGGGGACCATAGCTTCTGTAATATTTAGGCAATCCATACACTTAATTTCTTTTGTATTTGTTCATATCTATTTCTGTAATTAATTTAGGGTATAATGATATTTATAATTTAGTAAATATTTACAATTTTATTAAATGTACGTGCAAGTATTTATTTTATTTTATTGATCCGCCCACACACTCTAGGCCTGAACCCGCATCCAATATAATGCAAATAGCGCCTCTGTCGCACAGTGATACGCGCATTAACATACATCGGGGTTGTTTTCCACATTAATCTGCCGCAAATGGGTTCCGTACAAAAAAAGGCCGGTATCAGCCACAGAGTATGAAAAATAAGCTCCAAAATGCAGACTAAAATAGAGACAAAGATTCAAATTGCTATAAAGGAAAATACATAAAACACCTAATAGATTTAAAGGGGCCAAATTGTTAAAATGTTTGTATGATCTGCAAATATTTGTTCCGGGTCTGGGTGTTGTGGTATCATGGTACTCGTAGTTCCTGATACTCACGACACAGGGAATCCTAGTGTGGAATCAAGGACTACTTATGTGACTGTTGGATGTTATTATGTTATGTATGTTATGAATAAAACAGAAATATACAGTGATGTTAACTATATGTGGTTCTCTGATAGAAAAGCGTAATACACGTGCATTTATAGAAATTAAACTTAGTTGAATTTTAAAGTGAAAATGTCAACGTGATGATTATATACACAATTTTTGTTGAAAGTTGTTACTACAAGTTTAATTCAATTTAATTATACCAACGTAGCTTAAAGTAAGTAAAATCTATGCTACGATTAAATCCTTGATCTGCGAGCTCAAGAGAAAAAAACGGCGGCCGAGGCGACTCAGTACTAAATCATTAATTGTGGCCAAATTACTAGAGCTATCATAAAACTTGTAAATGCACAAGAATCCTAATGATTTTGCCTTTTATTTTCTTGTAATCACATGTAGTAATCTAAGTTAAGGATAATACTAAATTTATCATATCTGCCTTCTCTGACAGAAATTTGACTCATCGACGTAGTGTCTCTAGTTGTGCAATCGTAATTTTTCCGTACTTTGTGGCAAAAGCTCACTCAGCAAAGATCATTCAGGTGTTTCATTCAAAATGGTGAATTTACAACTTTTGCGAGGAAATTACAGGTTTGCATTGTGAAACTAATTTAGGGGATTTGTGTGACGCATGGGCGTTAATCATAAAATATGGGTGTGTAAAATATAAATAAGTATAGCGGAGTACGTAGAGAACGAAAAGCGGAAAAGTGATTCAACAAGTAATTAAACAAGGAGACAAAATAAAATTAAGTTCAAAAGTGGCTTGGAATTATTCACATCTGCCCCCCTATTCGCTATCTTGGAAGTCACTCGGTGACCAACGTTTGACAAGTAAAATGACCATCAGTTGACAATTCTAAAGCTGAGGTCCCACGGCGTGATTTCTCACAGGCACAGACGCAAAATTACAGGCGACACGCCGTGAGAACAGCATGAGTCCGGTCCCACGATCCGTCGGCCTGTCCCGGCGGGTACAAGAGAGCGGGGAGGGAGCGTGCGGACTCATGCTGATTGGACGATGTCTTGAGGCAACGACAGGCGTCTGCAGGCGAGGTGTTCCCACGGCGTGTCACCTGTAATTTTGCGTCTGTGCCTGTGAGAAATCAGGCCGTGGAACCGCGGCTAGTGATAATAATTTTAGGCTATTTACTTGTCAAACGTTAGTGACTTTCAGTTAGGGAATGGGGGCTGTTCAAATTTTAATATAGAACAAGATATTTTTCTGTAAAATTACAACGTAGGTTACGTCACCACTTATTGTAGTATATGTGAAAAGGGTATTGCTATCCTGTGGGGTATGGAGGTACTGAAACTATTTTCCTTAAGCCATTATTTGGGATAAAGCACGTTTTTTGTGGGTAATACGCGGCTTACCTGATTACGGAGGGACGAACATATTGAATAGGGTTTTGTTTTAGAAGCTGGATATTTTTCTGGTTATTGTATTTCGAATAAGACATTGGAGCAGCGAGCTTTGCTCGGGGCTGGGCTTATTAATAACTTCTCTGGCTAACCCGCGCAAACAACGCTATGTGCTTACAGCCAGAAGGCTAATCCTCGTATTTATACTACAACCACATTGATTGAATCGAGACTGAACTGTAAATTAACTGAAAATTAGTATTAACACTAAATGCCCGTATTCCAGAACTATACTCAAGCGTGAATCGAGACTTAAGCATAGATATGGTGACAGTTTTTCATTGAAATATGACAAAAAATCGATGCTTGAGTCTCGATTTAGTTTGAGTTTAGTTCTAGAATACGGTCCTCGTAGTTTCTCTCTCTGATTTTTAATCTTAGACAATTTTTGTAAACAAAGATGTCACTGTGTGTATAAGTGTCATGTATGTATATCATATGTGTATAAACACGTATGATACGCAATCATGACACTTATACACACAGTGGCATATCTTGACATTTGTTTGTTACAATTGTTAAGATTTAAAATCAGAGTTATAGATCATGTTTCACTCAACTTTCAAACTAAGAAGCCCAATTCTCCCAATAAATAATAGTCAGAAAATAGTTCGGCCGTATTCTCTATCTCGCGACAGGTTTGCAAAAGGCGTAAATTGTGCGATCATTGCTGGCAAACGTCGCTTTTCTCATACAAAAGTTATCGTTTGACAGCAATGATTGCACAATTTACGCCTGTTGCAAACCTGCCGCGAGATAGAGCCCTGCCGATCATGTACCGATCTAGGGTCAATCTCATAAACTAATATTATGTCACAAATTGGTGTTTTCCTCGACGAACAACACAGAAATGTGATGAAAGTTCCCTACTCTAATGTATGTTCGCTATGAATTGAGAGTAGATTAAATAAAGATTTCATTTTATTTATTTTTATTTTTTTAAGTACGTGGTGTATAGCCGGCGATTCCTAGCACCCCCTGCGGGGAATAAAGCTTCTCGAGTGGCGACCACAAACCGGACGACGCGGTAGAGGAAGGCCCTCCACTCGATGGACTAACGACATTATAAACGTCGCGGGGAGTCGGTGGATGGAGGCAGCTCAGAACCGTTCGTCGTGGCATTCTAAGAGGGAGGCCTATGCCCAGCAGTGGACTTCTACAGGCTGATGATGATGATGGCGGTGTATAGTCGTAATTTTTCTAAAATAAAAGTAGATTAAATTGTTATTATGAGGGAGCAAAATACCAATTTTCGTTAATAAAGTATATTCAATCTCGATTCGGTCTTTCAGTGTGGTTTAAAATAATTACGAAAATAAGCCTTCAGTTTTTTGCACAATACACACCCTACAGCGGGATGTCAGTGCAGATCTTAACACCCCCACTTAGAATTAACCTTCAGTATCTAGTTTGGGACTTTTTACAAGTCTATGTTTTATTAAAAGCTAGGCTACTAAGGGGTGATTTCACCAACAAATAAACAACTATTTATTTTTTGAGAGGTGTTTTCAAATATTATCTGGCAATTGTGATAACTTGACTAATGGTTACGGTAAACGCCCATTTATTTATTCGCCTTAGTTACTTTACTTTCAAATTTTTATTTTTGTTTTGACCAGGTTGCGGCTTTTTTTTGTCATCGAGTGACTAAACAGTACATAAAACACAGTAAGTAAAATTACCGTTACTAAAAAAAAATTGGTTTCCAAATTTCTATATTGAAACTCATTGATGACTAAAATTCTTATACCTATGTTATCAATACAAGTGCCTCATCTAGTACATTTCTTTAAAAACAGTGATTTGCGGACTTTTTGATGATATTTAGTCACTCGGTGTCATAAAAAAATTGCACCCCTGTGGTTAGTAAAAGCAAAGGTCTAGGAAATAAAAGAATATTAATATGTCAAAAGGTCCACAAAAAACCTTACCCGGTATTTAACTCAAGTGAGTTTTATCGTACGGAAGCTTGGGAACGTTTTTAATTTTTTCTCGGACAGTATCTTACGGTCACGAGTTTCGTAGCCTTAATGGATGCCAACTTCACCCTCCCTGCAATTTTATTTAAGCCAGTTTATCTTTTATGAAATTAATCTTCATAATAAATACATTTTAGATCAACCTTGTGTGTGTCTTTGACGACCTCTGCGACGCAGGAGGTTGCGGGTTCGATTCCCGCCTCTGAACAAATATTTGTACGAACTGCAGACAATTGTTCAGGGTGTTCTGGGTATTTTTCTATGAATAAGTAATAAAACAAATATCTATCCATGTAATGTATTGTATTAAGTATATTAGTTATCTAGTACCCATAACACAAGCTCTGCTTAGCTTGGGGCTAGATAATGTTGTGTGAAAGGTCCAGCATTTATTTATTTATTTACCTCTGTTGAGATTGTGTGAATAATCCAAGTGTAATATGATGTCGAGATTATGATTATGTCGAGAATACGACGCGATTCGCCACCCGTCACGTCTCTATCCCCACTAGGCTGACTGATGGAGTCTAGTGGGTCTCAAATGCACCATAATAGAACTTCCAAAAACAACTTTTGCCGTTTACAAGAAGCCTAAACATATGTAATTATCTTATGATATACGAAAATTAATTGGTACTTACTTTGTATTGTGGTGTGCATTTTTGTATCAAGACTTAATTTTTTATCACGGGATTTTTTAAAATACACAAACAATAGTTATACGTCGTGTAAGTAATTTAATTTTCCACATCATAAGTTATTTACTCACCTATTTCCTATATCAATCTAATTAAATTCATATTTTTAGTAATTTATTTAAATATAAGAAGAAGGCTGGTATAAATATAAATGATCCTTGAAAGATATAAATTACTAGTTACTTAAATTTCTTGGCATTTAAATACCCAAGAAATATGTAATCATTTGAAATAACATGGTGTACGAAACTAATCAAAAGTAGCAAATTTCGTGCCCCTAAAACATAGGCCATTAACATAAAATAAAAACCGAGAACTCACCTAAATTGACCAACGCATACTCCAAAATTATCGAACTTTGAACACACGATAAAATCTCACATCCAAGTCATTAATTTCACTTTGAAAAAGTTACCGCGATCGTAAATTTTCGGTAAATTTGACCGAAAGGCGACCAACCCCCACGGTAGTCTGATGCGCACTGAAATAAAATAAACCATCTTACACCTTTTCAGTACCGTAGTATTACACAGCCAATTTTAAACTACCCCTTTTACTTTCGCAAGGTGAGGTGAAGTTGCCCTTTTCATTTCGGTCAGGTTGCTTGGATGTGTGCATGGAAGTTTTTCTACTCGTTAGGTTGAAGGTAAACAACTTTGTAATTTTCTGAAGTACACCAATGTGTACTAGGGTAGGAATTAGTTTTAGCACTTTTTGATTGAAAGTTAGAATTATGGAAATGCTTGTTTCATTCAATAAGAAAAAATATTGTATTTTTTAAAGGGAATCACCTCGCTTTATTTCATTTTTTCCTTTTGTTTTTTCAGCCATTGATAGGGACTAATGGAAGGATTTGGGGGGAGGGGAGACCTTTGCCCAGCAGAGAGACAACACAAGTTAAATAAAAAAAAATAGAAATAAAAAACACACGAATTAATATTGAAGATGTTTAATTTAAAATTTTTAGCTATCGCGAAATCCTAATAAGAAAAAAATATATTCAAGATGAAGCCAGAACTTAAAACTACGTAATCTAGAAATGCAATGTGAAGATAATTATAAAAAAAATAAAAAGAAAGAAAATAAATTTATTTACATCATCAACAAAAACGGTAATAATTTATATAAAATAAGCTATTACATTTACATTGAATAACAACATTTTACTAGGTAATAAAAAATAAGGGTTGCATTAAACTGATTCAATTTGCTTGACACATTTTTATTTTTTGTTTTTATTAAAGTACTCATGAAATGTTATCTTTTGTTCTCACCCTTTCATTAAAAACACCCTGTGCAAATTCAAATACTAAAAAAGCAGAAATATTTTTAATAAAATCTATTCTTAGATTTAACCGAGGTTCCTTATTCCCCAGTTCCTAATTCAGCTGCACCGGATATCCGGCATCCTGACACTATCTCAACCGCCCAGATGATCATCTGAGGCACAATTCTCTGACTAAAAAATAGTTAAAATAGAGTTCGGATCATGTTTCGATCTTATGTCGATCTCTTAAATGTCAGAAATGGTAATCTCTTAGCTTAAAATACAACACTGTAATGTGATTATATCGAAATGTGACCGAAACTTGAACGATTCAACTAGTTTTTCCGATAATTTTAGCTTAAGTAGTTGGAGTCTCTCTTTACTCTTTCCAATTATATCTACTCTAATGGTAGTCACCGTGAATTGAAAGTATACTAAATTGTTATTTGAGCGAGCAGAATACCAACTTACTGTCAATTCACAATTCAGTCTCGATTCGGTTAACTTTCAGTGTAGTTTTAAAATAATTTAGAGAATTGGGCCTCAGATAATGCAAAAAGCCGTGTGAATCACATTAGAGGCTCAATTCCCTTATTATAAAAATACATCTCACAGTATAATCTCGTCTGAGTCGCACGTAATCTTCGCGTATACATGTGAAGATTAAATAATAGTTACTACGTAACAGTGCGACAGAGACGACATAATAATGTAAATTGAATGTTTTATAAATATGAGAATTGGCCCTCAGAAAAAAATACCTGACAATATCACTGAAACTGTAAATAGATATACGAGTACATGAATTTGCTTTTTCGATACGAGCCCGAGGGGGTGTGCGGCTGTCTATTCCTGACACCAAGCAGTTATGCTTATATCACTAAGTTCCGGTATGGGGTGAATAGTATATGGACATGAGAGACCTCTTTAGTTTAATCTCTCAAGGACACGAATGTAACCACGTTGATATGGAATAGGGTGGTTTGTTTTCTTCCATGCATATGTGTAATAAAATGTAGTTAAATTACAGGCACATGAGACTTTTCATCTTTAAATATCTCTGAGTCGCCAGCGCGCGTGTGATGCCTCTGGTGTTGCAGGCGTCCATAGGCTACGTATACTTTCCATCAGGTGGGCCGTATGATTGTTTGCTTGCCAAGTGGTATAAAAAAATCATGAAAACAATATAGTTAACATATTAGTAATTTAATAGTCTTTAGTTACTAAAAGAAATACATCTAATATAATGATCACTAGAAACGGGATATTTACCATGATTTTTTGAGATTTATTGAGGCCGTTTCTAGTGATAATTATGTTAATAACCATGATAGTTTCAAAAGTTAATACATCTTATCATCATCAACATCAGCAGCATATCCACTGCTGGATGAGGCCTCCCCCATTGAATGCAGTGGATGGATTTGCCATAATCACCACGCTTGGCAGGCGGATTTGTGACCGCAGTTTGGTATTAAGTACTCAGGTGAATGCTACTGCCTATCCCCTGGTTTAATAGCACAAATGGTTTAATGGTTTTATGTGGCAATTACAGGCGCTTCTCACCTAGTGGTAAGACGGACCATTTATGTAAGCCAAGCCGAGTTTGTTGCCTGATTCTTCTAGGCTTGGTCGCGTTGGAACAGGAGTAATTTAATTTTATACAAGACGATTCAAAATGATCCTTGTGATTTCAATGAATAAAGTTCTTTTTGACTTTGACTTTGATTTTAATCCCTTAGTCGGCTTTTACGACGGGAGGAGACGGAGGGGTCCTGTTCTTAGGCTGAGACTACTACGGCTCCCGAGACTACCACGAGACACCACAAACTGTTGATAGAATGGCTCCCATTCGATGTATATGTGTGACATTTTAAAGATGCAGGTAGCAGTCTGCTCAATACCTACGCTTCGAAGGAGGTCTATTTCCAGCAGCGGACGTTAAGCGGTTGATGAAGATAATGATGAGCGTTGCTTAATCATTTTAAATTAAACAACAGAAAAGTTTTGATAAATAAAATTGACCCCTAATAAATTGTGGAAGAGTATTTTTAATCTAGTTTCAGCCATGCCATTTTTTTACAAACGTGCATAGACTTCAAATATTTTATATGCATTTTCAGAAAGTACTGTCCATTTTTTTGCTATGGTCGCTGTACTGGTTAATTTAATTAATTTGATGGTGGACAGCGAAGCGTAGAAAGTTTTAAATAATAAACTTTTTACAAACAAAAATTGAGGAAGATTATTTTACAAATTAGGAGCTCAGTACAGTATTATAAACGTCGCAGGAAGTCGTTGAATGGAGGCGGCTCAAGACTATTTGTTGTGGCATTCTAAGGGGGAAGCCTTTTTCTGGCTGATGATGATGTAGATGATGATGAAAGTATTATTTACTTATTATTTATTTATTTATTTACTTTAATTTGAACGGCAATGTACCAATTACACTAATTAAACTCAATCAAATAATATTCAACAATAGAAATACAATAAAATTAACATTAATCAAAACAACAGAAAAAAAAACAGAATAATAATAATAAAAATATAAAAATAATGTCAAACAGCAACATTCACACATTCTTCTCACAGAACCCCAGGCACTGCGACAGAATCATCTTCCATCCATCCACAAACACATCAAATTCAGAGCTAGCATCCAGGAGAGCATTGAGCACAGAGAGGGTACACGGGATGGGCGACTGGGATTATGCCGTGGTGTGTGTGGATGTCGTAAAAACCGACTAAGGTTTAACACCAGGGGATGGGCAGCAGCATCCAACTGAGTAACACCATACTGCGATCACCAATCCACCTGCCAAGCGTGGTGATTCTGCCAAATCCCTCATTGCTTTCTATGGGGTAGACCTCGTCCAGCAGTAGAACTCTAACGGCTGATGATAACGAAAGTATGACCTATTTGACCACCAGCGGTAAAGCAATGACAGCAATGAAGATAGCCATCCGTCAAATCTCAAGAGTCCAAAAAGTGGCTCATAGTACATAATAATAATAATAATTGTTTATTTCAGGCTACATGGGAAATGTACAATGAATTATAATAATACTAGTTGCGCCCCGCGGTTTCACCCGCGTGAATAATGATGAAAATTCATGATGATGATGATGATGATGAAAAGTAGCCTTTGTGTTAATCCAGGGCGTAAAGTATCTCCATTCCAAATTTCACTCAAATCCATTCAGTAGTTTTTACGTGAAAGAGTAACAAACATCCATCCATACTCACAAACTTTCGCGTTTATAATATTAGTAGGATAATACTGCCGCGCTTATGATAAACGCATCAACTAAGGTTTTTGCCGAAATTGAGTTAATACACTTTCTGAAATCAGGAAAACGAGGTCTACAACTTTCTCAAAGTAACATTTCATGATTTCTTCATTAACCCAGTTTTACAGTTTTCCAAAACGCATTAAAATTACTAAGACTTCGATTGCAGTTTTACTTATTAAAAACGCACTATCTATAGTTAGTGCAAACAATTTTTCTAGTATTCAATGGTTTGCTAGTCATAAAAGCACTATATTTGAGTTAGTGTGCTTATTTCTAGCAATTTCTATGGTTATTATTGGCAGCGTGCTTAGATTGGTACCATCAACTTAAGCTATAGGCAAGATAATACACTTATTAATTGTATTGTGATGTACAACTTATTGCGTTTATGACATGCAACGCGGTACTGAACACTGCCACTGCCAATACGGAGGTGAGTTAGGGTATCAGACGAGAATTTTATTGTGTTTCGTCTACCTGTCACGGTGCTACCACCGAGTTGGACTCGCGTTCGTAGCAGCAAGATTTACGCGGTAAATTTTCCTATGTAAGTGGATTGTAAATTTTGTATTTATAAGAAGGTAGTATTTAATTACCTCAGCCATAACAATAGAAACGCGTAAGTAAATCGTAGAAAGAGTTTTGATTGTAAGTTTTTGCAACTAAAATCAATGTTATTAAATTTTCTTTAGGGGAACGAATACCGCTTTGGAACAGTTTACTTTTTAGTCAACTGTGTATAAGTTCAATATCTTTACAAGTAATTACACACTTCATATTATGTCATTCCTGTCTCCCAAATGGGTAAGCAGAGATTCATCATCACCAACATCAGCCTGTTAGCCATCCACTGCTGGACACAGGCATCCCTCCTAGAATACCACGACGAACGGTCTTAAGCCACCTCCATCGACCGACTTCTGGAACACTTTACATGTGTCTATAGCGTTTTTTATGTTTGTTCCCTCATATCTCTTTCATTTATAAACCGATTTGGAATATTCATTTTTATTTGAAAGGATATACTTCCATAATGGTCCCATTTTTATCAAAATCTTGTTCTGATGATGGAATCTATGAGGAATTGAAGGAACTCTTCTAATTGTATGGGCATACATATAGCGATTCTTGGTATTTTCAGCGGCAAATTAAGCATTTGCACTCAGAAAGTATCATTTGGTGTAGTGGAACTGATGAAAAAACCTAGCCATGCCGTACCTAGCCTAGCGTGTTTGGGCTTATTGTAATTGTCATGAGATGACATTCTGGCCATAAATGATTTTGATCTTTTGATGTGAAGATGAAGCCGGGACGAAGGCACCAAAACTCCGCCATAAAACATTGTATATTAGCCGTGTTTTGGCTTATTGGAATCACCATCAGGTGCACTCAAGCTATGATTTGAATGGTAACATCTCCTGATCTGAAGATGAAGCTGGAAGGAAGGCACTGGAACTCCGTCATAAAACAATGTGTCCTAGCCGTGCTTATTGGAATTGCCATGAGATGCACTCAGGCTATGAATGATTTTAATGGTAATATCCTCGCGCGTTCTAATTGCGATACTTGAGTTGTCTGGTATGTGTTGTTTTGATTGTCAGAAGACAGATTTCATAGCCTCGTTATTTCTGTCAACTATAATATATCGTTGTGTGGTCGATTTAATAATTTAATGGCGTCCAAATCAGATAAAACTATACCTTCCAAACTTCTATTATTGAAGGATTGGAATAAAAGCTTACTACACACAATTGCATTATATTGATTTACAAAGCATAAATGCATCAAGTAGGGTAGTTGATGCGTTTATGACTAATGATCATGGACTAAAAGAATAAGAGGCTGCTAGTGATAAGCACCTTTTTCAAATTGTATGGTACACTGTACTATATATTTATATATGCTTGTATTTTATGTATTCTTGACACTTTTATCTTTGTTTTGGTATAACTTTCATATCGGTGTCTCTTACCGTTCCGAAGATACAAGCAAAATAAAAATAAAATTTTCAAACGTGTTTTTCTCGAAAAGTGTCAAAACCTAGTTAATGCGTTTATCGGAAGCGCGGCAGAATAATAATAAATTTATTTCAGGCTTAAATGGGAAATGTACAATAAATTATACCTAAACATAAAGCCCATAGAAATATATACCTTAAAGACACATATTTTATATCTAAAAAACTTATTTATTGTTAACACGTGAATACGGTGACGTGTAGCGCACCTGAGAGGTGTCCTGTGTCAGGCGTCCGTCGAACTTCCTGAACTTGACACCCTAACCTAACCTAACCTAAACAATAAGCCCATAGAAATATATACCTTATAGACTAACATACATATTTTATAAGTACCTATAAAACTATCATTTAACATCTTTTGAAGGATTTTGTTTCAAAACCGCTTCCCTATAGCGTAAATATGCCAGCTGGCCAGAAATCCGGATAAAGAAGCAGATCCTTGTATTTCGCCTGAACCTGGAGAGCGTAGGACTTGAAGTCAGTGGCCCTGTTAGTCTCCAGCCTCTGAAGAGACAGTCGAAACGTCCCCTGAATCCGGCCCTGGCACCTCTCCCTCACGAACCGTAGGACATCATCTCCTGATGCATAGCCTAGTCCAAACAGGGGTGCTATTTATGAATGTCACTGAGACTTAATATCATTAAAAAAAGTTGCAAATCATCGTTTTTCATTAAATGTACTGGATGAGGTACTTGTATTGATATCGAAGGTATAAGAATTTTAGTTATCAATGAGTTTCAATATACATAAATTTGGAAATCGGAGATAAACGGCAATATTTGTGGCAAGGCATGACTTTTTTTAAAAAGACTAGTAGCAAAAAAAATTCTTTAAATAACTTGGGTTGTTATGGTTTATTTGTTTATTGCTATATATGTATGAGTTTTTGTACTACAAAATCTGTTTTCTTTTTTGTTATTAATTTTAAAACAGAAAGTAGTCACACTAATGTGAAGGTACTTAATGTTATCACCTTATTTAGGATAACTTTATTTTATAGAACTATAAGTGAAAACTGTTTAGCAAATGCGTTTCTATATTGACTGTTACCATTCTTGTTCATACGCTGTTTGTTTTCCAAATAAGTAAAAATAAAATTAAAATAAATAAAATATTACTGACGTTTAGAAATTCGATGACATTCAAAAATTGCACCCCAGGTGACAAGATTTTTTATGAGTCAGTTTTTTGCCCATCGTAGGAAGGTATAATAAGGACTGTATAATTTGAGTTATCGTAACCGCAACTAACCGCAAGATCTCGTAAAACCGTGAGGAACCCTAAAACAAAGACCGTCGACCGGCGAAGTTGGCAATCCTCGGTTTACTGCTAGAGACTGCTAGGTAGCCATTATATAAGGTGTCTCAGAACATGTATGCAATCCCGAAAGCGAGTGATTGTTTCCACGCAAATGAACAACTTGTACCGAAAAAAAGTCTAATATAAATTCATTTAAAAACAATATAATAATCAGATAAACATTAAGGTTTAACAGACTGTACAAATGTGAGCTTAAATTTTTCTTCCAGCAAAGCTTTGGTGTTAGACAGAGTTAATTAATGAAGTTTTAACTTTTTTGTCTGAACTAATATTCTAAGAAATGTCTAGAACATCCGTAAATTTGCGGTTTCTTAGAAATTATGACTGTTATATACCCCCATGAAGTTCGACTTAAAATTAGTAAAAAAACAGATGATAAAATGATTTATAATTATCAAAACCAGTAGCTTATTAAAAAAAACAGGTTCTCGGGCAATTCATACAATTACTATTTTGTTCAATGACTAATTAATATTCTAGTTGGCACATTTTTTGTTACATAACAATTCGTACAAATCTTCATTGTGAAGAGTACAATATCTTCAACGGGAAAGTAGTAAAAAAAAACTAACCTAACGTACCTAGAGACCACGAGAGTAGCTCCTAATCAATAGTAAAAAAAATCTGACACAGCTGGTGACTACTGGGAACAAATGAAGACTTCCAATATCTTTAAATTAAATAGTAATTGTACGAATTGCCCATAACCCTTTTTTTTGCAGCAGGCTTTCCAAAAGTAGTCGAATAAAAGTTGTTCCTTATAGAATGACTTTTCGACCATTCGCGATCGCACACATACTCTGGGACAGCCTGTAGTAGCTATAATGCTGCTACAAGATCTGCAATAATCTGCATCCAGTAATTGAGTGGGTTGTGTAGGTACTTTACAGAGTAAGGGCGCTACCATACGGGCGTTGCGGCTGCGCTGCGTCGCTGCGTCATCGCCCCGGAGCGACGACGTAGTTCCGTAGTGACGCTCCGTAGTTCTACATACAAATCTGAATGACACATGCCACACGGGCGTTGCGGCTGCGCTGCGTCGTCGCCCCGGAGCAACGACGTAGTTCCGTAGTGACGCTCCGTAGTTCTACATACAAATCTGAATGACACATGCCACACGGGCGTTGCGGCTGCGCTGCGTCGTCGCCCCGGAGCGACGACGTAGTTCCGTAGTGACGCTCCGTAGTTCTACATACAAATCTGAATGACACATGCCACACGGGCGTTGCGGCTGCGCTGCGTCGTCGCCCCGGAGCGACGACGTAGTTCCGTAGTGACGCTCCGTAGTTCTACATACAAATCTGAATGACACATGCCACACGGGCGTTGCGGCTGCGCTGCGTCGTCGCCCCGGAGCGACGACGTAGTTCCGTAGTGACGCTCCGTAGTTCTACATACAAATCTGAATGACACATGCCACACGGGCGTTGCGGCTGCGTTGCGTCGTCGCCCCGGAGCGACGACGTAGTTCCGTAGTGACGCTCCGTAGTTCTACATACAAATCTGAATGACACATGCCACACGGGCGTTGCCGATATGTTGCGTCGTCGCAACGCGCGCGCAACGGAGAATAGGCTGAGGAGACGGGGTGGGGAAGAGAGCTGAGTGGCAGCGCAGTATTTAATAGCATTTCGAAACATAGCATAGCTATGAATCCCTTCGTCGACCAAGACACGTTCTTGGTGACCCGGATGACGAAATCACCGCCGCGAATCACCGGGCGTCGTCATCCAATCACGACAGAGTAAACACTACACAGATACAGCGACCCCACCGGCGGGGTCGAAGACTTTCTTAAGTACCTTCAGTACCACACGCCTAAACCGGTACAAGCATGTTCCGGGGCGTTTGCTCCTATCCTCCAGCCTTTTCAGTACCTTCTGTACCACACGCCTAAACCGTTACAAGCATGTTCCGGGGCGTTTTCCTATTCCTCCCAATCTGGCAACGGCCCAAGCCGAGGTCCGTACCTAAGTGGTGCCCTTGCGCTAGTTGCCCCAACCTAATTTTAACGGTTAAGCGCCTTCCGCGCTCACCAAAAGTCCGGTAACGCAGCATCGGCCATCTGAGGCCAACTGCATTTTGTCCTTCAGAAAAAAAAATTAAAAATAGCATAGCTATGTCGAAGCAGCGACCCGACGCAGCGCTCGTGTGGCATTCACTGCATTGAAATCATTGCGTGGCGACGACGCAGTGCAGCCGCAACGCCCATGTGGCGGCGCCCTAAGGGTTGGCGTTCACAGGTCATTGAGATTCGTTTCTTGTAATTGGAATGTAGATGGAGTTCTGCAATAACATTTTTACTATGTTTTATTTTCTTCTTCATGTTGAGTTAAGGTTTATTTCTTGTTCGTAGTGGGTTTGGACCTTACACGATAGTTTTTAGGGTGCGTTCACGTACAAAGCCGGTAATGGCACCGGCGCAACGAGGGCTTCGTACAAATCCATACAAAACACATTAACGAGTGTCAGGTTAGTAAAACGTCCTACAAATTTGGTGTCTGCTTGTACTAGAACGTTCTCTTAGTCATATTATTCTATGCATTCAAGATTATTTAAATAATTACTGGATTGATAATAATATCACTGTGGTTGTAAAAAACTTTAAAAAATATAGTTTGACAGGTACCAAATCCAGTGGTGGATTTATACTAGGGGCAGTTTGGGCTAGTGCCCAGGGCGGCAAATTTTCTAGGGCGACAAAATTTGGAAAGTGAGACAAAAAATTCTATACAATATATAATTAACTAATTCTTTTAAATAAACATTTTATCTTTCAAGAAATATAATTCAAGTATTATGTATCACATTAAAATTTTGTATATTATTTAATATAAATAAAACATAATGTATAATAAATGCTATATAATACATAATAAATTTCCTGCAATCAATTAGTTATTCTAATTCTTAAAAAATAAGATAACAAAACTATTAAAATAAAATTTAAGTCATAGGGCGGCATTTTCGTGTCCCAGGGCGGCACAAATTTAAATCCGGCCCTGGCCAAATCCCTAAATATATAATAGGTACATACATAACACCCCAACAGTCCTGATCCTACACTAGGATTCCCTGTGTTCTGGGTAACAGGAACTACGAGTACCATGGTACCACAACACCCAGACCCGGAAAAAATGGGTGCTATAAATTTTATTTGAAGATGACGAAATCACCTTCAATGGTATAGAACAACACCTTTCAAGTATGGAAGTCAAAAGTAGGACAGAAATTGGTCCGATGTCTAAAGGACATCCCGTAATGAATAACCTATTTTAGATTGATTGTTATCAATAAAACATGCACTTCATTAAATCATTTGACTCTACATTTCTCGTTTTTTTTATGCTACTTGGCAAGCAAACATGCATACGTACAGCCCACCTGGTGGAAAGCAGTTACGGTAGCCTATGGACGCCTGCAACACCAAATCACACATCACATCACACGCGCGCTGCTGACCCTGAGACATAAAGATGAAAAGTCTCATGTGCCTGTAATTTCACCGGCACCCGTACCCTTCAAACCGAAACACACCAATGCAAACACTACTGCTTGGCGGCAGAAATAGGTACGGTGGTAGTACTTCCCCGGACGAACTCTTTCACAAGAAGTTCTACTACTAACAAAAAACTATATTACATACAAACTACATTACATTAAAACTACTAGGTGCTAACATTTCTCGTGTAAAAAATTGAATAATTTTTAAATTTTATCGTATCTTATGATATTTTCCAGGCAGCATATGGAAGGTCCAATATTTGCTACATAAATTGATCTTCCATCATCTTGATACATGGCGAAAATGATCAAGGCATCGCTGATAACGACTTATTCGCCATCTCGCGGATCTGAAACTCGCTTGAATCCGCGTGTTAGCACCTTCCGATTTTACCTATTTTTATTGTCGTCAACTCGCGTGATCGTAAATATCCGACATATTAATGTACAGTCATCTACAAAAAACACTTGAACCGTCTTGTTTTTTCGGTTTTGGTTGTACTTATATCCTGCACGAAGTAGTACGGATTTTCCTCACTGGGATGTAATAATTTCATGCCCAACTTCATTGCTAGATGAACCTGTTTGTGATTCACTGCCTGAAAAATTTGTCACAGTTAGGTACCTACACATTTTAGACGAACTATTTAAATAAATGCCGAAGAATATTAAATAATCCGGTTTTATCATACATAAAACTAAATTATAAATACCCGGTAACGAACCATAGGTACAGCCTAGTACTAATAGTAGTACCTATTTTAAACAATGACGCTAAATTAATAGCCTATATAATGTCAATTTACTAACAACCTTTACTATAAACCTATCTACGTATACTGTATTTACTTGACCGGGAGACAAATTGTAACTAAGCCAAAGTAGATTAAGAGGGCACTATACTACAATTTTTTCTTTAGATAACCCGCGCGCCATCTCGTAAAAACTTCTACATTTTAATATTTTTCACTTCAGCAACAAATAAAATAAGGTAGGAATGTCTTGAATAAAAAATATGTATGTGTGTATGTGTGTGTGTATGTGTGTGTGTGTGTATGTGTGTGTATGTAATGTAGTTATTATAAGATTGACGAAGCTTTGGCTGATAAATCAATATTTTGTCATATTGAAAAGGAAATACCTAACTGATTCAGTCTTTTTGGATTTATAAAATTACGATGTTAATTGTTATATTTAATTTTGTTATTATTGTTATTTAATATTGTAATATTTGATTTTATCAATTGTTTAATGTTTTTGACGTTTCTAAGTGCATGCAAGTGTCAAAAGAACAATAAAGTTTATCATTATCATTATCATTATGTAGTAGGTAGGTACTTAATGCACTGGTAACGGCAGCTTAGCAAAATTTACACTAACGGCACTGACAAAACAATGACGTCCTAACGAGTTTGCAACATAAATTAGAAAGAGACAGTGCTATGACAGCAACAAAAAAACGGGTTTTCTCACAAGCAACGTCATAAAAGATAGCATAACCACGTTATTGACCACATCCCCCTAGCCTCATTCCGCACCTTTCACTCGAAATCTAAGTAGATGCAGTCTAGCTATGAATGTTTATTTTATTTTTTATGAGGTCTTTAGATAGTTGGTACTTACTCTGGTTTCAATCCATTTTTGTTATGACTGTACTTAATATGGGCCCGCGAGTTGATGACAATAAAAATAGGTAAAATCGAAAGGTGCCAACTCGCGGATTCAAGCGAGTTTGAGATCCGCGAGATGACGAATAAGTCCTGATAACAGACGAGAATGCGGGTTCAAGTCCTGCTGGATTGGAATCATCAGCCTTTAAAACCTTTATAATAATAATAATAAAGGTAATAAATCAAGGTGACAGATAATCTTTGAAAACACCTGTCAAAAGGCTAGACAGTAGTTTAATCGCCTGTTTATTTGTTGGTGAAATCCCCCCTAAAGCTTACCAAAATTACTAATAGTTACTTCCTATAATTCAATTGGGTATGGACGTTCAGACAAACCATTAACTTAACCACATACTCGTTCAAGTTACAAACTTGAAGCCACTTCAAATCGGGCTGTTGTTAAACCTCCTCGTAATTTTAATGGTTCACCGAAGTTATAATGATCACAACAATGTACCTTTACGGGTCGAACAGACCCGGGTCGATTTTACGTATGAAGCAGGTTGCCGCCTGCTATTAATAACAGGCGCTTATATCCACTAACCTATTCCAGCGCACGCTATGCAGTATGCACGGACACTGGCCGGGCGCTAGCCGGGCGGGGCCAGGCGCCGGCGCTGCGGACGGCGCGTTGAAGGCACTGCCGGTGAAGGCAATTTTTAACATTACATCAATCTCTGCCCTGTTTATAATGGCTCTGATTCTATTGGAAACCATAGCTGAAATTTTTTATCTTGTTGTAGAGTGTTAGTGATCAACTCGCTTTAAGCCGAGAGATTGTGCCAGTGGCGTATTTACCCTTAGGCCAAAAGAGCCATGGCCCGGGGCGGCAAGCTGCGAGGGGCGCCGCGATCTAGATCGATTTTTCACCCCCAAAAACGTCCCAAAATTTCACAACAATTTCCAAGCAAATTTCACACAATGTGAATACATTTTTGCGGCTCGCTCCGCTTTTTATTATTTATCAGAAAACCTCATAAATATTATGTCATTGGTCAAACATGTCAAGCAACAATTTTTAAACCACCCGGCAGCAACCGGCTTTCAATGTGAATGCTTTACGGGCCGTAACAGGGTAACAGGACCTGAGGGGAAATGGCCCAATCGCGGCGTAACGAACAATAACTGATTTGTATTTTGTACTGCAACATTTTGTGTGCTAATTTAAATTAGGTTGTGTTGTTATTGAATTAATTTGATGGCACAGAAGCATTATGTAAAGGAGATTAGACATTTTGGTAAAGACCAGCGTCCCGTTGGAAACTTGTATAAGTTCAACGGAAAAGTTGGAAAAGTTTAAGTTGCAAATATAAGCAAAAAAAGGTCTACACAACTTAAGATTAGTAAAATATTATACTTAGTAATAACATCGGTTAGACGACAAAATTTATTAGCTAGAGTCTGTTCAGCAAGAGACCCGTCGTGGCCAAATTGTGAACCAAAGTTGTGAACTACATTATTAAAACCATAACTTGAGAGGATCTTGTTTCTTTCTGTCGGCATTTTGAATTAAAAACTAAAGAAATAGTAATAGTTGTAATAGGATCAAAATGGAACAGACGCACTATAATATTGCCCGCTTTACAAAAAAGGTAATTAAGCACAGCAGCGCCCTCCAATCCCACGACGGGGCTCTCGCTGGACAGACTCTACAGTAAACTGTCCACGAGTTTATAAAAGTATAGGTGGGTGTATGGTGGATACATGAGCAAGAAATGTAGTGTAGCTCCCTTACGTGTGATAAAAAATAAATGGAAGACTTGTTAGATTCCGACTTTCAGTATCTGGCTATAGATCTATAGGTATATAACTAAGTACATTAATTTGTGGATAATTTATAGAAATGCTATTTTTGTCTTTCTACTGCAGGTCAGTTAATTACAAGATGCGTCTTAGAATAACATAAAATTTAATTTCTCGATGTTTTTCATTTAATACTCCTTTACTTACAATCCCCATAGAAAATAAACAAAAAAATGTCCCGGCCCTTAGAATTGTGGCTCTTTTCCTTGTAAATAATTATAAAAACTGCAAGCAAGGCAGTGCCGCAGCTTTTCAAAGTTTTTATGGCGTACGAGCTTTTAATTAAGCTTCGAGTGGTGTCAGAATTAAAAGTAACGTATGCTTTTCTGCGTCATAAATTATATCTTGCAAAGATCTGTTCAGAGTTTTAAAGTTGAGAGCATCTGACATCCGTGTGCAAGATTGAAATCAACACGAATATCAAATATCAAATATATTTATTGACACCTTAAAACCTTAACACGGTACAAAAATACATAGGAAATAGTAAGTAGGTACGCAGGCTTAAAGGTAACTATAGTAACAGTTTTAGTGTCGCAACTGACCCCTAAACTAAGATAATAATATCCTGTATGGATAGGTGTCAGCGCCCACCCTCAAACTAAATTTATTAAACAATTTTATGCAATTTTTTTTTTTTTTTTTTTTTTTAAATTAAATTTAAACTAGTTTAGTATTTTAATTATAATTTATGTAAGTTGTTTTGTAAAATTAATGGATTAATGGATTAATTAATGGACTTCTTTCGGCTGATAATGGTATACAAATACAGAAAGCCTCAGAACCACAGAATTTAATTGGAACACCGAAATGAGAACTTTAGAGAAAAGAAAATGGTGCCGCTAGTAAAATGTGTTACCAGAGATAGTATAATAGAGTTGAAATTATCGTAGCTTGGTATCATTTTAGAAACATTGTGACTATAATTATACACCACGAACTTTACTATTCTCCTGCTGAAGTTTCGTTGACCATTCAGAGGTCCTTCATCATGATCACCGAACTGCATCAGCAGGGTTAGTAGGAGAATAGTAAAGTACTTGGTTTACAGTCGTAATTTTTCTAAAAAGAGATGGTTTACCTTATTATCTTATTTAAATGGTGTTTGGAAGACAATACATAGTCAACAGCAATTTGTAATGCCCTTAATAAGTTAAACTATATAAACAGTCACCTTTGCGCCGGTATATATTTTGAATCATTAACATGATTTAATTGTACCATTAGTTTTTAGCTAATATCTGTTTTTCCTTGCGCCGTTTCTTTTGCTGTGAAGTGCCTTTTATACTGTGTTAATATTTAAAAAGTCTATGGTAGTAGTGCTTTGAGCCAATTTCCCATGCATTTTGCCCTCCTCCTTTTTCTGAAGCAGCAAAAAGAGCTGCTATCGTGTTTATTTTCCAAACGCCAAATCAGGAAGAACGTAAGATAAAAAAAATACGAGTTTTATTTTAGAACTGTTTTGTTTGGTAGGATAGGTGAATAGACGGATGTGCAATCGCGCGGAAAAGTGATACGCATCTGACTTTAGATGAATGGCCACCCACGGGTTGGAAGTTCTTGAGTTTGAAACAATGCGCAACGGTAGAAAAAAACAACTTCAGTACATCTTATAACATACACTCAGATAATATTAGATATTTATGTGTAAATATGTATTTAATATTTCTTCACATATTCAGGAGTAATCGTTGGGTTCGTCGTTGAAGCAAATGACAGCGGGACATCGAACTAAAATTTGACGTTTCTTGTATGAAATCCGATTCAAATATCGAATCTTTATCTGTCAAATTTAAAATACTCACACTGTGAGTACTCACAATACTCACAGACTTACATAAAATTGCATTGCGGGTAACGGTGTTTCATAAACGTTTTGAGGGTTCTGTAGCTCAACAGAAATAAAAGGGACGCTCATAGAATCACTTTGTGATACCAATTCTTTTTGACAGATGCTTTCATACATTATCTGTCACCTTAATCAATGGTTACGGTAAACGCCCGTTTATTTGTTCGTGAACATGGGCCTTAAACTTTTTGACGTTAGGTATTTAACAACCACTCGATAAAAAACTTTTCTGCTCGTATGTACTCAGAACCGATACACACGCCACGTATAAATTTCCGCTTCTGTCCGACGACTCGGGGATATTTTAGGATTCTATTTAAAATTGAGGAAACAGAGGGATGGATAAGTGAGCGTGTATGAACCATTTTTTTTTTCTAAACTATGGATCTGTGGTTTTTTACCCTCTTGATGTTAAGCGGTAACCCCTGTTTATTACAAATGCAATACCTCTTAGGTCACCCATCATCCTGAGACATTAAGAGGAGGTTGCCGGTAGAGCGCGTAAGCGAACAAAGTTTGCTTCTATTTTGGCTATTATTAAATCAAACTCCATGAAATGTTGTACACATGATCAGTACACTAATATCTAGACCCAGTTTTTTTTTAATTCGTTTTTTTTATTTTTTATTTGGTTACCATATTTTATGATTTTATAAGAAACCAACGCACTACGGGTCTAGATTATAGTGTACTGATAACTACCACTATTCTCTTTCTGTGCACTACCGACGCATGTTTTTGTCCACAATATACCAAGGTTATCTGGAAGAGAATGCTTTTTAGCATTAAGTTCGCCTTTGTACTTCTTTTTTATGTGCAATAAAGAATTTTCTATCTAGAATTGAAGTTATCGTGGCTTGGTATCATTTTAGAAAAATTACGACTATACACCACATACTTAACTATTCTCCTGCTGACGTTTCGTTGACCATTTTGAGGTCCTTCCTCATGAGCACCGACCGCACGACCGAAAGGTAGATATCGTTAGATGGTGAAGACGTTTTATTATTTAATTGCGGTGTAAGCAAGGAATTTTTATACTACGTATATCCATGGGTGTAAGATCTGCCAGTCGTTTGGCATATTTTTTTTTCAAAGGTCGTGCAGTCGTTGCTCTTGAGGAAGGACCTCAAAATGGTCAACGAAACGTCAGCAGGAGAATAGTAAAGAACGTGGTATATAGTCGTAATTTTTCTAAAATTTTCTATCTATCTATCTACTGATCATGTGTCCAAAGTTTCATGGAGTTTGATGAAACAATAGCCAAATAAGAAGCAAACTTCATTCGCGTGCGTGTAACCGGCCTTTTGCTAGCTACTGGTGACATTCTCTTAAGATGAAAAGTCTCATGTACCTGTAATTTCACCGGCACCTATTATACCCTTCAAACCGAAACACAGCAATGCGCGCACTACTGCTATAGGCGGCAAAATGGTAAGTTTTCTGACAGCTGAAAGAAAATAGTTCTAAATCCATGCATAGATGGCGCAGTCCAGATATGGTTGTCTAAATTTTGTCGGTCAGCCACCAACTGTCAGTATCACTGACTTCACTCGCTCATGCTGTTCGTTGGTAAAGTAAAGTATCTACGTAAAGTTTTTCTTGAAATTCTGATATATTTGTTAGTGTTATAATTTTTTGTTGTTATTGTTGAAGCCGGACCAAGTAAACCGGTCTCTAGTAGACTTGAAAAACGAGCATCGGAATCGCAACGCGAAACTTGGAGGTAACAAAGAGAATTTGTTCTCTGTGGTTCTTTTGCAAAATCTTCAGAAGACACAATCATGTCGAGTCACCGCCATCTATCGGAATTTTAAGAACTATTTTTTCTTTTTAATTGCTTCCCTGAAAACTTCCCATAAGGTATGCTGGTAGTAGATGCTTCCCCAGACGAACTCATACACAAGAAACTCTACTACTACCAAACCATGAGCATGTATGAACATGCTGTGGTAGGTAGTTTTACTAATAAGTACCTAACAACAGACAGATGGGGGGATTAAAGCAAATCCCCCCATTGTATTCAATGGGGGAGGCCTCGTCCAGCAGTGGGCGTAAACAGGCTTGTAATGATGATAATGATGGCTTATAATAAGAGAGCGGTTCGTCTCGCGCCATATTTTGCTTCGAGACGTCTTTAGAGTTATTATGTAGTTATTTTTACTCTGTGGTGGAAACTATACAAATTTACAATTCGTTTGAAAGGGTTCACTAATTAGTGTTACTGATATCTTTAAGATTGAAGATGAAAGACGAATACATTTTTATACATTGTTTTTTCTTTAGGTGGACGTTACTTTAATAAAACAAATGATCCTAAACAGGTACACTTCTCATCAAAAAATCGAAACACATTACAACTCTATTTATTTGACACCAGAAAAAAAAACCTGTAGTGTTTCGATTTTTTTATGAGAAGTGTATTTATTTAAATGATCTTTCTACATGATAAATTGGATAATATAACATACACATCCTTTCCCAAACTAGGGTTCCCTTAACCCTCCTTTTTAACCGACTTCACAAAAAGGAGGAGGTTCTCAATTCGGTTGTATTTTTTTTTTATTTTTTTTTATTTTTTTACCTCATTATCTCCGGCGTTTATGAACCGATTTGGAAAATTATTTTTTTATTTGAATAGATATACTTCCAGATTGGTCCCATTTTTTCAGAATCCAGTTCTGATGATGGAATCCGTGAGGAATTGACGGAACTCCTCAAATATTATAGGCATACATATGGCAATTTTGATATTTTCAGCAACAAACCAATCATATGCATTCAGAAAATATCATAATCCATTCACCACTATGGTTCTTTCATCATTTTTTTTTCATCCAAATATTTAGTCGATTACAATGGCGGAAGTCGGTTTTTTAAATAAAAAGTTATGTTTTTCACAACCTTAAACAAGTAAATTACCTGAATTCGCCAGCCAACCAACAGCTTGTTAGTCCAAACATAAAAAATAAGTGCTATTTATGTAAGTTTACTAACATCTATGATATAACTATTGTTCACCCAGACTTGAAATAAATACTTGCAGATCATGGAAACATTTATCCCGCAACGGGAATCAAACCTGCACCTCTCGTGTCCCAGCCGGCTACCTCTCCTGCCAAGCCATAAAGGATTATTTGATAAATCAGAAGAATATCTGGATGTAATAGACGTAGAACGTTTAAACCAAATAAAATTGAATTTTAGATTCTCCTAAAATTTGATGTCTCTGCGCCGTTATCGCCTAAAGCCGTTTATTACGGATAAAACTGAAATTTTCGTAACTGAGATAATTTTTATTGACATTCGCCCTCTAACGAAAAGCTTTTCTTAAGTTTTGTCTCTTTTCTTCCTACGAAAATTTACTAAAATGTGAAAGAGATGGCATTTTAATGTTGGAGGGCAATTCCGTAGATATGAAGTGATTTTCATTAGAATGTTTTTTTATTATGGCAATATTTTCGGCTTACTTAATGGTGTTGGCTCTTATTTTGATGGTAAGTATCGATATGTACCATAGATACAACCGCGTTACGTTGAACGTATATTTTGTTCACTTATTACTCAAATGAATTTTATTCTAAAATATTTTTGGCAAAAATTGTTCACGTCGGGAATAATAAATAAAAATAAAATAAATAATAAATAATGCTGGACAATTTTCACACAACATTATCTAGCCCCAAGCTAAGCAGAGCTTGTGTTATGGGTACTAGATAACTTATATACTTTAATACAATACATTACATAGATAAATATTTTTTATTATACATATATACAAATATCTGAAGATCGTACAAATATTTGTTCCGAGGCGGAAATCGAACCCGCAACCTCCTGCGTCGCAGGCGAACCTTCGCCCACCGCACAGAGGTCGTCAGATAATAAATAATAAGGTAATCACGCGATAATTACCCGTGACAATATAAATAAATATATTGTCACGTCGTCGGATAAAATGACCCTTTTCAGATTATACTAATTCCAGGAACCTTATAGAACCAAACTAGATCCACATACCCCAGTCTTCACAGGATAATCGAAAACAAATAACTAAACACTAAAAAAATACGTATTCAAGGAACGATCTCAAAAAGATATGATCCTGAAATAACTTCCAAAAAAAACTACTGAAGGGAACTCCAGAAAGTTCTACAGACGATATTCTTTGATATGTTTTGTTTGATGTTTTGGGTAAGAAAGGTTGTTTTTGGAAATGATAAGGAGTGGGTACAGATGTTTGTTATTCAAGGACTACGGGCAAGTTGTTGATGTTGAGAATCATTCATATTCAAAGACATCATCATCAAATCAAAATAACTTTATTCATTATAACTTTTCATTTAAAAAACCGACTTCCGCCATTGTAATCGACAATATATTTGGATGAAAAAAAAATTATGAAAGAACCATAGTGGTGAAAGGATTATGATACTTTCTGAATGCAAATGCTTGGTTTGTTGATGAAAATAACAAAATCGCCATATGTATCCCTACAATATTTGAGGAGTTCCCTCAATTCCTCATGGATTCCATCATCAGAACTGGATTCTGAAAAAAATGGGACCAATCTGGAAGTATATCTATTCAAATAAAAAAATAATTTTCCAAATCGGTTCATAAACGCCGGAGATAAGCGGTAACAAACAATTAAAAAAAAAAGAAATACATCCGAATTGAGAACCTCCTCCTTTTTTGGGAAGTCGGTTAAAAAATCACAAGGATCATTTTGAATCGTTTTATAAACTAAAATTACTCCTATACTTATTCATTATATTGTCACGGGTATTTATCGCATGTTACCTTATTATTTATTATTCCCGACGTTTTGAATGCGTTACAGCAATCATGGTCGCGGCTGACTGGAGTACATGGAGCTACCGTCGAGAAAGTGGTGGCAGCTACAGAAACTACCCTCACTTGGTTCTTCCAGTCAGCCCGCGACCATGATTACTGTAACGCATTCGAAACGTCGGGAATCCTATCCTATCCTACTAATATTATAAACGCGAAAGTTTGTGAGTATGGATGTTTGTTACTCTTTCACGTAAAAACTACTGAATGGATTTGAGTGAAATTTGGAATGGAGATACTTTACGCCCTGGATTAACACATAGGCTACTTTTCATCATCATCATCATCATCATCAATTTTCATCATTATTCACGCGGGTGAAACCGCGGGGCGCAACTAGTAATAAATAATAAGGTAACACGCGATAAATACCCGTGACAAAATAATAAATATGTGTTCTAATCGCGAGAGTTTAAAAAATATAATTGCTCCTGTTCCAACGCGACCAGCAAGCCTAGAAGAATCAGGCAACAAACATGGCTTGGCTTACTGTGATGATCCGTCTTACAACCTATAGAACCTATAAAATATTATGACCTATTATATCAGTCCACTGCTGGGCATAGGCCTCCCCCATAGATTACTACAACAAACAGTCTTGAGCTGTTTCCAAGGTGGGGGACGCTGGGAGTATACCTATCCATCGACCTTCTGCTACCCACGCCTGCCGGCCCGAGCATTCCTGACACCCTAGGCGAAAGACTGGTATTCCTGGCGCCCTAGGCGAAAAACTAACGCCCTTTATACATAAAATCACGCTTGTTACCCGGAGGTTATTTATTTATTTATTATTTATTATTAATTTATTGCGAAACTGGGTACAAATATAGATGTCAAATTAGATTAAGTCCGCCACAATCCGCTTCACAGCATGCAATAATTGATACACAATAGAATTAAAATAATCAAAACAAAACAAAAACAAGTGAATAAAATAATAGTTAGTTCAGAGGTACTTACACAATCAACTAGCACAGGTGTAGGCAGAGACCACGGATTTCCAACAAAACAAAACAATTATATAGCTAAGTGTGTAATAAGACGTTAAGACAGTCGTAACTTTGCTGTGCTTTGATTGCGATTTCTAATTGTATATCAAACAAATAAAATAGTTGACTTGTACCTTGGTCCTATATATTACAGCGGTCATTATTTTGAAAGGCGCTCCTCAGAAAACTGTATTTTAATTGCTGCAAAATTACGTTGCGTTTCTTATCTTTCTTCAGGTATATTGTTGGTAAATAGATGTTTTTCATATTTTTCTATAAAAAGTTACTATTTTCTTTAGCATCGCGAAAAGCAGACGTGCCATAAATTGAAATTAATTTGTGTTGTTTATACAGGGTGTCCCAACTGCACCGTTTGCCGCTTCGCTGGAGCCTTGGCGTTTGGCGCAATACTGGCTGCAAACTTTATGAAAATAAGGATCAATTGTCAAAGTTATGAATGAAATGAATAGTCGGTATACTAATTATGAAAGGGAAGTTAGAACAATGCAATCAAAAATACTTATCTATGTATTATCGTGTCATTATAATTATGTTTTAGAAAAATTACATACTAAATATAAAGAAAGAAAAGAAAGAAAGAAAAAGTATTTATTTGTGCCAAAAAAAACAAGAATGACACGGGAAAAAGACACACATACAAACAGGGATTAACAAAGATTACATATTAAAATATACACTAATATAATTAATATATATATATATATACTTATACAAGGTGTTATGTAATTCCCCTATAAGCCCGAGGGGGGGTTATTTAGACCAAACATTTGAATACTTTTGCATGTGCAAAGGTTCAATACATCGTATTTGAAATTCTCATACAAAAATAAAATTATTATTATCATAGATGTTAATAACAACCCTAAGTGTTTGTTTACTTTTTGCGTATCAGCTGTTACGCACACACGCACACTCCTATAGCAATGGACCCACATGCCACACGAACTTGAATCCTTTTACCACACTGGTTCTTACACCATTGGTGTCGAGACGAAGTAGTAGTAGGTATTAGTGGTTAGAAATTACGATCAAATCTATTATTTTTTACGTTGATATTACGCACTTAGTAGGAACTAGGGCATGTAAAAACCGGGTTGTTTTAAAAAACCGGTTTTCTCGGTTTTTATATTTCAAAAACCGGTTAAACCGGTTAATCGGTTATTTTTAGAGTTTTTTATATAGGTGTCTTAGAATAATATAAAACCGTAAATTTTCATAAAAATGAACTTATTATTTGAATAAGGATGCACCAATTAAATTAGCTTGTAAAATTTTAAAGTATTGTAATGTGCAGAACTCACTCTTACTCGAATAAAGTAACAAAATTCAACAACATGATAAATCAGCCCTAATAGTTAGTTACTAAGTGTAATTTACTTATTTATTTGGTAGTATTAAAACTGTCTCTCTTCAGGTTATAGAGTATTTATTATATTAAATATGCTCTTATAAATATTTAAAAGAAATTAAATTTCACTTCATGAGAAAACTCTAAAAATCAACAAAATAGTTTTTTTTTATGTTATGGCTCGACAAACTGGCATACGGCCCACCGGTAAGCGGTTACCGTCGCCTATTGACATCTGCAACACCCGAGATATTGCCAATGCGTTGCATGCCTTGGAGGACCCTTTTTAATTTTTTTTTGAAGCTGTGCATGTTATAGTTTAGCGGAAAAACCTCTGAAGGGAGCCCATTCCACAATTTCCACGTATGTGAGAGAAAAGATTTTGTAAAGCGAGCTGTACGAGATACCCACACATCGATGATATGTGGATGAGCTCCCAACCGATGTCGAGAGGTGCGATGATAGAACCTGGAAGCGGGTATAAGATCAAATAGTTCCTCAGAGCACTCCCCATTATAGAGTCGATAGAATACACAGAGCGAGCCGATATCTCGGCGCAGGCTCAGCGGCAGTCTAGTGTACCTACTGGTGAGCTTGAGGTCGTTGACGATTCTAACGGCTCTTTGTAGGGAGTCAAAGCGAAGCAGCTGGTACTTGAGGGCCCCGTGCCATAGGTGAGAGCAGTATTCCATGTGTGGCCGAACTTGTGCTTTGTATAGTAGAAAGCGCTTAGTTGGCGTGAAATACTGTTTTGCACGATTAAGCACTCCAAGTGTTTTAGAAGTTAGTTTTGCCTTAACTTCTAAGTGACTCCCATATTGGACCTCGTTAGAAATTTCAACTCCCAGAATCCCAATGCTCGCGGAGGTGGAAAAAGGAATGCCCTGAAACTGCGGCGCGATGGTAAATGGGGCTTTTTTTGCGGTAAATGCGCACACTTGTGTCTTAGTGGCATTGAAAGTAACCAGATTTTAGATACCCCAATCTGATACGAGCTCTAAGGAGCTTTCCACTTCAGACACAAGCGCTGACCTATTTTCATCCACTTCAGCACGAGAGGCGTTTGCACGGCCAGAGTAGAGGGTATCACCAGTGCTGTCATCCGTATAACAATGGAGACCGCTAATTTGTAGCATATCATTGATGTGAATGATGAAAAGCGTGGGTGATAACACTGACCCTTGGGGAACGCCAGCGTTGATGGGCATGGAGTCCGAGCAGGATCCATCAGCTACGGATTTAATGCACCGCCTGGAAAGAAAACTGGCGACCCAATTACATAAGCCCTCGGGAAGGCCATATGATGAAAGCTTCGATAGAAGCGCCCTGTGCCACACACGATCGAATGCCTTTGCGATGTCCAAACTTACTGCCAAAGCCTCTCCTCTACTCTCAATGGATTCTGCCCAACGGTGAGTAAGGTAGACTAGAAGATCACCAGCTGATCAGTAGCTAATCGCCCGTGACGGAAACCGTATTGCCGATCGCTGATCAGCTGGTGTTCCTCCAGATAACCAAGAAGCCGAGTGTTGATCACTCGCTCCATCACCTTGCAGAGTAGGGAGGTTATCGCTATAGGCCTGTAATTGGACGGTTCGGTACGATCCCCTTTTTTAGGGATAGGGTGGACATGGGCTACTTTCCATGAAGATGGCACAACCCCCGTGGTATAAGAGAGGTCGAAGAGGTGCGACAAAACGGTACACAGCTCGGGAGCACAATAGCCGGGATACTGTCAGGCCCACTCGACTTTCTCACGTTTAGGGATAGGTATCTTTAAACATTAAAATAATTTAGTCTTATATTAAAACTCTCTCTCTCTTACTCAAGTAAAGTTTAAAACATTCGGTAATATTCAACTCACTCATACTCAAATAGAGTAGTTAACATATAATCAACAAGATAAAGTAGTTAGTCTAAAATATTATCATTAATCAGTCCTAAAAGTTACTAAGACTAATTCACTTTTTTTTGGTATAATTAACAATTTGCCGGTTCGACCGCTGACCGCAGCGACGACGGTGGCGCCCAGTGCGCTCATGCAACGCTGCCTTCGCTTTCTTGCTCTGCTTGTTTAATAGTAGGTAATAGCTTATTTACACTACGATATTCACTAACGACGTTTTATGCGGTCCAATGATAAAGTTTTCTGAGAAGTGTTTCTCTGTATTTTTGCAATTTTAACGTATTATATTGTAATATAATTAGATGGATTAAAATGGTCGTTCTAAATAAAGTCTGAAAGGCGTAGTTTGAAATGAATTTGTAATTTATTACTCATTAAAAAAAACCGAAAACCCGGTTATTTTCTAAGAAAAAAACCGGAAAAAAACCGACCTAAAATCAGTCGGTTAATCGGTTTTTCGGTTAATCGGTTAACCGGTTTACATGACCTAGTAGGAACTTGTCGAAGTAGGTAAATAATCACCGAAATTTCACACTTTAAGAAACAATGGTATGAAGACAAGTTTTGGTTTATGATTAAAATAAAGAACATACCTTTTTTCTCACCTCCTATGCTAGAGTAGGGACACGACCAATCCTTGACCGGGTATTACCGGGTCACCACGGTACCTAATATCACAGGTTCACAACATTTATCACAATCACAAATGAATTTTGACATAATTGACTGTAGGTAAGTAGGTATCACTGGGTTATTAACAACTGAATTTTGGCACGATTTTATCACTTTTGTTAAAGTTAACAGTATCGATTAGGGAAATCCACTTCACAGGAAAGGCTCGATGTGGCTTCCACCTCGAAGGACACACATTTCTGCTCTGCGGATCACGGAACGCGTTGCATTCCGGATAATTTCAGGTGTTAGTTCTGCACACGCCATAATAATTTTTTCTTTCATGGCCTCCGCTGATGAGCTTTCGGTACCATACACAATTCCCTTGAGGTAGCCCCACAAGAAAAAATCCAGCGGTGTCAGGTCAGGGGAGCGTGGTGGCCATGGTACCGGACCAGCGCGACCGATCCACTCTTCAAACCTTTGGTCGAGGTAATCCCTAACTGAGCGAGCGTAGTGCGCTGGAGCACCATCCTGCTGAAATATGATTTCCGCGTATTCCCTAACAGGAAAATCTTCAAGGGCATTTTCAAGTGGCCCCGTTAGGAATTCCTTGTAGTTTTCGCCGTTAAGTCGGTCTGGCAGAAAAAACGGGCCAACCAGCCTGTTGCCCTTCAACCCAGCCCATACATTTAACTTCCAACGGTGCTGAAAGCTGCTCTGGGTGCTGGCGTGGTCCAGGATCGACTGATCTACCTGCGGGTTCATGTTGCTAGGCCTCCCCTCGCTGGTGCGCCGGTGAAAGGATCCCGTTGAGTGAAGGCGGTTTACCAGTCCAAGGAAGCAGCCGTACGATGGCACTGGTCGCCCTGGATGTTGTTCACTGTACAGCTCTCGAGCTGCCACTAAACTATTATTTGGTGCTCTACCAACACACAACACCATGTCATAATATTCGGCGTTAGAATACATAGTAGGTACCTATTCGAAAGATTTCTCGAAAAGATCTTGCCACGAACGAATGCAACATGCGACTGACGAGAAAGTATCACTCAACCAAAATCACTTAGATACCTACGCATAATAATTTTTTAGGGTTCCATAACTGAATAACCTAGATTAATCAACCAGGTTTCGGCTCGAAGTCATCAGAGAGTTTATCTGAGTGAATGCAAAACGCGACTAGGTAGGTTGGTAGGTATCTAAATGGAACGCAGTTATGCTTTTTTTTTGTCGTACCTACCTAATCTAACAGCAGTAAAGTAGGTACCTACCTAATTAAATCATCTTCCTTACCAACCAACTTCAGTAGTAGGTACCTAGCTAAGTACCAAGGTAGTACCTACAATAAGTACCTACCTACATACCTACTTCGTGTGATTGAGTTCGTTATGTACTAGCACATAAGTTTATCTCTTAACAAAGGTAGGTACCTAAAAAGTAATCTACTTTACGTTTAGGTACCTACTTGTTTATCAACAATGACGTGCTGTTAGCTGTTTGTTTTTTACGAGTCCTTCCCATAGACTGCATTGGAGGGATTTGCCATAACCACCACGCTTGGCAGGCAGATTGCTGAACACAGTATTGATCTTGAGTATTCAGGTGAATATGCTGCTCTCCATCCTCTGGTGTAATCCCTTAGTCTGCTTTTGCGACATCCACGGCAGGACACGGAGGGGCCTATTTTAGGCCGAATACACCAAGGCATATGCATGCGTCGGCTAGTTATGGCGGTTGCTCGGTTTAGTACCTTACCTACCGAACTTTATGTAAGTACTTTACCTACGACCTGATCAGATATGTACTTACTTGGTACTAGGTACTAAGAAATTTGGCTTGGCAGTGTCTAACTAAGCAAGCACCTTACTTGTGGGTCGTAAGGTACCTAAGTACAAAATCAATGAGCGTGCAAAAAAATTTAAACTACGGAACCTTTTTATGTAATTTAACATACGCGGCGGCATTTTCAAACAACTTCTACAGAGCGCGCCGCACTTTGTCGGCGTCTCTGTGGGTTTTGGCGCTTGCACAAGTACTCTTGTCAAAGAAATGCCGTCAGCCAATCATATCACAAGGCACCATCAAAGACACTTCCCCATTTAATATGATTGGTTATTTTTTTTCATTGCAACCAATGAAAGTACGTCGGTCTGTTTGATTTGTAGATAAGTTATGAGACGAGACACTTTTGAGTTTAAGTGCCTACAAAATTGCAGTTTATTATTTTTAGTAAACTTATTTGTTATCTCTTGTCAAATTACTAAATTGAAACAAAAGTGATGGTAAATCTACATGTTTTAAATTGGAGAAATACGAAACTCACTACAAAAACCTTTTTTTGCCATTAGTAAATTACATCTCGTAATCAAACTAAAATAAATCTTTAGATCACATAATAATAATGTTACATTTTAATAATATCTTTGAAAAAAAAACATAACTTACTCACTGAGTCACCTCAATATTAGGCACTTTACTAGTAGGTACCAGTTCTGTTATTTCATCCAGAGTTCACACAGAAAGGTCAAATAAACAGCTGTTATAGGGCTGCCTGATGTTGTGGTAGGTACATTTCTGGAGGAAAGTTTACGAGGCATTTCACCAATGAAAAACTTCCAAATTTGAAAAGTGGTAGAACAAACGTTGTTCACCATGACATGCGGAACACCCTCCCCCCGGCCTTATAGGGACATTATGTAACACCGTGTATATGTCGGCGCGAAACCTTTATAAATGAAAGTTAAATTATTTTGCTATTTAAATTAATCAGTATCCTTTGATTATTAGGTTTGTTAATTAATTATAAGAGTTTTGGTTTTCAAAGTAGGATTATTTAGAGTAATATTAAAATAAAAGGTGAGTGGTCGTTTGGCAGAGTTTACATCGACAAGCGATAACTCACCATAGTTTTAGGATTGGTTTTAGCCCTTCATTTAAATTTTGATTTGTTATTTACGAATGATTGGTTTTTGTGTGATTCGTGTCGTCAAATTTGAACACTTGTAACTGAGCATAGGATGAGTATTGACTTCGAAACGTGGTCATTCCGATTCCCGGCGAACGGAGCCGACGGCGGCGTTGGCTCCGTTCGGCCGCTGCCGAACAGCCTGTGCTCGGTGGGGTTAATAAACTTCGTCAGTGACACGCACTCACGACGAGACACATTTGGTTGCAAGCCCCGGTGAGGGCAACTCGTGTAAAATCCTGTGAGTACCTACTTATCGCTAATTCTTGTAACTAGATTAAGTCTTAGAACATTTAAGTCTGTTAAGTTTAAAAATAAAAGTTTGCTTTTACATGAAGTGTTTTGTGATTTGCAATGAGTGATTCTACTGATAAGTAGTGCTGACGTCACTGTTTTTAAAAACCCCGTTGGTCAAAGCCCTTCGTTATATATAATTGTGTATATTTAAATATACACCACGTACTTTAAAATAAAATATACACTAATAGAATTAATATATATACTAGTGGTTCGCCCCGAACTGAGACCTCGCGATAACACCTTTATAAGCCCGACTACTTAACTAAGTAATTTCCATAGTATGTATTATTATTTTTGAAAATTTTCACCTCGAGGTCTACCAGAACAGTACAGGATCTATCAGTAAATACTCTAATTTCCTACACATCATCGAAATAACCTTTGAATAGGGCTAAGCAACGGGCGTAATACTACATACCTGTTAGTACCTATATCAAGTACCTGACGAATTAATTGATAACGTCCTTTTTATGAAAACCATAGAACTCCAACATCATTCAAATTCCTAGAAATGGGAGGTCAACAATGGATGTTATATTGGTTTCTGTTTTATGGAGTACAAGTTTCTAAATTCTTCAGTTTCAGACTTTTCCCTGTAGTTGTGACACAAAAGCCACAAGCATACCAAATTTCAGCATTGTGGGATTGCTGGAAGTACCCTAGAATTTTTGATTTTTTCGTTTTTTATTTTCCCTAATATCTCAAAAACTACTAAGGCTAAATACTTATTAAAAACAGTTTTGAAATGTCCAACCAAAGCGCTTTTATTAGACACCCCACTTGATCTGACTTTCTCACTTTTATTTTTTTTACCCCCTCTTGAACCCCAATATCTCAGCAACCCCCTGACCGATATAGCTCATAACCTTACCTACAAATTGTACCAATACTATCTACCCCCATACCAAATTTCATGAAGATCGGATTAACGGTTTGGAAGTTTTCATCGGACAAACATACATACATACATACATACACACATACATACAACGCCGATTCTTCCAACTTGACTCAGAGAACTCGCTTCGCTCGTTCAATAATTGTGTATATTTAAATATACACCACGTACTTTACTATTCTCCGTCGGTGCGGTCGCGGTCTGTGCTCATGAGGAAGGACCACTAAATCTTCAACGTAACGTCAGCAGGAGAATAGTAAAGTACGTGGGTATAGTCGTAATTTATCTAAAATGCCACGATAATTTCAATTAAATTATTATAATTATGCTTCAATAAATGCTCGATGGGCCAACGACATTCTCAGGAAATCGGTGGATAGAGGCAGCTCAAGACTGATCGTAGTGATCTTCAATGCGGGAGGTCAGCATTGGACGTTTACCAGCTGGTGATGATAATGACGATCATCAATGCTAGGGCAAAGGAAAACCGAATGGCTATATTTACATATCTAAAATAAACCCCATTAAAACAAGCTAGATTCCAGCTCGTATGACGCGAAAGAGATAACTTTTCATTTAAAAAACCGACTTCCGCCATTGTATTCGACTAAATAATTTTGGATGAAAAAAAAATTATGAAAGAGCCATAGTGGTGAAAGGATTATGATACTTCCTGAATGCAAATTCTTGGTTTGTTGCTGAAAATATCGAAATTGCCATACCTATGTAATTATGTATGCCTACAATATTTGAGGAGTTCCCTCAATTCCTCATGGATCCCATCATCAAAACTGGATTTTGAAAAATGGGACCAATCTGGAAGTATAAATATACTTATTCAGGTAACAAACATAAAAAAATAAAAAAAAATTACAACCGAATTGAGAACCTCCTCCTTTTTGTTAAGTCGGTTAAAAACCAAAGCAAATGAGAACAAATAAAAGTTCAAAGTTACAATACGATTAGATAAAAGCCGAAACACAACACAACAACATCAACAACAACATTTCCTAACAACAACAACACAACAACATTCAACATAGTTGTTTTTTCTACAACATTTTGATACTTGTTTTCAGCTTTTGCGTGCTCAAGTTTTAGTTTTTCAACTTTTTAGTGGAGTATTTAATATTACAGTGATATATTTTCAGAATTTACTTATCAAGCCCTGAAAAATAGCGTTTAAATCCGCGATATTAAATTTAGTGTGACGTCATTATAGCTTATGACACGCGCAAATTCAAGACGTTTTATTAGATACCTCATGTGCCTAAATCCGTTTTAGAGTAACGAAGGAACAATAAACAAACTAATATACATAACATACTGCTAAAATCATAACCCTCCTTTTGCTTTACTGTAGTGTAATTTCAAAACAAAGCCAAGCGTAATATTTCAACAACATTCTTCATTAAAAATATCCGGTGAAGCCAACCTTAAAAAACCGCCAATCGCCGGTACTTTGCAACGCACCCCGCCAACTGGAGCGAACTGTTATCTCGACCATCGATCATTTAGCATCCCCCTGTGAATACCTATCGATGTACGGAAAATCATCGCTTTTAATAATTGTTTATATACCAACACGTTATTTCGTATATCAATATTACAATATTATTTACTTAGCTGGCTGGATTGGAGTTTGTTTTTACCCGATTACTAAGGGTTATGTATGATTGAGACTAGTGTACACTTGCTGATCATCATTATAATTATCAGCCTGTAGAAGTACAATGCTGGACATAAGCCTCCCCCTTAGAATGCCACGACGAACGGTCTTGTCTATAGAGTGGAGGGCCTTCCTCTACCGCATCGACCGCGCGTACTTGCTGGATAGGTTACCATTTTTTAATTCCGTTCCGTACCCAAAGGGTAAAACGGACCCTATTACTAAGGCTCCGCTATCCGTCCATCCGTGCGTCCGTCTGTCATTGGGCTGTATTTCATGAACCGTGATAAGACAGTTGAAATTTTCACAGATGATGTATTTCTGTTGCTATAGCGACAACAGAAATACATCATCTGTGAAAATTAACAATACTAAAAAATAAAGTAAATATTTCTTCAATTCTTTAATTCTGTATTTTACACAATATTACAGATAAATAAACTTACATATAGGACACATATGACTTACATATATGTACAAAGGCGAGCTTAGTGAAAGTTTTTTTTGATGTTTGTTACTCTTTGACGCAGAAACTACTGAACGGATTTTGACGAAACTTAACAATTTTATTGCTTTATTTATAATTGTTTTTTTTTATATTGTAAAAACGGGAAATTTTCACGTTATCGGTACGTGAAAATTTCCCGTTTTTACAAAATGAAAAATGAATAATATTATTGCTTACACATCAGAATAGGCTATTTGCTATAATTTATTTACCATTTATTGATACCACCGGGACCACGCGGACGAAGTCGCGAACGGGCCATTTGTAACTTATAATACTCAAACATCCATCCATCCATACATCCTCACAAACTTTCACATTTACTATATTAGTATTAGATCTAAATCCTAATACTTTCATTTTCTAGTACCTACGTCCTGATTACGTCCACTTTTTCCCACCACATTCATCTTGTTAGTTTTTATGAGAAGTTTAATTAAAGTCGTAACTTGACCCACGTTGGTAATTGGTTGGGCTACATTGTATGATCGTATTTCTTCAAGATTCTTGTTTCATTTCTGTAATTGTAACTTCCATTTTGAGTGGTCTGAAGCTAGTCACTTACTTAATTATTATGATTGTAACATTAATTTATTAAAAAAATTTTTTTTTACTATAAATAATATTATCTACAAAAACATATAGTATGAAAAAACACTATAGTGAATAGTGTATACTATCTACAAAAACATATATATTTGATTTTGACATTTGTTTATTGACCTGCTTTGTAAAATGATTTTATGTACCTACTTGTTTAATTAAAATTATATACCAGTTTTAAATTTAAAATTATATAGTTAGAAAGAATAAATGATAATGCATGCAAACAATTTAATAATTTAATTAAATATAATAAAATTGCAGTGCCCTAACGGGGTTTATGTGTAAGTACTAACTACCTAGTATATAAAATCAATACTTACTAATATGAATTACTTATTTACTACATAAAAGCAATGAATAAATGAATATGAATTTATAGGTAGTATAAAAAACACTATACCTAGTAAAAAATATATATTTTTATTATTATTTTATTTGTTCAACTATTATATTATTTTATTATTAAATTTATTATTTATTATTGTGATTTTAGTTTTTCAACACCAAAGCTTTCTCGAAACATCTAACGTTCCTGAAATAAAACACTTTCACAGCGGACCACGATTTTATCCGTATTTTTACCCTAGGATCATGGTACAGAGTTTATTTTCAAAATTCTTAAAAAAAAATAACTAAAATTAAAATTTTAATTAAAATTAAAATTAATTAAAAATGTTTTTTTTTTATTGGCATCTTAGTATTTTCTCAAAATTTTGCCAATGTCAAGTAGCATAGATAATTACAAACAATGTCCAGTCGCCAAGTACTCTGCCAAGTCATGTTCTAGTAAATCGATGGCAGTTTACTAGAATATTCCTGGACAATTTTCACCCCTTCGAAAAGACACGCAATACACTTATTTTATTTAAATTCACTACAATGTGCTCTTTATAAGCTACATCGGTTAAAATGCCACCAAAATTACACGATATAAATAAAAAAAACACTAGAAATTGAAATAAAATAAAAAAGGACGACGTCTCCCTTCGAAAGAGCAGAAGTCCTGACAGATGTTTTCGCGGTCAACGGCTATTTGACAGATGTTTTTATACAATCATGGTCGTTGATGATCTTCGTTTAAGTGTAATTTGTGAACCAGAATAAGATTTTAATGTCAGTTAACTTACTAATGAGAAGTTGACCACATGTTTGTCAGTTTAGGGTTTCTGTTCGTCTGTCGGCGGTCCAGTTTACCGTATTTCATTTCCGAACCACAATCGTGCAAACAAATGCCTGTGGGCGTGGGCCTAGTGTGAGCGGGGGTGGTAGCGGAGAGGGAAGCGTGGCTTAGGCTCAATCGTAGCTAATTCTAGGCGTAAAATTTTACGTGAAAACGTCATGTTCTCCGTTTTTTTATCTTTGTAGGGGTTTAATTTGGATTTTTGTTATTAAAGTCAATATCATTTGGGTGCTGTTTGGGTTCTCCTTAATTGGTCGTTTCCTTTCGCTTTTGGTCGTATGTTAAACACATAATTACCGATATTTATTAAAAAATATATACTTTCAACTTGCAGTCAATAAATTTCTGATTATTGTTATTAAAGCCAAAAAAGTCTAGAACTACTTAAGGGATTTCAATGGATACCTCGATTGGCGTCCTAGCTTAAAGCGTTCAATATTGTAAAGATGTTAATTAATATCTTATTTTTTTATGGAAATTGCGAAAATTAAAAACCTTAAGGGTACTTTTAAGTAAGTTTTCCTTGCACACACTTAAGATAAGAAGATTGCTCCTTGATCTAATGTTGTTGTTTAATATCTGCCATCAAAAATTTGACTGTATTAAGCTTGTTAACCAAATATGCATACACATACCTTTTCGTTCTTATACCCGAGAGACTCGCAAGCGCTACTTGTTCGCACTCACTTCTTGTAAAACGAATGCTGGTCAGCGTGCGCCGTTGCATAGAATTATTAAACTTTTCAATGACCATTTCACGAGCACTGAATTCTTTGCAACCTCACCCAGCTCGTTTAGAAATAATATAATTAAGATTGTGTCTGAGTTTTCAGACCTACCATATTAATGATGTAGGTACATATTCATAACTCTGTTAATTGTTATTATTATATTTTTTTTTTTTTGCAAAACAAACGTGACGGAAACAAAGTTGCGCCCTCATATCTTTTTTTATCAAATTCGTGGACGACGGGGCTGATTGCACTTTTAGTACCTATCTTTAAAGAATTATTTGTATTCTTGTTTTTTAGTGTAATTGTTTGTTGTTCCTAATATAAATAAATAAATAAAAAAAAAAAAAAAAAAAATAGAGTGCTTTAAGTGAACCTTCAATTCTGAAATTTGGAATGCTAGGAGGCTTTTCACGACCGCTGTGCCGCGGTGTGAAAGTGCCGGCTGCGAGGTTCCGGGTTCGATTTCTGCTGTGTATTCCTGATACCCACGACACAGGGAATCTTAGTGTGGGATAAGGACTACGTTTGACTGTTGGGTGTTATGTTATGTTATGCTTTGTGACACAAATAAAGAGAAAGAGAAGTCTAATAACTTTTCATTTAAAAAACCGACTTCCACCATATAAATTTGGATGAAAAAAAAATTATGAAAGAACCATAGTGGTGAAAGGATTATGATACTTTCTGAATGCAAATGCTTGGTGTCTTGCTGAAAATATCAAAATCGCCATATGTATGCCTACAATATTTGAGGAGTTCCCTCAATTCCTCATGGATCCCGTCATCAGAACTGGATTCTGAAAAAAATGGGACCAATCTGGAAGTATATCTATTCAAATAAAAAATTTGGATTATAGAATTTTCCAAATCGGTTCATAAACGCCAAAGATATGAGGCCTTATATAAGGTAACAAACATACAAAAAAAAAAAAATACAGCCGAATTGAGAACCTCCTCCTTTTTGTGAAGTGCGGAATTTCGAATTTTTACCAATAAAAAGGAAAGCTCAAGTTTGTAAGGAAAAGTGGCTGAAAATCGAAAAGAGATGTGTCGATTTAAAAAAAATACGGTCGGAACCCTGTGTATTTATCGCAGATTGTTACGCACTAGGTATAGGTACATAACATAACACCCGACAGTCACATTATACCTACGTAGCCCTAATCCCACACTAGGATTCCCTGTGTCGTAGGTATCAGGAACTACGAGTACCATGGTACCATAACACCCAGAACCGGAACAAATATTTGCAGAGCATACAAACATATGTCCCGCAGCGGGAATCGAACCCGCAACCTCTCGCATCTCAGCCGGCTAATCGCCCGCCGCGCCACAGAGGTCTTCATAAATATTCATTGAAGCTGATGTCTCGCCGTAACTGTGGCCGTATTGCCCTCCAACCTTCAATTTCCTCTTTCGAGTCGACGATATTGAATTGTCCCATTGAGTACATAATAGGACACATGTCATGTGTGAAATTGCCCGAAAAATGAATGTTATTTCGTCTGTTTGTCAATATTTTACGAGTTATTTGGTGTAATGTATGCTTTATAAGAATAAATAAATAAATGCTGGACATTCCACACAACATTACCTAGCCCCAAGCTAAGCAGAGCTTGTGTTATGGGTACTAGATAACTGATATACTTAATACAATACATTACAATAGATAGATATGTTTTTATTATACATAGAAAAATACCCAGAACATCCTGAACATATATCTGCAGATCGTACAAATATTTGATCCGAGGCGGGAATCGAACCCGCAAACTCCTGCGTCGCAGGCGAACCTTCGCCCGCCGCGCCACAGAGGTCGTCAATAAGAAATAACACATGTATAATCATAATAATAATAATATATAATTTGTGCATGTATAATTATTATTAATTATTATTTATTTATTTATGCATAATGGGTTTCGTCTGCGATGCTTATGCTGACTTGCATCAAAACACACTAACCTACACTACAAAAAAAAATACATTTTTTTTAAATGCGTATAACTCAGCTCATCTAAATATTGGTTAGTCCAGTCGACATTAGTCCAATTACGCCAAACTCCAAGTTAATTGTTGGTACTGTGCAGTCATTTTGCATTGTGCACCACTGTCAAGTTAGATATAACGGGTGTAAGAAGTACTCCCGAAAATTGAAATAGTGCACTCAGACCATGATTCTGAAAATATTTAAGCTGAAAAAAGCGAAAAAAAATACTCACTTTTGGGCAGCTTTTATCGTGTTTTCTTTAAATATCAATAAAACATCATTAAAGGAATACAAAAACCTAATTTCCATCAGTAAAAACACCTTTATAAATATAAACGTCAAAAAAAGCAATGATAACCACCTAAGAAATATTAGCGCAGCGTGTCGATCAGCTGACCGTAGCTGGGAGCGTTGAACTCGCGCAGCCGGTGCGCTCTGTGAACTCGCGCTATTTTATATAGCTATGATATAGGTAGCTTTACCCGGTACCTTCAGTATTCGGGAGCTGTCCTTTTACACCCTGTATACCTGGGGTTTAATAATCTGGCTGGCGTAATTGGGCCTTGTTGTGTTTAAATGCCACTAGGGTCCACGTTAAGTGTTTTTTTTTTTTTATTTTAATTTGTCACTTATTTCCTTTGTCTAAAGTAAAGTAAGTAACCCTAAGTGACTTTCGTCAAAACGAAGTAACATAATAACATAACATAACAACCAACAGTCACATACGTAGTCTTGATCCCACACTAGGATTATTTGTGTCGTGGATATCAGGAACTACGAGTACCATGGTACCATTAACATCCAGACCCGGAACAATTATTTGCACATCATAGAAATATTTGTCTCGCAGCGGGAATCGAACTCGCAACCTCTCGCATCTCAGCCGGCTCGCTTGCCGCGCCACAGAGGTCTTCGTAGGAGTAACAAATGGCGAGGCCAAAAAAGGGACTCCAGGATGAAGTCCTGTTTCATTTCATCGATCAAGTTCGATTTAGTTCTAACATTATATTGTTACTTTTCTTTCTTTTTTACTGTTTGAATTATTTATGTAAGTATTTAAAGCAAAACAAGTTTTTTTTTTATTTATTTATTTATTTATTCTTATATTTTAACTCTTATATGCGAAAACATGTTAATGGTAATTAGTTTTTTAATCTGTAGTTTACTAGTTATACATACTGTTTGTTTTCCGAATAAAATAAAACAAATAAATAAAACAACATCCTCGGGCACATTATGTAGGTACCATGTATCCACCTGAGTACTCAAAACAGAAACTGCGATCACCAATCCGCCTGCAAAGCGGATATTATATATTATTTATATAATATTTATTATGGAAAATCCCACCCATTGCATTTTACGGGGGATTCCTCGTCGAGCAGAGGAAGGCTACTGGCTGAAGATTATTATTATTACCTATGTATGTAAATAAATAGAGGAAGGCCCTCCACTCGATGGACTAAAGACATTATAAACTTCGCAGGAAGTTGGTGGATGGAGGCGGCTCAAGACCGTTTGTCGTGGCATTCTAAGGAGGCCTAGGTCCAGCAGTGGACTTCTACAGGCTGATGATGATGATGATGATGTAAATAAATAGATATATATATAAAAAGGTAAAGAGTGCATAATCTTGTATTAGCTATGTTAAATCGAACATATTTTCCGCACTAAGCTAGGTAAATCCCCGTGATGTAGTAGGTTTCTCTTATTACTGACGTCTGACGGAAAATTATGGAAGAAATTACTATCCGGGTCCAAGGGTGGTGTCACAGTGTATAATGAAATAGCTGAAAAACTAACGAAACGAATCCTTCCACTAAGAGCGCCGATTTGAACAAAACATAACCGAAATAGGCAAGCTTTAAAATTATGATTTTCAAATTGAATAAGAAAATTAATTTATAGAACACAAAACACCAAAACACATGAAACAAATTACCATCATCGTCATCATCAGCCTGTAGAAGTACACTGCCGGACTGCTGCCTCCCCCTTAGAATGCCACGACGCACAGTCTTGAGCCGCCTCCGTCCACTGACTTCTTGCGACGTTCGTAATGTCTTTAGTCCATCGAGTGGAGGCCTTCCTCTACCGCTTCTTCTGGTTCAGGTCATCACCAAATTACCATAAGAGAAGATATTTATGTACTTACATAAATAAATCATTTATCAATCAGGTACACTGGCAACAGATTGAAACAAGTGGCCTATACAAAGAGCAGAGGCCTATGCCCAGCAGTGGGTCAACAAGGGCTGAAAATAATAGTGATCCTGACTATTTATCAATCACATTGGATACTGCCAGGGCATGAGTATCTACATAACATAACACTGAACAGTCACATACGTAGTCCTAATCCCACACTAGGATTCCCTGTGTCGTGGGTATCAGGAATTACGAGTACCATGCTACCATATAATACACCCAGTCTGGGTATATTATATGGTAGACCAGAACAAATATTTGCAGATCATACAAACATTTATCCTGCAGCGAGAATCGAACCCGCAACCTCTTGCATCTCAGACAGCTACTTGCCCGCCGCACCACAGAGGTTGTCAAATTCTTAATTGAAAATTAAGAATTATGCTCTACAGTACAGCGTTATAGACTCTCTTTTCATTTCCTAAGTTTGTCGTTAATCTAGAAGTATCTTAAGAATGAGCTAGCTATTCTTATGCAAGCTGTGTATGCCTGAGCGTTCTAGGCTAACGTGGCACCAGGAATTGCTCAATTAAGGCCATTAAAAACGCGGACTCCATCCAGACTTCATCAGGGTGAAACGGATGGTCCAAAGTTTATTAGATTTGCTCGGTAGATTTACTAAAATATGCAGAACTACTTTTTAAAAAGCTGAAATACTAAAATAAATAGCTTGTATTAGGGTTAGTTAGTGACTGAAAAAATATAGCTAGCTAAAAAAGCGGCCGCTGTTAGTTGATTAGGTTGGTACATCAAAGTTGCTGAAAGTACGCATGCTAAGAGGGATCTGATATAGGCCACTATGCAAAAAAAACAATTCATAGTTGACGGAGTAATCGCGTAACAAACATACAAAAACATACAGTTGAATTGAGAACCTCCTCCTTTTTGAAGTCGGTTAAAAACAACTTTGCCTCAACGCATCGGATATGTGAAAAACATAACGCACATTTTCTCGTCCCATCATAATGTTATCAAGATATTCTTCCATCTGTCAACAGTAAGTTTCGACTATCAACCTCCCCCCGAATACCTCCCTACGGGGGAGGGGTAAAGTTGATTGCATCAGGAGTGCGGTCGTCCGTCACGCGACCGACTCCACGTTTTACGGAGTGAGACTCGCGAAAATAGTCTAGGAGGGCTAGGGAATATGCGATCTAATATAAAGTAGTTAGGAAGATTGAATTCAGGTGATGGTCTAGGTTAGATGCATCACGCGTCGTGTGCTCAACCTCTCAAGAGTCTCAATACTAGACCTTCGTACCATCGTGGGGACACTCACAGGACACTGTCTCCTGATTAAACACATCAACATCTACAACATCGGAGCCACATACAGCCCACTCTGCAGGGGTTTTCTGCCCACGTAGTCGTGGAATGCGTGGGAGTAGCAGCCCAACGTGAACAAATCCTCAAAAACAAAACTTCTGTACTTCTGGACGAAGTTAGGCTGGCTACCTAATAGCCAGACAACTCGCACACATAATGGACCACCCATAGAGTTTGAATGCGGAAAAGAGAGTTCTTTAACATTAAAATTATTAACATTATATAGCGTAGTAAATTGATGAAAACAATAATTTTTTTTTTTTACTTTGAAAAGTAGCAGCCTCTTCAAAACAGGAGTTCGTCCGTCGAGTTATGACGGCAGTGCACTGCAATAGGTTAACGATGATTATAGGCAGCTGCGTGCAGACCAGTGCAATACGAGGCCCATCTCGCAGGACTTTATTTACCTCCCTTAAAAATCAATCAAAATATTATGCCAGTCAGACATCCATGTTTTCACTTGTACAGTTTCAGAGGAAGATCAGCGTTGTGTTGACACAACACAACAAATGCTGAGCTGGACGCCACTTTGTGTCAGTGTTGCATGACTGGTAGGTACTGAGGGGCACACGATTTTATTATTTTAATGCTTGTTTTCTGTATAAGTAGTTCTAATAATCTTTGTTAATCTCTGTTTGTGTGTGTGTCTTTTTCCCGTGGCATTCTTGTCATATTGGCATAAATAAATGCTTTTTCTTTCTTTCTTAGTCAATTGCTCATTGAATCCTCTACCTTCCTAATTCATCTTCGTTCTATCGTTCTTAACGAGAATTATGTTTACAAATTAAGCAATGCTTTACAAAAAGGAAAAGAAATGGTGTCAAGGACGTCCCCCTTAACACCCTCCGCTACGCTATCATAAAAACCTCCCGGTTAATGGCCCAGCGTCAAAATTAAAACTACATTCGTATTCAAAGACTGAAAGCAAGTTTTACTGCTGCCAATTTAAATCAATTCCCAAGGAAGGCACATAAAACCACGATGTTCCTATTTTTGTATGTACAGCTCTCGGCTGATATATGGCACATCATACACAAGAGTTAATGGTTTTAATGGCACCTTCGTCTATCGCAGATGTGATCTTTAATGAAAACTCCCGCGTCCCTGACCTTATGCAGAACCTACATGAGACAATCAATTACACGAAGAACAGGAAAAACGCTCTACAAAACCGAACTAATTCAATGCAGTTTTGTTGTGAGTTTTGTTAGTAGTAGAACTTCTTGTGAAAGAGTTCGTCCGGGGAAGTACTACCACCGTACCTATTTCTGCCGCCAAGCAGTAGTGTTCGCATTGCTGTGTTTCGGTTTGAAGGGTACGGGTGCCGGTGAAATTACAGGCACATGAGACTTTTCATCTTTATGTCGCAGGGTCGGCTGCGCGCGTGTGATGCCTCTGGTGTTACAGGCGTTCATAGGCTACGGTAACTGCTTTCCATCTGGTGGGCCGTAAGCTTGTCTGCTTGCCAAGTAGCATAAAAAAAAAAGAAAAAAAAAATGCAGACAACTATCTCTCTCTGTGCCACAGTGACAACCGTGAAGTAGCTCTAATATTGTATACTGTGCCACTGTTCCGTAAGCAAACCAAGGACGATCCCTTAGTTTATTTGGTTGGGTAGCTCGATCAATAGCTTTCAATAATGGCAACAAATTGTGAAAAAAGTTTGGAAAGTAATTTGGTAATAGGTTTTTTTTAGAAGGGCGTGCTGATTGATTAGTTGAATAAGCGTGGCCACAGACCTACCGATTCTATTCTGTTTTACCTATAGAACAGCAAAGAACAGAGTTGAAATCGGGTTCATCGGCACACTTACCGCGCGCCGAGCTTTCTTGATTGGCGCTGAATCGTAAGCTCTTAAAGCATTGCCTACCTATTATGAAACATAGTTTATTATGTACAGGTTTTATCGAGAAGGTAGGCTTGTATACTAATAAATAATAAATAAATGCTGGACATTTCACACAACATTATCTAGCCCCGAGCTAAGCAGAGCTTGCGTTATGGGTACTAGATAACTGATATACTTAATACAATACATTACATAGATAGATATTTTTTATTATACATAGAAAAATACCCAGAACAAATATCTGCTGATCGTACAAATATTTGTTCCGAGGCGGGAATCGAACCCGCAACCTCCTGCGTCGCAGGCGAAACTTTGCCCGCCGCGCCACAGAGGTCGTCAAATTATTAATTTATAATTAAATTATTTAGACTAAGGCCCTTTTGCTGTCTTCACTCCTGCTGCACTCTTCGTGTCCAAGACTGATTTTTCCGCTAGTATATTCCCCTCTGCTACGCCCAAATCACTTCTTTAGTCACGGTTTTCACTGTCGGCTATGTTAAGTAATAATTAGTTAATAATAAAATTCATTAACCCTTATCCTAATTATCTAGTTCAAACAGCAACCTTCGAACGAACCCGCAATCCGGCAAATAAACAGTTAGCAAACACATCCATTAGCAGTTATTACTGGTTAAAAATAGTGTTGTTCTGCATTTTGTGGTCGCCGAATTGTGACGATTGCAGAGTAACTGAGGATGTTCACCATATTTTTATGGATTGTATTCGGAACGAATCATTTACTTACCCTTTAGTGCAAGTAAGTAGTAAAAAAGCTTTTGTCTTTTTTTGACGTATGCCATTTTACATCAGAAAGAACAAAACAAAAGCTATTTTAAAGATAACTTTTCATTTAATAAACCGACTTCCGCCATTGTATACGACTAAATGTTTGGTGAAAGGATTATGATACTTTTTGAATGCAAATGCTTGGTTTGTTGCTGAAAATATCAAAATCGCCATATGTATATGCCTACAATATTTGAGGAGTTCCCTCAATTCCTCATGGATTCCATCATCAGAACTGGATTCTGAAATCTTCTAATCTGGAAGTATATCTATTCAAATAAAAAAATAATTTTCCAAATCGGTTCATAAACGCTGGAAATATGCGGTAACAAACAAAAAAATACAAGCGAATTGAGAACCTCCTCCTTTTTTGGGAAGTCGGTTAAAAATAGGTTTCAAAAATGATTATGAATCATTAAGGACATAATAGAGTACGAACATGCTTAAGAGCACATTGGCCTGATGTAGTATTTTGACTCATCCATCATCAGAAGAAGGCAACATTTTGTACAAATTTACAGATTTGGCAGTAGCGATTGTTTTTGTATTGTCAGGGTTCTGTACCCAAAGGGTGACAACGTAATAGGGGGTCTACGGCGCTGTCTATCTGTATTTCTGCTGCTATTCTGCTTCAAAGCTGTGTTCATTGATAAATCCATCTAAAATCCTTAGTCAAAGTCTTCCAGTAGCGCAGTGAGGTTAAAATGAGTTGGTTAATTAAATGGTGTACATTTACATACTTAATTAAACCGTATTCATCAACAAGCCCAGTCAAGTGAAGCCAATGCTCATCACTGATGGTATTGAACTCAATAATGCGTGATACCATGCACTCTGTGACACTACTACGAATTTCGGTTTCGGCCACAAATGAAACTGAGAAAATCCCGAATTTTGGTTTTATGGCTCTACTCTTGCTAATACAATCTGTAGTGTATTCGGCATAACTACAAAACAATTATCGAACGTCCGGCCGCTGGATAGTAATCCAGTGCAATGTGTACATGCGCACTATTACAACGCATTTGTGAATTTAGAATGTGGGAAGATATAGAGTAGGTAGCATAGGCGTAGCCAGGGAGGGGTTTTGGGGGTACAACCCCCCCTCCCTTCAAAATTTTAGGCCAGCTGTTTTTTTTCACAATGGATATTAATGTCATTTCATGTACATTGGTACTATTAACAACCAGACCCGGAACAAATATTTGCAGATCATACAAACTTTTGTCCCGCAGCAGGAATCGAACCCGCAACCTCTCACATCTCAGCCGGCTACTCGCCCGCCACGCCACAGAGGTCGTCAACCCTTATACAGTATACAATTAAAAATAGTTCAAATTTTTTAATTTCTTTAGGTTGAAACTAATCCATCAATGCTATTCCATACATATCTAGAGCCTTGCATGTTTGTACGTCTCTACAATACTTAAACTGACCAGTACGGAACAATACCTGTTTTACATATAAATTGTTAGAATCCAACCCGTAATTACAGTGGAAAGGTGTACCATAAATATACTTTATTGCAGGCCAAATTCATAATAGCTGGACATTATACTAGACCAGGAGCCCAAGTTATTGTTTTCTACGTCATGCTATTGATGGGTCACCTCAGTTGGAACAATTACTTAGCGGGTAACCTAACAAACAATTTATAAGTAGACTGACAGTGTTATGGCTCATTCGATCAATGTTTAGTTCAAATAACATGTATTATCGGTCGAAAGACAAATAAAATAACATAAACTGACGCCTTTTTCCCCGAAGGTGTAAGCAAAGCCTCAAACGGCCTCTTTTCACCGTGGGTTACACAATCGCTGGAATGAAAACAACAAGACAACAACGTGACAAGTGGTGAGCTCATCGCCGCCATTGCTTTCCATGACAGACTTGGCTAACGCTTTCTTCCAGTAATGACACTCCTAAATAAGCCAGCAGCCAGGAAAAATCTTATACCAACGAAAATTTACCAACAAGGGTGGTTATTCGCTATGACCTAAGAGATTCCTTGGCAATAACGTGTGACGTCACCCATGCTATTTAGCGATGATTCCACGCAGATATCGTAACGAGCCCGCGTTATGTCACGTTTGGTCATAGCGAATAAGGGGGAAGTCCGGGTTTTATATTACAGTGCCGTGGTGTGTACGGCCTGAGAATAACCCCCTCCTTTTCCTCCCGTGGATGTAGTAAAAGCCGACTAAGGGATTACACCAGAGGATGGGCAGCAGCATACACCAGAGTACTTAACACCTTATTGCCACCAATCCGCTTGCCAAGCGTGGAGATTATGAAAACCCCCCCATTACATTCTATGGGGGACGCTTCGTCCAGCAGTGGACGTCTAAACGCTGTTGAAGAATATAATATAATAATAATGTATTTATTTCAGGTTACATGGAAAATGTATATTAAAATTATATTATAGTTAAAATAGCTTTTGTTTTGTTCTCTCTGATGTAAAATGACATACGCCAAAATAAGACAAAAGCTATTTTAGCTATCAAAGGTTTAAACATTGATTATATATAAGGGAGTTAGCCTATATAAATATAAATATACTTTATAGACGACTATAAAATATTAATATATTTTATACTTAATGAGTAAAATAATATTGACTTTGACTTTGAAAAACATAACCATTACTCCTGGTCTAAGCGCATACCCCGTATATAGGTAAAGTAGATTTTGAGTGAAGACATTCAAAGTGCTGGTCAGTGACTTTAGTTTTCGAAGGTATGAGTTCAAAGTTTCGTGGTTCACTTCCTCATTGATCACCTGGGCCTGTTGATAGGTTCCAACCAAGTTTATTTTTTATAATAAAACTTAGAAATAAGAGCTTCTGAACCAAATAGATAGGATTAAATGAACAGACATTTCCAATACCTAACTAAAAAGACTAGATTTTTTCAAAGAGTGTTTCTAAGGAATACATTGTGAGAAAACCAACATGTCCTAATAGAACCAAAATTTGAAGAATTCGAGCCTCTGCCAGATGCACTGAATTCTTTCACCACATTGGTTATTTGACCATTGTTCACGAGGCCCTTTCCAAGAAAGAACAAGTGTTACGATGAACGAAAGATCTGAAAGTTTCATATCTCGATATACTTTATAACTGTTCTATATACTTAACGATATTTTTCAAACCCAGCAATACTAATTAATAAAAAAACTAGCTGCGCCCCGCGGTTTCACCTGCGTGAACAATGATGAAAATTGCTGATGATGATGATGAAAAGTAACCTATGTGTTAATCTAGTGTATAAGGTATCTGCATTCCAAATTTCACTCAAAGCCGTCCAGCCGTTTGAGCGTGAAGATGTAATGTAACATACTCAAAAACTTTCGCATTTATAAAATTAGTGTAATAACACGCTCCAAAAGAGTTTTACAAAAAAATCGTGTGATAACACGCTTTACTAGTTTTACAAAAATTATTCACAACGATCTCATGTGAACAAAGTACCTAATTTACAAGAGAGATTTTTCAGACTAAACCTAACGGTACAAAAAACATGATGAATGGCTGACTATCTCAACTAGGTCCATTTATGACGCAACTTAACATCGGGCCTTTGTATTACATGCCCTAGGGCGCCGTAAGAACTACTAGCCCAGTTAACATAAATAAACTTCCTTTAGTAATAAACAAATATAGCAAGGCCATGCCTCCTCTATAAGAAAACTATTCTATTTATAGTTTTCTAAGTAATGATGAAGAATTGAATGGAATAGTTGATTACCAATCACTGTGCCTCCGGGTCACGTGTGAAGGCTGTTACCCAACATTCTTTAATTTATTCATGAAACCATTGTGTGGAGACCTTACTACAAATCTTAAGATAGGACTAATGTATGTGACTATGTAATTAACATAATATAACTTAACATAACACCCAGCAGTCACATGTGTGGTCATGATCCCGGACTGGGATTCCCTGTGTCGTGGGTGTCGGGAGCTGCGAGTGCCATGGTGCCATAGCACCCAGACCCGGAACAGGTAGTTGCGGATCATGCAAACACTTATCCCGCAGTGGGAGTTGAACCCGTAGCCTCTCGCATCTCGGCCGGCTGCTTGCCCATCGAGCCATAGAGGTAGTCACTGCTAATAACTACTAATTTATTGTAGTATTATAATACACCTCTTTGTATTTACTTCTGCGGATACTTTTTCTTTTAATTGTATTTCTTTATGGTTTTCTTTTGCGTGTATATTATTTTTAGTGTTTAAACATTATATAATTTAGCTTTAGGTTATCCTGTTTGTAGCAGAATGTATCATTGTAATAGTTAAATCGCATTAATTTTGGTTTGATGTAGACTTGCTTTTATTATACTGTGTATTAAATTATATTATTTAGGTTCTAGAACTTGCAACTTAATTATGGGGTGGGAAGCGTTACCTTGCCGTAACACAGTTTTTTTAAACTAGCACGTAAGGTAAAGTTTTACGACTGTTACTGCCATCTTTATTGAGGATGCTCATTATTGTTAAACTATAGTTTAAGTACCTACCTATGTTTTGATCCTGGAATTTTATTTAGTATTTATTTAAACATTCACCCGGTAGGTGTTTGAATTGAGTTTAACTGTCATGAAAGCACTATATTTAGTTCCTTTATGTTTGATTTATTAATTTTCTTGTGAATAAATAAATATTATCTTAGACATTACCATTATTAGGGCTAGTTTCCACCGGGGCGGAGAGGAGAGGAGACGAGAAGACGTGTTTGAATAAACCAATCCGATTTCGTTATTTCCTTTTCGTTTTTACATGTCAAGCCTGCCTGCCAATAACCTGCTAGCTTTGCCTTCGTTTCCTCTCCTCTCCGCCCCGGTGGAAACCGGCCCTTAGACGGTAGATGTAAACTTCTGGACGGAACCTCTCTCATAGAAGAGAATCAAGGGTATCCATAATCATTACTCTTGGCAGGTGGATTTTTAATCGCACTTTACTCAGGTGGATGCTGCTGCCAATCCCTCATCATGCTGCTTTATTCCCTTTGTCCGATTTTATGACATCCACATGAGAAGACGTAGGTGTTTATTCTTATGTCGGAAACGCCATGGATAGACATATGCCTAGAGTTAAATTCACGTCTGTGCTGTGTAATGTGCTTAGTTTATTTTATTTTTATTATTTTACTTTTAGTTGCGACCCGCAGTTTCACCCGCGTGAATAATGATGAAAATTGATGATGATTGTTGGGACCACCTTACAACACTATAACATTTACTTTTGCTGATCCTACAATACTGTAAGGTTGCACGAGGCACGCGGCGAGCGGGCAGTCTCCCTGGGCCCGTCAAGCGTGTAACGTGTCTTAAAACTTTATAATTAATTAATACAAGTAATTAGAATCTTCAAGACTATTTTATTTCAAAACCCAAACACCTCGCACAGGACAGACTCCAACATTGGTGACCCCGACGTGATTTTTTGTGAAAAGTGCGAGGTGATTTGCGGAAAGACATTTTTTTTATTATGGAAAAAAGTGTGTAAAGTGTTAAATCCATCATCGAAGTTATGCGTCGTGGTTTTAACTTCGTGTATATACGTCGTCAGATGTCCCTATACAATATGGTGACCCATGACAGTCTTCGATGTGGTAAGAAGAGGAAAATCAGAAGGATTTAGGAAATTGTGCGACGGGGGGGGAGACTCCCTCCTGAGAAGACTCACATCTCAGGAGGTTAAAATAAATATTTGGAAAAATTGACCATGACCAGACGCCACGTGAAGCCGGAAGCGGATGGAATGCGGTTACGTCATCCGAAGCTTGTTGCCAGCCACCAACGGATGCCGTTTGAAAAGGACGCAGTGGACGAGATTGGCAGAGTGTGGCCCGGGAAGAGATTGCGATCCACCCGCGGTCCTCCAAAGACGTTCACGCTACGGTCTACATAGGCAGCACTGGAAGTATATGCCAGCGATCACTCAGGAAATAGTTGCCCGGAAACTCACCGGAGGATCAGTGTCGGCGTTGGAGATTGCTCAACCGCACTGCTGCGAGTGACTGGCATGATACTCGCGCTATGTAGACCGGAAACGAGGAGAAAGTGCTGGAATGTACAAGGCGGCATAACATCGGCATAGGTGGGAAGTCAGTGGTATAAAAGTGATTTAAAAGTGGTTTACAGAACATTTTTATTTTGAAGCGATTTTACAGTAATTTAATTTTTTTTACAAATCATTTTTACAATTGCAATTTTTTTTTGGACAATTTTTATATATATATATTTTGTTTTGCGGATAATTCATATACAATGTAGTTATAATATAGTTATGATTTTGTTTTTTCTTTAATGTGTTAAAAGTAGATAGCTAGTATAAAGAATGTGTAACGGGTTAATGGCCGGAAGAGTTCGTGGAAATTTTGCTCGACTTTGTTATTGTAAACGGTAGGTAGTAACTCGTAACCGATACCTATGTAATGCAAGATCGCGTTGCGTCACGCGACCAGCGACGGGTCACGTAGGCCGCGATCTTGCAGCGTGTGCACATTCCTTTGTGCCTTTTTGCACCATTTAAGAACTTTGTATTGTTAAATTTTTAGTTAAAAAATTTTTTTAAGAAGGGGATGTATGTTGGGACCACCTTACAACACTATAACATTTACTTTTGCTGATCCTACAATACTGTAAGGTTGCACGAGGCACGCGGCGAGCGGGCAGTCTCCCTGGGCCCGTCAAGCGTGTAACGTGTCTTAAAACTTTATAATTAATTAATACAAGTAATTAGAATCTTCAAGACTATTTTATTTCAAAACCCAAACACCTCGCACAGGACAGACTCCGATAATGAAAAGTAGCCTATGTATTAATCTAGGGCGTAGAGTATCTCCATTCCAAATTTCACTCAAATCCATTCAGTAGTTTTTACGTGAAAGAGTAATAAACATCCATACAAACTTTCGCGTTTATAATACATATTAGTAGGAAGGATTAGTAGGATAGGATACACATAAGATATAGATATATACTGTGGCGGGCTTTTTTGTAGGACTATTTAAGATAAACATTTCCATCATACATTACATAATATGTGTCTAGCGGTTTTGGCAACGCACGCCAGAATAGCTCGCAGATGGTAGATTTTTTCCTACTTACTTGACACTTATCGTCATACCATGGATAATTCACACAATATCTTTATAAATTGTAGCCTATGTGTTATTCTGATGTATAAGCTATATTATTGTAAAGTTTCATTAACATCCATTTAGTAGTTTTTACGTGAAAGAGTAACAAACATCCATCCATCCATACTTACAAACTTTCGCGTTTATATAATATTAGTAGGATAGGATTTAGCCTTTAGTTTATTTCCTCCAAGGTTGAGCCTCGCGGTACACAGAGAGAGCATAAAGTATTCTGTTTTTTAAACCGACTTCAATAAAGGAAGAGGTTCTCAAATCTTTTTATTTATGTTTGTTACCTCATAATATCGTCATTTATAAACAGATTTGGTAAATTATTTTTTATTTGATAGGATTCTGATTCATTTTATTATTCTTTCAGATTCCCGTTTTCATCAAAATCCACTTCTGGTGATGGGATCCATGAGAAATTGGAGAACTTCTCAAGTATTTTAGGCATACATAGAGCAATTTTGGTATTTTCAGCAACAAGTTATTGTTTTGTATACCTTTAGCAAATAAAAACATGTAGATAGCCGAATTCAATAGCGGAAGTCAGTTTTTTAATTAAAAGTTATTAGATTTTTGACGACCTCCGTGGCGCGGTGGGCGAGTAGCTGGCTGAGACGCAAGAGGTGCGAGTTCGATTCCCGCTGCAGGACAAATCCATGATCTGTAAATATTACCGGTTTTAACTGGGCCGTGGACCATTAAAAAGATTGCTACGAAGTTGTTTCCCCAATTAATTTAATCCAACTTTAAGCATTCCTTCATAATCAATGTGGAATCAATTCTTGATATTGTGGTTAGGCCGTTTGCACACTGCACTTGATCGGATAAAAGGGATTAGTCGGCCCGGTCATGCGTGAAGATTGTGTGTGCTGAGCCTAGCAAAGCATTTTGGAAGACGCGACTTTACAATGCGATTTTTGGACGAGGTTTTCATATCAAGAGATCAGGATTCCTATGTAGTCCAATGAAAACAGACCCTTACATTCGTCTTACACCAATGATTTTATAAAACTTATGTGCGTAGTCCATCTGACTTTGTATGTCTTATTACCTACCTACAGAATTGGGTATAAGTAGATATCTTCACCTACTTATATGTATCTTAGTTTTTTGCATGTATATCACATATCTACCTAAATCAGTTTATCTACTAGACTCCTGGAAGAGACTAACCACCCACAACACAGGGAATCCTAGTGTGGAGTAAATTACCTACTTACTTATGTATAAGTACCTTCTGTTCTGGTTTAAAATTTGTTTATAGTGAGTACCTAGGGTACTTACTACTTACAATAATATTAAGGTACCTATAACTTATTTACATGATTAAGTGTATGGATTCAGTGTTTTTTTGGAAACAAATAAATGATTTGTAATTTGTAGTAAAATTCTGCCAAAGGATAGGCCAAACTAAACTTAACCGTTTGGTTAGATTAATTAATTTTTAGGAACTTATTTGTCTATTCGCATCGAAACAGCCAACTGCAGCTTGGCCAAGACCCAAACGATGAACCAAATAGTAAACGTGTTACCACTTTACTATGGCATGACGACTTGACCAAAACAATTTAGATAAAAACAAAAGACATAATTTGTCGATGAAAAATAACAACATCAAAACAAAAGACGAAGCCCTACGTTAGACGAGGCGGTGCCAGAAAGGGCGAATGAACAAAACAGAATCAGTGCAGCTCATGTTTTCTACCTGAATGTACGACTTCAAATAAATGCTGCACGGAAAAAGTCGCGTAGATTAGTTGCGACTTTATTTATTCTTTCTGTTTTGAGTTTAATCTCCTCTGAAACTCGGTTACTTTGTATGTAATGGTTTGCTTTTGGGCTGTAATTTAACGGTTTCAAAGCAACATGGAGCTAAATTGAAACACTTTTTATTGAAAAGAGTTAACTTGGACGCTGCATAGATGGTCTACATTCTGTTTACAAAGTTGGTTGGAAACATAGTAGACTGCATCATTATTTCCTCATTGTGCATTAATCTCTGCATTGACTCAGAGGGCCTAGTCTTAGTTTAGTACACAGACGATGGTCCGTGTGGTACCTAGCTTCGAGCAACACGGACTTCCTGCCGCGGGCCTGAAGGGAGTAGCCTTAGCGATATATTACCATTCAAATAGTTCTGTCTTTTTTTTCGAGGGGAAATGTGCACACAAGCGCAATTCTGCATAAACACATCCAAATACAACATTGTAATGACGACACTCACACTAACAAACCTTGCACACCTCAGAATAAGAACAAACCTCAACTAGTTTTATTAAACGCATATGCCTACTTTGGCTTGTAGTTTGTCAGAGGGGAACGCTGCGAATGGCCTCCCTTCCGTGTTGCTCGAAGGGTACCTAGTAACAAGTCATTGATCTGTGCTATTAATCGCGCGCACACATAGAATAGTTGATAGAGTCTGTTCAGAAAGAGAGCCATTGTGGCCAAATTGTGAACTACATTTACAACCATAATTTTAGGAGCTGGTTTCTTTCTATTGGCATTTTGAACCATAAACTAAAGAAATAAACGGAACAAACGCGCTATTTGATTGCTTGCTAAACAAAATAGCTAATTAAGCACAGCAGGCGCCCTCAAATCCAACGACGGGTCTCTTTTTAATCGACTTCCCAAAAAAGGAGGAGGTTCTCAATTCGGTTGTATTTTTTTTTTTTTTTTTTTAATGTTTGTTACCGCTTATCTCCGGCGTTTATGAACCGATTTGGAAAATTCTTTTTTTATTTGTATAGATATACTTCCAGATTGGTCCCATTTTTTTCAAAATCCAGTTCTGATGATGGGATCTATGAGGAATTGAGGGAACTCCTCAAATATTGTAGGCATATATATGGCGATTTTGATATTTTCAGCAACAAACCAAGCATTTGCATTCAAAAAGTATAATAATCCTTTCACCACTATGGTTCTTTCATCAATTTTTTTCATCCAAATATTTTGTCAAATACTATGGCGGAAGTCGGTTTATTAAATGAAAAGTTATTTAACTACTACACTAGACTCTAGTTACTTACTAAGTTATTCACGGACGAACGTCGTAAGCGCTATCTTTAAGATGGTAGCTAAAAACTCGGAGTCATGATCCAGGAGACCCTTACTTTCAATCTGAAGGTTTTGGGTTCAAAACCTGGCATTGCACCGCATCCAATGGATTTTTCCATTCGAAAAGGTAATGTTCTCAAAACTGTGAAGGTAAAAGTGAACTCACTAACATCCTTGATATCATCTGTTTGACCTTCTTCTTGTGTGAGGTGAGACCATCTTGAGGTATAGTGACCCTAAAAGAGATCAAGTGACCAATAACATAATGCAACATAACACCCAACAGTCACATACGTAGTCTTGATCCCACACTAAGATCCCCTGTGTCGTGGGTATCAGGAACTACGAGCACCATGGTACCATAACACCAAGACCCGGAACAAATATTAAATAAATAATAATAAATAAATAAATCCTGGACATTTCACACAACATAACTTTTCATTTAAAAAACCGACTTCCGCCATAGTATTCGACAAAATAATTTTGGATGAAAAAAATTTTATGAAAGAACCATAGTGGTGAAAGGATTATGATACTTTCTGAATGCAAATGCTTGGTGTCTTGCTGAAAATATCAAAATCGCCATATGTATGCCTACAATATTTGAGGAGTTCCCTCAATTCCTCATGGATCCCATCATCAAAACTGGATTCTGAAAAAAATGGGACCAATCTGGAAGTATATCTACTCCTTAGAGAATTTATAGTAGGGAGCTGGCAAGCATACGCTTTCCCCTCTGCCGAAGTACATGAACGGTCGTTCGTGTCAGTTTATAAAAACTAGTTTAGCCACGATCGTTCGCCATTCTGCGTTCATACCTGTCGCTATACGGAGCTCCTAAAAATGGTTGGTTGTGCTGTGGTTTCGTGTAAATGGCGGTCGGAAACATCAAATTTAACAAAATATGGAGTTTCTTATCACATTTAAGTAATTGACAACACAATTAGGCCATTAATTTCACCGTAAAATATATTTTCTTAGTCCAAGCATGCGACAGAAATAACGATACGTAATTTCTTGGTACGGGGACAAGTGATGTGAAAAAAACGAACGAATGAATGAACGAAAGAGGCTGCAACGATTTTTATGAAATTAACAGGATAGGGAGTTTTCAGGCCGAAAAAACGATCTCAAAGCTATAAAAAAAAACCTGTTTCCAAAGAAAATATCAATACCTACGTCGTTCAATACGAGCCTAAAATATAGGTTAAATGGGCTTGATTAGCTGTTTTTCGGGTTTCTTAGAGGTTATTTTAGAGGTTTGTATTTTCGTTTTTTTTACGGTTTTAGGGTTATTTCGTCAATCACAATATGAAATTAGGAAGGTATGCAAAAGTATACGGATATTCGAATCTCATTTCGTATGAAAAAAGCAGATCCGCGAAAATACATTTTCTTAACAATAAATTGATCCATTGTAAAACCAATAGCTTATATTTTCATTTAAAAAATACAATATAAAATGTAATCCCAGCTTATAATTGTTAAATCCATGTATGTGGCACAGAATCATAGACTTTCTTATAATCAATACAAGCAGCCGAGAGGTTTCCCTTGCTCCTCCTGACCATCTGTCTGATGGCCATGTCAATGAGGAGGAGCTCCTTAATACCACGGGACCCAACCTTACATCCATTCCGAGCAGAAGCCAAAATATTGTTTTTTTTAACACTCAACAGTCACATACATAGTTTTGATCCCACACTAGGATTCCCTGTATCGTAGGTACCTATCAGGAACTACGAGTAACTGGTACCATAACACCCAGACCCGGAACAAATAGTTGCAGATCAGCCTGCCAAGTGAGTTGCCTGATAAGTGAGATTTGGAAACCATATAATTTTATAAGAAACCAACGCACCACGGGTCTATATATATTAGTGTACAAATCATGAATACAAAATTTGAATAAATAATAGCCAAAATAGAAGCAAACTTCGTTCGCGTGCAAAAGGACGTACGCGTCCTACCGGTACAATTTTTAACTGACTATGTTTTTTTATATGTTTGTTACGCGATTACTTTTGATCAACATGAATCAATTCACCCATTCAAACATACATCCATAGACTAGATCCATAGACAATTAATAATCTTAATTTCATTCAATCTTTCACACCCCATCACTAGTTTTTGCGCTAGTGTGCAACTAACCAATAGTGTAATTACAGAAATTATTTATTTGTGTGCTTGTTTTATGTTTGTGTGACAGCTTTTATTTCCGTGTGCGTTTATAGAGACGCCTCAACTTTCTGCATGAGTGTGCGTGAGTAAGTAAATGTGTGCTGTACGTGTTTACCTCGCCTCCCGCAAAAAGTGGCAGAAATAATTTAGTACTAGAAGTTGAGCATGCCATCTCCCCACATAAATTCTCTAAGATCTACTCAAATAAAAAAAGAATTTTCCAAATCGGTTCGTAAACGCCGGAGATATGCGGTAACAAACATTAAAAAAAAAAAAAAAAAAAAAAAAAATACAACCGAATTGAGAACCTCCTCCTTTTTTGGGAAGTCGGTTAATTATCTAGCCCCAAGCTAAGCAGAGCTTGTGTTATAGGTACTAGATAACTGATATATTTAATACAATACATTACATATAGATATATGTTTTTTATTATACATAGAAAATACCCAGAACAACCTGAACAATTATCTGCAGATCATACATACATTTGTCCCGCAGCGGAGATCGAACCCGCAACCTCTCGCATCTCAGCTGACTATTCGCCCGCCGCGGCACAAAGGTCGTCAAATTAAATTAGTAGGGTAAAAAGGATTCAGAGGCTCCTTTGGTGCACCAATTGGAGCCAATACAAAATTGGAATGACTGAAATTCTCATTCAACGTCCGTACTTAAACATAGCGTCAAAATTTTGAAGCAAATAAATTGACCTCGATGTTATAGTGATGTACATAAACACTAGTGTGGTACCGATGTATCGATGGTCGCCTCGACACAGCATAAATAAACCATGAAGCTAGGAGGCAGAATATGGAACAGGTCTATGCAAATACAAACCGTAGGCAGCATAGGGTATTAAGAACGGAATACGTGATAGTATAGCTTGTGGGTGACGTTTTAAATAAGTACCTATTAATGTAATTATCAATATGGTCTATATAGATAGATTCTGACTCTTTATAGTTTCTTTTTTATTATTGTTTTTTTTTGTTTTTGATACTATTGATCACCACAAAATTACATTTACAAAAAAATAATAATAACTTAAATGAAGGGCAAAAGGGTAACGGGTAGGGGGTAAAGTGGGAGGTATGGAGGGTGTATGAACCTCTTTACATGTAACAACGGTGATAAAACTAAATAACTGTTTTATATTGTATTCATACAATTTAAATTATCATGGCTTGGTATTATTGTAGATAAATTACGACTATAGGTACACCACGTACTTAAACTATTCTCCTGCTGACGTTTCGTTGACCATTTAAAAGTCCTTCCTCTGATGAACAGGAGAATGGTAAAGAAGTACGTGGTCTTCTTCTTGGTCAGTCTTAATTTTTTTTTTAATTATATTTTGTTCTTGTATTTTTGTAATCACTCAAACTTTCTCCCAATATTCTGCTATTCATAATATCGGTTCATTTTAATTTTCACCCTTAAAACTGTACAATACATAAAGCGTTATGGCCTGCTAATTGCCACCTCAACCTGTTGTTGATGACGCATGAAATAAGGTAGTCATATTGTGAAGCCGCCGTTTCCTGCCGTAGATGGCGTAAAAACTGAGTAAGGGATTAAACTAGGGCAGTAGCATCCACCTGAGTACTCAATACCAATACTACACGCCTACCAAGCATGATGATTATAGCAAACGACTACATTGCATTATTTGAATGTAGCCTCTTCCAACAGTGGACGTCGAGCGGCTGATGATAAAGCTGAAATAAGGCAGCCATATTGTCAAGCTCACTCTATTGTATATTTTCCCTCTATAGTATGAACCGTTGCACCTGCTCGCACGGGTGATGGTGAATATGGAATGTTTTTATCGTGTTTTAACGAAGTATTTTTTTTGTTGTTTTTTTAAGGGGCAGGTGTTCGATTTTTGAATGTGTGACTAAATATCAGCAAAACGGTTAGTTTCAAAAATACATTGGCACATGTTTGATCTGTAGTGTTCCGGGCCTAGCACGTTAGCTAAGTAGCAAAGATTAAATCCGAACGCCTATTATAACCGAAACATGTACCTTTTTGAAACACCTCAAGAATTGTATGGTTATCCTTTTTAGGGTTCCTTATCTCAAAAGGTACCACAGAACCACAATAGTAACACTGTCGTGTCTGTCTGTTTGTCTGTTACAGCCTATTTTATCCGAATCTACTGGACGATGAAAGTTTAAATTTGGTACCATATACAGTTTGACCCGATCTCCGAAACAACTGTGTCAAAACCTAGTGGTTACTGTGTGGCCTTCTTGTACGGAACCCTGCTTTGATTCGAGGGAATCGAGGCGCTCGTATCGTTCAAAAGGCTTTTTATGAGAAGGAAAATGAAATGATGACTCTTCCTGCCTTTTTGAAAAGAGACCTCGTCTACTTATATTAAATTTTGAAGTTATAAAAACGTTTTTGATTTATACCTTGGTGCTTTGGTGGCACTTTAACCGATGTACCTTATAAAAGTACAAGTGTAGTGAAATTAAATATAAGTGTATTGCGTGACTTTTCAAAGAGGTGGAAATTGTCCACCAAAGTTTTAGTAAAACTAGCACCGCTTTACTAAACTGACTGAGACTTTGTCGACTTGGAAAGAGTGTTACTTCAACACCATGCTGTACCCTCTCAGGAGATGAATTTCGGAAATGCATTTTTTTAGTGCCCCTAAAACCAGAAAAGGAATGTACCCTCAAAATTTGCGTTTATTTATTTATTAAATGAAATTAAACAGTTTGCTTACAGTTTTGACCAAAGCGCAAACTGCCTTAACTAACACATATTACAAAAAAAAAACAAGACTTATTATATAAAACTTAAATATACTCTAAGGGACACATAAATAGAACTTAAACTATCGTTAAATATGTCAACATGCTGGAACTCTAGCATAAAACCATTTAAAAGCGCGAGCGCCCGTTGCGTAGGAGCATTGTTAGCGTGTAGCGTTCGCGTTACGTGCGTGGCGAACAACCGACGATGGCGACGTCCCGCACTGACATAGTTATCGGGGACAAATAGGGACAAACTGCTTAATATGGTTGGATTGTTGACTTTGCCACGAAGTATTAGGCAGTAGTGCAAAGCAAGCTGTAATTTACGCCTTAAAAGCGCGTTGAAAGTTACGCAACGATTTTATATTATATTTGCTACACCCCACGGTTTCACCCGCGTGAACAATGATGAAAATTGATGATGATGATGAAAAGTAGCTAATGTGTTAATTCAGAGTAATAAGATATCTCAAATCTAAATGTCACTCGAATTTGTTCAGCCGTTTGAGCGTGAAGAAGTAACAAACATTCTCAGAAACTTTCGCATTTATAATATTAGAGTGATTGATTGAATAGTGGATATCAAAGATCCAAAATTTGGATTTTTTATTTTGGCTCTTTGATTATCCACTTTTCAATCAATTACACTAATATGATGTATGTGAAAGTTTGTGCAAAGGGTAATTTAGACTTATAAGTTTCGCACAAACTATAAATACAAAAGTTCGATTATAGAAATCTTTTTCCTGCGCCTGTACAATCGATCGGCTCATTATCCAACACATAGCAAATCACCTGCACTTAGCATTATAGTGCGAAATTCAGGCGATTATTAGACCTTAGATCTGGTACTGCTATCGTGTGGCTTTTAGCGAAACACCTTTGGATAAACTTTTTGAAAAACAGAACTAAAAATATGAAAGTTATTTATTTTGAGACTTCTCTTGTTCTATTTATAGTTATGGTCATTATAGTTCGTTATAGTTATTAGTTCCTTAGTTCATTATAGTCTCGGCTGATAGGTGAGTAGTTTCGGCTGATTTTTTTACTAGTTCATTATTTCAAAAATCTGGAACTCTGTGGACCTTGATAAGTCTTAATATACGATTATACAATATTATATATATACAATGTTTTTAAAGATATGTGTTTTAGTTTTAAAATTAAAAGGAAACTAGAGCCAGATAGTACGTACCATGGGTGTCCGGTCTAGAGTAGATCCCTTTCCCTCTCCTCCCGTGGATGTTGGTAAATCCAACAAAAGAATTACGCTAGAGGATGGGCAGCAGCATCCACCTGAGTACTTAACACCAATACTGCGATCACCAATCTGCCTGCCAAGCGTGGGGATTATGACAAACCCCCCAATATAGTAAACTCGTATATTATAGACTGTTCATCGTGGCATTCCATTATCCCTATGTAGGCCTGTCGATGATGATGATGGGAATCAAAAATTACAAAAAAAAACCTTTTCCCCAAACAATTTTTTTAAATAGCAAATATTCTAATAGGCTTCCAAATCGAATTTCAATGTAAAATATGCTCTAACGTTATGTTGTAAGAATCAATTTGGCCCGGATGAGCTCGGAATAGCTTTATTTATACAAACTAAAAACCTACTTTTTACCGCTTAGGGGTTGAATTTTGTAAAATTATTTCTTAGTGAGCCGAGAAGAATATTCATGCCTAATTTAAAGTTTTGGAAATCAATGCTTTTTCCTTTCGCCTATTGATAATAGATTTACTCGTGTTATGGTCAGTAAGTCAACACAATAGGGTATAATCATTACAGTCAATTTGTTCGGCGTAACAATAGATGAAATCAGTTACATTGGTAATTATACTCAGGAACCATTATTGTAATTGATCATTTAATGTATTTACTGTAAAGTGATATAATTATTTTTTTTCCATATTTAGGGTACAATACCAATTGTACTTCCTTATCAAAACGGAAAAAAGAGAAAAATTACACACAATATTGAATAAACGAACAAATACATAAATAGATATAAATATAACAACTTCATCCCTCAGAACGAACTCAACCGTGTTTCGCCTCTCTACGAAGCATTCTCAGGAAAACAACTCGCTGCGCTCTAGAACAACAAAGAAACAACAACACCGCAAAACTACGCTGGCATATTGCTTCGCCGAGCGCTGAACAGAAAGAAAAATTACATAAATAAATAACATTCTACACTACATACACAAACATACTCCTGATCCCACAATAGGATTCCCCGTGTCGTGGGCATCAGGAACTACATGTATCATGGTACCACGACACAGACCCAGAACCAATATTTGCTGACTATGCAATCATTTATCCTGCAGTGGAAATCGAACCCTTGCGTCTCAGCCGTTTAGGACGTCAAAAAAGGTATTAGCGAAACGAATCTCTACAGATTGAAAAAAGCTTGAACAATAAGTCATATTGGCAGTTCCACATCAAATGGATTGGCTTCAAATGGACTAGTAATGGGATTAAGCAATATCGATATTTTTATCAACAAAATTCTGTAATCTAAGCTACGAACCGTCTACGAAATTGCGTAGCGGAGTGCTACGAGATCTACGTTATCTGATACATTACGAAAAGGAGACTGATGTAAATGTATGGATAACTGTCCCAAAGTGCTGCCAGGGACGTGATATACCACATTTGAAAGCTTATTTTTGTCAAGCAACTTGATAGAGGAAATCGCTTTAGTTCAGTATCTCTGCAAAAATACCTATTTATAAACGCGTTCTCTTATGTACAACACTTGTTATAGTTTTAAGTTTTTTATGTAGCACTGTATCCATTTTTTATCTGCTATCACTATCAATTAACTAAAATATTTTGGAATCATAATCAGCTATTAATAATCACTTGATAAAAAAATAAGAAAAAAAGATTTAAAAATATTTTAGTGGTGCATTTCGTTGAATTTTTGCAATTCGTATGCCTGACTGAAGGCGAAACACGGTAAATCTATAAATTAAATAACATTTGTATTAAACTGTACCTACCTGTGTTTCGAACAAATAAATATTTGTATTTGTATATAAACTACAACCAACTGTATCAAGTCCGAGTCCATCTATCAGCTATATAGCCGCTAAAACGTAACATAGTGTCAAGTGACGACAACTTTGCTAAGTTTCAGCTAAATTAAGCGACTTTTGGGACAGTATTATCATTGTAACGTTATTTTATTTAAAAGCACTCATTTAAAAAAAAAAGCATTCCAAAAATAGTCACTATGGTATAATTAAAATAAGAAACGATGCGTAGCCTGACCACTTAATCCTGATACCAGTTGGCACCAATTTATCGATTAGCCATAAAAGTTTTAGCTGCGATTTTATCGACGAGCTCCCTCGATAGAATTAACGGGCATCACTACACGCAACTCAAAGCTCTCTGTCTTGGTTTGTTTAATATTTAAATGTGCCAGTATTTGTCGAATCAATCGATCTTTGCTGAAATCCGGATCGGAACTTGATAAATTATGTCAACAGTATGAAATACAGGTTTGTGTTGGGGTTTTATTTGGATAAATATTTTCATTTATGTTTCAATGGCCAGCCGGATATGAAAAATGCACGCTCCATTCAATTTTCATACGTTGATCCTTTATTTAAACATTTATATAATCATTGCCTTTGTGTGCTATTGTTTTTTCTATTTTAATTGGTTTGGGAAAACAAACAATTAATTATTATAATAGAACTGTATTTCTTATTAGTTCACACTTTCATCGTTTACACAAACGACTACGTGACATCCAAATATATTTTTAACGTTTTTTGTAAGAAATCCTAATAAAATTCAAAATTAACATGACCTCAATCATTGTATAATAATATGTCTTCGCCAAGATTGCTGTTCCGAGAAGCGATGGTCCAGTAGTGGATGTCTAACGGCTATGAGGGGGGGTTAGGATCGCAAAGTCCTGTCCAATGGCTGTCAACAACGGCCTAGATCATGTAGCGACGTAAAATTAGCTAATTAGTGATTAATAGGCTAGTTGTTAAGTTTTGATCACCACACGATAACATCTTCGAAGAAAAGGTTGCTCCAATAAAATCCTAAACCTTAAAATAAGCATATTCCAAAATGGTATAAAACCTATCCAATATATCATTCAAACGACATACAAATCATCACTACATTCATAACATGAGGCCTCATAACTGCGCTCATAAAGCGGGCCCAAGGGAAGACCCACTATTAATGGGCCACAAATCCCCAGATCGGCCTATCTTGGGTACCCATCGGCCGGTCTTGGCTCGACAGATGTCGAATAAATCCGAGGTAACAAAAGTTACTGATTTGGTGCTATTCGGTTTGAATGAAAATCGAAATGACGGTTTCTTGATATAACTTCGTTGGGTTCGGGACCTGCAATAGCAAGAATCGAGAATATTACGTGACTTTTAAGTTAAATACTTTAAAGTATGACATGGTGTTATACCTACTTACCAAATTGTCACTGTAGCAGGTTTGGTTACCAGTTTCTTTCTCTGAAAGTATAATTTCCTAGTCTGGACGGTTGGTATACTATCGTTGTAGGTACCTAACAGTCTCTATTAGACCCATTGATTTGTCCGGCTACTGTGGTTCGGTTATACATAACATGAATGTTGTAATTAGCTCGTATTGTAACTATTCTCAAAAACTTAAAATTACGAAAACAGCCAAGTGTACACAGACACACTCCTTTATACCCGAAAGAGTGGGCAGAGCCTCAATGGGTCTCCTTTAGTTTTTGGGTTGCATAATCTTTGGAACGCAGACGTGACCAGTGGTGAGCTCATTGACGGGGCGGTATACTCAATTCACCTGGGGTAATTCACCTGGGAGCACTAAGTACACTATTTTGTAGACTTGATTCGCCCAGGTCATTTCCGGGTGCATTAAGTACACTACATAGTAAATGACGTCATTGCTCTCCAACTTCTAGCCTAGCTAACGCCTTCTTTTAGTGATACACATTCCTAAATAAGCTAAAAGCCATGACAAATCATATAACAACAAAAACTACAAAACAATTCCAGAACAATTCTGAAGAAGGCAAGGTGAAATTACAGCTAAAAATTATCGTAGTGCCACAAACTTTTTCGTTGTATGTAGGTATGTTGGTTAAATTGTTACCTAATATGCGAAACTCGTTGGCTCGTGTGCACAAAAGAGATAGCTAAGATCCCAGCTCGGCTTATCACAAATCCATCTGCTATTTTCCTCCCCCGTTTAATGTGAATCCGTGTTATTTCGTTTCTTTGCCGCAGCCTCTGTACGCCGTAATTCAACCCGACATGTATGCAATGCACATTAGGGTGAGTGGAACTCACACTCTGGGGAACGTAACTGCTAATTGGACGGTTATATAACTGTTACTGTAATGTGCCCGTTACACTTGAACGCTGTCTTGGATTGACTCTTCAAATCAGAGCGCTGCTCTAGCCAATTTGAAATTTTCTTGGAAGTAAGATAATATTTTGAATGGTGAAAGTAATGTACATAATTCTTTATTAACAAATTTTTTGGCTTACCGTTTTGATTTTAGCGTACTACTTCATGTCGGTGCACGGTTTTGAGCCGCCTCCATCCACCGACATGGTGATAAAAAATCTTTGATGCGTCTGCGGAAATATTTGAATATGTCAAGTTTGAGTATGGGCAATGGTATTTGGGGTCTTTAGTCGTTTCGCACCACAAGTGATTCGAACCGCGGCGCGAAAAACCCAAGCACTGTTTCTGACAATTAGTCCGTATAGTTCTACCATTCAGTTCTACTAGTAGGACTAATCGGAGAAAAATATCCGTTAATTTCTACTAGTAGGACAGATTGGATTTCAAAAACCGTTCCTACGAATAGAACTGAACGGAGAAAAAAAAACACGTAGTTCTACGAGGAGTTCTACTGATAGAATAGAACGGACAGCAGAAAAAAAAAACCATAATAATGGGGCCATTTGCACCGCGGTCCGAATAGGCCAAACCATTTTTTGAATTAGTCAATTCATATCGCAGAGAGTAACAATGCAGTTTTCGTTTTTTGAAATATTCTGTAAAATTTTCATTCATTTTCATTCGTTCACATTCATTTTCATTCATAGATTTAATCAAAGATTTGCTGCATTTTTCCCCGAACCCCACGGGCAAAGCTAATACACTTCTGCCGTCGGTTTTTCTCGTTGGTAGTCACGTAATCGCGTTGCTGTGAGATTAAAACCCGAGCTCTCGGCTCCAGCAGTTGATTTATGAGGTGACCAACAAACTGACGAATGAAAAACTTTGTTTAGTTCTTTTGGAGCCTCTGTTTTGTTATGTTATATCATCATCAGAATGTACTAGGAAATAAGGAAATAATCTGGGGCCCAATTCTCTAAATTATTTTAAAACTATACTGAAAGTTAACCGAATCGAGACTGAATTATGAATTGACAGAAAGTTGGTATTCTGCTCCCTTATAAATAACAATTTAGTCTACTTTCAATTCACGGTGACTACCATTAGAGTAGGATAGTTATATGCATAATTTCAAAGAGTAAAGAGAGACTCCACTCAAAAGAGAGATCTACAATGCTAAAATTATTGAAAAAACTTTGAATCGTTCAAGTTTCGGTCATATTTCGCTAAAATCACATTACAGTATTGTATTTTATGTTTAGAGAATACCATTTCTGACATTTAAGACATCGACACAAGATCGAAACATGATCCGAACTCTATTTTAACTAATATAAGTTAGAGTATTGGGCCTCTGGTTAGTTTAATTTATAGTGGAGTCCACATCACTATCTGTATGGAAAAGAACAGTTGTGGCGTAAAACAGAAATAACATAACATAACATAACATGCATATGCATCATGCAAGTATGTTGATTACATTTTGCAATGGCAACCCAACCTATCAATTTTTTTTATATACTTATGTTTTACATTATATTTTACTTGATCTTGTAGCTGAGTTATAATGACGAGACAGTGTTAAAGGTTTAAATTAAGTAATTAATAATTGACACACCCTCATCTCCCACGAATCCATGGCCATTCTTTTCCCGCATAGACTCTAGCATTTTTAACCGACTTCCCAAAAAAGGAGGAGGTTCTCAATTCAGTTGTTTTTTTTTTTTTTAATGTTTGTTACCGCATATCTCCGGCGTTTATGAACCGATTTGGAAAATTCTTTTTTTATTTGAATAAATATACTTCCAGATTGGTCCCATTTTTTTCAGAATCCAGTTCTGATGATGGAATCCATGAGGAATCGAGGGAACTCCTCAAATATTGTAGGCAAACATATGGCGATTTTGATATTTTCAGGAACAAACCAAGCATTTGCATTCAAAAAGTATCATATTCCTTTCACCACTATGGTTCTTTCATAAATTTTTTTCATCCAAATTTTTAGTCGAATGCTATGGCGGAAGTCGGTTTTTTAAATGAAAAGTTATGTTGGCCCTATTCAAGTTCATTAGAGACTTATCGTGGCGGGACAACGAGACACACTATAAACGAATTCTTTAATATTTTGCTAAATTTCATCACTAGCATAATTTATTTTTACTACTATTTATTCTGCGAGCCTGCCATAGCCACTTTAACTTGCTAATTCTGAGACATGTTATTTTTTTTTATACTACTTGGCAAGCAAACAAGCATACGGCCCACCTGATGGAAAGTAGTTACCGTAGCCTATGAACGCCTGCAACATCAGAGGCATCACACGCGCGCTGCCGACCCTGAGACATAAAGATGAAAAGTCTCATGTACCTGTAATTTCACCGGCACCCGTACCCTTCAAACCGAAACACAGCAATGCGAACACTATGTAACTAATCATAGTACTGACAAAGATTCGTTTACTTTATAAATTTATTTAAGTTTAAGATCTCATTAGGGACCAGTAAACTTTCACTTTTTACTGCATAAATGAATCTAAAATTGAAAATTGTTAATGTAACATACTGTCTTAAATAGGTACTTTTAGGATACTTTGATCAAGGGAGATACAATCTACCTTCAAGTATTTATTTACAAGCAAGATCAGAGGAGGTTGCTCATAGAATTTAAGTAGGTGTTATGATAGTGGATTTCCACTTTGCTTTCCTAACAAACAGAGATTAAAAGAGAAGCAAAAATATGTATTAAAACTTCTTTAAAATTAAGCGGAAAACATTCTGTGTGCTTTTATTAAAGGAGGAATGGTAGTTTTGAAAATAACTTGATTTTTGTCATGCCTAAAGAAAGGGTGAGAGGGGTTTGCTCATGGGTTTTGAGCAGGAGTTTGTTAACAATTTTCAACCCTAATTTTAAACAAAATTACTTGGAGATAGGAGTCAGAACCTGTATGGATGCTTTATTAGAATTAAACTGAAGGTACCTTCTATATTCTTATTGATAAAAGACTCATTGGATTGAAAATAACTTGTTTTATATACATTTTGACGATCTCAGTGGAACGGGATCGCCTACGGCGCGGGTCTTTATCTAAATCAGAAGATGGAGACAATTCTAATTAGCCCATTTTGATACTATGAGAGGGGATTCAAATGATGTAGTAGTCATTTTCGTCAGATACTGGATAACACCCTGAACAAATATCTGCGGCCCGTACAATTATTTGTTCCGAGGCGGGAATCGAACCCACAACCTCCTGCGTCGTGGGTGAGCCTTTGCCCGCTGCGCCACAGAGGTCGTCCATTGACATTGAAGAAAAGAGGCTAAATTGTCTTATGTGTAAGGCAGAATAATGGGATTACGTTGTCTTCTAAGTAATAGGTACGTAGCAGTACCTACCGACAAATATTTATAGGGTCACCTTAAATATAAATTTAAATACTTGGTGGAGGAATTGGTTCAGTAGTAGGACAGCTCATTCATACAAACATATGTCTCACAGCGGGAGTCGAACCTGCTACCTTTCGCGTCTCGATCGAATATTTTCTCCACCGTGTCACGAAGATCGTCAACAGCTAGTAGGCACAAAACATGTTAATCAAGATAGGTATAAATCTGTTTCCTTTTATCACTTAGCTTTAGTGAGGATAACGTAATATAAACCATCGAGAAGGCTATGCGACTTATTTACGTATTTATGAATAAAATAGGATCCATTAGGGTCAGATTAGCAGAATTTAATTAATCTTTGTCAACGCAAAATAGTACTTATTTACTCTAATTGCCGCAAAGACATCAGGAAAAAAAAAGTTTATGTGGGTAGACAAACACCAACAAATGCACAAGTCAGGCAAAGAGAGATTAGGGAACGAGGCGGTGTGAGCGGGGGAGACGACGGGGGGAGTTACGGAGACGTACAAGGGGGGGGAAGGGTATTGGCATGATAAAAGTCGATGCAGCGAATGTTCGGCCTCTTTTGGTACGCGGAACGTGGACGAGAACAAATGTGAGTCTTAGAATTAGTAATTATCTACCTACTTGTGTGTACTTATGGAATCATTTCGTGAAGTGTAGATTCTTTTAAAGTGGTACTGGATAGTAATTCGTTGTTAGTGATTACCTCTGATTGAGACCAACTAAAGTGGCAATCATAGGGATTCCTGAGGTATTATTTACCACCGAATAAAGAAAAATATTTTTATTTCGGTTGGTCTTTGGATGTTTCGGGAATCATAGGCGGGCTGTGATCCTATAACTACAGTGATTAATGAAATGATTGCATAGGTTTTTCATTTTAAACCTGAACTATTAATTACCTATAGTGATATTAGTTCCTTCCTTTTTCGGTGTAAATAACTGAGAAAATTTTACTCAGTTGAGTTTTCTGGTGAGTACGATTGGTGATATCCGTTCATGGCTCATAGTACTATGGATGAATGGTCTTCTGATACGCAAGAATTTTAGGTTCGATTTCTGTTGCACCTTACTAACATACCCTTACCTTACCTACCCTGAACCCCATCCATCCTGAGGTGTGGAGTGGCCTGAAACCGGGTCGTTAAGCATCTTACTAACATATCCTTACACTACCTTTCCCATCCATTCCAACAAATGGTGGTCGGTCTGGAAACGCATCGATAGCCATTTGAAGGAATCTACCTTTCCCATCCATTCCAACAAATGTTGGTCGGTCTGGAAACGCATCGATAGACATTTGAAGGAATCTACCTTTCCCATCCATTCCAACAAATGTTGGTCGGTCTGGAAACGCATCGATAGACATTTGAAGGAATCTACCTTTCCCATCCATTCCAACAAGTGGTGGTCGGTCTGGAAACGCATCGATAGCCATTTGAAGGAATCTACCTTTCCCATCCATTCCAACAAATGTTGGTCGGTCTGGAAACGCATCGATAGACATTTGAAGGAATCTACCTTTCCCATCCATTCCAACAAATGGTGGTCGGTCTGGAAACGCATCGATAGCGATTTGAAGGAATCTACCTTTCCCATCCATTCCAACAAATGTTGGTCGGTCTGGAAACGCATCGATAGACATTTGAAGGAATCTACCTTTCCCATCCATTCCAACAAATGTTGGTCGGTCTGGAAACGCATCGATAGACATTTGAAGGAATCTACCTTTCCCATCCATTCTGTAGTCTTTAGTATTAAGGAATGCATGCATTAGTATAACCTTAACCTGTTGATCTTTGGAGCATTAGGAACCTGGTTAAAATATTAAATATTAAACAATTATAAAAAAAAACTCATCCTGTGTTTCATTCTATATTTTTATTGGAGTCTATCGACCTTGATACGTACTGCTTGTTTGATTGTCTTTCATCTGTGTGACAAATTTTATCTGAATACTCCATTTGGTGTTCTTTCATTATATTACGTGACTTTACAGGTACTACTGATCTTTTTGTGTACTATCTACCTTTACGTATGATTTTAATTCTGATTTATTGAACCTCATGTGTATTCTTCAAATAAAATTTAATTGACTTTACAGGTGTCTACTGAAATTATTGATCACATTTTACTCCTAAAACATTTGAATTTATTCTTAATAGCCCAGCTATTATTATTGTCGAGTATTTTAATCTGACTTACACTTTGAAATAACCATTAGTTAGGGTTTATTTCTGACAGGCGTATTCGAATTACAGTCTATTATTTATTATGAATCTTATTCATTGAATAAATCCAAAATCCAACCTTTTTACAAAACTTCTGTGTTGAATTCGAAAGAAATTAGTCACAATTATTTACATAGTGGTATCGATTGAGGAGAAAGAGAACTCAATTTTGATATCCTCGTTTATACACATGCCAAGCAATGCCGTGCAAAGAGAATCCTGACTAGAATAGAGGGAGGACCTTGATGTCCCTAAACGAGTTTATCAAACACTGATACCTACTATCTTAAGTTTTTTTAAAGAGATGTTTTGAATTTTGAATTTAATTCAGAAGTTTCTTTGATCGGATTATCTCATTTTTAAATTAACAAGTTAGATTTATTTAATATTTACTTGCTCAAGTTGTGATTTTGGATTGTTACTTTGAAGTCAAATAAATCAATATTAACTTCAAAATCGAATATAATTTAGTGTCAAAATTTGTAGCAAAGATAGATATCCTATCTAAAATAGAAGGACGATTTTGGTGTACCTGGTCAGATCTATTCAAATACTGTCGGTCCTTTTCTATGCTACTTTATATTCAAAGTCAATTATTTTAGTACTTACCACTGATAGTTCTTCAAGTCAAAACAATTAAGCTCACTGAACGAAATCAAACCATGGCCATATTTATATAAATAAATATTTACCATCATCAAATCATGGTGCTACTGGTTCTAAAATAGGTCGTAGAGTCTAAAAGAGCTTAGTCCTATTCATATCAAAAATTCATTAAGAGCCTGCAGTTCAATTTGAGTTTATAAACTCTTAAGAGGCGGGTAGTTATAATCGTACCTATTCTTAGCTATTTAAGTTCTATGTTAATTTCAAGCAACCAATTGAGATTACTGCCTTAAAAGTAGAGAAGCCTATATAGTTACACATCTATAATGTTCTAAGATGAACTTCATAGGTGCAACATTATTCTTAAATGAATACATTACCTTCAGTTATAAACGGAAACTTCTGTCTTATAGATAGACATACCTATTTAATCAAAACATACCTATTTAATCGTGAACTCTTAGTGTTCTTGGATGAAATTCTTGGGTAGAACATTCATCTAATGAGTAAATAGTTATATCTATTCAGAATCAATAGAATTCCTAGAAACTTTAAAAACAAAGTTGTAACTTATAGGTTATAGGTAAATGAACTTATTCGAATTATGAACCAATAGAGTTAAAACTTAATTAGAAAGTTACAAGATAAGATTTTATTCAATTAATAAGTATATTTAAATACATATATTTTACATATTTACATTCCTATAATGTTCTTAGATAGAGTTTCTAGTTTGAACATTCATTTTAAAGTAAATAGTTATACCTATTAGGAATCAATAGAATTCCCAGAAATATTTATATAATAAAACTTATAGCTTATAGATAAATAAGTTTATTCGTATTATAAACCAATATAGTTTAATTTTGGTTGGAATTCATAAAGTAAACATTATTATCGCAAGTACGAAAATATAGATAATATTCAATTTATGAATATATTTAAATATAAATATTTACCTTAATAAAAGGGAATTGAAGATATCATCCCTTAATTTTAAAGGTATTGTCTTTGAAGTTTTCTTAAACTATTAAATATTTGTTCCTTTTCCGCTATTAAATATATTTATATTTGGTGTGGTCTGGTTGGCGATTGAGGGGTTTGGTGGTTGAATCGCCCCGCATAAATTTATTTATGCGGATTTAAACATTCTGCATAAATGTAATTATGCGGCCCTTTGTTTGTCCCTATAAAGAACTAAACAGACATCGATTTGAAAAGCATAGTCTTTTGCTTTTCAAATTGGTTTCTTCAAAATGATTTTCAACCCCCTGATTCAGTATTCATATATATATTTAATAAACTCATAGAAAGTTTAATTATTAAAATGATATTTTTACCTTATGAGATTCAACTAAATTTAACACTTCAGTTTATTCAATGTGAACAACTAATAAACATATCCATTTAGGTTATAGGAAATAAAAGATTCCTAAATATAGAATTTTAGTGGATGTAATAGGAAATTATAGAATAACCATTTATAAATGTCCTAGCTTCTACTACCGTGCTTAATATAAATTAAGGATTTTAAAATTCTAGTCTTAGGAAGTTTTCGATCTTAAAGTTTATTCTTTAATATTCTTTGTTTTTCTTATAATATCCTTTAAGAATATAGAGCAGAATTATATTAGCTTTAAATCTCTACTAGGTATAACTCTTTTATTTTATTATTACTTTATCATTTTCGTTAATAACCCTTCAATTTAGTACCATTTATTTATTTGGAAAATTTAGTTAGAACTAAAATAGGTAGTGTAGGACTTGACTTAATAACTTAAAAGAACTTGGATTACTGCGATCACACAACGTACGATCCTACCACTAAAACTAGACGATCACCTTGGCCATTTCAATTAACAGCAAACCCATATCTAGTAAAGCATAACACATTTCAAAGATCCATGCATTACCTACTATGATAATATAAATCCGCAGCAGTAAAGTAAGTACGTAATAGTTCGAGGGTAACAGTAAATTTGGGGTTGAGTTAAATATAGGAGTTCTAGTTAAGAGTTTAAGTAGTTTTCGAGGTAGGTTAAAAAAGTATAGAGAGGGGGGTGCGATTGATGATAAAGGGGGGGGAAGTTACAACTACTTAACTGCTTGGCGGCAGAAATAGGTACAGTGGTAGTACTTCCCCTGACGAACTCTTTCACAAAAAGTTCTACTACTTGTAAATGTGTGTGTGTGTGTTCTTCATGTCGGTAATCTTGATTTTTCTACTATTTATTATGTACCTAATATCTCGGCCCTCTAAAACTTTCCATCAGGTGGTCCGTATGCTTGTTTGCTTACTAAGTAGTATAAAAAAAAGGAAAATAAAATAATTTTATAAATTCACCACTTTTCATGAAAACACTTACACATAGGCAGAAAATACATTTTACGCCACAAATATTCACAAACATAGGAATTATCTCCACCTTATCAGAACAACAAAGAAAGTAATTTTGGTACCAATCTCCTGCTTTTAAGTCGCACACGACATACGCACAAAGGGCACAATGGATTTCATAAGTCGAGATAGGCACAGGTGTTTACTCAGCATTAATGTAAGGATTTGTGTAATAATATGTTATAACATCAGGTGCAGAAACGATCTACAGCTAGAGTTCAAAAGAGATGTTGAATTTAACTCACGAGGAATTTATAATCAAAAAATCTTTCTCTTTCATCGTTTTTGAATTTCAGCCTTAGATAACCGTTATAGACACAGTTATAACATGTCACGCGTGGAATGGGGACTAAATTTCGCGATTCACGAGTTTTTTCGAATTGAAACACATACGTGTGTGTAAGCCTATATATATAATAGCACCGCGTCAAACAAAAATCTGCGTATCGCGGCACCGTTGAAGAAATGAAATCACTCGGAGAAAAAATTGCAGAAAAAAACATAAAAATGCAATCACCCAAAAACCAACCACATACTTCTTTTTTTTCAGCAGAGAAATTTAATAAAGACTACAGTAGGTTTACTCAGCATTAACCATTTATTTTTCTTTTAATGCTGTATAGTAAGGATTTTTTTACTAACCGTAAATGCAAAAATAAAAAACTATATAATAATAATAATTCATTCATCCCGGGATTTTGCCCAAGCAAGTCCGGGCATTGCGTATGGAGTCAAATCTATTGTTTGAGCGTGAAGGAGTAACAAACATACTCACAAACTTTCGCATTTATAATACTAGTGTGTAATATTAGAGGGATTTCTAATTCATTCTAATTCAGTAATTTTAAGAATATTCAACATAAGTCGATTATTAAAATCACAAGCTGCGTTAACCCTGCCGCGGCGGTATACAGTTGTGTTGCGTATGATAGCGTAAAAATCATCAACGCGCGCATCTGCGAACACAAATCAGTTAGTTACCAAAGTGGCTGAAGGGAACATGCCTGGACCCCAATTATACTAAACAAATTGTGTTTGAATTGTTAATTAATTATCTCAAAAATGTCACTTTTGACACCTTTGGTCTTCTACTAAGATCAATGGTTTCATTCATTACAACAATTCAGTATAATCACAAATTTAGCAGACTACCATTTCTAATGACAATCTTAATTGAATTGTAATTGCATGATCTAAGAATGGTTTTTCCATTAAAAATAGTAGAATCGGCTACCTGATGCGCGGCAATCCCAACCGTACCCTGGTTCCATTGATATGCTGGACTTTATGTAACAACAATTTTAACAATGTAACAGCCATCAATTTATTGAGTATTCACACTAAGAAGTTCTACGTTAGTGCTACGAACCTCGTAGCATCTCGTAGACGTATAATTGGTTTTAAATGGGATTTTGAAGATTGTAATTTTTCAATTTTGTTACGAACATATTATAAACATTGTTAACATTCTATAGTAGTAAAAGGAGATAGCAACCGTAAAGTTATTTGATTCGTAATGTACCAAGTGAAACTGTAGACTATGTAAATCTCCCCAAACAGCAGAACCGAAAGTTACCAAGTCGATTGTCTAAGTTGAGCCGGAGTTAGCAAGTCGAAAGAATTTGAAGAATAAACGCGGATCATAATTAAGTTAGTCCCATCAATCATCCTGCGCCATCTGTCGGGAACTGAAGGCGGCTGGGAGTAGCCCTATGTGTAGTAGACCTAGATTTTTTTATTTTTAATGTAGTTATTATTAGGCTACATAAATAAAAAAATAAATGTTGGACATTTCACACAACATTATCTAGCCCCAAGCTAAGCAGAGCTTGTGTTTTGGGTACCAGATAACTGATTATTACTTAAATAGATATTTTTTATTTTACATGGAAAAATACCCAGAACACCCTAAACAAATATCTGCAGATCGTACAAATATTTGTTCTGAGGCGGGAATCGAACCCGCAACCTCCTGCGTCTTAGGCGAACCTTCGTCCGCCGCGCCACAGAGGTCGACATAGTCCAACTTAGTATTTGAAATTCACATTTAATCTGGGAAATTGTAATCTAATACCTTAAATAACGCGTATACAGGGTCTATGAACTAACATGATAGCTATACCTACTATGGAGTCCTTTTACAGGAGCCCCGTGTACTTGAACACCGAGGTCACCAATGTGTGCTGTATTAAAAGCACTTTCTTCTTCTTAAGAGATTTAATAAAACCTCCGTAGGTCTAGTTTTACATCAAGAACTTTAGGAAGGCAGAACCAACTAGAGCTACTGGATTACGTGGACTGAATTTCAAAATCCTAGACCACAGACTACAGACTAAACAATCTACAGACAATAAAACATTGTAAATACACTGTGGCAAGCACCATACTACTATTTGATGTAAGCTTACCATGTACATTGAGCATGACGAAATGAAATGAAACAGTTGTCAAAAGATGTGGCTTGAAGGCTTGCAATTGGCTGATATCAGAGCCTGAGAATAATGACTAGAGCTCATTATTCTAATTATTTATCTCATTTATATGTTTATTTTTTTGTATTTTTATTTAGCTCATTATTTTAATTTATGGCGGAGAATGTGTGTTGAGGATGGAATCTGATCTCAGGAGATACAGTTTTACACTAGTTCGGGGGATGGTGCGCATCCAAACCATGCAACTCCGTTGTCGGTAGCATTGTTTTTGGTTGTAACTTCATTAAGTTTAGTAAATTAATAAAAAAATATGCTGTTGTCCGGAAGAAATCGCTCTCAGCGATAAGACCGCCGATTGTAGGACTTAAACTGTAGGTTTATATTAAGTGTATATCTTACATTGTGTCCTCAATAAAGTTTTTTTCAATTTCAATTTCAATTCTAAGATCAGGCCCCGACTGTGGTAATTATTGAACTTTCAATTCATAATCTAATCTCATCTCAGTCAACTGTCTCGACTGTCACTACGTGCTTAGACGTAGTAACTATTAAGTACTTAATCTTTGCATGTATTTATAAGCATCTTTTTTGCATTTACGAACGCCTTTTAGAACGACTAAACGGTTGATGATTAATTGAAAGATGACTGAGATGAGATGTCAATAGCCTCACGGTGCGTTGTCTCATTGGCTCGTTGGCTCGTTGGCTCGTTCGCCAATTACCTACTATAGTACGGATCTTGAACTAGGTCTATGAATAGGGCCCAAATCAAACAGAAACCCACTTACACTCGCCGCCAACTTTAGTTCAACTTTACCGGCAGATGTATTCTAATTGATTATTCCTTTGAGCTCAGGTACAGTGTGTTTTTGGGATATTTTTGTTACTATTGTTTCCTTAATTCATAAAACTAGTGTAATTAGAAGTAGGAGCTATATGAGGGGCTTTTTCTGATAATTCTTAGATGGTGGCAAAAGAAATTGTCTGACAAATGAAGTGAAAGTTAAAAGAATTTTATTCATTCTAACTACAACGATCATTTTTAATGGCAAGCAAGGTGAATTTACTTTCCGTTCCAATGCGACCAAACCTAGAAGAATCTGGGTTTTTTACGCGAACGAAGTTTAATAAAATAATAAATAATAAATGCTGGACATTTCCACACAACATTATCTAGCCCCAAGCTAAGCAGAGCTTGTGTTATAGGTACTAGATAACTGATATACTTAATACAATACATTACACAGATAGATATTTTTTATTATACATAGTAAAATACCCAGAACACCCTGAACAAATATCTGCAGATCGTACAAATACTTGTTCCGAGGCGGGAATCGAACCCGCAACCTCCTGCGTCGCAGGCCAACCTTCGCCCGCCGCGCCACAGAGGTCGTCTTACTGTTTACTTCTATGTTGGCTATTATTTCATCAAACTCTCACTTCTTCGGTCTTGACGACCTCTGCGACGCAGGAGGTTGCGGGTTCGATTTCCGCCTCGGAACAAATATTTGTATGATCTGTAGATATTTGTTCTGGGTGTTCTGGATATTTTTCTATGTATAATTAAAAATTTATATCTATTTTATGTATTTTATTAAGTATATTAGTTATCTAGTACCCATAACACAAGCTCTGCTTAGCTTGGGGCTAGATAACGTTGTGTGAAATGTCCAGCATTTATTTATTTATTTATTATATTAACTCCATAAAATTTTGTACACATGATCAGTACACTAATATTAAGCCTATACACGTGGTGCGTCTAAAAATTAAAAATTAGTTGTTTTTATTTATGATTTGGTAACCATATAATTGTATATGAAACTAACGCACCACGGGTCTAGATATTAGTGTACTGATCTAGTATACAAAGTTTCATGGACTTTCGTGAAATAATAGCCAAATTAGAAGCAAATTTTGTGATCTTACTAGCTACCGGTGGCCCTCCTCTTAATACGCGCCCTTAATTTTTGGTCTTAGAACCGTCTCTACCGCCGCTTGATAGATTGTTGAATCGTGACGAGTTCCAAATCCCATGAATTTAAGATTTTACGTCTGAAAATAATAAAGAAGTCGGCATATTTCACAAAAACAAAAAGTGTACAGAAAATATTTCCATACAATAACATAAGTCCCTGTCATCACTTACAATTGTCTTAAAAGATCCCTACAATGATAATTTATTTTGGTCTCCACAAAGGGCGGGAAAGTTCTAAAGATGACGGAAAATCTGTCAACTCTCAGAAATAACTTCACTTTGATTAATCTTGTTTCATAAATTAATTAACGGGTTCAGTTGGATATTTTTTTTACCAAAATGTAGACATTATTCGTACACAACAACAACAACACAACAACGGTTATATGTTTTTATTCAATACCACCAAGGATTTTCCCACAATTGGATAGAAAAAAAACTAGATTTAGATGATTAGTTTCCCTATTGAAATCTCATTCATCCATCTTGAAAGTCACTTGGCGACCAACGTTTGACAACTAAAACTACCATCAACTATAAATAAATAAATAAATCCTGGACATTATCTAGCCCCAAGCCAAGCAGAGCTCGTGTTATGGGTACTAGATAACTGATATACTTAATACAATACATTACATAGATAGATATTGTTTACTATACATAGAAAATACCTAGAATACCCTGAACAATTATCTGCAGATCGTAAAAATATTTGTTCCGAGGCGGGAATCGAACCCGCAACCTCCTGCGTCGCAGGCGAACCTTCGGCCGCCGCGCCACAGAGGTCGTCAAATCTTAATGACAATTTTGAGCAATTGATGGTAATTTTACTTGTCACACGTTAGTCACCGAGTGACTTTCAGTTAGGTTATAGGGAGACTCATCTCACACTAGGATTTCCTGTGTCGTAAGTATCAGGAACTAAGAGCACCATGGTACTACAAAACTGAAACCATATTTACAGATCATGTTAACATTTATCCTGCAGCGCGAATCGAACCTGCACCTCTTGCATCGCAGCCAGCTACTCAACCGCTGAGCCACGCAGGTCGTTAAGTGACGAAAACGTAAGCCTTATAAAATGAAACACAGCAATTAACCAAACTTGGCAGCAAAAATAAAATGATTCTTCTAAAATTCCCGTTCCCCGAAAATCCCCATTGCCGTGTCGCAATTTCTCAACTTCGCCTATAAGGTGTAAGCTCATAATTTTTTCTACAAAACTCCCCCCTTTAGGGTCAAGGGGAGGGGGTGTTTAAACAAGTTGCTACCAGATGTCGTGCGGCTATTCAAGTTCCCTTGTTTTATTAAAAAAATCTTGACCTAACTTTTTAAGGGTAAGTACCTCATAAAGTCCTTTGTACGAATGGCATTTAATGATGGAAATAAAAGGCCTTTATAATATATTTCTTAGATGTCTGTAAAGTTTGTTTAAATACGAAGATAATGAATAAAAGATGATGTTGTGATTTTCACTTAGACGTTGAAGGTCGTTGGCGCTGGTGTGTGCTTAAAAATAGACCACTCCGTCTCCTCCCATGGATGTATTAAAAGCCGTACTAAGGGATTACATCCGGGGCTGGGCAGCAGCATCCACCTGAGTACTTAACACTAATACTGCGATCATCAACCCGCCTGCCAAGCGTGGTGATTATTAACCGACTTCCCAAAAAGGAGGAGGTTCTCAATTAGGTTGTATTTTTTTTTTTTTTATGTTTGTTACCGCATATCTTCAGCAGAATGATGATGATGATGATGATGAAAGGTAGCCTATGTGTTAATCCAGGGCGCAAAGTATCTCCATTCCAAATTTCACTCAAATCCATTCAGTAGTTTTTACGTGAAAGAGTAACAAACATCCATACTCACAAACTTTCGCGTTTATAATATTAGTAGGATAGGATCATATTATATTAGCTTACTTTCTTAAATAAGTAACAGTTATGATTTTTGTTGAAAAAATTTTTTTTAAAAATGAGCTTTTATCAAATTAGTGATCGGAACCGTTAGCCGATCAAAATGAGCCCAACCACTCTCAAGGTACTTTTAATCATTGAAGAGTTCCGTTGTCCACCTTCCGTCTCCATCATCAGATCAGCTTGCCGTCATTATAATGATGTATTGTCATCTGAACTTGTCAAGTATGAAACATTTCAGGTTAATCGGTAGAGTGGAACTGGTTAAAAATTCAGTTTCAAGATTTGTCCCACACTAACATACCAACGGGTTTAGTTAAATAATAGAATGTAATTAATTCACACAAACGTGTAATCGCCACATTACTGTAAAAATTAGTAATATCCATCCTACTATCCTATCCTATCCTACTAATATTATAAACGCGAAAGTTTGTGAGTATGGATGTTTGTTAATCTTTCACGTAAAAACTACTGAATGGATTTGAGTGAAATTTGGAATGGAGATACTTTACGCCTTGGATTAACACATAGGCTACTTTTCATCATCATCATCATCATCAATTTTCATCATTATTCACGCGGGTGAAACCGCGGGGCGCAACCCCGCGTTAGTGTTTAATAAACGTTATTTCAATAAGCAAACAAAACAACTTGGAGCCCTTTATACGGGGCTCTGGGCTACAGCCCAAAAAGCCTTTATATAGATCCGCCCCTGCCTGTGGATGTTGAGATCTTCGCAAGGTGATTAATGGATTACGCCACGGGATGGGCAACAGCATACACCTGAGTGCACCACTGTGAACACCTTGCTTGTCTTGCAAAAAAGAAAAAAAAAGAAAAAAAACATAGATTTGCATTTATACAAACCTAATGTTAGTAAGATTATGTAAGAAGTCAACGAAGCCTTCATTAGTTACTTTTCCACTTCGATAAAATAAGTATAGGTACTTACTTACACTAAATTATAAAAAAAAGCAAACATCAGCCCTATGAGAAAAAATTATTAAGTAGGTACCAACCTATATTATGACATGGTATTACAAAATAAGTATTTTTAGGGCTCTTTCTTACTCTCAACAGGAAAAAACGGGACCTTATTTATTGTTTTTTGCTTTAATTATAACGACTGTATGTCGTTATAATTAACGCTACCAATTACACTAATTAAAAACAATCAAAATAATATTAACAATTGATCAACTAATTTTCACACTTAATTACAACAAAAAAAACAATCAAAACAACAGAACAAACAAAATAATAATAATAATAATACTAGTGGTTCGCCCCGAACTGAGACCTCGCGATGACACCTTTATCAGCCCGACTAATTTAAGAGGGGAAGAAAGGGTTTTGTATTTAACGGCTATGTAAGTATGTTTGTATGGATGATCCATCAGAAATCTAAAACTATCGAGTCAATTTCTCTAACATGAAAGAAATGTGAAGCAAAATAAAAGTTTTTTTTAATTAAGCAGTGCCATCTAGCTGTAGTTTTGCTACCTAATTTTTAAAGATCTCTACTCTAAAAATGCATATTACAAAGAAAAAATCCTCAATTTTCGACTTCTCCCCGTGGAACAAAATAAATAAATAAATAAAATAATAAATAAATAAAATAAAAATATACTTAAATAATAAATTTCAGCATTACCAGAGAACTTGAAGTATCTTCGAGATATTTTTTTGCATATTTTACTTTCTTCACCCTTCTAACCGATTTCTAAAAACATTTACTGAGAAAAACATTTAACCTCTATAGGTAATTATTATACACATCATCGAAATAGCCTTTGAATAGGACTACGCAACAGGGCGTAAATACTACATACCTGTTAGCAAAGATTTAAATCTTTGCCTGTTAGTATTTAAAGTACTTGACGAATTAATTGATGACGTCCTTTTGACGAAAACATAGAACTCCAACGTCATTCATATTCTTAGAAATGGGAGGTCAACAATGGATGTTATATTGGTTATTGTTTTTTATGGTTCAGGTTTCTAATTTCTTCAATTTCAGACTTTTCCCTGTAGTTGTGACACAAAAGCCACAAGCATACCAAATTTCAGCATTGTGGGACTGCTGGAAGTACCCTAGAATTTTAGATTTTTGCGTTTTTTATTTTCCCTAATATCTCGGAAACTACTAAGTTTAAATACTTATTAAAAACAGTTTTGAAATGTCCAACTAAAGCGCTTTCATTAGACACCCCACTTGATCTGACTGTCTCACTTTTATTTTTTTTACCCCCTCTTGGACCCCAATATCTCAGCAACCCCCTGACCGATACAGCTCATAACCTTACCTACAAATTGTACCAATACTATCTACCCCCATACCAAATTTCATGAAGATCGGATTAACGGTTTGGAAGTTTTCATCGGACAAACATACATACATACATACATACATACAAACGCCGATTCTTCCAACTTGACTCAGAGAACTCGCTTCGCTCGTTCAATAACACCTTAAAAGGCTCTCACTAAATGGTTGGATCAAGGGTCAGATTCAGAAGGCAGTACTCCTGGACTCGGCACGCATAGTCAGGAGGTTCCTCTCTCTGCAGCCCTAGCCTCCGACCGCTTGGGCCTTTGCTCCGTGGTCGGTGGTTTACCGTTTTGTAATATATTTTTCACTATACTGTTTTTTATATACTATTTGTTTTTATAGATAAGTAGTAGGTATTCCTTTATAGTAAAAAATGTATTTATATGTATGTAAATCAGTGTCATAATAATATAACTAGTGGTTCGCCCCGAACTGAGACCTCGCGATGACACCTTTATCAGCCCGACTAATTTAAGAGGGGAAGAAAGGGTTTTGTATTTAACGGCTATGTAAGTATGTTTGTATGGATGATCCATCAGAAATCTAGAACTATCGAGTCAATTTCTCTCATATGAAAGAGATTTTGTGAAGCAAGAAAAAAGTTTTTTTTAATTAAGCAGTGCCATCTAGTTTTGTTACCTAATTTTTAAAGATTTAAATTTTCTACTCTAAAAATGGATATTACAAAGAAAAAATCCTGAATTTTCGACTTCTCCCCGTAGAACAAAATATACTTAAGGTGATTGCTCTCGCATGTGGCGCGAAATTCAAATTTTATTGCGTTTTTGCTCATTACAGCTCATCAACACTTCTTGAGATAGTAAAAACTGATTTTGCGAAAACTAGGAGACCTAACACACATGTTTTAGTTTATAGTTTCACATATAGATCATTACTTCAGCTACGAATACTCTTAAATGATTTTTACAGTGTTTTTTTGGTTTAAAGGTATGCGTAGCTTAACTGATTACATTTATGAGATACTATCAATTAAAACATGTGTGCTAGGTCTCCTAGTTACCGCAAAATCTGTTTTCTCTATCTCAAGAAGTGTTGATTAGCTGTGATTTACAAAAAACACAATAAAATTTGAATTTCGCGCCACATGCGAGAGCAATCACCTTAAATAATAAATTTCAGCATTACCCGAGAACTTGAAGTATCAACGAGATATTTTTTTGCATATTTTACTTTCCCTTCTAACCGATTTCTAAAAACATTTACTGAGAAATAAAAATTAACCTCTATAGGTAATTTTTCTATACATCATCGAAATAGCCTTTGAATAGGACTAAGCAACAGGGCGTAAATACTACATACCTGTTAGTATTTAAAGTACTTGACGAATTAATTGATAACGTCCTTTTGACGAAAACATAGAACTCCAATGTCATTCAAATTCCTAGGAATGGGGGGTCAACAATGGATCTTATATTGGTTTTTTTTTTATGGTTCAGGTTTCTAATTTCTTCAATTTCAGACTTTTCCCTGTAGTTGTGACACAAAAGCCACAAGCATACCAAATTTCAGCATTGTGGCATTGCTAGAAGTACCCTAGAATTTTTGATTTTTACGTTTTTTATTTTCCCTAATATCTCAAAAACTACTAAGGCTAAATACTTATTAAAAACAGTTTTGAAATGGCCAACCAAAGCGCTTTCATTAAAAACCTGACTTGATCTGACTGTCTCACTTTTATTTTTTTTACCCCCTCTTGGACCCCAATCTCTCAGCAACCCCCTGACCGATATAGCTCATAACCTTACCTACAAATTGTACCAATACTATCTACCCCCATACCAAATTTCATGAAGATCGGATTAACGGTTAGGAAGTTTTCATCGGACAAACATACATACATACATACATACATACAAACGCCGATTCTTCCAACTTGACTCAGAGAACACGCTTCGCTCGTTCAAAAATAACGTCAAACAACAACTTTCAGATATTCTTCTCACAGAACCCCAGGCACTCTGAAAGAATCATTCTCCGTCCCGTGAACCCTATGGGATAATTTTGTTATCACAATTCGTCTGTCTATATTATTATTTTATTTATTTAATATTAGTCTCGCCCTAAGATTAGGACTCCTTTAACTTATCCTGTGGATGTCGTTAACGCAACTAAGGGATTATGCCAGGGGATGGACAGCCACATTTAAACAGTGACCACCAATCCGCCTGCCAAGCGTGGTGACTATAGCAAATCCCATCTGTCAGCATCTGTAGCATGCATAGCGTACAATAGGGGGATTTTCCATTATCCAGCATAGGGCATCATCTAGCAGTGATGATGATGGTCTACCTACAGCTACAGGCTGATGAAGAAGTTTGTGCCTTCGAAAATGCAAGCTTCTAACTCAATACATTAAAAAGATATAGCAATTGTTGACCCTAGCACCATCTAGGGATCAACTGTGGAACTACAACACAAGGTATGTAAACCTAATTGATTTCATCCTCTTAGAAAGCCACCTAGCTATTCATTTAGTTCCGATTGTCCCCGCTTGTGACGCTGCTGCGACTGACAAGCGGGGATAATCGAGCTTGAGCCATTTTTTTTGGACGGACATCATTGTGAACAGACCTACCGAATAATATATTTTGAATCTCTGTTATAGCTGCCTGCCTTTCTTTTTCTCCCAATTTAACAGCAATGATTGTCTAATTTTTTTAGGGAAATTACCTCTGATGAAATAATGTACAGAACCCTCAGAGCGCGACTCTCGTACATTTATTTGTTATTAGAGCAAAAAAATATCACAAAGTTTAGGATCAAAGAAGAAACTCCCACGTGACTTACAATCCACATCATAAAACAATTTGAAATAAAACTACGAGGAACATCAACGCTATAATAAAATAAAAGCAGTTAAACCATTTTAATCCCGTCAACGTCTCGTGTGCGGCCACCCTTACATTATTGCCTCTCAAGCCACTTTACACGGAGAGGCGTTTAGTTTTGCGACGCCCTTTGCCTTATTAATATTTCATGTACTTTGGTGCCTTTGAAAGAACGCACTTGGTAAATAAACCACGCACTTCCTTATGAGTTGAGAGTATCTCATTTTACGTCAAAAAGTCTAGTTTAAGTATTATGTTGTTACGTTTAAAAGGAAATATCAAATACATAATTTTAACACAAAGGAAAACATAACATTTGAAGGAGTACAACTATTATAATAAATTACCTAACACTGTTAAACAAGCCACAAGTCTGTTTTTATTTAAAAAGAGATGAAAAGATTATGTACTGAAACAAATTACCATTATATAATATTACTTATTTACTTATTTGATTTTATCAAAGCACTATGTAACTGTTATAATTCACCACAGTATTTTTTTACATACAATAATGTTATCTAATATTTATCTTTAAGTGTACTCTGTTCTTTGAGAATAAATATCTTTAACCACATTTTATAAACTTTCGCGATCTGATGGCCTATTACGAGTTTTGCATTGCAACAATCACTTTGCGAGTCGTGAGTATTCAACGTGTCTTACGTAGTAACTATTTATGAATATGTGCTGTTTCTATCGACGGCGTGGCACAGAATTATGAATAGTTACTATGTAAGTTACGTAAATCGTACTCGTAATAGGCCCTTAGTACACATAACATAACATAGCACCCAACAGTCACATACGTAGTCTTGATCCTACACTAGGATTCTCTGTGTCATGGGTATCAGGAACTACGAGTACCTTGGTACCACAACACCCAGACCAGGAACAAATATTTGCAGATCATGCAAACATTTGTCCCGCAGCGGGAATCGTACCCGCAACCTCTCGCATCTCAGCCAGCTACTTGCCCGCCGCGTCACAGAGGTAGTAGTCTTAGATGAATCATACACTCATCAAAAAAAACTAATTTTACGCCAAAAAACCTAGTTTATTATGTTTTAAACTTTCGCAACACATAATATCTATATCATAGTATTTTATGTCGATAAATATCGTGACAATATCAATAAATAAACCCATGGTTTGTACCAAATAACCATTCCATTTAACCAAATAAGCTTCAAACCAATATACCGTTTTTTTTTTTTTAAAACAACTGTCAGTTGTTTGGGAATTGGCCTAAGGGCCAAAGGGTCATTGAAAAACTCGCGCTGCTGTTTGGAAAGATCGAGTGTTTACAAAGCTTTCATCTTTCAAGCGATGAAGTCGCAATACAGATGTGATACAAACGCGATTCATTTGCGATTTAGTTAATTTTTAGTTCTTTTTTAGTGTGTTGACGACTTCTGTGGTGCGACGAGCTAGTAGCCGGCTGAGATACGAGAGATTGCGGGTTCGATTCCCGCTGCGGGACAAATGTTTATATGATCTGCAAATATTTGTTCCGGGTCTGGGTGTTATGGTACCATGGTACTCGTGGTTCCTGATACTCACGACACAGGGAATCCTTGTGTGGGATCATGACTTAGTATGTGACTATTGGGTGTTATGTTATGTTTGGAATTTTCCCACGGTATTGCCGCGTAACTTGACTTGACGCGTATTCTTAAAACACGTGTTGTATTAAGTATTAAGTTTACACACGCTTTTATGTCAGAAACTCCCTAATAATTTGTCGTCCTTCTAAGAGCGAGTACACATTAGGCGTTTTGAAGTGCGCGCTTTGGTAACGCGCGTTTTGAGAACCAGTAGTTCTTATCTAGGTGTACACACGCAAGCGCGCGTTTCTGATCAAGCGCGCGTCGAACGCGCGTTTTGAGATTTTCGTTCAAACGCGCGTTGGGAGGGCGTCAGCCGCGCGCTTCGAGATACATGAGCCGCCATTTTGTTGTACATTTGAACGCGCGCTTTCGTGTAGAGTGGACGCAATGCACCAAAATGGAGACCGAGCACTTCGATACAAACTTATTTATCGACGAAATCCAAAAGCGTCCAGCTATATGGGACATGGAAAGTCCTGATTATAAAAACAAAATATTATTAATATTATTAAAATATTATATATTATCAATATATAATATATATAATAATAATAATTTAATAATTGGGTAATAATAATTTAATATATAATAATTTGATAATATTATATATATATAATATTATCAAATTATTATTATTATTAAAATATTGTTAGTATGGACGCCCTACTAACGCTCGTAAAACGCCGTGCTAAGCGCGCTGTATGTACGCTACCAACGCGCGCCTAACGCAACGCCGAGCGCCTAATGTGTACTCGCTTTAAAGGCCACAGCACACCGGATGTGTATGCAGCCGTAACGCAGGACGCGCGTCTCTACGTATGTACACGCTTACGTTCACGTCACGCAAGCGGTGTGCCATGTCTCATACAGTTCCATACATTACAACGTCATGGTACGTCGACGTGCACGTTTACGTCTACGCGTACGCAGCTGGTGTGCTGTGGCCTTAAATCACGGAGAAAAGTATCCAACTGGGCCAAATGAAATGCCATCATAATTATTGGCCAACTTCTAAACTTCCGACATCTTTACTTTTTAGAAGAATACTCTAACGCCTTTAACCATAAGGAATCATTTTAAGCGCAAAGGCTGTTACGGTCCAAATTTCTTAATACGACGATTAAGTCAACCATCCGCATTTTCAGGAACCGTCACCCTTATTAAGAATAGGATAGAGGCTTATTTGGCGTGTTTAAATAAATAAAATTTCGGGTGGGATTCCTAATTGTCTTTTATAATTAAGTTGGACGAGTTCAGAAGTAGGTAAAAAACTTGGAATAGTAACAGCTAACTGTAGAGCACTCTTATTCAGGCATGAACCAAGTCAGCACCAATTTACAATTGCAGCAAGGGATTCTTGTCCCAATATAAAATTAATAGCAGAGCCATCATCATCACCTGACTTTAGACGTCCACTGCTGGACAAGGGCTGGTCCATAAATACAATGGGAAGAATTGCCATACGCTTGGCAGTCGAATTGGTGACCGCAGTATTGATGTTGAGTGCTCAGGTGGATGCTGCTGCCCATCTCCTATATATCATAATCCTATATATTATATCTCTCATATATATTTATAATATATTAGTTTATTTAATATCTTAGGCATTATTAGTAGGGACTTAGTTAATTAATATTAGTTATTGAACTTTTTTTATTTTCTGTACAATTATCACTATTCTCTTTTTGTGCACTACCGACGCCTATTTTTGTCCACAATACACCAAGGTTATCTGGAAGAGAATGCTTCTTAGCATTAAGTTCGCCTTTGTACTTCTTTTTTTTATGTGCAATAAAGAATTTTCTATCTATCTATCTATCTCCTGGTGTTATTCCGTAGTCGGTTTTTACGAAATCCACGGGTGGAGATGGAGGGGTATATCCTTAGGCCGGACACACCACGGCAGTTAGGCCGGACATACCACAGTAGAGCCATAAGGATATTAAATATTCTTAAGGTTTAAGAGTTTTTCGGTAGAATTACGCTTCAAGGCCACAGCACACCGGCTGCGTATGCGTAGATTTAGACGTGGACGTTGACGTACCATTACGTTGTAATGTATGGAATTGTATGAGACATGGCACACCGCTTGCGTGACGTCCACGCGCGTCTGTGGCGTAGAGACGCGCATGTCTACGTTACGTGCTGCATACGCATCCGGTGTGCTTTGGCCTTAAATCATCGCTATTGCAGAATAAAGCAGCGGCTTCTTCGCGTGTAAAAAGTGTTTACAAGCTACTTTGCTTACTCTTGACAGCAAAAAAACTCTCGTTCGCATCTCTGTATTCCCATTGTAACTCTGTGAAATAAAGTTAAAAGCTCAGATGCGTGAAATCGGTGCCAATTAAAAAAGTATTACCGATTTTTAGAATTTTTTGGCAGTTTTTGGTTTGTTTTAATCTCGGTGTCTTAGAAGTCAGTTATCTTGATTTGGGTCTAACTAGAGCCTAGCTTAGTGGGAGCCGACCATGCTTTCTCCAAAGGAGTTTCGTGCCGCTGCTTGTGTACCCAAAAATAATAATGTAAAAAATCGTAAACCGGCACATGTCTTTACCAAACTCAAATCACAATCTTGAGAACAACAAAACTTACATTTTTGAATTTTGAAATTGGAACACTATTCAAAATTTTCATTTGGTTAACAAGAGTGTTTTATTACTGAAAGGTCTGGAAGAAAGCGTTAGTTGGTCGTAGAAAGCAATGGCGGCGATGAGCTCAGACGTGTTATGTCTATTATTCCTGCGACATCCACGGTGAAAAGAGGCCCTTTGAGGCACTGCTGCCCATCCCATGGTGTAATTCCTTAGTCAGGCTGTTACTACATCCACGGGAGGATATGGAGGGGCCTTATTCCTATTCTTTAGCTAAAAAGAGCTTAATCTCATGTTTTCCACTATCATTTGGAGAGATAAATGCTGATTTATGTTAAGGTAATTTTGAAAGATTCCACCTTTCATATCACGTTGAATTGAACCCGAAAATTTTCAATTCCCAGAAGAAAAACAGTATTGTTTCATACGTTCTTCGATCAAGTCCAGGGAGCGGCCGTTATTTTCACTTTTTCCGTTTATGACCCAATAAATAACATTAGGTTTATGACGCGTATAAAAAAATATATACTAAAATGGAAGCCCGCGGCATACGAGGTTGAATTTTTAATTTTAGGATGCGCAATTTCGACATGAACAAAGGGAGTTTTTTGTTTCTGGTTTCGAACTTTCGTGGCCATATATCCATCTATGAATCATAATTAACTAGGTATTAGGTATTTGTACCAACAGTGTGCCCGGCCCTCAGAATAACGACTTATTAATGAAGCATTATTCTGAGGCCCGGGCTGCAAGTACCTACGTAGGACTCGATTCGATAAATTTGACAATAAAATTCGACAAAACGAGACTATGTAGAGGTAATAGTCCCGTTTTGTCGAATTTTAATGACAAATTTATCGAATCGAGTCCTACGCGTACTTGCACTGCCATGGCGATACCGGCCTGACTAGTAAGAAGAAAAATTAGAAAACACAAAAAAGGGTGATCAGTTTGACAGCCGTGAACTTGAAAGCTAAAAACTGTCCAAAAATAAAAAAACGGATATCCATAATCTATGACACGCGGAACATCAAGACGCTTCATACGATACCTCCAGATGCCTCATTTTTCAAAATCCGGCATATAGTTTCGGAGCTAGGAACAGATGAACAAACTACATCGGTGAAATCTTAAGCCTATAATTGTGCTTCGCCATAGTCGGGTAAAAATTATAGCTTTAGCTGTTACGTTATTATTGTGCATATTATTATAATTAATGACTAGTAAGTAGTGCTGTATTCACAAATTCAGTAATAAAACATGTGTCTTCACCTCAGGCATCCTAAATCTTCAAACTGTGAATTGAACTTCTTAACTTTACGGCCCGCACTTTGGTACAATCAGATAAAATTAAATTTGTACAAGTCGTTCCGCCTACATAGCTGTAAGTTATGATTAAATTTAATAGTACCTACCTACGTAGTTAGTTACCTAAGTAGGCACAGTTTTAAGTAGCTAAGTATAAGATAATTTATTGATTCAAGCGTGACTTTGCGGAAATCCATTCTACAATATAAAATAGACGAACAAATATATAGTAACAATTCCGCTCCTCTCCAACGAAAACTCTGAAAGAATTCGACACGTGTTTCGCCTCTCAACGAAGCATCCTCAGGAAACAGTAGGCTCACTGCGTGCTAGAACAACAAAGACACACTACTGCAAAAACTCCGCAGCCATGTTGCCTCGCCGAACAATCCCTTCGTCGACCAAGGCACGTTCTTGGTGGCCCGGATGACGAAATCACCGCCGCGAATGCGGGGGCGTCGTCATCCAATCACGACAGAGTAAACACTACACTGATACAGCGACCCCGCCGGCGGGGTCGAAGACTTTCTTAAGTACCTTCAGCACCACACGCCTAAACCGGTACAAGCATGTTCCCGGGCGTTTGCTCCTATCCTCCAGTCTTTTCAGTACCTTCTGTACCACACGCCTAAACCGTTACAAGCATGTTCCGGGGCGTTTTCCTATTCCTCCCAATCTGGCAACGGCCCAAGCCGAGGTCCGTACCTAAGTGGTGCCCTTGCGCTAGTTGCCCCAACCTAATTTTAACGGTTGAGCGCCTTCCGCGCTCACCAAAAGTCCGGTAACGCAGCAACGGCCATCTGAGGCCAACTGCATTTAGTCCTTCAGAAAAAAAATCCCTCGGCGAACGCCGAACAGAAAACCTAATATAGCTAAGTATATTTAGGTAAGTTTTTTATGTACGTACTTCAGCACACATGTCCTTAGTGACGTCTTCTTGTTAAAAAGTTTTACTAAACATCATATAAAACTTGGGACAAACAACATTAATCATGAAACACAAATAAAAAACAATCTCAGTGTAATTTTATTCTCTATGTTGTCGCGAAAGTATTCGCTTTGTTTAGAAGATTTTCATTTAGGGATGAAAATGTCAAACTAGGTAGGTAAGTATTTCATTTAGAATCCAAATTAAACGGCGTTTATTTCACACTAGTTGCGCCCCGCAGTTTCACCCGCGTGAATAATTATGAAAATTGATGATGATGATGATGATGATGAAAAGTAGCCTATGTGTTAATCCAGGGCGTAAAGTATCTCCATTCCAAATTTCACTCAAATCCATTCAGTAGTTTTTACGTGAAAGAGTAACAAACATCCATACTCACAAACTTTCGCGTTTATAATATTAGTAGGATAGGATAGGATTTTTATCCTTTCAGGAAAATCTAAAATACGAGCTTAAAACATATTTTGTAGCCTTTTAACTTTCTTTTTAGCTTCACACAAGTGGCAATTTTTTTAGTCATTAATTCTACAGGTATTAAGCACATACATAACATACCTACATAATTATTTATATATTATATATCCCCCGCCAGTTAGCGCGCGGTCATAGTGCCATAGCACGCTTTGTAGCACGTCGTAGCATGCCTCGTAGCATGCCGTAGCTCACCTTGTAGCATGCGTCATGGATACGAGTAGGGCATGTCTCAACATGTCACCGTCAGATGCAAGGCCGATCCCGCTGCAGAACCAATTTTAGATACTAAAATAATAATAAATTAATTTTTATTTATATTTTTTTTTTTTTTTTTATACTTACTGAACTTCAGCATTACCTCCATTTTCATGTCATCATCAGCCTATAGAAGACCACTGCTGGGCATAGGCTATTTTTATGTACTGGTGTCATTACTGTGACTGATGGCGGTTACTAGATTATCCTATCCTATCCTACGCCTACTAATATTATAAACGCGAAAGTTTGTAAGTATGGATGGATGTTTGTTACTCTTTCACATAAAAACTACTGAATGGATTTTAATGAAATTTTACAATAATATAGCTTATACATCAGAATAACACATAGGCTACAATTTATAAAGATATAGTGAGAATTGTCGATAATATGACGATAAGTGTCAAGTAGGAAAAAATCTACTATCTTCGAGCTATTTTGGCGTGCGCTGCCAAAACCGCTAGAGTTACACATGTAATGTATGATGGAAATGTTTATCTTAAATAGTCCTATAAAAAAGCCCGCCACAGTAATTGAACGAGCGAAGCGAGTTCTCTGAGTCAAGTTGGAAGAATCGGCGTTTGTATGTATGTGTGTATGTATGTATGTATGTATGTTTGTCCGATGAAAACTTCCAAACCGCTAATCCGATCTTCATGAAATTTGGTATGGGGGTAGATAGTATTGGTACAATTTGTAGGTAAGGTTATGAGCTATATCGATCAGGGGGTTGCTGAGATATTGGGGTCCAAGAGGGGGTAAAAAAAATAAAAGTGAGACAGTCAGATCAAGTGGGGTGTTTAATGAAAGCGCTTTGGTTGGACATTTCAAAACTGTTTTTAATAATTATTTAGCCTTAGTAGTTTTCGAGATATTAGGGAAAATAAAAAACGTAAAAACCCAAAATTCTAGGGTACTTCCAGCAATCCCACAATGCTGAAATTTGGTATGCTTGTGGCTTTTGTGTCACAACTACAGGGAAAAGTCTGAAATTGAAGAATTTAGAAACATGTACTCCATAAAATAGAAACCAATATAACATCCATTGCTGACCTCCCATTTCTAATAATTTGAATGACGTTGGAGTTCTATGGTTTTCATCAAAAGGACGTTATCAATTAATTCGTCAGGTACTTGATATAGGTACTAACAGGTATGTAGTATAACTAAGCCCCGTTGCTTAGCCCTATTCAAAGGTTATTTCGATGATGTGTAGGAAATTAGAGTAGTTACTGGTAGATCCTGTACTGTACTGGTAGACCTCGAGGGAATTTTTTTCAAAAATAATAGTAGAAATAAGTTTTCATTTAAAAAACCGACTTCCGCCATTTTATTCGACAAAGTGGTGAAAGGATTATTATACTTTTTGAATGCAAATGCTTGGTTTGTTGCTGAAAATAGTAAAATCGCCATATGTATGCCTACAATATTTGAGGAGTTCCCTCAATTCCTCATGGATTCCATCATCAGAACTGGATTCTGAAAAAAATGGGACCAATCTGGAAGTATATCTATCCAAATGTAAAAAGAATTTTCCAAATCGGTTCATAAACGCCGGAGATATGCGGTAACAAACACTAAAAAAAAAAAAAAAAATACAACCGAATTGAGAACCTCCTCCTTTTTTGGGAAGTCGGTTAAATATGGAAATTACTTAGTTAAGTAGTCGGGTTGATAAAGGTGTTATCGCGAGGTCTCAGTTCGGGGCGAACCACTAGTATATATAGGTTACTAGTTGCGCCCCGCGGTTTCACCCGCGTGAATAATGATGACAATTGATGATGATGATGATGATGAAAAGTAGCCTATGTGTTAATCCAGGGCGTAAAGTATCTCCATTCGAAATTTCACTCAAATCCATTCAGTAGTTTTTACGTGAAAGAGTAACAAACATCCATCCATACTCACAAACTTTCGCGTTTATAATATTAGTAGGATATTCTTTTCTACACCACGCTAATATAAGCTACTCGAAATACCAATCCTGTGCAGACAAAGTCGCGGGCACCAGCTAGTAATAAATAAGATTGGAACTTTGTCAAAGAAAAATCTTTATTTTAGTATTAAAATCAGTTTAATGCTACACCGAACAAAACCCTTAATATTTGACGCCCTTTTAAGATGTTTTCCATAGCCCATTAAAGCTAAGTAGATAATGAAATTAACGTCCACCATTTTGTTGTGTTAATGTCTTTAAAATGGCGGACGGCCTATCGAAAGGAGACTTTACTAAAGATGACATTTAGATGGCTTGTCTCTTTTTCTATCAGATTTAATTAGATTTGATGTGATCTTGATATTATTAAGCTTGTTTGATCGGTGACAGGTCTTTAAAAGGGTTAAAGATAAGTTGGTTCTTACTCTGTAGGCACTTAGGAACGGAACGTAGTAGGTACTCATAGGGTTTTATGTCGTTATGAACGATGGCATCTTATTTTCTATGCGAAATATACTTAAGAAAGCGTAGGTACCTATATAAAGCAAGCATGAAACAATTATAAAAAAAAACGACCCAAGCCGCTTGAAAAATACATTTTATATGAATAAGTATCTCGTAAACTAGCAAATTTTACAAAATCCCATGAGTCAACCCACGATAATTATTACCTAATCGATTTTATCTATCTTTACTATGAGCATCATATTGAAAACAAAACTAAAATAATCGGATCATTTTTTTTTTCTTTTTTTTTATACTACACTTGGTAAGCAAACAAGCATACGGCCCACCTGATGGAAAGTAAGTAGTTACTGTAGCTTATGGTATGGACACCTGCAACACCAGAGGCATCACACGTACTAACACAACTTTGTGATTTTTTCATTACTAATAGAAAATATTGTTCTAATATAAAAGAGCCAGCCCTTGGAATTAAAATATATATTATTTGTACTTGATTTACCCAAATTAAGATTGGCATTTTACTTTTATCGCAGTCGCTTAAATCATCGCACATCGTGCACGTTAAATTTGGCGCCAATTCTTTCGCGCCTTTTCTTTGTATTGACTTTCTTACCGGAAAACTAAGAACTACCAAAATGGTAGGTTTTTTATTTCCCAGGTGTAGTTGCCCGTAACCATAGCAACAATACGCGACACAAACTTATACCTATTGTTGGTGAGATTTGCGATTGTTTTTATAAAAGTTTAAAACCATGTCCAATAAAAACAAAATTGGAGCTGTATGGGAAGACAAAGAAGTGCTCTTTGATCTGCCTTTCTCGTAAGTTAGTAGGTTAATCCTTAAAGATTTTAAAATCCCTAGTCATAATAATGTTTAAACCTATTTTAGTTAAAATAGCTTTTATCTTGTTTTGACATATGACATTTTACATCAGAGAGAACAAAACAAAAGCTATTTTAACTAAAATAGGTTTAAAAAATGATTATTAACAAGGCCTTTAAAGTTCAATTGTGTTTAAAAATTATAGTTCTTTGAGACCTTTTCAGCCACTTGAAACTTAGATCTGGTGAAAAAATATTCGAAAGAATAGAACCGATTGAAGACACAAAAGGAAACAGTGGTACAAAAGGACGTATGGTGGTCACAAGCCTGAGAATAATCTGGCACTCTTTGGCTTCGCCTAGAATAAATTTGTGTAAGTTAATAGATACCTAGCTGTCTCTGGATACCCAGGACAGTACATGAACTTGCACCCCTCCTACCCTCCTCCCAAACCTCCTCCTTGGTACCTAACGGGTTTTTATTGTGAAACGAACAGAATAATAATAAACTTAGAAATAATCATTTGACGGTCTCATAAAATAATGTTTTCAGCTGTAGGCCTCAACTGCATAATAACGGTTAGCACTAAAATCGTCAACTCTGGCCTGAGAGGCACCACGCAGGCTCTTAACATTCTAGCCCACTACAGGACCAGCAGATATGAGTTTATATTCACAAACCTGTCACCAAACTGCGTTCGCCACTACACTTCTGTAGTTGGAATTCACAAGTGAGTTCCATCATTAAAATATTACTTCTGCAACTAGAACTCAGCTAGGTACGTAATAGTTGTGGGAACTCGCTGCGCGAAAGAGTGAGAACTTTAGAGAGTCTAGCTCGGTTTTGCACTAGTAGAAATCCCCCAGTAGTGTGTGCACATAGTTAATAAGGCATTGGATCTTTTCTTTGTTCAGTGTATGCCATTTATCTGTTGATGTATGCTATAAATAAGCTTGCTCTACATTTCCAGAGCTTATGCTGGATCAAGATTGTATCGCGATTTGAAACTAAGAGCTGCGTTGATTCACAACAAGCAGTTGCGAATGCTTCGCCATGAAAAGGTACAATTCTATTGCATTTTAAGGTATTAGTTTACAATGGAATCAGGCCTTTTCAAGGTATCTATGGATTTAAATTACAGATCTGCCTGAATGAGCAAGGTATTTGGAATTTGTCAAGTGATTCAGGTAATTTGGGTACCTTGTTGGTGACAAATGTACGAGTTGTCTGGTACGCTGATGTCAATGATGCATTCAATGTCTCTATGCCGTATATTACTATGGATAGTGTAAGTACCTTAACTATAGGTACCTACTTACTTTAAAACAAAATATGGACAGTTGCTGCTCAAAACATTTTTTTTTTCTCAGATTGCTATTCGTGACTCAAAATTTGGGCAAGCTCTAGTATTTGTGGTTCGTCAATCATCTGGAGGATACGTGTTGGGCTTCAGAGCTGACCCAGTTGAAAGACTACGTCCGCTGCTAATGGAGCTCCAAGCTTTACATCAAGCCTACAGCGAAAGACCTATTTTTGGAGTAGAAATGTATTGGGATAATGAGGTAAGTAAATAATTATAGGTACCTACCTAAACATCCTAAAAACTTTTGTTTGAAATGAAAATAAAAAGTAATTTCGGCTGGCTCGACATTGACCGACTATCAAAAAATCTGAAATGGTATATTTTTGTAGTTTGTCAAAGTTACAAAGTCAAACTTTTTGTGACAGTTTATCGCAGTGCAGTGCCATCTATTTTTAACACTGAAAGCATGATTCGAGACAGCCGTGAAAACCCCTCATTCCCTATAATAACAGTCACATGGGCTCAGTGATGCGAAATTAGGAGAGGTATATAATATGGACAGTGGATAATGTGGGCTGATAATGATAATTGTGAATTACTTACAGGCACCTACAGATATTGTTGTTCAATTTTCAGGCCACGAAACCTGTAAAGGATGATATCGATGAGTTGGAAGAAATAGGGGAGCCTAGAGGAGAAATGGGACCTAATCTATACTTAGCTTCTCAGCTGGCACAAAATAAAGAAGAAGCTGAAATACAGCCAGTTTACAGTTCCTACTTAGGACTAGCTATTGAGCCACTGAAGGAAGGGTTTACTTTGAAAAGTTTATTTGAAGTTCAAAGCGCAATTTAGTACTTACCTAATTTATGATTTTATTTATTCTTGTCGTGGTATAATTTTATCAATATTTTCTAATACTTAGGTACCTAAGGTATACTAAGGTATACTAAATAGATATTTACCTACTTGTCGTCAAATATCGAGCTAAAATGAAATAGCTATTGTAGCACATACTTGGTTACTATGTTATGTTCTTTCAAAAGTTTCAAGCTATGAGCCGGAGAAAATATTTTCTACCATTTTTGTTTCGTGTTAGCTGTGTTTTAGAAGTTTTAAAGAAATCATGCTGGCAGCATTTTAGCGTCACTAAACATTCAATCAATTGTCAAATTTGACATTGGCATTGTCAATGTGAGCAGAATATTCGCCGTTTTCGTTTTAACTTTTACTTAGGGTTGGGACTTTTTCTGCTCTTTCGAAGGGAGACGTCGTCCTTTTTTATTTTATTTCAATTTCTAGTGTTTTTTGAGTTATATCGTGTAATTTTGGTGGCATTTTAACCGGTGTAGCTTATAAAGAGCACATAGTAATGAATTTAAATAAAATAAGTGTATTGCGTGTCTTTTCGAAGGGGTGGAAATTGTCCAGGAACATTCTAGTAAACTGCCATCAATTGACTAGAACATGACTTGACAGAAGACTGACGACTGGACATTGTTTGATTATATCAATAACTTGACATTGGCAAAATTGAGAAATTTCTCAGACGCCACTTAAAAAAAAAAAAAAAAACTTACTTGTATTTTGTACTTGTGTAATGTGTTGTGTTGTGATGTCGTTTATAATTATTTTGGTGTTTTCCCAATCCCAACGAAATAAAGAATTTATGAGGTCATAGAAATCTTATGAGAGGTGTCGAAAAGGCTGCAAAATGAATAAAGAAAACAACAGAGGTGCTGCTGGCTTAGTAAGTACCTAGTAGTATTCGTTATTTATCATTTGATTCAATATCTAAATGAAGCAAGTTTTCTGATAGTTTACTCTTATATTTAATGGTTTACGCCTGAGGAATGCAAGCTCGCCTCGGCGAGATTCCTATAAATGTTGAGGTGTTGGGCTAAATTCGCAAAACATCTCGGAGTGATCCATAATAGGGGTTTTGGTTTTGTGATTGGATTCTTTAATTACGCCATACTGTACGTATGAAAATTTTTAACAACAACAACTATCTGGGACCTCCTTTGTAATAAGGCAAGACAACTTATACATTTTAGTTTTGATGGTTATTTAATTCATGCAATCATGTCTGGTGGTGTGTTTGTTATTGCTGTAAAAACAAACCTTCGAGTTATTACACTAAGCTATTAAATATGCTTCCTTATTCCAGCGCCGCTCAGCTATAGCTGAAAGAATAAGACTCCGGGAAGAATGGTCAGCCCTCAAAGAAATAGACTCGCAGCCGACAAGAGTAAACAAAAATGTGTTGAAAAAGAAACAGATTAATGTTAAAATGGCTTCTAAAAAGCTGTCTCCTGTCAAAGAAGCGATGAGACCTCTTGGAAATGTGCCAGCTGGAAGGTTAAATAGGGTAAGATGCCACTTTAAAAAATTACCAGTAAAATTTTCATGCGATAACCCCTGTAGGAAAAACCATTCAAACTAGACTAGGCATCACGGAGTGTGCACAATGAATTGATAACTTCCTTTCTACAACCTTTACGACAGCCTCGGTGGCATGGGAGGTGAGTTGCTGGCTAAGGCGCAATAGGTGCGAGTTCTATTCTGGCTGTGAAACAAATGTTTGCATGATATGTCGTTGTTTTTGTTGTTCCATGTTGGGTGTTGTGGTACTATTGTACTCGTAGTTCCTTGATATCCATGACATGGAATCCTAGTGTGGGATCAGAACTGTGTATGTGACTGTTGGGTGTTTATGTTATGTTTTAAGGGTTCCTTTTTGTTTTTCATCTGCATGTCAAGACCATTTCCTCAGGAATGGGATAACGGGGGGTACGTAAAGGTATCTAGCTGAAATGAATACCAAATACTAGGGTCCATAAATAGAGTACTATAAAAAAACAAGCTTCTAGCTTCTAGTCCCATTGACCTTGAATCTAGAAAGGTACAAAGGTACCAATAAAAATGAAAAGTGTAAATACTACACATTTTGAGTTCTAAATGCTGGTTTCATGGATTTTATGTAAAGTTCACTTTAGTACTAAATTCATAACTAGATGTCGCAAGCTAAAATAATGGTACGGTTAAAACCCTTAGATTTTCTCTGTTTCTCTATACTTATTTTGAAGTCTAATAAACTGATTTTTGCCCAATTTCAGCAATTCAACACACGCTCGCCTGCAGACGCATTGCGAGGCGTAGTTGCGTTAGTGGAAGTGGGGAATGAAAGTCGAGCGCTGGCTTTAAGAGCTGCTCTCGCTGCGCTCGGGGCTTCGGTGATGCCAGCGTGGAGCCCACTCATCACACATCTAATTTGGGCACAAGGTCAGTTACTTGCAGAATAAAAAAAATATATATTATTATTATACTTAATACAATACATTACATAGATAGTTTTTTTTTGTTTATTATACATAGAAAAAGAAAAGTATCCAGAACACCCTGAACAATTATCTGCAGATCGTAGAAATATTTGTTCAGAGGCGGGAATCGAACCCGAAACCTCCTGCGTACCTTCGCCCGCCGCGCCACATGATCCTGATTTATCACTTGTACAGGGGGATGTCGCAGCACCCGTGCCCGAGCTAGGGCTCTGGCAAGTGCCCTGGTGTCCCCCCTATGGGTGGAGGCCTGTGCGGCGGCTGCTGTTCGGCTGCCTGAGAGGGCCTTCCCAGCAGTGGCCCGGCCGTCTGACCTACCCTCACCGGCTACATTGAGACAGATGCTTGTGAGTTAATATAACTTTTCATAAAAAAAATAACTTCAGCCATTGAATTCGGCTATCTGCATGTTTTTATAGCTAAAGATAGATAGATAGATAGATTATAACTTTATTGGATACCATGAACAAAAAACAACAAAAAAATAAGGATACAAAGTTTCAAATTAGAGGTACAATGGACGGTCTTATCGCTTAAGAGCGATCTCTTGCACACAACCTTTGGATTGGACCTTTGGAAGGTATACAAGACAATAAATTGTTGCTGAAAATACCAAAATCTCTGTATGTACAATATTTGAGGAGTTCCCTCAATTCCTCATGGATTCCATCATCAGAACATGGTTTAAAAAAAATGGGACTAATCTGAAGTATTTCCTATCAAATAAATAAAGAATTTTCAATTCAGAAATTTCAATTTTCAAATAGGTTTATATATTACTAAGTTATGAAGTAATAAATATTTTAAAAAAAACAACCGAATTGAGAACCTCCTCCTTTTTTTGAAGTTGGTTAAAAATTAGCTAGTTCTCACACGAGAGTGCGAGATACACAATAAATGTGAGTGCTTTTTGTGCCAAACATAGTATTTAATTAATTAAGGCTCAGCACCAGGCTTTACAATGAGCTCTTATAGCAATTCAGTACAAAATATCGGTTCGTCGTTGACATCCGTCATCATTGAATAACTTTAATTGCAGAAGTCTATAGACCTTCTATTGCTGTGCCTTTAAATATAGCTGCGGACATCACAGAACCAATATTTTGTTTTGAGGCCCAAGCACGAACAGTTAACGTTATCGAGACGCTAGCGTTACAATAGTAAACGTCATATATGAACCAATCAACTTACTAAGATTTCAAGTTACCCTGATGTCATTGGCCAATATTTGACATTTGCGATCGTCTCGCTAGCGTCTTGGTAACGTAAATTATTCGTGCTGACCCCACAGAATAGTTTTTTAACTGAATCGCTATAAGAGCTCATGGCTTACCATGAGCTCTTATAGCGAGCCTTTCTGGCCCCAGGATATATAAATACAGAAAGGAGGACATTCAGTGGTATCAATCGATACTTACAGTACGCCCTTTCTTAAAAAAACTATAACTATCATCATCATAATCTTTGATGAGAGGTTTTAATCAATTTACAGAAAAAAGCTGAAGCTGAGAACATACAACTAGTTAACTGGCTAAACGACAGCGATGACAAGGAGAAAATACCTCGACTCAGGATATCCAGTGAAACAGAGCAAGACACATCGATAGATACGACGCATGATACGTCTAATGATACTTCGCATACATCGAAAGATACTACCACAGGTATGTATGGTGTTGTTAGTTCCAAATTCAGGGTTTTCCACATTATTATAATTTACTAGTTGCGCCCCGCGGTTTCACCCGCGTGAATAATGATGAAAATTGATGATGATGATGAAAAGTAGCCTATGTGTTAATCCAGGGCGTAAAGTATCTCTATTCCAAATTTCACTCAAATCCATTCAGTAGTTTTTACGTGAAAGAGTAACAAACATCCATCCATACTCACAAACTTTCGCGTTTATAATATTAGTAGGATTATGTATTAATAGAAATGAAATTACCGTGGCTTGGTATCATTTTAGAAAAATTACGAATAGTCGTATATATGGAGTATCCACCACGTACTTTTACTATTCTCCTGCTGACGTTTCGTTGACCATTTAGAGGTCCTTCCTCATGAGCACCGACCGCGACCACGCTCAAAGGTCGTGAGACGATTACGTCGATTTATTAATTTATTGGTAATTTTTTCCCCAATAATTCGTTGTCCACAACTCGTTGACTACTAACTCAATCACTATTCGTGGGTACCTGTTATTGGCTCTCTACTGTTATTCTGTTGTATTATTATGGTAATAAAAGCTGTTGGTTCTCGTGAAAATAAACAAATAAATTATCTAATTTCTAATTTCTTTGTAATACATAATCTTGTTTGTCTAAATTATTAATTTTATACGACAAAAACCTGTCAAGTGTGAGTTGGACTCGTTGGACCCGTACAAGTAGGCTAACATAGTAAGCAATAGATCAATTAACTTATTGGTAATTCAACACAATTTTGTACTTACGCATATTCTCTTGACTATTTTTCGTTTCCTGTGGGAATTTGAAGATTTTGGATTTTCATTTAGGTTTTCCTGTAAAGTATGAGGCCCAATACTCCATATATTTTTCAAAATTTTTGCCTTATTAATTTCGGAGATATGCATGGTAAATATTTGCATAATATATATGTTCTTTAATATCATTTAAACTAAGCAATTTAAAATTGGAAAAAAAAATTTTTTTTCATAACGAGCTCTTTTATTTGATACTAGCTGTTGTTTAACTTCGTTTGCGCGGACCCTTAGCGTGGACCACAGAATGGCAAAATTGAATAATTCGTTTTTTTATGTTTAACCATTACTGAAAAACGTGTAAAAAAGTTATCAAAGAAACTTTAATTCATATTGTATTTTTTTTATATTTTGTTCTTTTCCCTTATTTGGCCTTAGTCGCAAGACAATGACGGGTTTTCACGGCCGTTTCAAATCATGCTTTCAGCATTGAAAATAGATGGCGCTGATCTGTAACTTAGCTGTCAAGTGTCAAAATAAATTGAAATGTCAATCAACAACCTATAACCTGATTTTTTAAAATATGCCACTTTGTGAATAAATGTCATGATTGTGTATCATACGTCTACTTACACAATCATGACATTTATTCACACAGTGGCATATTTTGACATTTCTTTGTTTACAAAAATTGTCTGAAATTAACAATAAGGGTATAGAAATAATTTTCGTGTCGTGGTATTTATTTTTGCCTACTTCTAAAAACACCATGAAATCAGTAGCGCACACTCAAGAAGCAAACACAAACATAATATCATGACTAATAGCCACAGACTAGTTAGATAATAGCTTAGTACGTGTACACAACAGATAATACATTTGACTATCTTGACAGCTACAGTGGACTCAGCGCCATCTATCGAACCAATTTGAACTACTTTTGTTTTTTTAATCAAAGATGAAAAGCCCTCATTACATATTTGAGCCATAAACTATGTATTTACATAGAAACTTTTTACGAATTTGTCAAACATTTGTCAAATTAACACGTACAACTATGTACGAAATTCGCGTTGTACTTTCTTCATTTTGCACTGAAATTATTGAAGTTATCTTTATGATAATCATCATATTGTCTCCTTATGTCAGATATAGAAGCACGCGTGAACACGGCGCCGCGACGCGCCTTGCCGAGAGGATCAGAGTCTGGCAGTCCTCCGACCGCCAAGGCCAAGGGGCCCGCCAATCCTGGACCCGCCAAGTCTAAGAGAACTGCGAGTTCGCGACCCGGCCCCAAGTCGAGAAGGAAACTGTTCACGCATAAAGAAGCAGAGATGGCAGGCTCTTCTGATGACGAAGGTAACATAACATAGTCAAAAGTCAAAGTCATAAAAGAATTTTATTCATTGAAATCACAAGGATCATTTTGAATCGTCTTATAAACTAAAATTACTCCTGTTCCAACGCGGCTAAGCCTAGAAAAATCAGGCAACAAACACGGCTTCGCTTACATAAATGGTCCGTCTTACCACTAGGTGAGAAGCGCCTGTTCAAGGCTGAACATGCATTCTAGCATCAGCAACTTCCGCACGGACAGATTCCTCAAACGTAGCAGAACGTGACTAATATACAATAGGTCAACTATAGTTGTGTGTGTTAGACCGTAATTATTAAGAATATAAATAAGAGTTAATTATGTAAATAAATCAGACGTTACCGAGCAATTGGTGGTCTCATTCCAACGGCGTGGCCAGGGCTACTCTCTGGTTGCCGTTTCTCACAACCCGCGGAAGCGCCGAGGCTCTGCCTCGTCGCTGACGTATCCTAACCTCACCATACACCTCTCACGTGGCGAAGACTCCTTCACGCCCTTAATCAGTCTTGTGAGCCTGCTCGACTGGCGTGAGAAAACCATCTGTCCAGATACCTGGATCCTACCAAAACTCCGTCTGATACCTTAGGTCTCCTGGTAGCAGATATCCCGCACGTATTATATACATTTATCTATCACCACTCTATGACAGGGCTAGGGAACGTAGGGCTGTCACGGACGTCAGGGAACTAGGACGCTAGGGACTTGGGTTCAGGCTGTAGGTTCACTACCTTACCGTAGTTACATCGCATGTGCAGTTGGGGTTCCAAGGATAAGCCTTCCCGACTGTACAGCGCCTGTGTGGTGCCTCGGAGCAAGGAGTTGCTGATACATAGTAAATGAGAACTTAAAAACCTTAGGAAGGTAGTCAAAAGTAAATAAACATCAGCAAAAATATGTAAGACTGCACACTTAAGCTTGTTATACTTATAAATAATAATCTAATAGAAACATGTAAATAGGTAAGTACAGACATTGCAAATTTATATTTTAGCAGTCGAGGGGCAGAGCGACATCAAGCCACGCGGCTTTATCATTCATATAGTCATCAAGAGCCACATATGTAGTCTTGATCCCACACTACAATTCCGTATGTCGTGGGTATCAGGAACTACGAATAGCATGGTACCATAACACCCTGATCCGGAACAAATATTTGCTGATCATACAAACATTTGTCACGCAGCGGTAATCGAACCCGCAACCTCCTGCGTCTCACTCGCTTACCCGCTACTCGCCCTCCACGCCACAGAGGTCGTCAAGATAGGAAGGGATTTCGCGTACAAAAAATAAATTATTATTATCTTAGATCTTTAATTGTTTGTATTACATTTGCATATCCAGCTATTACGCACATGCACTTATTTTTTAGGGATCCTCATATCAATACCAAACCCAAAATAATCAAAAATCTATTTATTTATTTCAGACGAAAACACGCGTCCGAACATCCCAAAACCGACAAAGTCCACACACGTGAAACCTAAACCTGTGAAAGTAACCCACACCGATCGCAAAGAGTTGGCTCGAGCTGAGAGAATGGCCAAGAAATTCCTAGCCGCGTTTAGCGGAACCACGACAAAACCAGTGTCAACACAAAAAACCCCACGAATTGTGAGTACTAAAATTAAAGTCGCTACCTAGCCGTGGTTTGTCTGGCCTAAGAATAGACACCTCCCGTGGATGTAGTGAAAGCCTTACGAAGGGATTACATCAGGGGACGGGCAGCAGCGTCCACCTGAGTACTTGATACCAATTTCAATTAGTATTATTAATTATTAGTGGCAATAAATATTACTAAATTAACGCTACTTACAAACTCACTCCCCACATACACATTCACATTTACCTTCACACACTCCCACTTTCACACGTGGGCTACTCCTGTGATACCCAGACTCTTAAGAGACTGGTAGTAGCAGGAGTGCCCACACACATCCACTCATCGACGCATTCACACATTCACACACCCACATTAACTCACAACCTCACAGTATTCGTTTTTTTTTTTTTTTTTTTGTATTTACCGTTTTAGTTTATAAGTTTTTCTTTTATTTTCTGTTTTGGAACCTGGCCCACATGTGTTCAAGAGGAGGGCGCTGGCACTGCTTCTCAGTTATTTTTATAACTTTTGCAGTCGTCAACGTTTTTAATTGTTACTATTCCATGTGTTTTTAGTTACTAATAAATAAATTTTGTTTTTTTTGTAGTTCAATTTTAAAGGTTCTTTATTACATAATTTAGTTATCAAAGTCCAAATTCCAGTGTAGGTATCCTATATAGAACTTAACAACAATATTTTGATAAATGCTACGTTTTTCAAGTTAAAACTTGATAAAAACTTATAAAAAATAACTTTTCATTTATAAAAACCGACTTCCGCCATTGTATTCGACTAAATATTAGGATGAAAAAAAATGATGAGAGAACCATAGTGGTGAAAGGATTATGATACTTTTTGAATGCAAATGCTTGATTTGTTGCTGAAAATATCAAAATCGCCGTATGTATGCCTTCAATATTTGAGGAGTTCCCTCAATTCCTCATGGATTCCATCATCAGAACTGGATTCTGAAAAAAATGGGACCAATCTGGAAGTATATCTATTCAAATAAAAAAAGAATTTTGCAAATTGGTTTATAACCGCCGGAGAAATGAGGTAACAAACATTAAAAAAAAATACAACCGAATTGAGAGACTCCTCCTTTTTTGGGAAGTCGGTTAATAACTTAGAGAATTTATGTGGGGAGATGGCATGCTCAACTTCTAGTACTAAATTATTTCTGCCACTTTTTGCGGGAGGCGAGGTAAACACGTACAGCACACATTTACTTACTCACGCACACTCATGCAGAAAGTTGAGGCGTCTCTATAAACGCACACGGAAATAAAAGCTGTCACACAAACATAAAACAAGCACACAAATAAATAATTTCTGTAATTACACTATTGGTTAGTTGCACACTAGCGCAAAAACTAGTGATGGGGTGTGAAAGATTGAATGAAATTAAGATTATTAATTGTCTATGGATCTAGTCTATGGATGTATGTTTGAATGGGTGAATTGATTCATGTTGATCAAAAGTAATCGCGTAACAAACATATAAAAAAACATAGTCAGTTAAAAATTGTTTTAGGATTTAAGAGGTCACCGGTAGGACGCGTACGTCCTTTTGCACGCGAACGAAGTTTGCTTCTATTTTGGCTATTATTTCTTCAAATTTTGTATTCATGATTTGTACACTAATATATATAGACCCGTGGTGCGTTGGTTTCTTATAAAATTATATGGTTTCCAAATCTCACTTATCAGGCATGTATGATCTGCAACTATTTGTTCCGGGTCTGGGTGTTATGGTACCAGTTACTCGTAGTTCCTGATAGGTACCTACGATACAGGGAATCCTAGTGTGGGATCAAAACTATGTATGTGACTGTTGAGTGTTAAAAAAAACAATATTTTGGCTTCTGCTCGGAATGGATGTAAGGTTGGGTCCCGTGGTATTAAGGAGCTCCTCCTCATTGACATGGCCATCAGACAGATGGTCAGGAGGAGCAAGGGAAACCTCTCGGCTGCTTGTATTGATTATAAGAAAGTCTATGATTCTGTGCCACATACATGGATTTAACAATTATAAGCTGGGATTACATTTTATATTGTATTTTTTAAATGAAAATATAAGCTATTGGTTTTAAAATGGATCAATTTATTGTTAAGAAAATGTATTTTCGCGGATCTGCTTTTTTCATACGAAACGAGATTCGAATATCCGTATACTTTTGCATACCTTCCTAATTTCATATTGTGATTGACGAAATAACCCTAAAACCGTAAAAAAAACGAAAATACAAACCTCTAAAATAACCTTACAACCCCTTTAAACCCGAAAAACAGCTAATCAAGCCCATTTAACCTATATTTTAGGCTGGTATTGAACGACGTAGGTATTGATATTTTCTTTGGAAACAGGTTTTTTTTTACAGCTTTGAGATCGTTTTTTCGGCCTGAAAACTCCCTATCCTGTTAATTTCATAAAAATCGTTGCAGCCTCTTTCGTTCATTCATTCGTTCGTTTTTTTCACATCACTTGTCCCCGTACCAAGAAATTACGTATCGTTATTTCTGTCGCATGCTTGGACTAAGAAAATATATTTTACGGTGAAATTAATGGCCTAATTGTGTTGTCAATTACTTAAATGTGATAAGAAACTCCATATTTTGTTAAATTTGATGTTTCCGGCCGCCATTTACACGAAACCACAGCACAACCAACCATTTTTAGGAGCTCTGTATAGCGACAGGTATGAACGCAGAATGGCGAACGATCGTGGCTAAACTAGTTTTTATAAACTGACACGAACGACCGTTCATGTACTTCGGCAGAGGGGAAAGCGTATGCTTGCCATCTCCCCACTATAAATTCTCTAAGGTTAATAAAAATGAATAGAAATTTCATGACGGTACATAGGTACCTGTACCTGAAGCTTTGCAAGAGTTACATTTGAGACAAAATTTAATTATTTAACAAATATCGCTAGTACGAAAAAATAAAAAATTAAAGAAAGTACATATTTATAAAGTAAAGCAGATGTAACGTCAAAGTCAAAAAGAACTTTATTCATTGAAATCACAAGAATCATTTTGAATCGTCTTATATAAAATTAAATTACTCCTGTTCCAACGCGACCAAGCCTAGAAGAATCAGGCAACAAACTCGGCTTGGCTTACATAAATGGTCCATCTTACCACTAGGTGAGAAGCGCCTGTGCGGTGCCTCGGAGCAAGGAGTTGCTGATACATAGTAAATGAGAACTTAAAAACCTTAGGCAGGTAGTCAAAAGTAAATAAACATCAGCAAAAATATGCAAGACAGCACACGCTACGCTTGTTATACTTACAAATAATAATCTAATACAAACATGTAAATAGTAATGACTAATGAGCAAGCTAACAACATGAACAAAAGATGCGGCGTCAAGAAGGAAAGCGGAGGAAATTATACGAGGCATTTCATGAATAAAAAAATCTAAATTTATTAAGTCTTAGAACTAAAGCTATACGCCATGACGTGTGTATTACCCTCCTCTCGGGCTTATAGAAGTATTATGTTACACATTGTATAATATGAATAATAATAATAATAATAGACAAGTCCGAGAATTATTATTATTATTAATTTAATTAATGTATTTTTCAGGTTCTTACTGGTATGTGTAGGACTGAGCGTGGCGAGATCACGGCCGCCATCTTGGCACTAAAGGGTAGAATACAGAAACATGTCAATAAATGGACCACGCACGTTGCGCTGGGATCGTTCCAGCAATCGCGGGATCTCGACAACGACGGAATTACTGGTGAGATATAATATATGATACATATAATAACACCCAACAGTCGCATACATAGTTCTGGGGCCTTACCATGAGCTCTTATAGCGATTCAGTTCAAAAACTCAGTGCAAAATATCAGAGGCCCAATTCTCTAACTAAAAAATAGTTAAAATAGAGTTCGGATCATGTTCCAATCTTGTGTCGATGTCTTAAATGTCAGAAATGGAATTCTCTAAACATAAAATACAACACTGTAATGTGATTATATCGAAATGTGACCGAAACTTGAACGATTCAAAGTTTTTCCATAATTTTAACAAATAAAAACGTCAGAAAAAGCAATGAAAACCACATAAGAATACTGGGGCTACGGGTTGATCAGCTGACTGGGAGCGTTGAACTCGCGCGGCCGGAATAAATGCGTACATTGCTGGCTGACAAATACGATACCAAACGAAAAAAAAAGTTTTCTCCGGTATGAATCACCTCTCAGGCGAAAGCTATTTTATATAGCTATGATATAGGTAGCTTTACCGGTACCTTCAGTATTCGAGAGCCGTCCTTTTACACGCTGTATATTGATGGTTGTATCGTTGCAGGTATAACAAATCTATCGGCCGCAGATTTGTCTCGTGTGGTCCATCGCAGCGAGCTCAGTAAAGCGCGCACACTGTCGGCTCTGTGCGGCGCGGCGCGCGGCTGTCGCGTACTGACCAAGCAATGGATACTAGACTGCGCGGCCAACAAGAAATGGCTGCACCACTCAGGATACGAAGTACCACATCTGAAGAAGATATCACAGGTCAATAAAATCCTATTATTAAATAAATAAATAAATAAATGCTGGACATTTCACACAACATTATCTAGCCCCAAGTTAAGCAGAGCTTGTGTTATGGGTACTAGATAACTTATATATTTTATACAATACATTACATAGATAGATATTTTTTATAATACATAGAAAATACACAGAACACCCTGAACAAATATCTGCAGATAATACAAATATTTGTTAAGAGACGGGAATCGAACCCGCGTCGCAGGCGAACCTTCGACGACCTAGACCTAGTGTTATGGTAACATGGTACCTTTAGTTCCTGTTACCCACGACACAGGGAATCCTAGTGTGGGATCAAGACTACGTATGTGACAATCCGCCTGCCAAGTTCGGTGATTATGTCAAATACCCCCTCCCCCCTCCCATTGTCTTCATTGTAATACTGGTTCTTTCTTAGTGACGCTGCTTTATGATAGTGACCAAGGGGGTTACCATGAGCTCTTATAGTCAATTAGTTCAAAAACTATTCAGTACAAAATATCGGTTCCGTGATGTCCGCAGCTATATTTAAAGGCACTGTAGCAGAAGGTTTATAGACTTCTGCGATTCAAGTTATTCATTGATGATGGATGTCAAATGACGAACCGATGTTTTGTACTGAATAGTTTTTGAACTGAATCGCTACAAGAAGCACATGAAGCATGAAAATACTTATTAAAAAAAAATCACAACTTTTTTGATTACAGAAAGCGCGCGTAGAACGGACGGCGTTCTCAAAACTGCGCTCCGAGTACGCGTACGACGTGTTTTGCGGAATGCGTGTGTTCGTGACGTCATCTGCTGAACAGCGAGACGCGGCCGTACAGCTGCTGGACTTGTGCGGCGCTGTTGTTCAAAATGGCGGAAACCAACAAGACGTTACACGTGGCAGAATACAACATGGACAAGGGATGACGCAGCTAGACAGATTACCAGGCAACGCTTCGCAAAAACGAACGCAATTGACACAGCGAACGCAACTCGCTCTAGTCACACAAAAAGGCGAAATACGATATGACGTAGTCCAAAATAGCATCAACGACTTTGACATAAAAATTGGCGTTGACAACGGTGAAGTGAGCTCTAAGTGGGTGTTTGACAGTGTGGCAGCGGCGCGCATGCGCACCACCAGACGTTATGTTATAAGTGAGCTGTCAAACAGTCAAGCTAATGAGGTGACGGAAGAAATGGCGAACTTTTGTATTGAAGACTTTTGCTGAAGACGCTGTCGTCATGCATCTCTTGGAGAAAAGATTCCTCCTTCTCCCGTGGATGGAGTAAAAGCCTTACTGAGGGATTACACCAGGAGATGGGCAGCAGCATCTACTTGAGTACTTAACACTAATTAGCTAATCACCAATCCGCCTGCCAAGCGTGGTGATTATGGCAAATCCCCCCATAGTATTTAATGGGGGGGATGCTTCGTCCAGCATTGGACGTAATCAGGCTGGTGGTAATGATGATGACTAGTCATTAGGAACACGGGCAACAGTTGCTTTAGACGTCTTTTAGATCATTTTTCAGAAGTTTTTTTTTGTAATATTTTTTGGGAAATGTTAATTTTGATGGATAGAATCCCTTTAGAGATTTTACAGTTTGGGACACTTTACAGCCCTCGTACCTAAAGACGCTGTAAGGCTGTGTTTCCACCAAAGATGTGCGAAGATGCGTAGCGGGGCTGTGGAACGATGTGAGTGTTCCCACCAGAGATGTGCTAGGCAGCTGAGCGGTGCGAAGATGCGTAGAGCGACGCTGTGAAACGTTGCGTAGATGAGCGGTGCGAGGATGTGTAGCGGGCTCTTTTCAGACTGACTGCTAGTAGTTTCTCGCTCGCACACATCCCTCGCGCACATCTCTCGTACACATTCATCGCACACATCCCTCGCTTGTTTTGTACGTATAAAAACCTCGCTCTGCTAAGCCGTTTCCAACAGAGCTGCGCTGAGCGAGGCTAGGTAAATGTGTTTTGCCTTCTCTACCTTCCGGGCGTAGCCAGTTATGTGCAGTGACTGAACTATGCTCGGAAGGTAGATGACGGCCAGGAAGGAGGTGACATCTCTCTCTTTCTCCACAAAGTCGTGAGTTTTTTCTCGCGACTTTGTGGTGAAAGAGATAGATGTCGCTGGGCTCGCGTGGTGGTTGCGGTGAGGGCCCCGGCCACCCTCCTACGAGCCCGTGGACGGTGGCAGCACGGTGTGGACCCCCTATTACACCCTCAAAGGTGATAGGGTATCTTGTTGAAGATTTCCCCCTAGAAAGCAAAAAAAAAAAAATAGGTAAATGATGTAATTCTATTGGTTCTTAAAAAACACATCCCTCGCCACGCATCCTCGCTCATCTATGTAGAAACGCAACCTTAAACGTCAACCCATATGAGTAAATAATGAATTTATACAGTGCCGTGATCTGAAATGGCGGATTCCAATATGGCGGGAATCAAAATGGCAGATTGACACGTCTTGATAATGGAATCACGTGTGTAAGGCACTGGTCCCACCACGGCCGAGTAAGCGATGAGCTATCGACGATTTTCTCGCCCAAGCAACGAATAAAAGATAATCGCTCCCGTGTAAATAGAAGAGAGATTATATTATATTTATAGTTCATAGCTGGCTGCTCTTTCTACGTACTGCGTTCTCGTTTATCGCTCGTCGCCGGCGGTGGGGCCAGTGCCTAAGAGCCCCCTAAACAACCCTGTATATTACCAGCAACAAATTGTTGGCTATTTATTTTCTTATATTGCTTGTTATGTTAAGATTTAATATATTTTCAAGTTTCTTCTGATGTTTATAGAATAAATGTTATATTAGACGTAATGTGCAAATCATAAAAATTGTTTTAATAGCAACTACCCGTACCACACCAAAATGTATCAATTGACGACCTATGTGGCGCGGCGGGCGAAGGTTCGCCTGCGACGCAAGAGGTTGCGGGTTCGATCCCCGCCTCGGAACAAATATCTGTGCGATCTGCAGATAATTGTTAAAAAATATCTATCTATGTAATGTGTTGTTCTTAAGTATATCAGGTATCTAGTACCCATAACACAAGCTCTGCTTAGCTTGGGGCTAGATATTGTTGTGTGAAATGTCCAGAATTATTTATTATTTATTTATTGAACGAGTGAAGCGAGTTCTCTGAGTCAAGTTGGAAGAATTGGCGTTTGTATGTATGTATGTTTGTCCGATGAAAACTTCCAAACCGTTAATCCGATCTTCATGAAATTTGGTATGGGGGTAGATAGTATTGGTACAATTTGTAGGTAAGGTTATGAGCTATATCGGTCCAGGGGGTTGCTGAGATATTGGGGTCCAAGAGGGGGTAAAAAAAAAGTGAGACAGTCTGATGAAAGCGCTTTGGTTGGACATTTCAAAACTGATTTTAATAAGTATGTAGCCTTAGTAGTTTTCGAGATATTAGGGAAAATAAAAAACGTAAAAATCAAAAATTCTAGGGTACTTCCAGCAATCCAACAATGCTGAAATTTGGTATGCTTGTGGCTTTTATGTCACAACTACAGAGAAAAGTCTGAAATTGAAGAATTTAGAAACTTGTACTCTATAAAAAAGAAACCAATATAACATCCATTGTTGACCTCCCATTTCTAGGAATTTGAATGACGTTTGAGTTCTATGGTTCTCGTCTAAAGGACGTTATCAATTAATTCGTCAGGTACTTGATATAGGTACTAAAAGGTATGTAGTATTACGCCCCGTTGCTTAGCCCTATTCAAAGGTTATTTTGATGATGTGTAGGAAATTAGATTAGTTACTGATAGACACTATACTGGTAGACCACGAGGTGAAAATTTTCAAAAATAATAATAGAAAATATGGAAATTACTTAGTTAAGTAGTCGGGCTTGTAAAGGTGTTATCGCGAGGTCTCAGTTCGGGGCGAACCACTAGTTTAATTCAGGTAGTAATCTATCTCCGCCAAATTTCACCAAAATCTGTTCGACAGTCGCATACGTAGTCATGATTATAGATGTAAAACAACCGATTAACTTTTTGTAGAGTTGAAAATCGCCTACAAAAATAAAAGAACTGTGTTTTACACTTCATTACGGACAATTTTTGGTTCGTCATGTTTCGTTTATAACATCAATAGAAAGTACCTACCTACATTACCTGCTACACGAAAACTTTAGTATGTAGGTATATCTACCTATACTTATTTATTATGATATTATATTACACACACTAGATTAGAAGGCATCACAATGCCGTCCGTTTTAAATCGAAAAAACGTTTTTTTTTTTTTAGTTTGAAACGGATTGGTTTAATTAGTTTAAAACCGGCCTTACATCTATAGTCATGATCCCACACTAGGATTCCCTGTGTTGTGGGTATCGGAACTACGAGCACTATGGTACCATAACACCCAGACCCGGAACAAACATTTGCAGATCATATAAACAAACATTTGTCCCGCAGCGGGAATCGAACCCGCAACCTCTCGCATCTCAACCGGCTACTCGCCCCCTGACCACGAGGTCGTCAGAGGACCGGATATGCCTTATTAAGTACAAATTTTTGGAACAATTAGGTAACTAGAAAATATTGATATCATCATCATTAACCGTTGGGGAATAAAAGTTCTCGAGTGGCGACCACAAACCGGACGACGCGGTAGAGGAAGGCCCTTCACTCGATGGACTAAAGACATTATAAACGTCGCAGGAAGTCGGTGGATGGAGGCGGTCAAGACCGTTCGTCGTGCCATTCTAAGTAGCCTATGTCCAGCAGTGGAATTCTACAGACTAATGATGAATATTATGTACTATGCATAGTTCAGCCGAAAAGTTTTAACCTCTTAATTCATAATCATATATTAAACCTATTTTAGTTAAAATAGCTTTTGTCTTGTTTTGACGTATGACATTTTACATCAGAGAGAACAAAACAAAAGCTATTTTAACAAAAATAGGTTTCAAAAATTATTATTAATAAGGGCATTAGTGTGTTAGGTACGTATGCGGTAGATACCTCGCTATCTTGCATCACTCGTACACTCAAAAGCAGAAAATGTACCTACGTGTCGTCGCCGCGTCGTCTCCCGGTGGGAATGAAAACAGGTTTGCAAGAAATGTATTATGCGACACAAAAGGCTCTCAGTCCTTGCGAATCCTGACGTGGCCTCTCATCCTGCTTCAGCGGTTCCGGTTTTTGTGAATGATTTGTAGTAAGTACGTACCTAACACCAAAGATTTAAATCTTTGCCTAACACTAACAGACCTTAGTTTATTTCTATTTGAAATTTGAAAATAAGTAGGTTGGTACTTTTTGTAGGAATAGGAAGTAGTGACAAATGCAGAAGTTCTGTCTGCGTTCGAGATTCGAATTCAAATTGTCATGAGTTTTTGCACTTTTTATTAAACATGCATATCATCATGCATAGCAATAAAACTACAAAATAATATTATCATATTATTTATTCCTCCTAAAAACATTCTACCTACATACTTGCTTACTTCTTTTTTAATAATGTCATCTATTGTAGGTAGGTAGGTATTAGGTATGCGTCTCGTACAAGTCTTACGCTTATTATATACCTACGCGTTGACAAACTCGGTCGCAAATATTTTATTAAGTAAAAAGTCTAAAAAACTAAAATGATTGCTGTTCTAATCTAACGCGACCAAGCCTAGAAGAATAAGGGCTACAAACACGGCTTGGCTTAATTTGTCCAAATAGTTAGATCATCGAACTTTTGGTAGGACAGATTGGAATTAACGAATTATTTGATGATCCTTCTCAGTTTCTCACTATTACTACCACTGCTTCTTGGGAAGCGCCTGTGTGTTGCCTCTGAGCAGGGAGAAACTGAAACTGATAATGTACTTACTTAGAAAGAATATAAGAACTTAATAACGCTATGAGGGACCTTTGATTATATAATCAAAGTGAGGGACAAACAAGTCTGGATCGTTCCTAGCGGAAATGCCAACCTCTCTATATTATTCGCCTCGCTTCTTGATCGTGGCCACATATCCACATAACATAGTAGGTAGGAACCTCTGATTATGTATATAATCAAACGTAGGAACCTGCCTACTAACGTAATACCGTGGCCGCCCCTACCAGTTTGCTCAAACTTTCGACACTTGCGTTGGCACTTAATTCCTAAACAGGCGAACGTAGGTAGGTAGGTAAAGTACATTTTAACCTAAAATAACAAAAATAATACCTAAATTTTAATTACCTAACATTATTTATTTTATTTGAATACTTACAAAAAACACAGTATCAAGTAGGTACCTACCTAAAGTTTCGTGAAAATAGATCGTTTCACGAAACTATAATATCATGACTAAAACTGCATGAATGAAGCGACGCATAATTTCCCGCCATCCGCGCGCCCTTCCTATTCCTAACGGTTTTCGAATAATTCGGTGTTTCTATTTGTTGTAACTTTTGACCCACACTGTATATAAAATCGTTGCGTGACTGACTGACTCATAGCGATTCTGTGCATCATTCGTTTAATTTAAACTGCGCTAAAATTATCGCAGTCCCTTTTATTTCAGTCTAAAGAGCGCGCGATGATTTTAGTGAACTTTAGGTTTAGTTATTGTACAGAATCGCTACCACTGACTGACTCTGACTATCAAATCAATCAACGCACAGCCTATACCGTAAGTCCTAGAGACGAGGCCCAATTCTCTAAGTTATTTTAAAACTACACTGAAAGTTGACCGAATCGAGACTGAATTGTAAATTGACTGATAGTTGAATTTCTAGTCCCTCATAAATAACAATTTAGTCTACTTTCAATTCATGGTGACCACCATTAGAGTAGGATAGATATATATATATAATTGGAAAGAGTAAAGAGAGACTCCATCTACTTATGCTAAAATTAACGAAAAAACTTTGAATCGTTCCAGTTTCGGTCACATTTCGATATAATCACATTAGGTACAGTGTTGTATTTTATGTCAGGAGAATACCATTTCTGACATTTAAGACATCGACACAAGATCGAAACATGATCCGAACTCTATTTTAACTATTTTTTAGTTAGTGAATTGGGCCTTTTTGGAGGTTACATGTGTTTTGTAGTCATTGAAAATAATTAAAACCACCATCATTAATTCAGGCCATAGATGACGAGGGGAGATTTACCACAAACAACCATTGTGTGTGTGGTGGATGTGATCGCAGTTGGTGTTGAGTACTCAGGTGGATGCTGCTGCTCATTCTCTGATGTAGTTAGATACACGGGAGGAGGGGTATTAACATAACACCTAACAGTCACATAATACACAGTCCTGAAGACCTATTACGAGTTTTACATTGCAACAATCACTTTGCGAGTCGGTGAGTATTCAACGTGACTTACGTAGTAACTATTTATGAATCTGTGCTGTGTCTTCCGTGACTTACATAGGTAAGTCACGGAAAAGCTCACGACTCGCAGTGATTGTTGCAATGCAAAACTCGTAATAGGCCTTCTGATCCCACACTAGGATTTTCTGTGTAGTGGGTATCAGGAACTACCACAACACCCAGATCCGGAACAAATGTTTGCAGATCATGCAAATATTTGTCCCGCGGCGGGAATCGAACCCGCACCTAGCGTCCCAACCGGCTACGCGCCCGCCACGCCATAGAGGTCGTCAACAATATTGAGCTTGGCATTTATAAATTCAAATATGAATCATCTCAAAAAATAAAATATAGAATAAAAAATAAATTTAATCGGAAGAATGAATGAGTGAACTATTTTAACTAAAAATTTAGGGTAAGCGATCCCGACCCCGAGTAGTACATTGCTAACTAATTGAATTGTGTGCTAAGGAATTTATTATAATTCAAATACGAATCACCATAAAGGTCTATATAAGGCATGATAAAATGTAAGACCATTAAAAATACCTATATATGGCTGTAGAGTTTATTATAACAAGTTTATAGGTTTGTCTGCCAGAGAGCCAGAGGCCCAATTCTCTAATTTTAAAACTAGACAGAGGGTTAGTCATCAATCGTAATCGTAGTAGTTTTGACGTAGCAGCTTTTGACACAGCGGCACAGCTCTGCCTGCTTCAGAGGCAGCTTTCGATATGCAGCCTCAAAATGCTGGAACAATATCCCGCCACCGATAAGGAACCTGCTTAGCTTACATTGTTTTAGATTTAAATTAAAGAAATTTTTGTTTGACCACCAAAAGGATCAGGAAAGTCTAAGATGTGACACAAGTGTTCTGTGAGGGTTTATAATAATGGTGAGTTACAGGGCTTGTTTTGAATTGTTTCAAAAGTGTGGATATATCTATTTTATCTTAAGCATAACTTTCTTCTTTTATTATTAGTTAGTCTTATGAATAGTTTTCTTTGTTAGTGTATTTGTTTTTTGTATGTTTACTTTTTGTGAGTAGTTGGTCTGTAGCGCCAACAAGTGGCTCTGACGGAAGACCAGCGTTGGTTGCTAGCTCGCTAGTCAACCAACTCATGCTGAGGCAGGGCCATTTTGTTACTGGAGTTACGCTTTGTACCTTCGGGTCTGTTTCCTCTTAGTCGTAAGTTTTTTATGTGTCTCTGTGTAACTCTTTTATACAAATAAATTATATTCTATTCTATTCTACGTGTTCCATTTTACATCAGAGAGAACAAGACAAAAGCTATTTTAACTAAAATAAGTTTAGAGAATGATTATAAAACAGAGGGTTAGTCTGGGGTGGTGTATCTTATAGAAAACAACACTTTGCTTTTTATAATACTTACGTAAACAACATTATTAATAATATAACACATTACAGAAGGTGTAGTTAGTACAATCATCGACTTATAAAAATAGGTAGCAATAAAACAAATTATACACATTGACTACACAATTGAAATATTTACATACAAGCTCATTATAATGATAACTAAAATGGTTTTGTAAAAATACTTATGTTAGAATTAAATAAATAAAATTAATAAAATAAGAAAATTTTATATTAACATGTGGTTCGTAAACATGGGGCCGAGGTGTGTCCAGCCTAGAATAAACCCCTCCCTCTCCTCCCATGGATGTCGTAAATGCCGACTAAGGGATAGCATTAGGTAATCGGCAGCAGCATCCACCTAAATACTAACACCAATACTGCGATCGCCAATCCGTGCGATTATGACCACCACGCTTTGCAAGCGGGTTGGCAAACCCTTCCTCAATAAGGTAAACACGTAAATACCGGTCGCAGTGGCATTGTAAAGGGGCAAGGCCTATGTCCAGCAGTGGACTTCTACAGACTGATGATGATGATGTAAACATAAATACTTTACGCTTTACTAACGAACGCCAGGGTAGGGGAGCCGACAGCCGAGGCCTTGACACGGAATCTGTAGACCGTGAATAATGTTTCACTTTTAACGAACACTACACGAATAAAAAAATATAAAATTACGTTACTTTTGTTTACAAAGCTCTTGAGTGAGTGAACAGATTAATTAATATTAACTACGATTACGTAATACACTATAAGAAGTAAGTTGATTGTAAATTGTTCGATTTTACAGATACTTGACAAAGTTACTTACTGGCGTGTGATTTGTGAATAAACCTCGTCTAGAAGATGACGTCTTATCTCAAATGACGCCCTTACAAAATAATGGGTTTCATGCGAGATCTGACGTCAACACGAGATTTTTCTAAGAACCAACCCCGGTGCCTTGCAACTAGAACTTTCTACGTCTTCATTTCTTGGTTGTTCCAGGATCTGTAAAAGATAAAGAGAAACATTTTAATAACAATATATGGAAACATTTGGTGTAATCTATGGGGTCATTAAAAATTAACGCATCAATTGTATTTTAAACTGAGGGGTAAATTTTCACCCGCTCTTGCAAAGGGTTGCATTGGAAGGTGCATCAAGCGTGAAAGAGCACATATGAGCTATCGAGCTGCACAGGTGTTCGATGGGTAAGTTAAGTACATGAACAGTCTAGCTAGGCGGTTAATTAAATTAGAATAGTTAAAGAAAGAAAGAAAATAAATAAATTTATTTGATACGAAAACAAAACAATAATAAGCAAACAGAACAGAAGTAAAATAGGTAGGGCATACAATTAAGTATGTAGATAGTAAAGTAGGATAGTAAGTAGTAGTTTTAGTTGATAAGGAACTTCAACTTGATTAGGTACGAAATTAACGTGCATGAATAGTAGTTCGGTCGTGGCAATGCAATGGCGGCGATGAGCTCACCACTGGTCACGTCTTTTTTCCTCAGATAGTTCAACCCGCGGTGAAAGGCCCATTGCGGGGGCTGGCTATTGTGCCTTGCCGCGCTAACCGCAGATTTTTTTGATAACTAAACTACAAAAATCTAAAATGAATATCTAGTTTTTGCAATCTCTTTAGGATCTATCAGTAACTAAATTATAAGTACAAGGGATCATAACCACAGGATTTATCAGTAACTTCTCTTAAAATTGGATTCAATAACGATAAATTATCACATTACACTATTTTAAAAGCTTTTGTACACACACACACACGCTACACTTGTTAGTTGTGTAGTAAAAAAGAAACAAAAAACGAGTGCTGGGTTGTGAATTTTGAAAGTCAGCAAGTGACTAAATATAAGCAAAATGACCGCAAATCACCGATTTCCTGGAGATCAACTAGAGCAGTAATAGATACATATATTGATATCATACTCGAACTTATAAAAATCGGTGATTAACGGTTATTTGGCTGACATTTAGTCACTCGAAGACATTTAAAAATTACACCCCGGCTTGTCTCAACCCACAGAGTACGACTACGAGTAGCTGGTCAAATCTTGCAACTGCAGTATTCCCAACCGATGGAGCTGAAATTTTGCACACCTGACAAGTTTCGATGACAATGAAATATTACGGTGACAGCAAGCAGAGGCCCAATTCTTTAAATTATTTTAAAACTACACTGAAAGTTAACCGAATCGAGACTGAATTATGAATTGACATTTCTGTCAATTCATAATTCAGTCTCGATTCGGTTTACCAACTTACCACGGTACCAACTTTCGTTGGTATTCTGCTCCCTGATAAATAACAATTTAGTCTACTTTCAATTCACGGTGACTACCATTAGAGTAGTATAGTTATATATATAATTGCAAAGAGAGAGACTCCATCTACAATGCTAAAATTATCAAAAAATATCAGTGCAAACAATATTTTATAAAAAATTAACGAGTCAATAAGACTTAAAAACTCCTATTGAATGAATTTTGATTTGGTTGTATTGTATGTGAGATACCAAGTTGGACATTACAACAATATGCCATACTAATAACTATGGCATAACGTTTAAAAATATAATTGAAAAATCAAAAATTACATTGTGGCAGGACGACCTCTGTGGCGCGGTGGACGAGTAGCTGGCTGAGATGCAAGAGGTTGCAGGTTCGATTCCCACTGCGGGACAAAGATTTGTATGATCTGCAAATTTTTGTTCCGGGGGTGGTATGGTACCATGGTATTCGTAGTTCCTAATACCCATGACACAGGGAATCCTAGTGTGGGATCAAGATGTGACTGTTGGGTGTTATGTTAGGACGTGGAACCTACTTTAAAGAAATAGGGAAAGTACCGACGAAGTGGAAATTGTGACGTAGGTACTTTAAATTAAATGCTTAGTGTTTAAACCAAAAGGAAAAACACTTTTATGTAGGAATCTGTTGTTCTACTGTGTCGTATCAGAAATAGATGTTAAGGAAAATGTACAAAAAATATTGCATTATGTACATACTATATTTATGTGCCGTGGCGTGTAGATCCCTCCGTTTCCTCCCGTGGATGTCGTGGCTGACTAAGGGATTAGACAAGGGGATGGGTCAGCAGCATCGATCTGCTTACTCAACACCAACACTGCGATTACCAATCCACCTGCCAAGCGTGGTGAATATGGCAAATCCACTCACTGCATTATATGAGGAAGGCCTCGTTCAGCAGTACACTTATAAAGACTGCTGATGATGCTGACTGTAAATAAATTTCAGCATCACAAACTGGTTATATACGAACGAATAAAAAATATTTTCGTATTTTTTATCACAATAAATTAATATTCAATCTGCGTTTTTGTAGTTAAATCTTTAAACACATCCCTGTGTGTAATCAAAACTGTCTTCTTGATCAATAAACAAGTTTTCTCAGACATTTTTGTCCGTACGTTGAACAAGAATGACAAGCGATCAGCACTTACCATCAAGCAGACCGCAGATGGCAAATAGGTATCCTCGTACTACTTGATAAGCCACAAGATTAGATGATTGAGGAATCTACAAACTATCTGAAACAAGGACTGTATATAGGTACACCACATACAACATACATTAAAATGTATCACCATTATCATCATCATCAGCATATACTTCTATAGAGAAGACCACTGACATCGGCCTCTCCCATAGAACGCCACGACGAACGGGGTCAGAGTCGCCCCCATCCACCGACTTCCTGCTACTTTATAGTGGTTTTGGTTCATCATTTTTGGTAAAGTTTGGTCATATATCTACAATTCTACACTGCGTCGTCGTCCGGTTTGTGGTCGCCACTCTAGAGCTTTAATTCAAAATAAATGTCTAATAAAACAAAAACAATATGATAACAATGAAAAATTAATTAAATTTTTGCTAGCCGTAAGTGTTTTACATGAATCATCGCATCAAAGGATTTTTGTTGATTTTTTGTAAACATGACAATTTCCAAAAAAAAATCAAAAAGAAATACATTATCAGTTGGTTTAAAACCCAGTTGATAATTATGAAATTAAGCTGATGAAAGAAAAGATAAAAACATTTTATCGTTTTTTTTTTATATTTTGCTTGCTGTCATCAAAACGTATACTTACAGGGTGTTGATATGCTTCAGTCATTATTCTGAGGTGTTGATCTTGAATATAACAGCAGCCTGATGTCATAATGGTACGTATACGTATATATTCCACCTTTAAAATCCTGAGAACTTTGCGAGTGACAAAGATAGCTAAGAACTTAACAGTACATAACGTAAGGAGTGGCTACTAAAACAATGCATCATAAACAGATAGAAACAGCAACATTGGTATTAATGTAGAACGACGGCTCTCAAGACATTTCTAAACCAATAAAGTAAATTTAAATAAACATCGAGTTTTTTACTTCAACCATGCGAATCTATTAGTTATGCCAATAAGTAATGTAACAGTTTCTCGGTGTTCTATCAAAACTGGTTTCATTCATTCAATAAGACGGAACTTTCTTTGCTAAATTAATTAATTCATAGATAAGAAAGCCAATCATTAATATTACTACTACTTAAAAATAAAAGTACAAACTAATTAATTTAATTGAAAGTTAAATATATAAATAAATATAATAAATTTTGTTTTTAAGATGTATATTTTTTTACTTGTGTTATATTTTACAACAAAGAATAATAAAACTACCACATGTATATACAAATTATATAAGTAATGTATCCGTGATCATAGCTATTCTGTTATCTTTTTGGAGGCCACTGGAACATGGAGCCAGAGGAACCTAACTATGAATCATAGTGAAATATATTTGTTTTTCAAGGTTCGCTTCAGGTACTTTTTCACCATTGTTATTTACTTATTTGACTGCTTAGCAAGCCAAGAATGTTTTCTGATAAAATGACAGAGCATAAAGATTAAATAGTTTCTCACAAGCAGTTTATAGAGGAAGTTCAGACTAGACTGAAATGCGATCCAAGGTTCAATCTACTATGTCTTGTGTTTAATTTAGTACATAATATACATCCGTTTCTTCTACTTGATCCAAATTATCCTGATTTGTTTCTATGTATACAGTGGAGTCTCGTCGTGAATTCTTTGACATAATTAAGTTCTATAAATGTTGACAATGCAATACCTACCTCATTAGAACAAAGAGCTTTTTGTTAATTTAGTTTCGCGTAAGAGAACCTAGAGCCGTAAACCTCTTTATTTTTGTCGAAAATTTATTTTGAAAACAAGCTTTTATGGAAAATGCCTTACGGCTAATGATAAAAAAGGAAATTAGTAGGTAGGTACTTATTCAGAATCGCAAGCTGATTAAAACCTTCTACTATTAACCATCCAGGAATTCCGTTGTTCATCTTCCGCCTTCATCATCAGATCAGTTCACTTTTACCATAATAATGTTACCTACGGTTGTCGAAACTTGACAGGAATGCAACATTTCAGCTCAATCGGATAACGGGAACTGCGGCAACAAACAACCAAACATAGTAGGTACGTACATATGGCAAGTTCACTAAGAGCTTGTAGAAAACGAATTGTTCTTTATGTAGGTACTACACTCGAGAGCAATGAATCCGGGTCACTAAAGAATGTTAAAAATCTCGGAAACTAAAAATGATAGATTAATGCAATAAATTGTATTTAATAGACAATGTAATACTCCTTAAATGAAGGTAAAAAAATATGAGTCACCATACATTTTATTAACACAAAATTACATAAAGAAAAAAACTGCTGATCTCTCCTTAAAACAAAAATAGGAAACATGAATTTTTTTAACTTTATTACGATTTTCTTGAATTTTAATACTTCGTATTGCCTCCTCGTGCTTCCATTACTGCGTTTACGCAGAAAAAAAACAACAAAAAAACAGAAATCAAACAATGATAAATGACAGATTACAAACAAAAGCAAAACCAAATGCTGTAATTTCGTAGTTCCATCTTCGAAAGTGGCCCTTTTTCAAATTTGATTTTTTTATGATATAACTTTACAATAACTAAGAAGTTTTAATACCTTCATTTAAGGAGTATTACATTGTCTATTAAATACAATTTATTGCATTAACCTAGCATTTTTAGTTTCCGAGATTTTTAGGATTCTTTAAGTGACCCGGATTCATTGCTCTCGAGTGTAGTTGCGCCCCGCGGTTTCACCCGCGTGAATAATGATGAAAATTGATGATGATGATGAAAAGTAGCCTATGTGTTAATCCAGGGCGTAAAGTATCTCCATTCCATATTTCACTCAAATCCGTTCAGTAGTTTTTACGTGAAAGAGTAACAAACATCCATACTCACAAACTATCGCGTTTATAATATTAGTAAGGATTTATTATTTATTATATTTATTATATACTTCACTTAGATTACCTATTAGGTAGCTATTTATAGCTTGATTCAATCAAACTTACGGAATGCACCCTTAATCATAAATCGAACACTCATACTTTGATACATATCAAAGCACTCATAGAACGAGTTCCGATTTCAAAATTCACATTGGTACAAAAATGAATGAAATGTTCCCAATATCGTTCTCAGAATTGTGGGCCTGAGTATCGTTTCTTTCTACATTCCTAATATTGTAGCAACGTTCGTAAAGAAAGAAGCCTCATGTGCCAGTAATTTCACTTCAAACTATAGTCCAGTCAGTGAGGGGGTTTGACCCTGACAATAATTCCTCTGTCGCTGAAACTTTGCAGTGTGATAAAGTAAAGTTCATAAATTACGGTTGACAAGTTATCCATGATTTTTTTTATTTTTAAATGTTGTATTTCTACCTAAACATGAAAATCACTAATAACTTTTGGTGGAAAATTGCTCTGTCCAAAATTCCTTCGGTATATGTTAGTATACATTAATAAGTATACATATGTAACGGTATCCAGGAATATTTCGATTTCAGTGAGACAGAAATTTAAGAATATCTGTTTTTTATCACAACTTTTTCAGGAAAATTGCTCCGTCAGTTTTAATTTTTTTGTACTTGTAAGGTTGTTTAAACTAATCGCCTTGCAGAGTTATCCAAAAGATTTGCCTTTTTGTTCATAGTTTTATGGATTTTTGGAAATAACTTACGGCGGAAAATTGCTCCGTCCATTTTTATTCATTTGTTAGTTACAGTATACTTTATTATAATAGAATTTTAAGTTATCCAATAAAATTTCGCCAAAACACATAAACACATAAACTTTTAAATATCAACATTTCATACTTAGACAATTTTCGTACCGCGCAGAGTTCTGTGGGCTCAGCACGAACAATTAATGTTACCGAGACGCAATCGAGACGATCTCAAACGTCAAATATTGGCCAAAGACACAGGAGTGACTTGAAATTTTCAATATTTGTGAGTAGATATTTGAAGTTTACTATCGTGTCTTCGTAACTTTAGATGTTCGTGTTTGGGCCTCTGATAATACAGCGGGGCACCGCACCACGCATGCGCTCCGCGCAAGGGCTGCCAGATATACCGCTTTTCCTTTTTTGACACAGCTTTTTTGCTTAGGGATCCGCATTCCGTTTTTGGTTATCGAGGTTCTGTTTTTTTTTTGGATGATACTATGAGCAACTTTTTTATCACTTTTACACCGAAAAAAAAACGCCTAAAAGTAGCTGTCCTTAAGCTTATCTCCAAAATAACGTAAAAAAGATGTGGAAAAAATAAGAATATTGAGAACACGATGAAGAATTAAACGAAAGTTATCGCGAGTGTCTGTTAAAACAATCAAAACTATAACGCTATTGAAAATTCTCCCAGGGGCACTCAACTCGTTTTTGAATAAAAAATTAAAATAAATTACTTACTGAAAATATATCAAAATCATGGAAAACTACCACATTCAAAGCCGTCAGTCAGCACACCTACTCGAGTACTTACGACTCGCACTTGGCAAGCTTATTTTGTATGTAGTCGTACTTTTTTTAAATCTCGTTAGAAATCAATTGAAACATACTGGCCACCTAGAAGTCGTCATAAAAACAGCCAACGCATCGAAGAAGAAATGATCCACGTTACAAAATTTGACAGTTTAGGTAAGACCACAAAATATAGAAATAGACAGAAGGTCCGCTCCCACCGTCCTTGAAAATAATTACCTAAACTTGCCTGACTCACTAAGGTTGCTACTGTATTCATTCAGAATTTTGAAAAGGAGTAGATTATTAGGAGTTGGAACAAGTTACAAAAAATCTCGTTTGGAAAGGTGAAGAACGTTTTCATTTGGTTGTACATTAAACAACCAAATACACTGCAAGCGTAATAATACCGCTACTCATTTTGTTAACAAGTGACAAATGCCTGCACTCGCTATTATAGTCGCGACTGAGCTCTGCTCGAGATTGCGTGAGAATACAATGTAAACGTAAAGTCAATGTGTCCTTACCAGAAATGGCGCTATGATCTGAGTGGACCCTCTGTAGCTGTTTGTTCACGACGACTCTGTCTCTCATTTTTTTTCGTCTGAGAAACTTTACGATTTTGCTTCGGCTTTCAACTTCTATGTGATGACGTTAGGTTCAATTTGGCTCTAACTTTTTTCATACAAATATTAAACTTACAAGCACTTAGAAGCCGAAAGAAACATTATTTATTATTATTTCGTTGTTGAGATATCGTGAGAGTCAGCAAGTAGGTGAGTGATATTTGCCTTATATATATATTGATTCTCATTGATCAAAACTATTGTCTCAAGAAGTAGTAAAAGTAGCTCCCGGCGGCTGTGCGCGTAATGTTGATAGTCTAAAATGCGTATTCGACGCCGAAATTTTATTGGATACTTTAAAATGCTGTTGTATTTAAGTGTACTTTAACTAATAAATGATTAAAAAAGGACGGAGCAATTTTCCGCCGAAAGTTATTTCCAAAAAACCATAAAGCTATGAACGAAAAGGCAAATCTTTTAGATAACTCTGCAAGGCGATTCGTTTAAACAACCTTACGCGTACAAAAAAATAAAAACTGACTGAGCAATTTTCCTGAAAAAGTTGTGATAAAAAACAGATATTCTTTAATTTCTGCCTCACCGAAATCGAAATATTCCTGGATACCATTACATATCTATACTTATTAATGTATACTAACATACACCGAAGAAATTTCAGACTGAGCAATTTTCCACCGAATGTTATAAGTGATTTCCATGTTTAGGTAGGAATACCTAATTTAAAAATAAAAAAATTCCTAGATAACCTGTCAACCGTAATCTATAAACCTTACTTTATCACACAGCAAAGTTTCAGCGACAGAGGAATTATTGTTAGGGTGTGCATACAAAGAATTGCCTCGTTCATCGGACTACTATGCGAGTACCGCAATTCGTGAGAGCCCAGTGACAGCTGTAGCGATTTAAATCATAACGGTTTTGTCCATTTCTCGGGTTGCTCAGTGAATCATCTTTCCGCTTGAATCACTCGTGTTATGCATATCTATATAGGTACTATCTTGATAAGCCTAGTTTACATAAAAATGTCGCTAAGTGTGCTTAAATAAACACTAATTTAATGTTCCGTTAGAGATAACACGTTTGTTTTAGGAATGACCTATTTCCATTAATTAGTTTAATTCAAGTCTGAAATAGATCATCGTTATCTGGGGGTTCTAAGAAACTTGTTTTGTTGCTTGGGCTACTTCAAAGGTTAATATAATTTTAGCTTTTATTAAGTTTCGTGTGTGTTTAAAGCTAAGGCCAAGCTCAGGTATCTTATTATTTCATTTAATCAGTCGGTAAAGCCAATTTTAATGTTATGCAGACGTAGGTATGTTTATGACGAAAGGTTACGGACAAGTTTCAAGGGGTCAACGTGAAGTGTTCAAGTTACGCAAATAATCTTCCTTGCTTTGAAAGCTTTGTCAGTCTGTGATATACAAATCTAAGAGTTGTTTAATCAATCAGGCTTGTTTAAAATAAGTAACTTGTTTTAAATCCAAGCTAAGCCGTAAACTTATGAAAGACTGTTTACTGTTTTCAATGAACTCAATACCTTTACACATTCCTGTATAACTATTATGTTATGAAAAGATATAAGTGACATTCAATTAATTTACAAATTAGAAACAAAACATAAAGGAGACATAGCTTAGGACAATTTTATCGATCAATAACGAATGCCTCATCACCATCAGCTAGTCCACTACTAGACTGCTAGTGCTACCCATAGAACATAATTTGCCATAACCACCAATGCCAAATAGCTTGGCAGGTGGATTGGTATTCAGTACTCAGGTGGATGCTACTGCTCATAGTGCCCATCACCTAGCGTTAACAAAAGCTTACTTAGGTTATAAACAAGATGTTTACCAACAGGACACAAAATGTTAATCAAAAAATTAGTCTACTTATCATGTATTTTGTAAGACAGATTTGCAGTTTTGAACATACTAGTGGAATATTGTCCCCAGGCTGGTTGTATAGATAGGTAGGTAGGTACCTACTACGTAGGGTCGGAGTGTCGATAAGGGGGCGCTGAGGAAAAAAGACTGCCAAATTTTGACGAAAAATTTTTTTTTTGCTTTTTTTATTTTTTTTTTCGCTTATCGTGTAGAGTTTTCTTCAACCATCAATTAATGTTAAATGCACTTTCTTCGTCAGACTTACTTTTATTGAGATATTACCACTGAAATATGTTAAAATTCGTCGCTCGTAAAAAAGTCTTATGACACAATTATGACAAACAGCAACTCTATACGATACGCAAATAAAAAAAAGGTTTTTTTTTTTTTGCCAAAAATTCGGCAGAGTCCTGCGCCCGTAAGTTAAATAGCACGACTTTTGGGACTCTGACAAAATTTTGATGATAAAAATATTTTTTTGCGTTTTTTTCTAGTTTTTTTTTTTTTTGTATAGAGTTGCTGTTTGTCATAATTATGTGTCATATAACTTTTTTCTGTGTGGAGACTTTAAACATATTTCAGTGGTAATATCTCAATAACGGTGTGTCGTACGAAGAAAATGATTTTATCATTAATTGATGGCTGACAAAAACCCTACATGATAGGAAAAAAAAAACTAGAAAAAAACGCAAAAAAAATAATTTTATCATCAAAATTTTGTCAGAGTCCCAGAAGTCGGTGCTATTTGACTTACGGGGGCGCAGGACTCTGCCGAATTTTTGGCAAAAAAAAAAACCTGTTTTTTTATTTGCGTATCGTATAGAGTTGCCATTTTTCATAATTGTATGTCATATGACTTTTTTACGTGCGACGAATTTTAACATATTTCAGTGAAAATATCTCAATAACGGTGTGTCGTACGAAGAAAATGATTGTATCATTAATTGATGGCTGACAAAAACCCTACCAGATAGGCAAAAAAAAACTAGAAAAAAACGCAAAAAAAATAATTTTATCATCAAAATTTCAGAAGTCGGTCCTATTTGACTTACGGGGGCGCAGGACTCTGCCGAATTTTTGGCAAAAAAAAAACCTGTTTTTTTATTTGCGTATCGTATAGAGTTGCCGTTTTTCATAATTGTATGTCATATGACTTTTTTACGTGCGACGAATTTTAACATGTTTATGTGATAATATCTCAATAACGGTGTGTCGTACGAAGAAAATGATTGTATCATTAATTGATGGCTGACAAAAACCCTACATGATAGGAAAAAAAAACCAGAAAAAAACGCAAAAAAAATAATTTTATCATCAAAATTTTGTCAGAGTCCCAGAAGTCGGTGCTATTTGACTTACGGGGGCGCAGGACTCTGCCGAATTTTTGGCAAAAAAAAAACCTGTTTTTTTATTTGCGTATCGTATAGAGTTGCTGTTTGTCATAATTATGTGTCATATAACTTTTTTCTGTGTGGAGACTTTAAACATATTTCAGTGTTAATATCTCAATAACGGTAAGTCGTATAAAGAAAATGCGTTTAACATTAATTGATGGCTGAAAAAAATGCTACATTATAGGAAAAAAATAAAAAAAAAAAAGCAAAAAAAAAAAAAAAACTCAAAATTTCTTGTCTTTTTTCCATTTTTCCAAAAAATTTGTCAGAGTCCTTTTTATGTCGTGTTATTATACCTACGGGACCACAGGACTCTGCCGAATTTTTGACAAAAAAATACCTTTAACATTACCATGACCTTCTGGGCCATACAATGTGTTAGGGGCCTTTCGTCATTCACTGACGACATTTATTTACTTAACTTCATTACGGTTAAGACGAATTCATAACGTGACCGCACTGTTAATCTAGTGAAAACTGAGACTCGAAAGGACATGATGTACCTACCTGTAGACAAGTAGTTTGGGTAATGAATGATTTATCTTAGAAGAATCAATCGATAACTATGAAATATACCTTATTCTGTTATTCAAACATGGTCATTGACCGCAATCGACTAATGCACGTGTTCATGAACTTCATGTAAGTACTAGTCATTTTTAACATTCTGATTAAATTTAAACGATCCCGTTACGGGGTGCCTTACCCTAGATAGTTGAATGAATGAATAAGATTGATACTACAGACATTTCTGTTTGACTTTTGACACCGGTAATCATTCGGTAATCCAATCAGCTGTTTGTCAAAATTACAAAAACAATAAGCTCTAAATTCAATAATTTGGCGCTCATTTCGAAACATTCTGTCTCTACAACCAGTGTCCTTAGTTTCGGCATCATCTGTTCAACACAAATGTACAGCCACACATGTATACTTTGCATGGATAGGTAGGTACTTTAGATACTTATGTATTACGATTTACGAGAAAACCGGTCTGACCTGCAATGGGCTGTCTACATCAATTCACCCGCGACCCGATGGTTAAACTTTCTTACGAAATGAATCACTGTTACCACTTACCGATCTTCCAACTTTCTACTAGAACAAATCGGAAATTACAGCCTTCACACACGACACGGAAGTATATTTCAAGAACACCGGGAATATGCACATTAGAATAGAAATGATAATTGAACTATGACCTACCTCAGTCCAGAAACATCGAATTATGAGGTAAAGTAGGTAGGTATGATTACATGAACTGTTGAGTTTTCGTTTCGCACATGTCTCGCTGAAGCAGTGACCACAGGCAGGCCGGGATCGGTGCAATTTGATACACAAGCACAACGTTTACACCGAATCGCGTCCTATGCGTGGCCACCGCTGTGAACGACCGGCGGGCAGGCCGGCTAACGGGATCGCGCGCCTCGGATGCTGGGCCTGAGTAGCGGTCGGGCCCGCTTGGATAGGCCGGGACTGGTGCAATATCGCACTACAACCGAATATAGCGCCAGTCACCGCCCAGCCACACGGGCCTCGCGAACAAAGGACGTCGACGCTCCTGTGCCGCGCCCGTACGCGCGCTCGTGAACTTGACTTGGACACGCGCGGAATGTTTCGCGCGGTTGCGCGGCCGACGGACACGGGTGTCCCACTCGGCGGCCGGCGACGGAATGGCGCGCGGTGCGGGCGGCGGGGTGAGCGACGCACGCGCAGCTGTCGCGCCTTCTTCCCCTCTCCGTGCCCGTCTTTCCCCTGCAGGCCCTTTATCGTTCTGGGAAGTGGTTCCTGAGCTTCCCGACTGGGTTGTCAGTGTGGAATATTTCCCACAGTTGGCGGGAGCTGATGGAACGGCTTCGAAAGTAGTGATCCTTGACACGTTAGTGAACGTGTCGGTGGCATGACGCATTCGAACTTTGCTGGTATTATAAGTTCACGCGGTCGACAATTCAGATGAGCTAGTAGCTAACTTTGGTACCTATTGGCTCTTAATTGGCAGATTTGAAAGATAAACTTTAGCTTAATGAAGCCAGCATTGACTGTAGGTACCTACCTACTTCGGTACCTACCTGAATGTGAAATCTGCAGGAGCCATTTTCCCTACAATTAGGTAGGTAGGTACCTAACCTACCTACAGAAAATAAATCATAACACCATACTTCCTACCTACCTACCTATTATAAGTACCTACTTTGTAAGGGTTTCGAACTGTATACCTATACCTACCTACCGTCATTTTTATTGTATAAATTCCTAATTTTATTACTCTGGTATATAACTGGTTTTCTAGTTTTTGACAAAATAAAATTATTCTAATTGTTACTTAGGTAAGTAAGTACATAATCCTAGACTTGATCTCAAACTAGGAACTATGAGTACCTAGCATGGTACCACAATGCTCACCGGAACAAATATTTGCAAGCCATGCCGATGCCAACATTTGTCCCGGAAGGCACACGCATTCTTCTCGCGTCTGAGCGGGGGAGGTGGAACGGGGTTGTCACTACGGATAATTCCCAAAAACCCCACAAGCAAACCCCACCAGTGGGGTTTTTGGGAATATGTTAAAACTCGTACCCTAACAACCTACAGCTACACTCACTGACCCGCTCCATACAACCTGAAGTTTGCTCCACACTAACTAGAGTTAGAGTAGAGATCTAGGCCTATGGGCTTTGGTTTGTCAGTACCTACAATTCTTACCTACTTCTTTTTTATGTTGTGTGTTATACGTCGCACTGCTTGTGCAAATACCTATGCCGTTTCAAGTATTTTTTTATTTATTTGCAACTTGCAACGTTACACTTTTTCCAAGTCGTCAAAGTCTCAGTAAAGTCATGTTTTAGTAAAGAGGTGGTTTAACAGGGTGAAATTTTACTAAAACTAAAAAATATATACGATAGTAATGTAGGTACCTAGTCAATATAACTCAAGAAACACTAGAACATAACTTTTCATTTAAAAACCCGACTTCCCGAAAAATGATGAAAGAACCATAGTGGTGAAAGGATTATGATACTTTCTGAATGCAAATGCTTGGTTTGTGGCTGAAAATATCAAAATCGCCATATGTATGCCTACAATATTTAAGGAGTTCCCTCAATTCCTCATTGATCCCATCATCAGAACTGGATTCTGAAAAAATGGGACCAATCTGATTATCTATTCAAATAAAAAAAGAATTTTTCAAATCGGTTCATAAACGACGGAGATATGAGGTAACAAACATACAAAAAAAAAACAACCGAATTGAGAGCCTCCTCCTTTTTTGTGAAGTCGGTTAAAAAGAATACGACGCGCGACGACTCTTTTTGAAAAAGGTGGAAAGATTCCGTACATAGTTATTTCGTTTGTAGGTACTTATGGAAAGTCTCTAGCAGACTAGCGGATAAATTTCCTGGATTCAAGGCCAATACCAGTTTGCCAGAGTCCTTTTCTATCTGTCCACGTAGCTTAGGTACCTCTACCTACTTATACCCAAAATGAAACTCAAGAACCGAGTTAGTATCTAATAGTACTTAGTAGGTAAGCACATACGCTGTTCCTGTTTCTTGGACTGATTCCTTAGAGGTACGGGAAAAGGAAGCATATTATATATCTTTACCGTAGTAAGTAACTACTTATTATTTATTTATTTAAGCTTCCTCATCGAAACCCTGGATGGATCTGAGTAAGTAACCAAAACAGGGTAAAATTTTCCCCATCCTGGCAACTCCACAATATTCGACATTCAAACCGTTCATCCCAGCTACCTGCGCATGCGCAGCCGAGCTATAGATTACCAACGAACGAACAGGGATGCATAAATCCCACGAATGGGAAATTAAATGGCCAAGACACAGAATAAATAGTTTTGCCCACTACCACGTGGTGATAAATTCACTAGGGATATTATGGCGTCACTTGTTGATAGTGTACTGGACTTTCTGTTTTTAGATGGGTATGCAACATAGTATTACACAGTAAAATAAAAAAATACCAAGTCTACGTGAAACCCTCGTTTTATGATATACCTACCTATAATTAGTTATAAGTAGGTACTTATCCTATAATGTAACAGTACCTGGGTGACAGAGTTTTTTAAAACTCGTAAACCCGCGTTTTCCCATAGATGAAACCTAGGTAGGTCGATATTTGGGGGCAAAAAATCGATCTAGCTAGGTAGGTAGGTACATAGCAAATTTCATCGAAATCGTTCAAGCCGTTTTCCGAGATCTCAAAACATAATAAAATTATATAAACATAAATAGGTAAGTACTAAAAGTTAAATAAAAAAGAAAAGTGAAAAACAAATGAAAATTATTGTGTTAGTCCACATTTGATTATTCTGTGGTCATCATCAATTTATGGTTTCATCATTTGACTTGGACATGGTAGGTAGTAAAAGGTAAAAAGTTTTTTTTTTTGTAATTTACTTAAGTATCTGTCAGGCAATTCTTTTAATCTTACAGTTACAGATCTCTCTCCATTCACAGGTTGTCTGGAAGCGTATCGCTTCTGAGCGATAAGACCGCCCATTGTACTTTTTATTACTATGAGTACCTATTTTTTAGTACAATAAAGTATTTTCTATTCCTTTCTATTTTATTTTCTTCTTTGGTTTACTGAGGTAAAACCTATTTCAGTTAATATAGGTATTCGGTCATTTAGATTCTAGCTACAGCAAGTTAGACGATGTTTTGAGTGTTCTAGAAACAAAAATGTTACACGCATTCGCAATGATCCCAGGAATGAATCCAAGTTTTTTGCAAACAAACAAAATAACACACAGCACCTAGAGGTACCTGTGCAAAAAACTACTAGCGTCCAAAAACGAGCTTTTGCAATAATTGCATTATCAAAATAAGTATTATTTTCATCACAAAAAACTTTTTAATCCTAAAAAAGGCATACGTAAAAAAATGCGTTCAATGGTTGGCAAATCTTGGAATCGTTCCATTGTATCATTCTAGGTAGTACTAGATACTATTTAATTGTCCATGGTTTCACCCTCGGGGTAGTGTTTGTATGATTTATTCTGTGTCCTTTGCACGGTGGAAATCCCCCGGAACAAGATACTATTTAATTTGGGCCTCGGTGTGGATTTTACGCTGTGGGGTGGATGGAATGTAGTTCACGCCATAAATCTTTGATTCATATACATCCCTCATCAAATTTCATACAGAATTACTGATGTAGCTATAATAGGTATATCATAAAATTAAATGTCACACCTGTGATAATCCTTTTTGCTTTTGCACGATTTTTTTTTACGAGCGAAGCGAGTTTTCTTTGTCTGAGATACCTTTTGTGCCCTTGATCTGATCTTCATGAAATTTGGTAGGTAGGTGGGTAGAGTAGATACTGGTACAATTTGTAGGTACGGCTAGGAGCTAAATCGGTCGGGGGTTGTCGAGATAATGAGGTCAAGGAGGTAAAAATATTAAAAATAAAGTGAGACAATCAAAAGTCCAATTCTCGTAATTATAAAACATTCTGTACTGACGATGTGGCGCGGCGGGCGAAGGTTCGCCTGCGACGCAGGAGGTTGCGGGTTCAAGTCCCGCCTCGGAACAAATATTTGTACAATCTACAATTTTTTCAGGGTGTTCTGGGTATGTCTATGCATAATAAAAAATATTTTGTATGTAGGTAATCTATTGTATTTAGTATATCAGTTATCTAGTTGGTACCTATAACACAAGCTCTGCTTAGCTTGGGACTAAATAATATTGTGTGAAATGTTCCAGCATTTATTTATTTATTTACCTATATTTCTACGCATGACTTGACTACGCATGCATACGCGAAGATTATGTGATAGTAAATACGTGACAGTGGGACTGATGAGATTATATTACTGTAAATTGAATGTTTTATAACTACGAGAAATGGGCCTCAGGTTAAGAGGGGTGTCATTTAAAAGAGCTTTGTTTGTATATTTTTCAAATATTTTTAGTTTCATGTTAAGAATACTTAGTTGTTTTCGAGATCTGAGCAAAACATCAGAATTAATTACCTCTAGGGTACTTCCTGCAGTAATCTTAAAATTTAACTTTTATTGACACAACTTTATAGGGAAAAGTGCAAAATTGAAAAAAATCGACATTGATTGTCACATCCATGTTGACTTGGTTATTTTAGGGTCTCGTATGGCTCATAAACGATCCTTGTGATTTCAATGAATAAAATTATTTAGATTTGATACAGAAAACACAGGACCCTTATACATAGGATCACTTAGCTGTATGCCTGTCTGTCAAGACTCTTTTTCTAAGGAACGGCTAAAGATATCAACTTGAAATGTATACCTAATATAAAGGTGCAAGGTTAAATTAAATTACTTTTAAAAAACTTCTAAAGAACTCTTTAAAGAGCTTTTAGTGCTGTAAAAAATCAAGCTTCTAACTCAATACATTAAAAAGATATGACACTGAAATGTCTAATTTTTGTATGGAAAACGTAAAAGCTCTATACTTGCCCTGATTTTTAATTTGAGACAATTTTTGTAAATATAGAAATGTCACTGTGTGTATGAGTGTCATGTATGTGTGTTATATGTGAATTTACACGTATGCTACACAATCATCACAGTTATACTCACAGTGGCATATCTTGACATTTGTTTGTTTGCAAAAATTGTCTGAAATTAAAAATCAGGTTTTTTTTTTATAGATTACTTCCAGTGACCTCTCAATTTTGAAATTTAGATTGCTATGAAGGTAAAAGTTTAAAATTGAGGAACCTCAACTTATTTACCCCTAGAATGGGATGTTCACCATCCCATTCTAGGGGTAAACAAGTTGAGGGGTATGTCTGTAAGATAACTTTTCATTTAAAAAACCGACTTCCGCCATTGTATTCGACAAATATTTGGATGGAAAAAAAATGATGAAAGAACCATAGTGCTTGGTTTGTTGCTGAAAATATCAAAATCGCCATATCGTTGCCTACAATATTTGAGGAGTTCCCTCAATTCCTCATGGATTCCATCATCAGAACTGGATTCTGAAAAAATGGGACCAATCTGGAAGTATATCTATTCAAATAAAAAAAGAATTTTCCAAATCGGTTCATAAACGCCGGAGATATGCGGTAACAAACATAAAAAAAAAATACAACCGAATTGAGAACCTCCTCCTTTTTTGGGAAGTCGGTTAAAAAGTGCCCCCTCCAGTAAATAACCTGAAAAACGGTGATGTACGGGCATTTTTATTAAATTTAGTCACTCAGTGACCTAAAAAAATCGGACCCCTGTACCCTCAGGAGTCAGGACACAAGTCCAGCTCAAACTTGTCAGTTTTACTTTGATTAGATGGAATAGGTTTTTTCTCCAAAGTTTTCATCTTAATTTTTGATGAGGTCCATTTTCTATATAGTTTTGATTAATCTTAATATCAAACCAATGTCATATTTAACTTGAATTCTGTTATCTTTTAGTTCTAATAACTATGTCTAGCAACCTCAGTTATTTCTTGGTGGGTATACAGTAGCTGTCTGTGCCTTTGAAGAGCCGAGTCAGCAAGACATTCAACTGGCTAGTCTAAACATCCGTTACGTCACTACCTACACCATCCAACGTTGACAGCGTCAGCATTATTATGAATGAATGGTTCATACATGCCTCCATGAAAGGAACTTAGTTATTTTTAACCGACTTCGCAAAAAAGGAGGAAGTTCTCAATTCGGTTGTATTTTTTTTTTTTTTTTAATTTTTGTTTCCGCTTATCTCCGGCGTTTATGAACCGATTTGGAAAAATCTTTTTTTATTTGAATAGATATACTTCCAGATTGGTCCCATTTTTTTCAGAATCCAGTTCTGATGATGGAATCCATGAGGAATTGAGGGAACTCCTCAAATATTGTAGGCATACCTAAGGCGATTTTGATATTTTCAGCAACAAACCAAGCATTTACATTCAAAAAGTATCATAATCCTTTCACCACTATGGTTCTTTCATCATTTTTTTTCATCCAAATATTTAGTCGAATACAATGGCGGAAGTCGGTTTTTTAAATGAAAAGTTATCATAAATAATCTTACTTATGTACCTACATTACCTTTACCTATTATATTAACCTACATAAATATATTTTTACTGTTCTTCAGACAGTTACCATGTGTAAGTCTTAAAATTGAACCAATCGTAGAATTTATCACAAATTCACAATATCAAATATAACTTTTCATTTAAAAAACCGACTTCCGCCATTGTATTCGACTAAATAATTTTCGATGAAAAAAGAATTATGAAAGAACCATAGTGGTGAAAGGATTATGATACTTTCTGAATGCAAATGCTTGGTGTCTTGCTGAAAATATCAAAATCGCCATATGTATCCCTACAATATTTGAGGAGTTCCCTCAATTCCTCGTGGATCCCATCATCAGAACTGGATTTTGAAATGGGACCAATCTGGAAGTATATCTATTCAAATAAAAAAAGAATTTTCCAAATCGGTTCATAAACGCCGGAGATATGCGGTAACAAACATTTAAAAAAAAAAAAAAAAAAAAAAAAAATACAACCGAATTGAGAACCTCCTCCTTTTTGGGAAGTCGGTTAAAAATATGTATATTGTATGTCTAACTTATACTTACCTACGTAAGGCGTAAAGAGACGCCAAATTTTGTCACTATCTAACTCATTAAAGTTTAGGTATGTTAAATGGTGACAGATTAGCAAAAATCATGAGAAAAAAAATCGTAAAAAATCATTAGGGAAGATATTGCAAAAATAAAAAGAAGGCCCCCGGGGTGTTTTGTTGTTGATGATACAAAAAATCTTGTAATAGATAGTTTAGGAGAAAAATGGTTTTAACTACGAAAACAGATTATAATTTGCATATTTATTTGGTACTGATAAATAGTTAGGTTAGGTTAGGTTCTTTTTATTTTGAAAAGAAGAGGACTTTTTATAATAATAGATTATCATATATTTTTTTAGTTTTTTTGAAACAGATTACGGAGAATTCACATTATATATCCACGCCTTATTAATTAGTAATAAGGAGGTTAGGAGGGATAGGGAGGTACATAAGTATTATCAGAGACTAGTAAATAATATTTACTAAGTCTCTGGTATTGTGTAATATTTTAGTGGCTGTGTTTTTTGTTAGACCATAAATAAACTGTTTTTCTTTTAAATTAACACATTTTTAGCAAACTATCGTGCAGGTGCATCCAGTGGTTTACTATAAGCCAGTCGCACCACAAGTCCGACAACGCGTTCACGTCGTTCTTCTCAATGACGCAACCAATACAATGAATATAATATGGCCAATCGTTATATGAAATGGTGATATTTCATGTTATATTGTATAACACTGTATTGCATTGCAGTTCATCGAAAATAGAAAAAAATTGGTTGTCTGTAAAGTCGGTTTACTGACGATAGTTGAACGTGACAACGTCTTCTTTGTCGCTCGTTCCGCGCTCTCGCTTGCACTTCAAGCCTTACATGGAACGCCTCAGAGCGAGGAAACGCCGCATGAGTCATGTTTTTTCGTGCGTGCAGCCGGCTCTATCGAATTATAAGACGTTGTCACGTCAAAAATAATCTTTAACAATATACTTTAGTGACGGAAAACAGTGGTAATTAGCCGTTTTTTCAATTTAAAATGATTCCCAAGCACGAAAGTTTCAATTCTATAATATACTTACCGTTAAAAAATAGATTGTTAGGTTGTTTTTAGGGTTCCGTAAATAAGTTCTTAATATTTTTTTTTTTATACTTAATATATCTTTTATGGACACCTAACTTCAATAATCATTATGTTATGCTTATGTAGGTAGGTACCTAGGGCCAATAGTACTAGTTGGCAATTTCATGGGATCAATTCTATGACAGGGAGGTACCTTTTAATCAAAGGTAAAATAGATTTTACCTACTAAAATATATTTGTCGACCATCGTGGCGCGGCGGGCGGCTGCGATGCGAGAGGTGCGGGTCCGATTCCCGCTGCTGGACAAAGTTTTGCATGATCAGCAAATTTTTGTTCCGTGTCTGGTTGTTGTGGTACCATGGTACTTACTCGTAGTTTCTGATACCTACACCAACACAGGGAATCCTAATGTGAGATTGGGAACTAATGTATGTGACATTAGTTCCCAAGTAGTTATGGGGTATTATGTTAAATGTTACCCGCAGCTGTCAAAGAGGAGGGAGGCCCGATTTAACCCAAGCATAAACATTTAACCTTTCATTACTTACATCCAAAGATTTTACAACAGCTTTAAGTTTGTCAAATCCTTGCCTTTATTCTTAGAATAACGACCATCCTTATTCTAAGCCAAACATGCGGCCCTTTGCAACGTTGACTGCGGCCCGATTCAATTTTAAGAACATGAAACCCCTAATTGAAAGTCACTCTGTGACTATCGTTTGACAAGTCAAAATATGACCATCAATTGGTCAAAATTATCATAAAGAAATGTCAGTTGATAGTAATTTTACTTGTCAAACGTTAGTCACCGAGTGATTTTCAGTTAGGGAATAGGGAGGAAGTACTACTAGGTATATCTATGCAATGAGTTTGTTTTCCCTAGGGTTGGGTTTTGCGGCCCACTGATTCTACGGTCTTTAGGCATTTGGCCCACCAATGACTTTGAGTTTGACATGCATGTTCTAAGCCTTTATTACAGCAATGAAGTTTCTAAATTTAAAATTTAAAACCATAGACTAGCACATTATTCAAAAAATTCCCATTGAAATAGATCTAAAGAAATCCGCTATAGAGCCAAAATCATAACAGATAGTCACCTCCATTCATCAATACGTCATCTTCAAATCACACAATAATCAATAATGCCAACCTAGAGAAACAAAAAAACAAAAGCACCTAACAAAAGGTGCAAAGGTGGGGCGACATAATGCAAGCACGCGCCTGCGCTTGCCAGCTGTACCGATGCATCTGCTGTTTCACCCCCGCGCACCTAAAAAAACCTATGGTCATCCTGTCTTGTCACATCTGGGTCTGAATAAACATTCATAGATCCAACAAGTAATATATACTAGTAGATAACAAATAACAAGGCAAATATTTGACGTATGTATATAATTTAAAATTGAGTTTTAAAATTATATGCTAACAATGGATTTTATTCGTTTATTTCTTTCTTTAGACTGTATTTTTGGGCACTATAAGAAGAAATGCTCGCATTGCTGTGTTCCGGTATGTAGAGTATATGGGTGCTGGTGAAATTACAGGCACACGATACTTTTTTACAAAGGATAAGAAGACGTAGGTATTATAGGTACACTCAAGATGACTACATATATTAATGATAAAGCCGCGTGGCTTAATGTCGCTCTGCTTCTAGACTACTAAAATTACGATATCTGTACCTGCATCATGGTATTAGGTTAGGTTGTTATTTATTAGTACCTATATCAAGCGTAGCGTGTGCTGGCTTAAAAACTTTTGCTATTTCTCGTTACTTTTGACTACATACCTATAAGGTTTTGAAGTTTTCTTTTTCTATGCATCAGCATCTCTCTGCTCCGAGGCACCACACAGACGCTTTCCACCTAGTATTAGAAAAGAAGGACCATCAATAATCATCTTCGAGCAACACGGACTTCCTGCCGCGGGCCGGAATGCTCGAAGAAAATCATCATCAAGCAAAGCCGTGTTTGTTGTCCTGATTCTTCTAGGCTTGAGCGCGTCAAAACACAAGTACTTAGATAATTTTAGTTTAAAAGAGGCGATTCAAAATGATCCTTGTGATTTCAATGAATAAAATACTTTTGATATAAAGTCAAATAGGTGATTTTTAGACGAATTTTTTATTTTCATACGGAACATACAAAAAAAACTTTTTGTGGTTATTACCAGCTCCGGGAAAAGTAAGGTAGTCGGTGCAAATTGATAGACTTATCAGAAAAATGTTCGAAATACATTACCAGGTTTGCACCTTGGTGCGTCTCACAGAAGGCACTTTTCCATATTTTATTGTCTTTTTTTTTTATTTTTTTTTTTTATTTATTATTTATTGTCGCTCTACTTCGGGGAAAATTAATGTAGTTCTGGAAATTTACTTAAACTTATTCATTTAATTAGTACTACATCCGCCGGAAGTTTTATACTGGTATTAATTTACGGAAGATGCATTTGTTCAACACTGTGTTCCCTACATGCACGTGGTTTTTATTAAAATCATAATGCACTAAGACAGTCTCTCTACACGTAATTTAACTTGCATCAAGTAATTTCTTTCTATTTTAAAGTTTACGGCCTTTTTAAGGTTGTAGGTACCTAATATTTAAAAGGGTTCCGTAAGCGCCAGAAACGGTGCAAACCTAGGATAAGCTTCTTTTCGTGTCATCTAACGTTTCCATAAGAATCCACGACTACACGACTTAGGTCCACACTTTTTGCTAATTTGCCTGTACTGTGTGTAACTGTGGATTCAATCTTTGGCTCAGGATGACGGGGCACAATGAAATGTCACGTATAGGGTGCATCCTACGTAAAACAAAAGTGTCAAAATAAGATGACTATTATTATACTTAGGTGACCTATATTACTGGCGTTAACGTCAAGTGAAGCGCGTTGATGTCTTTTGTATGGGATCATCTCTTGTTGTTCAAACAGGTTTAATTATCTATTCAATATTAATTAATAAAGTTTTGTTAATTGGTGATTTAGTGTCCAGCCTAAGAATAGACCCCTCCGTCTCCTCCCAGGGGATGGGCAGCAGCATCCACCTGAGTACTGAGGACCGCCTGCCAAGCATGGTTTTTATGGCAAAACCCCCTATTCAATGGAGAGGCCTCGTCCAACAGGGATGTCTATCGTCGTCATGAGATGAAATATGTATGTATCTTAGCTACTGCACGTATGTATTAGGTTTAATTATTTATTTCATTTATTTTGTTATGTTTTCACGTATGTCAATACAGATATTTTAGTTATTCTTGCCAAATTTTATAAATCAAAATTAATAATACCGGCCTTATTACAGAACATGGACTAAATCTGAATTTAGTCCAGGCGTACTAGTCTAGGATTAAATATCGACATTAGGCATATGCGACTTTAAATACGAAAGAAGATGGTTTGTTTTTCGAAATCAATTCTCGCGCTACTTCGCTTTTCAAAGTATCAAACTGACGGATTGTGTCACATCACAATTGAGATGTCGAAATTCTTACCTCTAACAAGCAATCAACTGTCAATTTATAGACCATTGCTAAACTAGGGGGCTGCCTGGTTTTAGATAAACCAGAGATAGTCCAAGCTTATGTCATTTTTCATAGCTCGAAAGTTGCTCAATGAAAAATTTAAATACTTACATAGCTACAAATTCTTACGTAGGCTACATTTGTCTACAAAGGCCACAGTTAAAAACCGCGAGTATATAATAATATTTTTTTATTGACATACATATAATGTAACATTTAGTTATTGATTCCATAGGCTAACTTAGATTAACTTGTAAATCAAAATAAATAAAATTGATGTTAGCTGGCAGACCTGCAGGTAAGCAGCTGCTCCGACAGATGTGCGACTCGGCAGCCGTGGTGTAGTCTGTCGTATCTATTATTATATGTATACATATGTAGGGATTACTCGTATGGTGTTTTGCATCTGGGATATATAATTGAACGAGCGAAGCTAGTTTTCCTAAAATCTAAACATCTAAAACACATGTTTTTTATCAAAACGAAAATCGCAACCCATAATAAAAAAAAATATGCTGAATATTTCACACAACATTATCTATCCCCAAGCTAAGCAAAGCTTGTGTTATGGGTACTAGATAACTGATATTAATACAATACATTGCATAGATAGATATTTTTTTATTATACATAGAAAAATACACAGAACATCTTGAACAAATATCTGCAGATCGTAAAAATATTTGTTCCGAGGCGGGAATCGAACCCGCAACCTCCTCCGTCGCAGGCGAACCTTCGCCCGCCGCGCCACAGAGGTCGTCACCACACTGCCATTATAATATAATCAACTATAATCTACACCCTAGGTATCTATATAATATACTTCACACAAATTCAGTTAGTTGGGCGAGTAGCCAGCTGAGATGCGAGAGGTTGCGGGTTCAATTTCCCGCTGCGGGACAAATGTTTGTATATGATTTGCAAATATTTGTTCTAGGTCTGGTGTTATTTATTTATATATACTTTATTGCACATCAAATAAGAAAATGTAACAAAAAGGTGGGCTTAATGCTAACAGCATTTCTACCAGTCAAACTTTGTTATGTTACCATGGTACTCGTAGTTCCTGATACTTACGACACAGAGAATCCTAGTGTGGAAACAAGACACGTATGCGACAGATGAGAAATAAAAAAAAAAGTTATTGTGTACTAGCGACGCCGACGGCCATAAGTATACTGTTTTTAAAATATCTATGCATATTTTAAATAGGAAACATCCTTTCGTTTACTCGTTTACTTATGTTTACTACGAATTTGTTATACTTAGCAACAATTCAATCACAGAGAAGAAATAAAATTACGTAAATATCACTGCTACAATCTAATTGCAAATAGTCATGAGCTTCGGGAATCAAACCTACTATTCACCTCTCTCGCATTCTGCACGTGGGCCGTGGGCGAGGTAACGGTTGGCCCGGATGAGACCGGTCCGGGCCCTTGCTTCCTCACCACAGTATCGTACGTATTTAGTACCAGGACCGCCACAGAATAATACTTAGACAGTATGTACAGCCTCCACCACAGGTTAAAGAATAGGTGGTGCGTTAGGTGTACGGTACTGCAAATACCTTGAACATACCGAATTTCATGAGTTGCAAACTTGGTTCGCGTGCAAAAGTGCGTAGGTACCTAAGCGCTCTTTTGCTATCTAATACCTACCTTCTTCTTCTGAGATTCTGATTGAGGAATACTCTGATCCAAGCAATTTCGGCAATGTCAAGTAATATTGTATTCACGGTATAACTCGAAAAAACACTAAAATTAAATGTTTGCAAGTTGGTAGACAGCCGTAGTATGACTCTCAAAATTACTACATCTAGTAAACAGTGATTTCGTAGTCATCGGTGACCATTTTGTCATCAGTGATTTCTACTCACTGTATACATTTAAAAATCGATCTCGTACATGACGAGCGTGGCGTAGTGCAATGACAAAGGGCGCGCCCTAATTGGACGTGACCTAAGAGGTATTGCATTTGTAATGGCCTTAAAAGCTGGTGGACCACATCGCGTTCCGATAATTACTCATAAAAATAAAAAATAAAACATCTGTGTTTAAATCGCGTTTTCTTGTGGCTATAGGTACATATGCCACTAAGCCAGCCACTTCAATCAAAGCATTCTTGCCTATGGACCCGTATTCTCGGATAACTCTCGTCTACAAATGACGTCACATCTCATAAGTACCCATAAAAATTAATTTGTGCGTGCCCCGATGCCGATGCCATGCCGATGCCGCGGCCGAGATAAATTTTCTTACAGGAGTATTCCTTTCAATTCTTTCCTCAAGATATTATTCATTAAAAAAAATGGCTAGAGGCTATTAATTAACAAACCAGATTGGATCCCTAACGATAGACGAATCTGTACCAAACATTTTATTCGAGAATACTTTGTAAAAAAAATGATGATTTGAAATGGCGGAGATTAGAGCCTGATGCAGTACGCACGCTCTTCTTACCACTAAGTCAACAATCCAGTCATCAAGTCAAAGTAAGATTCTACTCCAACGTTAGTTTTCAAGTTAGAATAAGTATATTTTTGTCTAATGTAATGCTGGTTTATTTATAGTAACATAACATAGCGCCAAATAGTCATATACGTTATCCTGATGCCACACTAGGATTCCCTGTGTCGTGGTTATCAGGAACTACGAGTACCATGGTACCATAACACCCAGATCCGGAACAAATATTTGCAGATCATACAAATATTTGTCCCATAGCGGGAATTAAACCCGCAACCTCTTGCATCTCAGCCGGTTACTCGCCCGCCGCGTATATATCTGCTTAAATTGTTTATAAATGTCTAAACAAGACTCGCTCGTCACATCTTTGCTACTCACTCACTTGACCATCGGTCGACTCAGCTTGAGTTTTTGAGTTCTGAACGTTCATCTATACAAAAAACATCTTCATCTTACTTTACGGCATCCACGGGAGGAGAAGGAGGGGTCTATTTTAGGCCGGACACACCACGGCAGTTATGTGTACCTATTTAGTAAGCTACTGTAAATAAAAAATAGTGTGTTTAGATATTATGGTTTTATTTGATACCTGCCTCGCGTATGTGCAAATTTTGTATTTTGAATATAGTACCTAGGGCCGGTTTCTCGTAACTGTTGGAAACCATCAACGATGAAATTAACTATTTAATCATCATCATAGTCAATTATTTTATCGACAAAAAATATTTACCTACGATGTTCCCTTCACTAGGGAAAACTTCAATTGCCTATGACAAATATTTAGCGGTACGGAAAGGAAAACAGACTGTTCTATGACAATACATTTGTCTATCTCTAACATAGTGCCTTCTAGTATAGGTGTAAGAAGCAACACACTATAAACATCAGCAGCTATTTTAGTTGTACTTCCATTGGATTTCTTCTTCCATGACGTACCCCAACGCCCCCCACCCCCCGCGCTAAGCACAGCGACAGCGACCGACAGGGTTGTCGTCTGTCATGTTGTCTACCAAAATCAAGGAACTTTTATGCTTAATATAGTTTTTGTCAAGGAACTTATGTTTTTGCACGGAAGAATGAATGTCAATGGAAGTAAGATTTAAAGCCAGCGTTTTTTAATTGTATCCGTCTCATTCTTATCAATGAATGTTTTAATGTGTTGGAATGAGAAAAGCATTTAGAAATCTGTTCTTATTTTATTTGCATCGTACCAGGTACTTGGGTCCATTTATGACGTCATGTTACCACATTACATCAAATTGAAGAGGTCCAGCTAAATATCTAAATCACCTTGTGATTTAGGACATTTTCGTGTATTCGGGTTATGTTTACATGTGAACGTCGTTTTGACAGGAGAGAAAAATTATAAAATTTTGTTGTAATACTGCGACTTACAATTAAAATTACCATAAAAAGGCAAGCAAACTAACAACAAATGGCATGTGCAGTGCCGGGATGTAAATCCCATTCCTCCACGAGACAAAACAATGATGTGAATATAATTTTCCACCGGTAGGTAAGTTATTTTGTTTAGGTAGGTAATTGTAGATTAGGGGTTTAGGGGTCAGGGTTATATGTGTTTGGGGGCTATTTGTATACCAAAGTACCATCACATAATCCTGTTTTATAAGGATTCCTAGTCATTTTTATGCAAAAAATACAAATAGTATTGGATATCATAGTGTTGTACCAATGCACCTGATACGATCGACTATCGATAGATTTTACGCATATAAACTACGCGGCTATCAAAATGGGGTGGAACCTTTTCAAAGTAAATATTTTAGTCTTATCGTTGCGTTTTTCTTACATGAGTATTCCTTTCAATTCTTTCCTCAAGATATTATTCATAAAAAAAAATGGCTAGAGTCTATTAATTAACAAACCAGATTGGATCCCTAACGATAGACGAATCTGTACCAAACATTTTATTCGAGAATACTTTGTAAAAAAAAATGATGATTTGAAATGGCGGAGATTAGAGCCTGATGCAGTACGCACGCTCTTCTTACCGCTAAGTCAACAATCCAGTCATCAAGTCAAAGTAAGATTCTACTCCAACGTTAGTTTTCAAGTTAGAATAAGTATATTTTTGTCTAATGTAATGCTGGTTTATTTATAGTAACATAACATAGCGCCCAATAGTCATATACGTTATCCTGATCCCACACTAGGATTCCCTGTGTCGTGGTTATCAGGAACTACGAGTACCATGGTACCATAACACCCAGATCCGGAACAAATATTTGCAGATCATACAAATATTTGTCCCATAGCGGGAATTAAACCCGCAACCTCTTGCATCTCAGCCGGTTACTCGCCCGCCGCGCCATAGTGGTTATATATATCTGCTTAATTTGTTTATAAATGTCTAAACAAGACTCGCTCGTCACATCTTTGCTACTCACTCACTTGACCATCGGTCGACTCAGCTTGAGTTTTTGAGTTCTGAACGTTCATCTATACAAAAAACATCTTCATCTTACTTTACGGCATCCACGGGAGGAGAAGGAGGGGTCTATTTTAGGCCGGACACACCACGGCAGTTATGTGTACATATCTAGTAAGCTACTGTAAATAAAAAAATAGTGTGTTTAGATATTATGGTTTTATTTGATACCTGCCTCGCGTATGTGCAAATTTTGTATTTTGAATATAGTACCTAGGGCCGGTTTCTCGTAACTGTTGGAAACCATCAACGATGAAATTAACTATTTAATCATCATCATAGTAAATTATTTTATCGACAAAAAATATTTACCTACGATGATCCCTTCACTAGGGAAAACTTCAATTGCCTATGACAAATATTTAGCGGTACGGAAAGGAAAACAGACTGTTCTATGACAATACATTTGTCTATCTCTAACATAGTGCCTTCTAGTATAGGTGTAAGAAGCAACACACTATAAACATCAGCAGCTATTTTAGTTGTACTTCCATTGGATTTCTTCTTCCATGTGTTTTTGTCTTGTTTTGACGTATGTCATTTAGAGAAAACAAATCAAAAATAGGATTAAAACATTATTATGATTAAGGAGGTACGTATATAAGTAGTAGTTGGTCCTCGCCCTACATCTCAACTTCACGTCAAGTTCAGTTAAGTTTAAGAAATTAAAGATTTGTTCCAGTTTATTTTGTTTGTTTAATTTCTCCGTATCTTGAACCCACTTCACTCGGAGTCAGATATCAAAAAGTTTGACGACAAACGGCTAAGCCACCAGGCATTTATTTCAGTAGGCTAATTTAATCATTTTAAGTTCTGGTATCTTTGAAAAACAGCTATCTATGTTTTTCATAGATACCAGAACTTAAAACCTAGGACCTGCCCCCCTATTCCCTATCTTGAAAGTCACTCGTGACCAACGTTTGTCAAGTAAAATTACCATCAATTGAGAATTCTTCATAATATTTTATTTTATGATGGTCATTCTACTTTTCAAACGAGTGACAAACGAGTACTAGTCACTGAGTGACTTTCAGCTAGGGAATAGGAACAAATGAAAATAAAATAAAAATGGACAAGTGCGAGACTTGCACTCATGAGGGTTCAGTCAGATCCGAAAATTAATTCGAAATCTTCCCATTTTGAGTTTCAGCCACTTTTCCACCGCGTGTCCAAAAGTCTGGCGACGCGCGACGTGACCACGTTAGATGGCAATACTGGTTTTCTGGCCTTATAATATAATATAATATAATATAATATAATATAGTATAATATAATATAATATAATATAATATAATATAATATAATATAATATAATATAATATAATATAATATAATATAATATAATATAATATAATATAATATAATATAATATAATATAATATAATATAATATAATATAATATAATATAATATAATATAATATAATATAATATAATATAATATAATATAATATAATATAATATAATATAATATAATATAATATAATATAATATAATATAATATAATATAATATAATATAGATAGGAATAGGACTCCTCCAACTCCTCATGTGAATGTCGTAAAAGGCGACTAAAAAGTTAGGTACGCCAGGGTATGGACAGAAGACACCAAACTGCAATCACCAATCCGCCTGCCAAGCGTGGTGATTATGGCAAATCCCCCCATTGTACGCTATCCATGCTATATGGGGGAGGCCTCAACCAGAGGTGGATGTCTACTAGCTTATGAAGATCACTAGATAAAAATAAATTATATAAATGTATATAAATAAATAATATCGTATAGGAAGACAAAGGAATACACGGTGAAAGTTTACAATTATGTCCATAACATAACTTTCATGCCAAACAATCGATCGCTCAATATGATATGATATGGAGTGGAGAATGTAGAATTTCGTAGCTTGGGGCAAATTGCTTACCCAAATGACCTTAATGCAATTTGTTTTTTTTTTGGTGCCACAGAGGAGTTTTTGTCCATATAATGTAAATAAGTAAGTTTGAGTACGTACTCGTGTTTCACCACTGTGCTGCTCCCAATCACAGTAGCAAATGGCAATGGGAAACGCAATAATGGGGATCATTTTGGCAGTCTCAGCGCTATCTAAATCTTATGAAACTTGAATAGGGGAAACTTCTTGACCTAAATATTCCTTCTTTCCAGTTTCATCATATTTGGACAGTGCTAAAGCTGCGATCCCCATTAGAGCGTTCAACGTTGCCAATGTAATGTGCACATGGCAATACATAACCGAATGATTATGCCGCTTATGCCGGACTCTTACCGGCTAATATACCACCACGGTGGTATATATTCATTTAGATAGCGCTAAGGCTACCAAAATGATCCCCATTGTTGCGTTCCCCATTGCCATTTGCTACTGTAATTGGGGGGAACACAGGTTCCTGTGTTCTATGTTCATTGCCGTGAACTAAATACGATAGGGTGTGTTTTCACATTCTTCAACAATACCTACACAACAGTATTATACAGGGTGTCCCAGAAGTCGACGTCAAGCTTAGATTTTTTTATATTTTTCTGATAACTATTTTGACTTGGCCAATCACCCGCTTCCGGCTTGATATCGACTTCTGGGACACCCTGTATTATCACATGGAAATAAATAGTAGGAAGTGATTCCCTATTTTTTTATGTAATGGCTCGACAAACTAGCTTACGGCCCGCCTGATGGTAAGCGGTTACCGTCGCCTGTTGACATCTGCAACACTCGAGGCATTGCCAATGCGTTGCCTGCCTTGGAGGACCCTTTTCACATTTTTTTTGAAGCTGTGCATATTGTAGTTAAGCGGAAAAACCTCAGAAGGGAGCTCATTCCACAATTTGCACGTATGTGGGAGAAAAGATCTCGTAAAGTGAGCTGTGCGGGATACCCATTGATGTGTGGATGAGCTCCCAACCGATGTCGAGAGGTGAGATAATAGAACCTGGAAGCGAGTATAAGATCAAATGGTTCCTCAGAGCAAGTAGTCCCTGCTAAGTATTTATTTATACCGAACTACACTTCATCATTCTTGATCATAGGAATGAGTAAAAATCCATCTGCGTTCGTCTACACTGTGCCTCTAAGCCCCCAATTAAAGTGTTACACAAACATAACTGTACCTACTCCATACTAACATACATTAAATGTAAACAGATTGAGTAGGCACCATGTTACTGCTATTCTGTGGTTTGAGGCAATCTCCGGTCATATGAGATCAAAAATATGACAATTGAATTAGATAGCACCTATTAGACTATTAAAAATAAGTCATCGGTATGACACCGTCAGAATAGGTACCTAGGTACCTACCTAAGTTTATGGATGTCTATTGACACATTAAAAAAATCTTAGTAGATATAATAGTATAGGTATGGAAGTAAAAGGGGCAAGCTTATCGTTGAGAGTGATACTCTTTTAGACAACTTTAGGTGATAATCGTTGACGTTACTAAAACTCAAAACACATTATTTTGACAGCGAAATAGATCTTACAAAAGCTTAGAGCATTATTTATAAATTCTCTAAGTAGGTGCAAAGCAAAAGAGGCGAAAGTGGCACATTTCAATTTTGAACAAAGTTCCTTTTAAAAATAAATAATAATTTAATAATTAATTTTATTATTATTTAAGTTAATTGTGGAACTGACATGTGGACCAGTTACCTCAGCTCATTACAAAATAACTCTTAGGTCACGTCCACCTAGGACGCGCCCTGCTTGGTTTTATAGGTACTGCACCCTTCATCCTGAGTCATAAAGATGAAAAGTCTAATGTGCCTGTAATTTGAACGGCACTCGTAGGTACCCATGCGAGCATAATTACTTGTACTAATATTTATTCTGTGGCATAATGCTTACTTGCTTAGCGGCAGAAATTAGTATGATGGTATAGTACCTACTTCTCCGAACGAACACATTCACGAGGAGCTCCAAAAATACAAAAAAAATTGTGTGGATTACACTTGAAACAATAACAAACTTTGGGCACTTCCAAGTTTAGTTTACCTGATACTTTATTTTGTATACACGTACCTAATGTACCTACCTATAGCCGTATTCAAGGAATTATTGAAATTATTAGAGCCATCTGTCGCTTTTGCACTCACTTGCAATCATATTTCTGTTTCAAAAAGACGAAGATTGCCGAAGGCGCATTACCTTCATAGTAGGTATTGTTAACTAAGAAACATTGAAATGTTTTATCTCTTTCGATCTAATTTGAAACTGCCTGTTAATGAAAAAGACAGAACAACACAGTAGGTAACTATTCCTTAGCATCTCGATGTTTCTAAAGCTATAGAGGCGAGGACCGTTCCCCGGAAATCCAAACAAGGGCCCACGGTATTTTTTACGGCCCTGTTAAGGTTTTCAAAAGCAGGTACACAACTCATTGTATGGGCCAGGAGGTAGTTTTACCAACAATTGCTTGTAAGCCGACCCTTTTGGATTTTATGATTTACACGCCCGATGTATTTGATTATTGTCTATGAAGCGCGGGTGGTGAAATTTTGCCGCCACAGTGGGTGTACCTATGTAAGTAGGTACTTAACTAGGTACTCAGAAGTAACTGAGCACCTCAGATGTACCTACAAAGAAATTATATCCAACATACCTATTCTGTGCATAAAAATTGTACAGAATAGGCAAAAATAGGTTACTCACTGTTTGAAACCGTATCATGTCAATAAAGTTTGCATAAATATTGATTGAACAAAATTGCAACTTACATAGGTAGAGTCTTGTCAGCGAGAGACCCGTCGTCATGGCCAAATTGTGAACTACATAGTAAAACCATAATTAGGAGCTGGTTTCTTTCTGTCAACATTTTGAATTCAAAACTAAAGAAATAGAGTGCGCGCAAGATAAGTTTGCGCGCGCCTGGAGGCGTATTGACTCTGGCTGTTCAGATTAAAAGTACTGGGCATAGGTACTAGCTGTTCTTTTTATATTTATCTAGTTTCCATGAGTGGCCCAAGATTTAAGAGAAGAGAGGTAGAAGATTGATTTGTATCTATTCAATCATGAACCTAAGCTGCGCGCAGACTTATCTGGCGCGCACTCTAGTTGTAATAGGATCAAAACGGAACAGACGTACTATTGTATTGCCCACTAAACAAAAAAGTAATTAAGCACAGCAGCGCCCCCCAATCCCACGACGGCTCTCTCGCTGAACAGACTCTATATTAGCAACTTATTTAATAGCTTATTGAGAGCCCAATTGTAGTAAACTTCAAATAAAAGCCGTTAACTTATAAACTGACTTTTGTAACACTTCAGTTACTCCCCTAATATAAATTCGTAACACCAATATAAAAGTACTTAGGTACATCATTTAGTAGTGTTTATACCTTTCGTTCGACACGTGTTTGTGTAGGTAATTTTCAACATGGTCAGCTCCACATTCAAATGCAAAATCTTTTTAACGTCCTATGTAATTCCAACATTAACGGTTGTTCCCATTGACCGTTTTATCCTTTACAATTTATCCAAATGGTCCTTTGATATCAAAATGACTTCGCTTATATCCATTATAAATAAAAATGTCCAATGGTCTTATATCAAAATGACCACGTGTAGAGGTACGTGTGACGTGGGCGAGCCAGCGAGCCAACGGTCTATGTTGTTGGCTTGTAGGCTCACAGGCTCGCGTTGGATCCATTTTTAACGCATATCAGAGGCCCAATTCACTAACTAAAAAATAGTTAAAATAGAGTTCGGATCATGTTATAATTGATGTTGATAATGTTACGATCTTCTGTCGATGTCTTAAATGTCAGAAATGGTATTCTCCTGACATAATATACAACACTGTAATATGATTATATCGAAATGTGACCGAAACTTGAACGATTCAAAGTTTTTTTCGTTAATTTTAGCATAAGTAGATGGAGTCTCTCTTTACTCTTTCCAATTATATATATAACTATCCTACTCTAATGGTGGTCACCATGAATTGAAAGTAGACTAAATTGTTATTTTTGAGGGACTAGAAATTCAACTTTCGTTAATTTACAATTCAGTCTCGATTCGGTCAACTTTCAGTGTAGTTTTAAAATAACTTAGAGAATTGGGCCTCTGATAAACAGTCGACCAATCGCTCGTGTCATTTTTATATCGCGGACTTTGAATTTAATTTCATGCAAACTATCTAAGGTGCTCCATTGGCAGATTGGCTTGGCTTGTGTTTTTGGCGGTTTTATAGTCGCCAATGGATCACCTGCTTTAATTATTGCCAAATTCACCTCGAAAGTGACCTTGAAACTTATTTCCACTAGAAGAATAGACCCCACCATCTCCTCCCATAGATATCTTAAAAGGCGACTAAGGGATTACACCAGGAGATTAGGAGCAGCAACCACCTGCCAAGTGTGGTTATTAAGGCGATTCCCCCCTGGACCCTGGATTTCATGAAGCAGGCTGCGTCCAGCAGTGGACGTCTAAAGGCTGCTGATGGAGATGCTGACAAAAGGATGTAATTGTATTTTGAGCATTAAAAATTAATTGAGCAGTATCCAATATACGTTTTTTGCAATAATAACTTTTCATTTAAAAAACCGACTTCCGCCATTGTATTCGACTAAATATTTGGATGAAAAAAAATTATGAAAGAACCATAGTGGTGAAAGGATTATGATACTTTTTGAATGCAAATGCTTGGTTTGTTGCTGAAAATATCAAAATCGCCATATGTATGCCTACAATATTTAAGGAGTTCCCTCAATTCCTCATGGATCCCATCATCAGAACTGCATTCTGAAAAAATGGAACCAATCTGGTAGTATATCTATTCAAATAAAAAAAGAATTTTTCAAATCAGTTCATAAACGCCGGAGATATGCGGTTGTTACCGCATATCTCAAATACAAAAAAAAAATACAACCGAATTGTGAACCTCCTCCTTTTTTGGGAAGTCGGTTAAAAAACATATCTGCCCAGCATTCTATAATGCTACTAACCCACTATACAGTGGCGTACATTCACGCTCATTGGGGCTCATAGTGGGAAATAATAGTAATAAATAATCTATGAGTTACTTAAACAAGAACGTCATTCTAGGGTTTTTTTTAAGGTTCCTTGAAAACAGTGTGACAAATCATTGTTATATATTTTTCTAAAATACTTTTGTAGGTACCTTCTTTTGGCATCACTAATCGAAAAATCCCCTATTTTCATATAGTGACAATTAAATTCTATAGGTATTAGGTACCATCTTAAATTATTTTCTAAGCTGACTAGCGCGTTGAAATCATTTGTATGAACAGTTTATTCACATACTAAAGACATCAACGCTGAAAAGAACAGTGTTCTGTACAGTCTCAGAACTGAACTGCTTAAATATAAAACGAAAACTTTAGAGACAATTTGGCTTTTAGCCAAAATTTAAAATGTACCATACCTACTTTTTTTTTCTTTTTTTTTTTGATGTTATGGCTCGACAAACTGGCATACGGCCCACCTGATGGTAAGCGGTTACCGTCGCCTATTGACATCTGCAACACCCGAGGCATTGCCAATGCGTGTGCCTTGGAGGACCCTTTTCACATTTTTTTTGAAGCTGTGCATATTGTAGTTAAGCGGAAAAACCTCAGAAGGGAGCTCATTCCACAATTTGCACGTATATGTGGGAGAAAAGATCTCGTAAAGCGAGCTGTACGAGATACCCACACATCGATGATGTGTGGATGAGCTCCCAACCGATGTCGAGAGGTGCGATGATAAAACCTGGAAGCGGGTATAAGCTCTTATACTTACCCTTCTTTTGCTTGATAGTAGGTATAGCGTCAATTTCGCTCCAGTTTGAAGTAGGCTTGGTCGGCAGTACTACTTCTTTACATAACTATTTAGTTAAAACTTTATTTACAGAATTAATAATACAACTACTACACAAAATTTAAGAAATACTATTGAAACAGTTTAGCTATTTAAAGATTTTTGCAAACAATCTAAAGATATCCCAACTGATCCAAATCATTACCTGATTACGCTTACTAGTTGGCTTCTTTTACTTGCTATACCTACTTGAAAACCTTCTACAGTTTTGCCGATGGTAGATACATACTTGACCGAGATGGAGTTAGTTGTTTAGCTGCCCATTCGATTTCTTATGAACTAATTATGTCTATGTGCATCAAAACGGGCAACTTTAGCTCAGCCAAGATCCATCGGCAGAGCTGTACGTCAGTCTACTTGAGCTAGATAGAATCACCACACAGAAACAATAAATAAGTAATTTTACATAGAAAGGCAATACAATGGGCGGCCTTATCGCTGAAAGCGATCTCTTCCAGGCAACCTTTGGATGGAACGAAATGAGCAACGCTATAATGAACTGCGGTGTACAAACAAAGCAAAACTAAAAAAAAAAAAAAAAACATTCTAAATTAATTCAAATACAGGTATAAGTAGTAATGAACTAGGCAATAGCTATATTGATTACTTAATACCTACCTAAGTATAATCCTAATACATATATATTCACATAATAAACTAATACATACTGTATACCAAGTTTAACCGTAACAATAACAAAAAGAATAAAAAGAATACCTATTACAAAAGCTTAAATAACGTTAGATGACAATAGGTAGTGCTGTTTAACTTTTAGCTTATGAAAGTGTGTTGTGAGGATGCCTGTCTAATTTCTGTCTAATTTTGAGCTAGGTACGGAACCTTGTTCCGAAACACAAACACACTTGCCAACTTGCTTGGTATCATACAGCTTCTTTAGATCACTTTTCAATTCAACCGTACTTGTGTGAGTGAGCAGGTGGCCAAACTGGCTTCCTTTGCAGCTGTGATTCTTTACTTGACATTTGAGTACCTACTTGCGTAAATAGGTACCTGGGGTGCGATTTTTGATTGTCACTGAGTGACTAAATATCATTAAAAAGGCCGCAAATCAACCTTTTTAACCGACTTTCCAAAAAAGGAGGAGGTTCTCAATTCGGTTGTATTTTTTTTTTGTATGTTTGTTACCTCATATCTCCGGCGTTTATGAACCGATTTGGAAAATTCTTTTTTTATTTGATTAGATATACTTCCAAATTAATCCCATTTTTTCAAAATCCAGTTCTGATGATGGAATCCATGAGGCGCCTGGTATTATGAGCATCAAAACCATCTGTCCATAATACCAGGCGATCATGGCAGGGTAGAAAGATATTCTTACGCCAAAAAGTTGTCCTCAATTAGGCCAAACACATTAGGGATCACGCGAACGAAGTCGCGCGCGGGCAGCTAGTAGTAAATAATATGATTAAAATGTGTCAAAAATAGTCACGGAGTGATTTCAAATCGAGTGGGTAAAGGCACTCGTACTGATACGGCATCGTTACACGATGGCACTCAAAAATCGATCCCTTGGCGTGCGATGTTTGAATGTCATCTAGCGACTAAACTTCAGTTTCTATCTATTGAAACTCATTGATGACTAACATTCTTACCTATATAGTAGATTGTATCATAAGGGAGCATAATAATATTTTTACGGCGAGGGCGGGAAAGTACGTCGCCCGAGCCAAAAATCTATTTTGCGCCCGAGTGTTACACTCTACTTTTCAGCACCCACTATGAGAAAATAAAAGGCGCCTCATATTTTATTTCAAAACAAAACCATGAATTTCTAACAATCCGTGAATAACTTTTCATTTAAAAAACCGACTTCCGCCATAGTATTCGACTAAATATCTGGATGAAAAAAAATTGATGAAAGAACCATAGTGGTGAAAGGGTTATGATACTTTCTGAATGCAAATGCTTGGTATGTTGCTGAAAATATCAAAATCGCCATATGTATGCCTACAATATTTGAGGAGTTCCCTCAATTCCTCATGGATTCCATCATCAGAACTGGATTCTGAAAAATGGGACCAATCTGGAAGTATATCTATTTAAATAAAATTAGAATTTTCCAAATCGGTTCATAAACGCCGGAGATATGCGGTAACAAACATAAAAAAAATACAACCGAATTGAGAACCTCCACCTTTTTTGGGAAGTCGGTTAAAAATTGCTTTTGTCTTGTTTTGACGTATGACATTTTACATCAGAGAGAAGAAAACAAAAGCTATTTTAACTAAAGTAGGTTTAGAGAACGATTATGAGACAGACCTTAAATGTTAAAACATATCTAATGTTTGCAAGTTGGTAGTCAGCGTATATCACTCTCAATAACTTTTCATTTAAAAAACCGACTTCTGCCATTCTATTCGACTAATGAAAAAAAAAATGATGAAAGAACCATAGTGGTGAAAGGATTATGATACTTTCCGAATGCAAATGGTTGGTTTGTTGCTGAAAATATCAAAATCGCCATATGTTTGCCTACAATATTTGAGGAGTTCCCTCAATTCCTCATGGATCCCATCATCAGAACTGCATTCTGAAATCTGAAAAAATGGGACCAATCTGGAAGTACAGTGGTGGTCATATAATTAAGAACGCTGATATAAAGGGAAGATTTTTTCCAACTAAGATGCAAAACTAATTGTATGCATTTGTTTTTATTTCTCTCTGTATCGTAAAACATTCCCATATTACCACTGTATTCATTGATACACATGATTGGCTAAAAATCAATAGGCAAACTTTTTACACTACTTTTAAACAAAGTATTCCTTATTACTGGCTGGTCACGTAATTAAGAACGCTAAGTAGTTTATAACTTTATTCAAATTTAAATAGATAACACTCAGTCGATTTGTTACTGTTTGTATAATTTTGGCGCCATTACGTGCTGTAAAAGATTAAAGGTGATTGCTTCTTTAGAAAAAACAATGGGAAAAAATAAAAGTTGTGATAAATCTACAAGGGAAGTAATAATAAAACTTCGCCGGAAGAATTGGTCTCATAAAAAGATAGCCGACCATCTGCAATGTTCAAAAACGATGGTTTACCACGCTGTAAAGCATTTTGCTACGTATCAAACTACTTCGAATGTTCCACGTGTACCTAAACAGAGAAAAACAACTCCTCGAGATGACCGAAACATCGTTCGTATGGCAAAACAAAATCCTTTTAAAGGGTCCAATGAGCTTAGAAAAGAATATTTTGGTGAAAACAACCCTTCAGCAATCTCAGCACGCACTATTCGAAGACGTTTGGTAGAAGAAAAATTGCACGGTAGGATAGCAAGAAAGGTACCCATGTTAAAACTTTGCCACAGGCAAGCCCGGCTTGCATTTGCGAGAAAGTATGAAAACTGGACTGTGCAACAGTGGAAAAATGTACTTTTTTCTGACGAGACGAAAATAAACAGAGTATGTTCTGATGGAAAACGATATGTACTACGTCCCACGAATACAGCATTCGACCCAAAGTACACGAAAGTTACTTTAAAGCACGGTGGTGGAAATGTGAAAATTTGGGGTTGCTTTTCTGGACATGGTGTAGGACCTGTAAAGTTGATAGAAGGTAACATGGATCAGTTCCAATACAAAAATATACTGGAAGAAACAATGTTACCATACGCTGAAGACGTTCTACCGGTCATTTGGACATTCCAGCATGACAATGATCCAAAGCACACACCACGCACCGTAAAGGAATTTCTTACAGCGCAATTAGTTTCTGTCTTAGACTGGCCTGCTAACAGTCCAGATCTAAACCCAATAGAGAATCTGTGGTTTGAAGTAAAGAAAAAGGTTTCAAATACAAAGTGTGGAAATTTAAGAGAGCTGTATGACGTTTTTTTAGAAGAATGGAACTCTATTTCTCTTGCGAAATGTCAAAAAATAATAAGAGTCAATGCCTCGCCGGTGTAAAGCTGTAATTAAAAGCTGTGGATATGCTATTAACTATTAATTTTAGTTAAATATTTATTAAATTTCTTTTTATGTTTCCTGTGCTACATAATATTGTGATTTTTTAAATCTAAGTGTCATACAAAACAATTCCCGAGCAGTTAAATAAATCGTTCTTAATTATTTGTCCAGTTTCAGTACTATTTGAATGTGTTACTTTGATAAAATCAATAAAATGTGCAAAAAATAGTTAGCGATTTCATACTTTATTCTTAAGTCAGGTTGCTCTATTAATGTGACTATTATATAACATAACTAGTTGCTTCTCAGAAGGTACACATCTCTGTGTATGATACGATTTAAATAAAAAACTTCTAGAACTTCAAATCGTTCTTAATTATATGACCACAACTGTATATCTATTCAAATAAAAAAAGAATTTTTCAAATCGGTTCATAAACGCCGGAGATATGCGGTAACAAACATACAAAAAAAAACAAAAAAAAAATACAACTGAATTGAGAACCTCCTCCTTTTTTGGGAAGTCGGTTAAAAATACGACATTTAGTAAAAAGTGATTTCGAAGTCATCGGTGATTTCTAGTCACTTTATGACTTCCAAAAACCGATTGTAAACTTTAAAAGTCGATATTTGACGTTACCTCTTAGGTATATGTGCAACACATTATTTTGAATACCAAGGTAGGTAGCTGACTTAATAACAATTAGGTAGGAATAGGTACGTAGGTACCTACTTATAATATAGGTACATAATTTTGTATTTATTCGTAAAAATTGTACGGAACAAATGATCAAATACCATACTTGCTCTTAGCCGGTTTTTTTGGACTTGTTGGTAAATTTTCGTTGGTAAGTATAACATTTGTCCTGGCTGCAAGTGTTATTACTGGAAGAAAGTGTCAGTTGAGTTGGCGGCGATGAGCTCACCACTTGTCACGTCTATATTCCTGCGACTGCAATCCACGGTGAAAAGAGACCCTTTGAGGCTCTGCCTACCCCTTCGGAGAAAAAGGCGTGTGTTTATGTATGTATGTTACATAACACTATGTAAGTACCTATGTTTTAATTTGTATCGGTGAAAAATACCTTGTTGTAAAATTGTTCATCCAAAGAAGTTTTCCTTAGTAGTTATTTTTTTCAGCGATGTAGCTTGCATTCGCGCCAAAAAATATTTCTTTTGATTGCGTAGGTAGGTAGCGTAATTTGTCAATAATAATTTACACCGCACCCATGCACCCTGCCCTCCCTTGCTCCAACCAACGGTAAGTTTGAAGGGGTGCATGCAGTTGACCTTCATTAGATTCAAATCGACCAAACGAGGCGGAGAAGGTTGAATAGCTATTATTATTAGGTACAGTGCTACTATAGTTATTGGTTTTAAAAGTGTTAGCCTGAAAGCTGCTTTATCTAAACCTGCCGAAAGCCCAAAATGGCACAGCTTGTTATTGAAACAAAATTATAATTAAGTACGTAATATTTTTTTTGTAATAAGTTAATAATAGTAACATCGCCTTAGAAAAAAACCTGCAATTATGTTAATGTCTCAATAAATAACAATAAATAGTTAACACACTCTAAAGGGCCATATTAAGATTTTGTAGGGCAAATTAATTATTTTTGGGATATTATAAATTTTTACATCAAATATCTAGATAAGTATTTAATTTTTTATTGACAAATCATAAATTCCTGCGACTGTGATCTGGTCGGGTGTATCAAGTTCACTGCGTGGGCTTGGGGTACCTATTTGCTGATGCTGCTTGCTGCTTTTATCTTGCTGATTCCAACTCCCAAGTTCCAAGTAGGTGGGTACAAGAGCAACGTTATCTCAACGTCTCGCTGTCGTTCCTTCTAAGTAGGTTAGATTAGGTTACCTTCCAAACTGAATGACAGATTTTTGTAATGCTTTACAGAACTAGTGCCAAAAGTATCTTAACAACCAAAATTGAGAAAGTGCCCAAGACAATATGGACAATGAACAATTCCTCAGAGGCCATAAATAAAAAAAAAACTTACCTACACTCAAAATGGCAATCTATGAAGTCCAAGTACCTACCTATAAAGATGAAATCACCCTCCGAGGTGTTTTGAGGTGTAGACGTGCCTTTAAGGCGCTACCCTGACCGAATGACCTTGAGGTGTTCGCCTCTACAATACATCGCAAATTATTTATTTTAGTGACACCTATGTAGTCCGTTCTAATAGTACTGCCATCTAGCCGTCCGTCCGAGAACCGGCGGCTGACTGGTCCGCTCCTTGCGCACAGCCAGATTCGCACGGATTCATGAAAAATAAAGACAACCCATTTTTTTAAATATTAATCGTGTAATAATTCTACTATTAAATTAACTATCCAATTGTGTAAACCAAAAAATTCAGGAACGTGAACTTTAGGAGAAGATGTACAAAATCATGATTTATTTCAATTTTTTCATGGGTTTATTGTCGAGTACTTACGACGTTAAATCATTAAACCAATCGTGGAACTTGATGACAAAATGTCAAATATATGTGGTGACTTTTAATTTTTTTTCTACTTGCTTGAGGCTTGAAAAAAACAGCTTGACGCCGTGTTTGGTCGTGGTACTGCCATAAATGTTTGACGAGAAGTAGCCCAAGTTTGCGATCTAAAATTGTTGCCGCTCCAAAATAATTATATAATACCGGAGTACCTACCTATATATTATTCCCACTGGCTTTATATTATATTTCTACCAATATAGCTATTCCATTCTCCAAAATAAGAATTATTGTTGAAATTCGCATCTGCATATAAAGCTAGGGGACGATATCCGGCCTATTCATCTTGAATCGTTTCAACGGCCACAATGCCTGCTCCCCTCAGTGGCTCCAAGGTCTTGGTTACCTACCTACTCACTTGATCCTGGAGCCCAAGGTCACAGGTATTTGAATTATTTTGACAAGTAAAGTACCTACCAACCCAAGTGCCCATCATCGTCGGCGGCTACACAAAATACATTCATTTACCTACCTAGTCACAGGAAGCGTCTAGAAGAAAAGTTTGCCTGAGGCGATTGAGATAATTTTATTCAGCGTCAGCATGAGTCGCTAATAGATTTCTATGGTCGCTAACGTAGGTACTTTGATTATATACTATAATCAAAGCGTAGGTAATGATTGGAAAGGATTTTACGAGTAGGTACATTTATTATCGACAAAAGTTTCAAGTTCTACCTATCTATTCATAGGTACGTAGGTAGTTACCTACTCACTTTGGTGATGAATGAATGAGCGATGCCTGCTTCCGTCCGTCGTCATGCCTGCCTCCTAGACCTTGGTGCCAGGCCTGAGTATTGAGGTGCCTAACACATTACACAACAGACGAGTCAGCATGACGTTTGCTAGAAAACAAAAAAAATTGAGAGTATATCTACCTAACCTATTAACCTTTAAACTATCTAATTACTTTTCCGATTCAATCATCAGAGAAGGCAAGTTTTTTTTTTGCAAGTTTTTCAATTTGCTCTCGTTATTCCGACTGAAACGCAACGCAAGTCCAAAATGTGCTATAAAAAAGAAGCGAAAAAGCATTTCAAACCGAAATCTCATCATAATAATATCTCTATCGTATTCATGTTTTTGATATTACTATTGCCACCTATCGGTATTTAAAGAAACTTCTAGCTCAATTTCAGCTAGAACATTCTACGTGAAATGAATCGTAAATAATGTGGGTGGCCAACTATTTTCCAAAATCTAAAATGGTAGAAAAGGTGGTTAAAAAGTCATCAAAAGTTTTAAAAATCTATGTAAAAGCTTAAAGAATTTTATTGGTGGACACTTTCTTGATCCTAAAGAGCGGTCTTTGATGCATTCTAAACTGTACAGTTACCTACGAATTTTCTCCTAGTCTTCCTAAGTTCCATAGTATCTCCTAATTTTCTTCTAGGCTTGGTCGCGTTGGAACAGAATAAAATATTTATATTTATAATAGTAGGTATCGTTCGGCAGTAGTAGGGGGCTACTAAAGAAAATAACTTATTGAGATGGTAGTTATTATCTTAGAGAATTTATTTCTTTAGGGTTATTATTATGCTTTTGACTACATTTCTACTAAATTATTTTGTTTTGATTCAGTAACACTGCAACACCATACTATACATACTATAGTAAATAAATAAACCTCAAACTCAAATTGATTTGAACTAATTTCACAAAAAAAGATTACTTATCTCTAAAATAAATGCCTGCATCAGATGAATCTTGATTGGTTTTGATAGAGATTTAAAACTTTTGTAAAATTGTTTGATGAATACATAACACATGAATAATTATTTGTTATGGTTGTGTGAGGAGTGTGCTAAAATAACTTGGTGTGCTTCTGAATCTGAACTTGTATGAAACGTAGGTAGACCTATTTAGAGAGTATTTGTTCTGTGCATCGTACCCATAGCTGTAGCCTGCTGTTCCAGTACTTCGAGTGATGTCCTTTTAATACTGAATCAAGATGAGACGTTTCTCTGAAAGATGCTATTTTGGATGTAAAAATGATGGTAAGCTAGAATATATTTATATGGGTCAGCCTAGCTAGTAGACTATGGTACAAGGATCATCAGCCCGTGCGTCATCTTGGATAGGTCTTCCCAATACGCACCACTGATACTCATACGCGGTTGGGTGTAGGTACTGAGGAATAAAGACACTGACAAATTTTAACATTAATTGATAGTTTACAAAATCGCTATACGATAGGCAAAAAATCTTTCTCTTTTTCTCAGTCTTTTTCCTCAGTGCCTCCCCTATCGATACTCTGACCCCCGATTAGGGATCATAAACAGGGTAATAATTGCAAATATCAGTAAGACAAATATTTGTATGATCTGCAAATATTTGTTCTGGCTCTGGGTGTTATGGTACCATGGTACTTGTAGTTCATGATACCCACTACACAGGGTATTTTAGTGTGGGATCAAGACTATGTATGTGACTGTTGGGTGTTGTTATGTCTTTTTTTTATGCAGTGTAGGACGGCCCTTTGCTCGTTGAATCCATGACATCTGTCTTAGGTCGGTGGACAGAGGCGGCCTGAGTCCAACATTGAAATCTACCTGCTGACGATAGGGATCTACTAATGCTGATCTCTTGACTTTTTCAGGACCTCTGCATAGGTTTCCTCCATATTCACGGGATAAATATAAATATGAAAAGTGGAAGTCTGTTTTGGACCCAAAAGATCAAAAGCAAAATAATCAGTACATAGAAGATAATTTTAAGTTTTGCAACAGACACTTTCCATCGGAATACTGGCATGGAAAGTTTTTACTTGTAAATGCTGTACCTTTACTAAATACTGGTATGTATCCTTGTTTAGATTTTTTTTTTTTTTTTTTTACGTAAAACACTTTCTTGGGCACATACCTGCCGGTTCCATTCTTTTCTACCTAGACCAGCAAAGAAAATAATCGAACCAGGGCTAGAATGCAATACAAACAGGGCCGGATTATCCATAAGGCGGATTAGGCAACTGCCTAGGGGTCCACACCACGGGGGCCTAGACGATGCGGACGACGCGCCAAGAAAAAAAACGTTTAATTCGGGACATTCCCCATTATTTACATATTATACACATATTATTTTCATATCAATGAAAGCAAAAAGCAGGAGTCAATCTAATCGACTCGACTTTTGTAATATAAAAAATATTATTTTAAGTAAGAAAAGTTAAGTAAGGGTTAAGGAAGGAAATAATTTTTTTTTTTGTTGAATTCTTTCATATCCGCAATCAGCTGGTAGGCTATAGGCGGATGGGTGGATAGGTTCCCGGCGCTTGGGATCTAGACTCATCAGTCCTTCTTCCCACATTACAAAAGGTTATTAAGGAAGGAAATAATAACTGGATAAAAGGAGCTGCATAATTAACTTCTGAAGAGTATCCAAGGGAGCCTCCCTATGAGTTATTTAATCGATGTTATTATTATAACATCAATTAATTAACCTATGGACTATTAGATAGATTTTAACCAGGTTAATTTACGTAAATTATATTCGAGTATTATGCACTATTATTAGGTACTATTATTTATAAATAATTGTTTGGCATCAGCACTGCATCGCAAATGAAAATTTTGTTTTGTTCCTAAACGCAATTTTGTTACTAAAAAAAAAAACAACCAAATTGAGAAACTTTTTTTTAATGTGGTTTAAAAGATTAGACCTATATAATTACCTATGATTATTGTTGATTCAACTAATCTTGAGTAAAATGTTGAATAAACCAACATTGTACAAAATGTTGTTTCTTTCTATGTTTTAGCACAATGTTAGTTATTTAACAAAATACTTGTGTATTATAATCACTAAGTATGCCCTTATCTATCGTTAATTGAGAATAATTAAATATACTTTCATCTGATTACAGTTCACACAGTCCAGCCACCGGAAAAAGAAAATGTTGATTCAACCAATGTACAAAATGTTTTATCTGGCAGCAATTTGGAGCTTAATGTTGCACAAAGTTCTGATAACAGTATAGAACAATCCGTTGTTACAACCCGCTGTTATGTTGAACAAAATATTGGTGCTGATCAGTCGACCAATAATGAGAAAGCCAACTCCGAAGTAGTGTGGTTGCCTGCATCAACATCACCACATCAACGGTTACAAGAATTTTTGAACTTTTCCAAACCAGCTCAACTGGAGGATGAAAATGATGCACCTTTAATTTATAGTGAAGACGAAGAAAGTATTGCATCTACTGTAACAAAAGAAGTATTGGAGGATGAAAGTATTTTATCAACACCTGTTCATAGTGATAATGAAGAAAGTGTTGTGCCTAGTGGCTCAGTCGATGAGAGAGGAGGTAGGTAAAGGATTATTACATCTATGTGTGCTAAATATTTTTATCTCATAATTATCACTAGAAACGGGATATTTACCATTATTTTTGAGTTTTATTAAAAAAAAAAAAAAGCTCAAAAATCATGGTAAATATCCCGTTTCTAGTGATAATTATGATAGTTTCAAATATTTTTATCTCATGTCACTGTAGTATTCACAAACATCCTAGAGGAGTCAGGCCGTGCTCCTTCTAGAATTAAAACATAGATTCTAATTCAAAATGAGATAAGATCTTCACTGACATCCTACATGGGGTTTATTATGCATTATACCCCTGTTAACCAGTTTCTAGCCAGCCCAACTCCTTAAAATAACGAAAAAAGAATGTGACTTGATGGCAGCACTGTTTAGTGTCCCCTAGGGTGTTGTCCATGAAGTGAAACAGGCCTGTAGGGCTAGGGACGTTTTAAAAAAGCCCTGCTGATATATTTATCACATTTTTTAACTGGCTTCATTTGTGGCTGTGCAGTGTAAATATCACATGCTTCGTCGAAGACCACATAGTCCACTATCCGTGGCCCCTAATCTTTAGTAGACTGGGTTTATTTATAACACAGTCTCCCGTGATAATGCCCGCCATCATCCTTAGGTCTTCGCGTGTCATCTTTAGCAATGTGTTTGTTATACCAAGAGTCACATACGTAGTCATCCCACACTAGGATACCGCCAGATATTTCCAGACAATGGTACTCCTGAAAATGGCAGTTAGCGTGGTCTCAATGTTTGTGAGATTCCACCGTTGAAAAGCCAGAAATGCTTATGTTCGTTCAAGCTTTGTAGGGTTGAAAGGTTCTTACTGGCCAAATAAGTAGGTACCTACTATTATGTATAAACACCGGTTTAACTTACGTATAATGCCACTGTCTCGCGACAAAACGCGCGAGTTTGCGTCCGCCGTCCGAGCAACCAGAGGCCCCAGCATGAATATCTAACGTTACCGAGACGCTAGCGAGACGATAGTAAACGTCAAATATGGACCAATCAACTTACTAAGATTTCAAGTTACCCTGCTGTCATTGGCCAATATTTGACTTTTGCGATCGTCTTGGTAACGTAATTTATTCGTGCTGACCCCACAGGACGGTTATTCGCTATGACCGCAAACGTAACATAACACGGGGTCGTTACGATATCTGCGTGGAATCATCGTTGAATCGTATGGTGACGTCACACGTTATTGACAAGGAATATCTTAGGTCCCCTTCGACCGCGTACAGGTCATAGCGAATAAACACCCTGCTCGGCAACCAGGCAGAGTAACTGTCTGGCGAGCCAGTACCGTTTGCTCTTTGATGAAGCTGTTCGTATGACAATGAAACTCGAATACCTAGAGTAAATATCAAGAAAAACAGTTGTACGTAACTTAAACCGGTGTTTATACATAATTAATTATACTTTCGGAAGTTTTCATACAAAAATAGTAGGTAAGTATCTACTAACAAATCTATATCTACATTTTTAATTTCAGAACATTGTTTCTTAATGTCGAAAGTGGAATTCTGCAAAGAATGGCAAAACCATTCTGAGGCAACGGGGTACGAACAGGATCGAATGTTGTTCAAGTATATTTCATCGAGACTAAATCCAAAAGCAGTGATAGGGTCACAGCAAACCATCAAGACTATCATATCGCATAATTCCTTTCAATTATCAGAAATGTGGACGGATAGTGGAAGGGACCGAAAAGTCTTTTTTCAGAAGTATTCAGGTTGGCTAAATAGTGCACCAATTAGGTTCCCACTCTCTGTGGCGTCACCAATGCCAACCCACCCGCCTTCTGTAAATCAACCAAAACAACCGCAACAGCTTTTCAATGGCCCACCAAAGCAATCGCCGCCAGAAACGAGCAACAACCCACTACTACTTTGTATGAAATTAGAGACAAACGATCATGTTTTCACGTTCTTGAAAAAATCCTTGCCACCTTTCAAACCCGAAATTCTTTATGTAGTACTCCTAGCTATTGCCAAAGACCTGGCCGAGGAAAACAAACTTAAAATCTTACAGTTCTGTAATAGATATGTGTCGGATATGAAATTTAAATGGATGACCGCAAATAACAATTGCGACGTTTTTCATGCCAAATTCCAATATTGGTTACAACTAAACGTACGTTGGCCTGCATTTTTAAAAGTTATTTTGGATTCAAGAAAATTAAAAACTAATAAAACACTAAATACTCCTACACTGACTCCAGCTCCTAAGTCCCCTTTAAAATGTGACATTGATACACTTGAACAAGAGTTGACGAAGAAATGTTCTGAAAACGGTAACGGTGATGTATCAAAGATTATGCACAGTTTGATACATCACCCGGATGACGCAGCGCGCATGCGAGCACTCCTTGCTGATTCGGAATGTCACTGTTTTAGTACTGAGACGGAAAAGTCCATAGTACAAAGTGAGAGTATTCAAGAAAGCCCGGAGGAAGATCCACTTATGGTAGAAACTCTAGAGTTGGGTCGCACTAGTGCCTTAGAAAGACAGCGGACATTGCCCGCAGACAGGAATAAACCAATTAAACGATTATACAAAACACCTTCCGGGGTACACCGATCTGTGTTAAAGGAGGTGCTAGAGAAATTAAAAGCTGTGTCAACCGATAAAGTCATAAAGCAGACACCACTCGCCGAAGAATTGAATAAGACAGAACCTACAGCAGCAAAGGGACTAGAGTTTGGGCCGGTCTTAGAAAAACTTATTTTTGTAAAGTCTGTTATTAAGAATGGAGCTAAAGTGAAGTTGTCTAATAACAAGAGTGGGACCGCTGTCAAGGTAGCTAATCTTAAGAATGCGACCGTGCTGGTGCCCAGTCCTAACGCTAAGAGCGGGACCTCAGTGCGTGTAACCCTACCTAATTATAAAAGAGGAACAACAACGCAGGCATCCCATTCCAATTTATGCAAAACCATAGTAATGGCATCTCCCACTAATATTAAGAGCAGGACGGTAGTGCAAGAACTCATATCTGATATTGAGAGTGGGACCTTGGAATCCCCATCTAATATCCAGAACAGGACCCAAGTGCAGGCAACTCTAGCTTATATTAAGAGCATGACACCAGCGCAGAAACACCTATCTGATATTAAGAGCAAGACCATAGTGCAAGAACTCATATCTGATATTGAGAGTGGGACCTTGGAATCCCCATCTAATATCCAGAACAGGACCCAAGTGCAGGCAACTCTAGCTAATATTAAGAGCATGACTCAAGCGCAGAAACACCTATCTGATATTAAGAGGAAGACCATAGTGCAAGAACTCATATCTGATATTGAGAGTGGGACCTTGGAATCCCCATCTACCAAAAGCAGTGTGACCAAAGTGCAGGCATCCCCATCTATCATAAAGGTTAAGAAAGTATCCTCCATTATGTTACCCCAGTCTTGTTTTAATAAGAGTGTTATTCCAGTGCAGATAAAAAAAAAAATGCAAATTAAGAGCATGACCGCTGTCCAAGCACTTCTGTCTGATATTAAGAATGCGACCTTTGCAACTCCGTCTAATAAGAGGTCTTTGGTGTTAAACTCATTGGATATCAAAAGCATGACTTCAAAGCAGGAACCCCCACCTAAAAAGAGGGCATTAGATCAGGGTCAAGTAGTAACAGACCTCGAACTACCTAAAAATTGGGCATTCAAATAGAGCCAAATGGTATCAGAACAGTGTCAAAGGAACAGAGCCAGGGCCCCTGGAGGCGAAACTGATAAAACTTAATCGACACTTTTACTTGCTGGTTAGCGCTACTCAGGAAGTAACTAATCAACAATTTACTTGAAGATTTACGAGAAGAAAATAGCCTCTGAACATCTCTATGGGCAACTCTTACGTCTAATGTTGTTCTAGTCGTTTCCACGAAGTACAGAAACAAAAACTATTGGCCGTATAGACAAGCTCAAAGTCGCGCAGCTAGCTATGGAGAGACTTATGGTAGGAGTTTCACTACGTGATAGAATCGAAATGAGGAAATCCGTAGAAGACCCAACATCACCGGCATAGCTCTCAGAATTAGCAAGGAAGATTGAGATTGAGGAAGGCCCTCATCTCGATGGACTAGAATCATTATAAAGTGCGCAGGAAGTCTGTGGATGGAGGCGGCTAGACCGATCTAGGTAGGTAGTAGGTTCAGAGAAACTTACCATGCTTCCAACCCAACCTGAAGTTATAATGCATGTCATAGTGACTTAAAAAGGAATAACTCGAAAAAAATTAGGAAAAATGTTGCGAGTACTACTACGATAGATTTAAAATTCTACCTAGCCAATCTGTTTAGCGACGGACATTGGATAAAAATGTCACATCATAGTTTATTGCGTAAGTAACTTACACAAATGTTTACAAAAACACTTATTTGTAAACATGACGGCGCGGCGCGTTCAATGTCAAACTAGCACTTTTAAGAGTTTATTTATCGTTTTTGCGTTGCTTCGGTGTCGCTGAAAAAAGTCCTTTGCCATTTGAGTTACCAAAGTGGCTGAAGGGCATTTGAGCGACTAAAACGTTAGTCCCTCAAATGGCAAAGGCCTTTTTTGTTTTTGCTTTGCAACGTCGGCGTCTCTGTGTTTTAGTCCCTCGAATGGCAAAGGACTTTTTTTTTGTGTACATTTGACATGTTTAGTGAAGTTCTAACTGTAAATAGATTATTAGCTTATTAGATACAAATATAATAAAACCAAGAACTGTGTGTGTTACCACTATTTATTAGAATTTTACTATAAAAATTGAATAAAAAATATTGTATTTCATCAACATGTTACTTTAGAAATGAATAATATTTATTATACAGTTGTAGAAAACATTTCCGTTATATCGCCCTAACGTGCAGTAACAATTATATTTATTGCTGGCACTTTGAGCTGTCTGTACAATTATTTGCGTTTGGTCAGAACTTTATCAGTTTGGGCAAATTTCGTAAATATTTGTACAAATAGGTGTTAGTGCTAGCATTTACACTATTATGGTGCAACAGGTAGGTACACTGTGGAGTTGTGACGCCGCTCTACAGAGCCGGTTCTATAGATAGAGGGATTGAGGAGAGACGAAGTGCCGAATTTAAAATGGAATGAATTTTCGCGACATGATTCACTCTAAAACTATTTAAGATTTATCATGAAAATACTATAACGGTGCTATAAATATGTATAAAGCTAAGTTTAAAGCTACTATAGAATGATTTTTCGATTTGTCAGCATAAAGCATTAATCGTGAGGGTACATAATGATTAGAACAATTAATTTTAATTGCTACTAACAATCTAGTGAGTGCAATATTCGCTTACAACACGTCCAAATCCATATCAATACACAAAATCAATTATTTGACACACAAATTTGTTTTACATAACGTTAGTCACAATAACATTAAGATTCCCCAAGTCACGTCAAAACACCAGAGGGGGCGAAACTGGCCTATAAAGATTGCCTATCCTAACAACCTTGCTGCCAATTGAAAGACGGCATTTCATTGATCATGAAGGCCTTGAATGAGTTCGCCAACCAATGAAATCCAATTGGCTTAGGATCGATACATTTCAGAATTTATCGGACAACGATCATGAGAAACAGCGACAAGGCTTGAAATAAGCCCAGTTTATTTTTGACAGATTGTAAAAGTAATATTTGTCCGATGAATGAGACTCATTACTGAAATTATCCATTTTTGTGAAATCTGTTTTATAGTAAACGCGTCACTTTACGTTTTTTTTTTTAATAGTTTTAGTGGTAGTTTAAAGCGAGGGTAGTGAATCGTGCCGTGTCGTCTCTGCGCAGCCCCGGGCGAGGGTAGTGAGGGGGAGCGGCGCCCAATGTCGTCAGTCTCACGCTGCTCTTATACTAATCTTCATCTTCGCCGCTCTCAGATTCTGAAACAAACATTTTGCCTTACTATTTTATTTGGTATGTCGCAGGCTACAGAATACAGAAGGTGCGCCATGTTGGAACCATACATGGTGTATAGTATACGTCGCGCAACGAGTTATGAGCGCTAACCTTCAATGCGCAGTAGTAATTTTTTGCGTCTGTTTAGCGGGGGGAGAGAGGCGCGACGGGAGAGGCGACCAGCGCCGGCGCGTATTGGTTGATCTGTCGCCTTCCGTACCGCGCGCCCGCACATACAGACGCGCAAACATGTACACATGCGCAATCAACCTCACCACTTTCGCCAAGCGCTTATAACTGTTGCGCGACTTATACCGGGCTTAAGAGATTACTGCATTCATCTAAATTTAGATGATAATGTGGCCGAAATATCGTCTACACCAAGCATGTCAAACATGCGGCCCTTTACAGCTTTGACTGCGGCCCGATTCAATTTTAAGAACAAAGTATATTTTTTTGTTATTTTACTATTAAGTAATGATTAAATAAACCTTTAGCGTTTTGCCTTCCTATTCCCTAACTGAAAGTCACTCGGTGATTAACGTTTGACAAGTTAGTCACGGAGTGACTTTCAGTTAGGGAATAGGGGGGAAGTTACGACTAGGTATATCTAGTTTGTTTTCTTTGTGGTTGGGTTTTGCGGCCCACTGATTTTACGGTCCTTAGGCATTTGGCCCACCAATGGTCTACACGATAGAAATGGGATGCTAGCTCAAAAGCTGCAGCTGCACTCCCCCACAGCTAACAAGTGTAGCAACAAACGTTTATTTAACTGTTTCGGATTGTTTGGACGTTCAAGATTCAATCGTTTATTTGTAGAAAACAGGTGCAGGTGGTTTTTTGGCAGATTTGTCCAACAGTGGAAGTCTAAAGGATGATGATGACTAATAATTCATCATTTATCACTACAGTCTGTTCAGTGAGAGAGCCGTCGTGGGATTGGAGGGCGCTGCTGTGCTTAATTACCTTTTTTGTTTAGCGGGCAATACAATAGCGCGTCTGTTCCGTTTTGATCCTATTACAACTCTTACTATTTCTTTAGTTTTTAATTCAAAATGCCGACAGAAAAAAAACAACTAATTATGATTGTATGTAGTTCACAATTTGGCCACAACGGGTCTCTCGCTGAATAGACATAGTCATAGTAATTTATTGATAACGAAAACGGTTACAGGTCATTAAACATATTCATAAGTAGGTATAGGTAAAAAATAATAATCAGTGTTAAACTAATAATAATGTCAAATAATTAATTCATATTCATTTTAAATAAATCCTGAAATTGATAAATTATCTGATCCACAAGCCATATTTTTAAATTGTTTTTGAAAGATTGCGTTGAACTTGAGCTTCTAACACTTTCTGGTAGTGCGTTGTATACCGCGGGAGCCATAACATGCACTAGTTTTGACATTTAAGTGAGTCGCCTACGTACCGCACTCAGCTTGTGAGCATGCCGCGTGTTGTACGTATGGCCATCTCCGAGTTTCACAAACGACGCCAGGTTGTTCCTGGCATACTCTTATAAACATACTATAACTGGCAAGTCAGGCTAGCTGCTCAGTCGTGAGACGTACCTTCCTCTGCACTCTGCAACCACTCCACAAATTTCTTCATCTGGTCGAGGAACATGTGCTTGCCCTTGCTGGAGTTGGGCTCGCGGTACCACTTGAGGATCACCTCCTCGGACAGCACGTCGGTCTTGTACAGCATGAGGACCAGCTTGCTGAACGCGCGCATGAAGCTCATGTTCTCGTAGCAGTACTCTTGAACCTGCAAAGTTAATGCACCTTCTAAATTTCAATTCAAATGCATGTTTTGCCACACCTGCCCCCCAATTGTGGTAACAAATGACAATGGGAATCATTGAAATTTTAGAATGAGGGCTTTAAACTTCGATAAAAAAAAGTAGTTCAAATTGGTTCGATAGATGGCGCTGACTCAACTGTAGCTGACAAGATTGTCACATGTATTATCTGTGGTGTACGCGTACGAAGCTATTATTTAACTAATCTGTGGCTATTAGTCATGATATTATGTTTGTGTCTGCTTCTTGAGGGTGCGCTAGTGATTTCGTGGTGTTTTTATAAGTAAGCAAAAATAAATAACACGAAACGAAAATATATCCACGTTGTTGATGTTGACATTTAACTTTATTTTGACACTTGACAGCTATGTAACAGAGCAGCGCCATCTTTTTTCAACGCTAAAAGCATGATTTGAACCGCCCGTGAAAACCCCTCATAGTCTAGTAAATAGTAATTGAGTGAAAGAAATCCTGAAGTTTTGTCACCCACAACACATCAGAAGCCCAAGTCTCGTAAACTATAAGCATTCAATTCACGGTTAATCTCCTCCACTGTCAATTTTCCAACATTTTGAATAAACAGAGCCTACTTTGGAAAATAATTCTATGGAGGAATTTTTATGCAGTCACATTTTCTTTTCGAGAGGTTTAGGAATAAAAGCTTTCATATTCTTATGGTTAAAAATTATAACCACAGCTATTCTACAAATTCACGTATGATGAATCAACACACCGTATATTTTTAGAATTCTGGGCCTGGTTGGTGAAAAATGGTCTTTTAAAGTTAAAATAATCCCATAGTTGCTTTCGTCAATTCATTTGCTATCGTTATTAGGAGGTAAGGTCGTGCGATGGAGCCTAACGGTTGATATCTGCACTGGACTCACTGCCAACAATGTTTCGAGCCCCATTCAGGGAAAACCTCATTCATTTAATGTAGGATTAGAATGTAGTGCGTTATTTGCGTGGACTATCCATTTAATAACGGTCCATTTAAAATATCACACGGTACTGTCGCGCACTTCGACACCGAATCGCGCATAAGACGCGATCCGGTTCTAATTGTACGCATTATAATTATCGTTGATGGGCTAAAAGATGCACAACAAAAAGGTGATATGAATCTGTCATAATATTCTAATGAAACTTTGTATTCGGACAAAATTCGTGTGTTAAAAATAGCTTTACATTGCAGCATATCATCAATCTTTGACAATGGTTTTAAGGGTCCCACGTACCTCGTAGAACTTTTCGACTAAAAACAAAAAACTGGTTCATTGTTTCCAAAATCTAGAATGTACCTTGATAAGTCTTATCTGATTATATCTACAAAATGTTTTGCAGATACGATTTTTCGATCCATTGGCTATAGTTTCCCTTTTAGAAGAAAAAAAATTGCGAGTTAAACGTTAATCCAACTTTTATTATAAACGCGAAAGTTTGGATGCAAAAATGTTACTCGACCACGCCGTACCGGCTGAATCGATTTCGATGCGAATTGGTAGACATACATTATGACAGCTTACTTTATAGGGTTCCGTACCTCAACAAGAAAAAACGGAACCATCACAGGGATCACTTTGTTGAAAGTTTGTCTGTTAAAGGTCCGCGACTAATAGTGCCATAGAAAAATAAGCTTCAACTCAATAGAAGATATAGAAATGACTGTCTAATTTTTGTATGAAAATCGCGAAAATAATTGTACTTTAGGTTACCTCGAGTGTTCCAGTGATATCGAGGGATTTTTTACCACCAAAATGTGGTGAGATCGTACCTCAACGCAACTCTAGCTAGAGCGGATTCGTACCTTTGAAAGCAGCGCTAGTTCAGCCTTAGTGGACTTTGCGAATGCGGCCAGCAGCGGCGTGTAGTGCCGCAGATGTTTAGCCGCCTGCTCCGCCAGCAACTCTTCCTTCTTGTTCCATTCGCCGCGGGACATAACACACTGCCAAATCTACAAACATACAAACAAACACTTTTAACTGCTCTTTTGAACCTTATGGAGAGGAATAATAATGTGTTTGGGTCAGATTGCCATATCGACATGTAGTACTAGCGTTTCGTGGAAGCTCGGTTTGACAGAAATACTCCGTCGCACCGCGCGAGACACGGAACAAGAGTATGTTACGACTCGTCATCAAGTTTCATCATTAGAAGGTTTTTGTTTTTTTTCAGCTCCTAAACGTTCAGTAAAATTATTGAAATTATCGTGGCTTGGCATTATTTTACAAACGTACACCACGTACTTTACTATTCCCTACCGTTTCGTTACCCGTTCCTACGCTTGACAACCCCGTAGGGAGAGTTCCCGTCTCACGACCTTCGAGCGTGGTCGCGGTCGGTGCTCATGAGGAAGGACCTCTAAATATAATTAGTATATTTATCATGATTTTTGAGCTTTATTGATTCCCGATATTTCGGCAGTTTCATGCGCCATGATCACAGGTAAACCTCTAAATAGTCAACGAAACGTCAGCAGGAGAATAGTAAAATGCGTGGTGTATAGTCGTAATTTTTCTAAAAAGTAGAAATTTTGCCTGTCTACATCCAAATGTCATCGTTCTCTATTGCTCCGTCGACAAACCATCGTCTTGGGAGCTCATTGTGTGTTCCTGTTTAAAGGGTATGGCTAGCGAAATTACATGTACGACTGTACGAGACACAGGTCTCAGGGTAATGGGCGCAATGCAATGCCACGTGAGCGCGTCTTACGTGGACGTGACCTTGAGGTAATGCATTATTATAGGAGAGGTTACCGCTTAACAAAAGGGTCGCGATAACGTAACTCTGTTGCCATCGGTTTTAATGCTGTTATTTTTTAATGCCTTATTTACGCAGTCTAGTTGCAATAAAGCTTTGTAGGCAAACTGCGTTAACTGTGTACACCCAAGAACGTTATTTCGGATAGGAGATAGCATTAAACTGATAGCAACCGTGTTACTAAATGGACAAGCTGATTATATACTTGATTCCTTGTTCCATAACTTATTTTAATAAAATAAATAAAAATGTGGTCATATTTCAGCTTATGAAGTTGAGTACTCACGATGGCGACGACCTCGTGGTCAGGGATGGCGTGCTTCACCGACATCTCCTTCAGCTCCTGGATGAGGTCGAGGATGGGCTTGTCGTCCGCAAGCTCGTCCATAAGAGCCTGCGTCAGCTCGCGGCGAGCCTCCTGAGACACAAAAGACGAACGTTACGATACTAATAAACGAATTCTTTATTGTTAAAACTGTACTCACAATATAGCATACCATAACAACTAACAGTCACACAGTCCAGTCGTGTGATAAATGAATTCTGTGTGGTCAGCACGAATAGTTTACGTTACCAAGACGCAGTGGTGGATTTACACATTTGCCGCCAGAAGGCTATTCAAATTTTTCCACCTCTACTGACCTCTATAATTCGATACCCTAGTTCACAATCATTTAATGATGATGAAGAAGACATTAAAAAAAATCGCCCCAAAATTTGCCGCCCCAAAAATCTGCAACCCCTAGGCTCCAGCCTACTTAGCCTGCTGGTAAATCCACCACTGCCAAGACGCTAATGAGACGATCGCAAATGTCAAATATTGGCCAATGACATCAGGGTAACTTGAAATGTTAGTAAGTTGATTGGTTCATATTTGACGTTTACTATCGTCTCGATAACGTTAGATGTTCCTGCTTGGGCCTCAGTTGTTATCGGTTTCAATGCTGTTTATATTTAAAATGACGTTTTTATGATTACCTAATTCACACAGTGTTTTAATTTATGCAATTAAGCTTTGTAGGTAAACTGTGCGAATTGGGTAATCGCAAGAGCGTCATTTCGGATGGAAACAGCATTGAAACTGATATCAACAGAGTTACATAATCAGTAAGCTGACCCTACACTAGGATTCCGTGCCGTGGGTATAAGGAACTAAGAGTACCATGCTATCATAACAAACAGACCTGGAACAAATGTTTACAGATCAAGCTAACTTTGTCTCGCGACAGGAATCAAACTAATACATCGAGATATAAGTTGCAACAGTTGGCTCAACAACAACTTTAATCTTAATTCTCAATATTCTGCTCAACAGCATTTTTTTCTTCAATGTGATCCAATATTTTCGAACCAGCGCGACTTGAACCTTGCAACTTTTATTTTTATTTTTTATAAATGCTAGACTTTTCACACAACATTATCTAGCCCCAAGCTAAGCAGAGCTTGTGTTATGGGTACTAGATAACTGATATACTTATACACATACATTACATAGATAATATTTTTTTATTATACATAGAAAAATAACCAGAACACCCTGAGCAAATATCTGCAGATCGTACAAATATTTGTTCCGAGGCGGGAATTGAACCCGCAACCTCCCGCGTCGCAGGCGAACCTTTGTCCGCCGCGCCACAGAGGTCGTCGGCTTTAGATCGGCGATTCGTTGCCAATTTCACTATAGTTGCAGTAGACGTCTCTTACTACAAAACTCGGGTAAAGATTCAATATGCCTCACAGAGGTTCATTTAATTTCTTAAATTTTTATGCTTAGGCATATAAGTTACCTCGCAATCTATTCCTTCACCGTTTGATAGCACAAATTATAGCGCACATAGTGGAAAAACTCATAGGTCTTTATTTCAATAGAAGTTACGAGTCACCGGCCATTGTTATCTGTGCACTCGATGGTATAGTTGCGATGGTTACCTGCGAAGCCTGGGCACGGTGCAGGCGGAGCAGCTCAGCGAGACCGCGCGTGGCGAAAGACGCCGCCAGCACATCCTCACTGCGTTTGTTCAGCGGAAGGAACTCCAGAAGTCTGGAAATTAAACATCAATGTTATTCGCGAACCGAGACGACTGGGACAGAAGTTCCAAACCAATGACATGTCCCGGTGTACCGGGACGGATGGCAACCCTATTCTAGAGTCAAGTCAAATTGTCACAAAAATTAACGAATGTATGCTCAATAGTGAACTGGGTTGGTGCAAATGGGCATTCTATATTATGTTGAAAGTGTAGCTTCATTTATGACCCTTTGTCTATTTAAGACGAAGGGACAGTACATGAGTCGTTACTCTCCCCTAGACAACATAAACAAGCCTAAGCATACAGGACTTGTTTCAAATTATCGCTAGGGGCTATCATGCAAAAATTTAAATAAGAAAATATAAATTATGATGACGGGTTCCAGTTTGATTCATACTTCAATAAAGCAAAACTCTAGCCATTTATTCATAATCATTTTCTAAACCTATTTTAGTTAAAATATATTTTGTCTTGAAGTCAAAGTCAAAAAGAACTTTATTCATTGAAATCACAAGGATCATTTTGAATCGTCTTATATAAAATTAAATTACTCCTGTTCCAACGCGACCAAGCCTAGAAGAATCAGGCAACAAACTCGGCTTGGCTTACATAAATGGTCCGTCTTACCACTAGGTGAGAAGCGCCTTGTTTAGACGTATGGTATTTTACATCAGAGAGAACAAAACAAAAGTTATTTTTAACCGACTTCCCAGAAAAGGAGGAGGTTCTCAATTCAGATGTTTTTTTTTTTTTATGTTTGTTACCGCATATCTCCGCCTTTTATGAACCGATTTGGAAAATTCTTTTTTAATTTGAATAGATATACTTCCAGATTGGTCCCATTTTTTTCAAAATCCAGTTCTGATGATGGGATCCATGAGGAATTGAGGGAACTCCTCAAATATTGTAGGCATACATATGGCGATTTTGATATTTTCATCAACAAACCAAGCATTTGCATTCAAAAAGTACCTTTCACCACTATGGTTCTTTCATAAATTTTTTTCATCCAAATATTTAGTCGAATACTATGGTGGAAGTCGGTTTTTTAAATGAAAAGTTATAACTAAAGTAGGTTTAAAAAATGATTATGAATACGGCCCTAGGTCTTTATCATCAAAATCATTCCTGTAGGTCACTGCTGGACATAGGCCTCCTCCATCGAATGACACTTCTGTGCGCGTTCGTGCAGCGTTATGGTACCATGGTACTCGTAGGGATCACGACTACTTATGTGACTGTTATGTTATGTATGTTAGGTTACGTCAACACCCAAAGAAAAATATGTCAATCAAATTTTTTTTCGGACACTCTGGGTAAGGGGGGGTGGTACTGACCGGCCCTCCAGCTGTCCCTTCTTGAGCGCTGTGACGAGGGTGTTTACCCCGCGCTCCTGCTTCACGGTCGCGAACACTTCCAGCACAAAGTCCAGAGCCAGGTTGTCTTTGACGAGGTGCTCGTTCACCAGCACGAGGAGTACCGATGGTGGAACGCAGCCATTTCCTGGAAGAACACAAGTTCATTTTAAAACCAGCAGGGCTAATCTCTAATCTAGAAATATAACAAGCAACTACACAGACTCGTCATTGATTTTTAACCAACTTCACAAAAAGGAAGAGGTTCTAAATTCGGTTTTTTTTTATGTTTGTTACCTCATACCTCCGCCGTTTATAAACCGATTTAAAAAATTCTTTTTTTATTTGAATAGATATCCTTCCAGATTGGTCCCATTTTTTCAGAATTCAGTTCTGATGATGGAATCCATGAGGAATTGAGGAACTCCTCAAATATTGTAGGCATACATATAGCGATTTGAATATTTTCAGCAACAAATCAAGCATTTGCATTCAGAAAGTATCATAACCCTTTCACCACTCTGGTTTTTTCATCCAGATATTTTAGTCGAATACAATGGCGGAAGTCGGTTTTTTAAATGAAAAGTTATGACATTGTAAATTTTTTGTTAATGTTGTGCATTAGATTAGTGGACCAGCTATCTTAACACGGCCCTTGCAAATAACACACGGTATTGTCGCGAACTTCGACACCGAATCGCGCATAGAACGCGATCCGGTTCTAATTGTACGCATTTATCATCATCCAACCTCGTAGGTACTGAGGTTTAGAGGAACCATTTCTTTTACAGACGTTTTTAGTTATATTTATAGAATGAATTATTATCCGACAAGGCTTATGAGAGGCCGCTAAAATCTATGTACCTACCATAACAAAACATATACCTACCATAATAGACATAGCGATCATCAATCTGCCTGCCAAGCGTGGTAATTATGGAAAATCACCCCCCCCCCCCCATTGCATGCTATGGGGAGGCTTCACCCAGCAGTGGATGTGTACCGACTGATAAAGAATAAATATATTGACAGCAGAAGAGCTCTTTGTGATAACAGCGAGAACTGTACTACCACCATACCTATTTGTGCCGCCAAGCATTAATGCGAGCATTGTGTTCCGGTTTCAAGGGTAGGTGCTGGTGAAGAGGCTTCAGATCTTAGTCTCAGAGTGACGTGGCGTGCAATGCTACGTAGGGCGCGTCCAAGTAAGACGTGACCTTACTACGGTTTTTAGTGGACCACCAAATAGTTCCGTCATTTATTGAAATTAAATCTAAATAAATAAGTACGTACCGATCCATAGCGCCGTCATACGAGCTAGTTTGATGCGGTTTATGGCTTCGAAACCTTTCAAGTATACCAAGACCTGAAGACAAAACGTATAATCAGTAACCAGTCAAACTTGCTTCATTACATGTGACTTAAGTAGTGGTCAGATAATATGAAAGATTGGGTGTGTCAGCAAAGACAATCAGTACTCTAGCCTAGTTGTTTCATCATGTGTGAATTCATAAAAGGAGAATCCTTTCACCGCAACGGTTCTTTCGCCATTGGTCACAAAGACTCTTTCCTCTTACTCGGAAATGAGTATGAATGAGTATGATGTATGAATGAATGAGGGGGGGGTTTATGTCTATGCTTTAATAGTTGCACTGCCTAGCTTGCGCTTTATGCTTTTCTGGTGTCTCTAGTTTAGCTGCTTGCATAGTATAGATATAAGCCTACCTTACTTGGCTCCTCAAGCCAAGTGAGGTGCGAATGGTCTTGGGGGAGAGAGACACAACAGTTGCCGTGATCCCCAAGGCAAGCCTGGTGGGCAAGCCTTCCCGTGGTTGCCCCCTGTTATTGGTCTAGTTCCATAAGAAATAGACGTAACTAAAACCACCAGACGTACACTGCCGGGATGCGGAGGTCAGGTCCCGGCGGGTTCATCATCGACAGTCAGATGGTGGATAGTAATGATCTCCCGCGTGTTTGTGCCGTGCGCGGGGACCCGTACCGGAGGATGAAGGAGTCCTGGAGATTGAGAACGTAGCGAGCCGGTGGTTGTGCCTGCTGCCTTCAACACATCTCTTTGGTCTGGATTTCTCTTCACACGGGCGGTCTTGGGTTAGCCACTCACGATCAATCGGCTGTGACTCCCCGTCTGAGGGTCGTCGGCTAGGGCCCCTAACTGCAGGAGGGCAGACGGCGAGGCGCGGGACCCGGCGGTGAGCGTGCGGCTTTCTCTTTGGTCGTAGGCAGCTCCGGTATCCTTCGCAGCGTTTGGTCTCGTCCATCTTTCAGGGTGCGGGTCCTAGATCCATGAAGTAACTCTGGCGTTTGCGCGCAGAGCGCGTGACGTCCCCGACTGAGGACTCCGTGGCGGGTGGAGAACTTCATGGATGACCTTTTTAACTTTTTACACCATGGATTCCAAAAGAATTTTGAAAAAACCCACCGAGGCTGCTAAAGCAGCCACAACTAGGAATCTTGCTGCGTCCTTGGATGCGCAAGTACCCTCCACGTCTCGGACTGCTGCGTCCTTGGATGCGCAATCCCCCTCGACTTCTCGGGCTGCTGCGTCCTTAGATGCGCAATTACCGAACCCGAGATACCACACCCTACCGACCGTGTCGACTGGCGCGCCTCTCGGGGCTTCGTCAAAAGGCACGGTCATTGAACTGTCGGCTCTGAAGGAAGCTATTTCTGAGCAACCAGTAGAGCCGACTTGGACCCTGGTTTCTCCTCGGAGAAAACCGAAGAAGAAAGGCAAGAAGCCCCAGCAGGCCAAGGCGAACACCCAGGCTCGGGTACAGGCAAGGCGGATGGTTGCTGACGGGGGACGACAGCTCCTTCCTGGTGCTGAGTCCCTGACTCAAGTAGGCCAGACTGTTAGTCAGGCTGAACAGGTCCGTGCGCAGGCAGCGCCTGAGGCAGCGCCAGCGACTAGCGAAGGCAACCAACCGCGACGCCGATCCAAGCCTAGAGGTAAACGCGCAGGCAAGTTGGTGGCTAAAGCCCGACTTCAAACCACTGCGGCAGCCCCAAATATGCCGAAACCAAACGCCAAACGTTCCCGGCCAGATGACACGACCACGCCTACTGGCGACAGTAAACGCGTGAAGCCGGGAACCAGTCAGCGTAAAGGGTCCGCCAGCTACGCAGCTTCGTTCAGGGCAAACGAGCTGTGTGTGGCGGTTATGACCGAACCCTACCATGACTTTACTGCGGAACAAGCCACTGGAATTCGCACTGCGCTGGAGTTGAAGTTTGAGGACGAGCTCCTCGAACCATCAACCACGATCCAAACGGCGAAGGTGCACTTCCGTGGCAAAGCCCACTTTAGCGAGGGCGTCCTCAAACTGTGGTGCGAGGACGACTATGCGCTGGGTTGGCTCCGTCGTACAGTCAACCAAACGGCATCGCCAATCGCTGGAACGAAGCTTGTGGTCAGACCACAAGCTGAAATCCAGCGAAGAATTCTGTGTGGGCTGTTTATCCCAGAGCCGAACAGGGAGATAGACAAGCTGCGCAAAATATTGGCCTTGCACAACCCGACTGTTAACGTCAACTCCTGGTCCTTAGTCAAGGCGGAGAGACAAACGGAGAGGGAGACACCTGGTGTCCACCTGCTCCTACGTGTCCCGGAGTCTGACGTTGACAGGATCAAACAGAAAGAGCGACGTCTGTACTGGCTGTTTGGCAACATTTATCTCCGGATCCTGGAGGGGGAATCCGGAAACGCCACTGACAACGCTCCAACCGACCCTGCTTCTCAACCGCCTGAGAAGCCTCAAACTGAACAACCTGAGTGCCAACAACATCTAGGCACGATGGACGTAGAGGTCGCCCCTCCATCGACCTCAAACCCAAACGAGGAGTACTTTCTGGACGGAGAGGGGAGTGAGGCTAGCGACAGCTGTCTCAACTCCTCTCCGATCAGAAAGGACTAAACCCTTACCGATTCCCATCCTCCAAACCAACCTCCAGCACAGCCTCGTTGCGACGGCTTCCTTACGCAGAGCGCTGGAGGAAAACACTGAGACCATAGCTCTGATCCAGGAGCCGTGGATTAGAAAGGGCAGGATCTGTGGTCTGAGCGGTATTGGAGGCAAGCTTCTCCTCAACACCACCGTAAGCAACCCTAGAACATGCATTTATACCTCTAGACATTTGCAAACACTATTGATCACCGAATTCTGTTCCAGAGACCTGACAGCTGTTAGGCTCCTCGCAGTTACTAACCAACCATCCCGTGACATAGTCCTAGCGTCCGTCTACCTGCCAGGCGACGAGGACATACCTTCGCCGGAGCTGCTGTCGCTGGTGGAGTACTGCGAGAGGGAGAAGCTGGAGCTTGTCGTCGGCATGGACTCCAACGCGCACCATACTCTGTGGAGCAGCGATAAGTCCAATGCCCGAGGAGAAGAACTGGTAAACTATATCTTTTCCACTAATCTTACACTTCTTAACAAGGGCTCTGAACCAACGTTTGTTTGCTCCCGAGCCCAGACTATTATTGATCTCACACTGTCGACAGACGAGGTGTCGCGATCCATCTCTGACTGGCGCGTGTCTGATGAGGCGTCGTGCTCGGATCACAGGTGGATACGCTTCAACCTCAGCATGACCCTACCAGTACCGCTACCTAGGCGTGTTCCGCGTAAAACAGATAGGTCAAAATTTGTAAAAATAGTCCGATCAGCTCTTGCGACCGTGACCGCGCCCCCGAACAACGTAGTAGTCGAGGACATCGAAAAATACGTAAATAAACTCACTTGTATTCTGACTAACAGCTATGAACAATCCTGCCCTCTCGTGACACCCAAAGTTGGGTCTAGTCGACACTGGTGGAGCTCTGAATTGCAGAGGCTACGTCGTAGAGTGAGGAAACTGTTCAACCGAGCAATAAACACCCGGCAACTCGTGGATTGGGAGAACTACCAAACCACAAAAGCAAACTATAAGAAGCGCTTGCGTCTCAGGAAACTGGAATGTTGGAAACGCTTCTGCACAAACATCGAAAGCACCAGTCAGGCAGCCAGAACAAAAGGCATACTTTCACGCGAACCTGAGCGTACAATAGGATGTCTTAAGAAACCTGACAATACGTATACCAAATCAGATGCTGAAAACAGTGAACTACTGCTTGAGACACACTTCCCTGGATGTCAGATTGCTGACACCCACGACTGGGAAGTGTACGCCGAACGAGCATCCAGTAGTCAAGATTGGACCGTAGCCCAAGACCTAATCAATCGAGACAAGGTGTTATGGGCCATAAACAGCTTCCTTCCCTTCAAATCAGCTGGGCTTGACGGGATATTCCCGGGTCTGTTAAGGTGGAGCGGCGATCTGTTAGCCGACTATCTTGTTAACATCTTTAGAGCTTGTGTCGCCCATCGCTACGTACCTCGGAAATGGAGGGAAGTGAAGGTAGTATTTATACCAAAACCAGGCAGGAGCGACTACACTTTGGCAAAATCATTCCGGCCTATTAGTCTCACATCGTTCCTCCTTAAAACTCTAGAAAAACTGTGCGACCAGGAAATAAGAGGAAATGCTCTCTTGCACAAGCCCCTACATCCACAACAACACGCCTATAGCAAAGGTAAATCCACAGAATCTGCACTTCACAGCGTAGTATCACGCATTGGAGATGGGTTAACCACAAAACAACCAACTCTAGGTGCCTTTATAGACATCGAAGGAGCGTTTGACAAGACCTCATTCACTAGCATACATCAAGCACTGGAGGGATATGGCGTCGCTCCAACGCTTGCAGAGTGGATAGACAATATGCTGAAATACAGAGCTATACAGTTTACAGTCAACACGACCACCAGAGGCATAGTGGCCAGAGGCTGCCCACAGGGCGGTGTTCTCTCGCCACTTTTATGGAACATAGTCGTAGACGAGCTCATCCGAAAACTGAATGGCCGCGGGCTATTCACGGTGGGATACGCAGATGACCTTGCCATTCTTGCGACCGGATGCTTCGAGAATATCTTATGCGACCTCATTAGCTCTGCCTTTAGAACAATCGAAACCTGGTGTACAAGCCATGGTTTATCAGTTAACCCTACAAAAACTGAACTCATTATGTTCACACACAAAAGAAACTTAGGGAATCTTAGACTCCCGAAGCTATTCAACACTGAAATAAGATTAACCAACGAAGTCAAGTATCTAGGGGTCATACTGGATAACAAACTGCTATGGAATAAGCACCTTGACCATAAACTACAACGAGCATGTGCAGCTTTCTTTCAATGTAGCAGAATGCTCGGGAAAACTTGGGGGCTTTCTCCAAAAATAACATTGTGGCTTTACACAGCCGTAATCAGACCGACACTTACATACGGAGCAATCGTATGGTGGACCAGAACTGAACTAAGCACCGTGATTACTAAGCTGCAGCGATTTCAGAGACTTGCATGCTCTGCAATCACGGGCTGCATGAGAACAACACCGACAGCCGCCCTTGAGACCATTCTGGGCCTACCGCCGCTCGACTTCTTCATACAGCAGGAAGCAACCATGGCCGCTATCAGACTCAAGCACCTAGGATTGTGGGGAAATACTAGGAGTTTGCACGCATCCATCCTAGACAGAGCGATAACTTACGAACCGCTGTTAGCCGCCCCGTGTGATAAGATCCCTAAACAACACATATTTCGGAAACACTACCACATACAACTCTACGAAGACCTAAGAGATCAATCAGGAATCAGCGAGGTCCGTGTCTACACTGATGGCTCAAAAACCATACAGGGAACTGGCGCTGGAATACACTCGCTTGATCTCAACATTAATATATCATTAACGCTAGGCGCACACAGTTCTATTTTCCAATGTGAATGCGTGGCCATCACCGAAGCCGCCACCGCAATGAGCAGGAGAGGGATCACAGACTACAATGTAAGGATCCTCTCCGACAGCTCAGCAACACTCAGAGCTCTGGAGAGCCATAGCTGCAACTCCAAGCTCGTTTACGAATGTCACCTGGCCCTGGAGAGAATCGCCATAGGAAACAAGGTGACTCTACAATGGATAAAGGGACATAGTGGATCGCTGGGTAATGACACCGCAGATGAGTTGGCTAGAAGAGGGTCGGGAACAACCACAGAGGGACCATCTCCATTCCTACCTCTACCCTTTTCTCAGCTACGCACTTGGATGCGGCTTCGCACCCTCAATCAACACAACGAGCGTTGGGCACGGACCACGGATTGCAGACAGTCAAGAGCAGCCGTTCCGGCTGTCTCACCACGGCTCACGCGTCGTCTGCTCAACCTTTCAAGACCGGACCTTCGTACCATCGTGGGGACACTCACAGGCCACTGTCTCCTGAACAAACACCTCTACAACATCGGAGCCACAGACAGCCCACTCTGCAGGGGGTGTCTGACCGAAGAAGAATCGGCTGCCCACGTAGTCCTGGAATGCGTGGGAGTAGCAGCTCAACGTGAACAAATCCTCAACAACCCGAGGTCACTCCGCGAAGCCTGCGAAGACCCCAGGAAACTTCTGTGCTTCTGGACGGAGTTAGGCTGGCTAACTATCTAGCTAGTTTACTCTCACGCATAATGGACCATCCATAGAGTTCGAATGCGGAAAAGGGAGTTCTTTAACATTAACATTAACATTAACATTACTCGGAAATGACTTCATTTTCTTCAAACTATGTTTCTACACATAATCAGTATGTACACTGATGTCTAGACCCGTGGTGCGTTAGTTTCTTATAAAATTATATGGTTACCAAATCATAAATTAAAAAAATAACGTTTTTTTTTAACTGACTTACCACAGGTCTACATATTAGTACTGATCATGTGTACAAAATTTCATGGAGGTTGATGTAGTAATAGCCAAAATAGGAGGCTTCGTTCGCGTACAAAGGGGCGTAAGCACCCTACCGTTAACCTTCCTTTTCTTTTTGCCTTTCAATAGTTTGTTGGCTCACCTTTTTCATCTCCTCTTCAAACATTTTCTCCAAGTATTTGTACCGACGCATCAGCTTGACAAATACCTTGAAAAAAAAAACATTACTTTAGTAAAAGTTAAAAGATACACATAAATTTCTAGGAACTAATACAAGATCAGTATAATTTGAACGAGAAGGGGTTTCTCAACATTTGTGTTCAGGACTCTAGCCATGTTTTTCATCATTTAAATGTCTCTTAGTTCCTGACGAGCTCTGTGACGCGGCGGGCGAGTAGCCGGCTTAGATGCAAGAGGTTGCGGGTTCGATTCCCGCTGCGGGACAAATGTTGGCATGATCTGCAAATATTTGTTCCGGGTCTGGGTGTTATGGTACCACGGTACTCGTAGTTCCTGATACCCGTGACACAGCGAATCCTAATGTGGATTCAGCACGTACGCGACTGATGAGCGTTTTTTATTGCATCATCATCATCAGCCCGTAGAAGTCCACTGCTAGACACGGATCTCCACCATAGAATACCACGATGAACGACCTTAAGCCGCTCCCATCCACCGACTTCCCGCAACCTTTAAAATTTCGTTGGTCAGAGGGGGTCTTCCTACAATGCGTAATCCGGTTCGTGACCGCCACTCGCGAACCCAACGGTCATCAGTTTTGCGAGCCCATTGCCACTTCAACAAGCTAATTCTGACAGTTAAATAGAGTCATATACATGTTAAAAACATTACCTGTTCAAAGGTTCGCATGGTGTCCATGTCCTCACTAGCGGAGAAGATGCAAGTGTTGGTCTTCGGTGATTCACCGTCCATCGACACACCACCACCGGGAACTAGATAGAGAGACAGAGACGTCATTATCACAGATACTTGGTGTTGCATTTTGGCGGTTATGATGAGGGTAGTCAGATATGAACGAACGAGTGTCTCAGCATAGGAGTCAGTACTCTAGCCTAGGTTTTTCATCATGTTGATGATGTAGGTATAGAGAGAATACAGTACCTAGTTAGTCTTGCTCGTAGGTTCGACAGCTTCTAGCCACCTGAACCAGCTGGGTTCCGAAAAGGTTCTAAAATGAGGTTTACCGTAGACTACATCTATCTATATGCCCCGGCAGATTATACGGAAGACCAAAGAGTAAATTAGCCGCTATGTCTAGCGTTTGTAGACTACGAAAGCCTTTGATTCAGTAAAGACCAGCAGGGCGATTCTAAAACGTCGGAAACGTTTTCGATCGGATTCGTTAGTTTTTCAATTTAAAACAATTTTCTCTAGTAAAACACAGTAATATACAATATTTATTATTTTTTGAAAACCAAATGAAAAACTAATGAAACCGGTCGGAAACGTTTCCGACGTTTTAGAATCGCCCTGCAGGGCAGTTAGTCTTTTGTACAGCAGGGCCACTATGTCCGATCCTTGTGGCATTCTATGGGCCCCATGCCGTGCATAGGCAGTGGACTTCTACAGGCAGATGATAATGGTGATTCTACAATATATGTAAGTTTCTGTGTATGCTTAAATGGTCATCGGCCAGGCTCAGTTCGATATTTGGCGCCGCAATGACCACTATTGATTGCGCCAGTGGGTTGCTCTTTCGCTGGGATCGGGTGCGAGAGACCCCAGTAGGGTGCAGTGCACTAGTCCCGGACGGGGTGCTAAAGGTACACTATTGATTGCGCCAGTGGGTTGCTCTTTCGCTGGGATCGGGTGCGAGAGACCCCATTAGGGTGCAGTGCACTAGTCCCGGACGGGGTGTTAAAGGTACTCACGCAACAGCCCCCCGGCGATGAGAACGTCGAAGATGACCTCGCCATAGCGCCGGTAGTCGAGCTTGGAGCCCCCCGTGTCTAGGAACTTGTAGGCCGCGTCTAGGTCGCCGCCAGGGCCCGCGCGCTCGAGCCCGAGGACCAGTGCGTCGCGGAACCCGTTGGGGTCATACTTCTCTTTCTCATCTGGAACGAGGGCAAAATGTTGCAGGTTAACGTCGAAAAAAACCACAAAATTGCTGTTCAGGCCAACCATCCTTGGCTACTTGATAAATTACAAAGCGTATGTTATAATAATAATAAATAAATGCTGGACATTTCACACAACATTATCTAGTCCCAAGCTAAGCAGAGCTTGTGTTATGGGTACTAGATAACTGATATACTTAATACAATGCATTACATAGATAGATATTTTTTATTATGCATAGAAAATACCCAGAACACTGAACAAATATCTGCAGATTGTACAAATATTTGTTCCGAGGCGGGAATCGAACCCGCAACCTCCGGCGTCGCAGGCGAACCTTCGCCCGCCGCGCCACAGACATCGTCAATCGTCGTTATGTTAAGAAGAGGTTATGTTACGCGAACCAAGTTTGCTTCTATTTTGGTTATTGTTTCATCAAACTCCATGAAATTTTATACACATGATCAGTCCACTAATATCTAGCTAGACCCATTGCAAATTTCACTCAAATCCGTTCAGCCGTTTGAGCGTGAAGAAGTAACAAACATACTTACAAACTTTCGCATTTATAATATAAGTGTGATGTGATGGTGTAATTTTTTCGAAGAAATCCCTAAATTTTTTGAAAATAAAATATAACCTTTTTTACTTAGGAATAATATAGCATTCGGCTGGTTAAAGAATTTTTTAAATCGGTCCAGTAGTTTTCGAGTTTATTCATTACAAACAAAAATACAGAACCCTTATTATGCAACAGTTTCATAAACTACTATTATAATAACTCTAGAGAACTATAATGTATTATGGATGGTATTTGTAAAAAAAACAATCGAAACAACAGCCAAGCGATATCTGTGAGCGAAGGCCGTCGTATGACGTCAGCAAACTCCAATGAAATTACGTAGATCTCAAAGGTAAGGGTTTGTCCCGTCTGATCACGCGAAACAGTCCCGTCTGATCGTGTGATCAGACATGACTACTACAGGAAGGGGTGATCAAGAAAGACATGATGTATTAAGTACTTCGTAGTTTGTTGTGCAAAACTTGTTTTCCCTATATTGATCCTAATATTACAAATAAAATTATTGAAAAGTACCGTGGTATGAATAAAACCGGCAGAAGAGTTTTTTCAAAGTCCTCTAACTTTTTTTTAGTGTTACTACTAACGAAAAGAATTTCACTACAATCAACTACAAACGATTCTGTTCAAGAATCAACAACTAAACTTGAGTCCCGATAAAACCGGCAGAAGAGTTTTTACAAAGTCCTCTATCTTTTTTTTAGAGTTACTACAAACGAAAAGAATTTCACTACAATCAACTACAAACGATTCTGTTCAAGAATCAACAACTAAACTTGAGTCCCGATAAAACCGGCAGAAGAGTTTTTACAAAGTCCTCTATCTTTTTTTTAGAGTTACTACAAACGAAAAGAATTTCACTACAATCGATTCTGTTCAAGAATCATTTACTAAACGTCAGTGCCGATAAAACCGGGAGATGAGTTTTTTTCAAAGTTCTCTTAACTTTTTTTTGGAGTTACTACAAAAAAAAAAAATTGTTACTACAATCAACTACAAACGAAAATCTAATAGAATAAATAAAAAAAAAAATTTTTAAGTCGGGTGCCAAGTTCACATAGCCCCGGCCTAACAATAAACCCCTCCTTCTCCCGTGGATTTAGTAAAAGCCTAAGAGATTACATCAGGGGATGGGCAGCAGCATCTACCAGAGTACTTAACTGCGATCACCAATCCGCCTGCCAAGCATGGTGATTATGGCAAATCCCCTCCATTGTATTCAATGGGGGAGGCTTCGTCCAGGTTACTCAATAACGCATTAACAGCTGAACAGATTTCGAGGAAATTCGGTACAATGATAGATTATACCCTGGATTGAAACAGGCTATACTTCTTGACCAGAGCCAAGCGAGTGAAGCCACAGGGGACACGAGTACAAGAGTAGTACGTTGTCGTAAGAATTTAAATTAATTCAGTCCTATAGAGTTTTACTTTATTGATTTCCTGGTTTGTTAGGAACAAACAAACAAAACAATTAAGCTGGAATGTGTACTTAAGCTTCCTGATTCGAAGAATAACTCATATTAGATGTACTTTTTACAGTTTTATCTTTAGATAACTTTTCATTTAAAAAACCGACTTCCGCCATTGTATTCGACTAAAAAATTTTGGATGAAAAAAAAATTATGAAAGAACCATAGTGGTGAAAGGATTATGATACTTTCTGAATGCAAATGCTTGGTTTGTTGCTGAAAATATCAAAATCGCCATATGTATGCCTACAATATTTGAGGAGTTCCCTCAATTCCTCATGGATTCCATCATCAGAACTTGATTCTGAAAAAAATGGGACCAATCTGGAAGTATATCTATACAAATAAAAAAAGAATTTTCCAAATAGGTTCATAAACGCCGGAGATAAGCGGTAACAAACATTAAAAAAAAAAAAAAAAAAAACTACCGAATTGAGAATCTCCTCCTTTTTTATGAAGTCGGTTAAAAATTGGTTTGGAGCAAAAGGTTGATTAGTAAGAGATTGAGTTAGGGACGTGTTCACTGCCCACCCATAAATAGGGACTTGCCGCGAAAATTGAGACGCCTAACAACGCAAGATGGCACGTAACAAAGTTCGCAGTAGTGAGAATTATATTGATAGGACTAATATTAATAATAATGTAGTATATCATATTTGTTCCTGGTCTAGGTGTTGTAGTACTCTTAGTTCCTGATACCCACGACACAGGGAATCCGGACTACAATATGTATGCGACTGTTGGGAGTTATGATATGACAGTAATTTCACCGGCTCCCGGGTTTTTTTAAACCAGAAAATTGGTGGCAGAAATAAGTGTGGTGATAGTACTTCCCCGGTAGGGCTCTTTTAAAAGAAGCTAGGAATATAACTAGAAGAGACAAAAGGCAGTGGACGAGGGCGGCTATAGCCTAGCCGTCATGGAATCTACGTTTGGTGCACGTGGTACTACCATGTTGCCCTGTGATAGGACCAGTGATTGTGGTTGGATTTCTACAGACAAACCACAAACACTTGAATTGATTTGGTGTGCGTGGTTCGTTCAGTCGATCCACGAAGACTTAGTCTGTGGTTCGATAGTAACCACACCAGACTTTTGTAGTCTTTTTGTGATGATCAAAAATTACAAATATATAGGAACAGCTCTGCATTGTACGTCTTTCGGCAAATTATAATTATCTGTAGAATTTAGTCATAATTTTACAAGCTACTTAGGAATCTTTTTGTGAGGTCAAGTCAGGTCATGGCTGTTAGATGTTATGTCATTGACCCCAAAATCCCCCCACCTCCTCTATCTACAAGCCAAGCCTGGTAATGTATTGAGCTTTAAATCATTGGCTTTTTAGGGTTTCGTACCGCAAAACGTGCAAAAGGAATTATTATAAAATCACCCTCGTGTCTATCTGCCACATACTATTTTCTCCGAAATTATTGATGGATTCTTTTTTAAATTTCATACATGTACCGTGTTAGATGTCCCAATCACAGACGTATAGCGTAAATAAACGAATTCCGATTTTGGAGGACAAACTGTCAAATGCGTCATACGATATACATATATTGAAAGGGCTCGTTATGAGAAATGCAAATATATATTTATTTTATAATATTTATATACATAATTTTAAAAAGATATTGAAGAAAATACACTAAAATCAAGCACTCAGATAATTTTGTTTATCGTATTGAATTTTTACTCTTTCCTTTCTTCTACCTGTCTTTTCTGTGTATCTGTGTGTTGTCGAATAAATATGTACTTCATTTCACTTAAAACTGGCATAAAGTAAAGTAGTGCATAGTAAAACCTGACTTTTAAAAACCTTCCTACGTAGGAATTTAAGTCTATAAATAACTACGGGAAACGGAAAATATTCGTAAAGAGAAAATGTGTTTGGTCTAGTCACTAGTAGGCTTGATAGTAACCACTAGACTCTAGTGGTTATCAATGGTAGCCAACTTTTAGGGAACCCGCTCCACGCGAGTTCGACTCGCACTTAACCGGTTTTTTAGTTCAAGTTCAGAGGCCTGAAATTACAGCGAATTCGAATAAAAAAAACTTGATAACATCACGATCACGCTATCTGAGTCTTGTCACTTCAAATAAACATCAAATTTACACCATGTACTCTAATGGATTTTATAAAGAAACTAGCATTTGCACTAATGTCCAAACTACAAAATGTCCAACTAGCAGTCGCGCGCATTTTCACCAGAGTTATTTTCTTGAGGGAACTAAATTTCGGGGTAAAAAGCACTCAAGAATTACCAGTACGCGTAATGGATTTTGACCTTCTCGAAGTTAGCTGTTGTGAACTAAATGATTTGACGGAAACAAATAAATGCCATCACAAGAAAATAAAAAACACAGTAGTCTTTATTTTCAACAGGGAAAGTGTTCATAACTACGCCTGTCTGTATGTAGGGATTTATTAGACGAAGATTTTAAAGAGCTTATATTATTATTTCGGAGTTTAGTTCAGAAACACGGGCCTTAGGCGGCTACAAACTAAAACACAGCGTAACCTTGGAATAGTTACACCGTGTTTAGTCTCTTTCGATCGAATTTGAAACTGCCTACAATACATAACACCAAACACTACTAATCTAAGGTTACGCTATGTTTATTAGTAACGGCCGTAGTGTATAAAACACGGATGGTATAAATATCCCACGCGAGCAGTGCCGATGGTAGACCCTAGTCTATTATAGACAGGTGTTCCACCAAGATTATTTCTAGAAATGTTTCAAAGAACCTGTACAGTGTGCCCGTGCTAATTTTAAACCTACACCATTTTCATTGTTTCCCTATCTACTTGTAGATATCTTTTGTGATAACAAATCCAATGTACCTATTTAAATTACAAGATAATGCTGCTCTTCAAAGATATGACTGAAACAAATGATTGAATTTAAAAAAAAAGTCATGAGTTTATCAATTCACGACGTAGTGGTACCGAATATACCAGTTTTTCCTATGTACCATCATGGAAGACTGTGCCAGTCTGCCCCAGTTTTACAGACTTCCCAAAAAGGAGGAGGTTCTCAAATGTTTGTTACCTCATATCTCCGGCGTTTATGAACCGATTTGGAAAATTCTTTTTTTATTTGAATAGATATACTTCCAGATTGGTCCCATTTTTTTCAGAATCCAGTTCTGATGATGGTATCCATGAGGAATTGAGGGAACTCCTCAAATATTGTAGGCATACATATGGCAATTTTGATATTTCCAGCAACAAACCAAGCATTTGCATTCAAAAAGTATCATAATCCTTTCACCACTATGGTTCTTTCATCATTTTTTTTTCATCCAAATATTTAGTCGAATGCAATGGCGGAAGTCGGTTTTTTAAATGAAAAGTTTTTACAAACACAGATGAATAAAAAAAAATACTTGTAGCCTTTAGACGGCCACTGCTAGACGCGACCTCCCCATTAAATACAATAGGAGGAATTGCCAACACCACAACGCTTGGCAGGCGGAGTAGTGATTGCAGTATATGTGTTGATTACTCAGATGGATCCATTGGAGGACACATCTCCTGGTGAAATACCTTATTCAGCTTTAAAAACATCCAAAGGTTGAGATGGAGGGGTCTAGTCTTAGTCCGAACACAACATTGCTGTTCAGAAACCCCAGAACACTAAACTATGGCTTCATGTAATCAATTTAATAAGCAAAGTGCAAGTCGGACTCGAACACTGAAGGTTACGTACTATGGAGCATTAGTATGATCCCAAATTACAGTTGAATTTTTTGAATTATTTTGTATATTTTAATTATTTGCCAACATTGAAGCAACATAGTCACACATTCAAGTGACTACCTCTAATGCCTGCAGAGATATACCCCTGATGGCCTAAGAGAGACAGATGGTTCTTAGTAATAGGGTCCCATACGCACCCTTTGTACATGGATCCCTAAAAGCCCTACCTATGAAAACATTTGTTTCTGGTATAGATTTGAATATGATTTTTATTTCAATACAATATTGTGCATAGTTTGGGTGGTTAATGTTAATGAACTCCCTTGTCCGCATTCGAACTCTATGGATGGTCCATTATGCGTGAGAGTAAACTAGCTAGATAGTTAGCCAGCCTAACTCCGTCCAGAAGCACAGAAGTTTCCTGGGGGTCTTCGCAGGCTTCGCGGAGTGACCTCGGGTTGTTGAGGATTTGTTCACGTTGAGCTGCTACTCCCACGCATTCCAGGACTACGTTACTAGTTTGGGTGGTTGGGTGGTATTGTGGTTTTTCTAAGTGATCCTATTTTATTTCACGCCAGTTATTCAACCGGGCTTTGATCTTGGTAAATTTATATTTCAGTCTTGGGTTGTATTGCTTGTAGTAACATAGACTTAGAAACAGGTACACAAGATTAACATAATTCTCTACTCAGTATCTGGTATGGTAAATAATTTGCACACTGAACTATTCTCAGTTATTACTTATCATTCAAGATTATATGTAAACAGGAAAAGTTTACCGGTTTATTTGTACCTAGTTACATTGTAAATTTTCATACCAAGTTAAATAACATATAAGTATGCTATTTTGTTAGATACAGAAAAATAAATTGTATTGTGAACTAATAGTATTTATAAATACCTCAATGATGTTGAAGCCATTGTTAGTTTTAGAAATATAATAGGATAAGAGAATGGTAGACAGTGTACCATTCCATTATGGTCAATTATGCAGTATAATGCCAATAGGTATATTTGAACTTATTCATTTTAGTTCATTTACACATTGAAACACCAAGGATGGAAGTAAATAGGTACCTACATCTAGTTTATAAGATATGATTCTGGCGTTGGGGACATCACTGCTTTGTGTCAGCTGAAATCAGCGTTGAGTAGGTAGAATATTATGCCAAGATGAATGCCATTTTGGCGCAATTTTTTGGACGTTTGGAGTGGGACAGAGTGAGTGCGTGGGACATTTCACTTTTCCTTTAGTTAATCAATACTTAATGTCCTACCTACTTTACTTCTTATTGTTTTGTGTCAAATAAATTTATTTCCTTGTGATTTCATTGAATGAAATAATTTATGAATTGGGTCAAGTTAGACTCTTAACAGTTAAAAGGCCAAAAATGTTAGAACAACAGTTTCATGAATCCAAATAATTGTAATAGATCAATACTATTTACTTAGAAGTGAGAAGTGTTTGAATAATTGGGATGTAGACAGGAATATTGTTGTATAGCAATCAGCTGCTGATAAACAAAATGTAACCTCAAAAACAGGTTTACTCCATATTATAACCTAACTGTACATTACAGTTATGTACAATTTGTGGATCTTTTATCATACATGGCATGATACAAAGACATTTTTATATGACCAACAAAGCAAACTTATAATTTTGATTAAACAGTAAAGTTTGGTGAATAATGTAGGATTTATGTTATTTTAAGGCAAGGAAACCAAAAATATAGTAAGTAGTAGGTAGTATGTTCTACATAGCCACCGAGTACCGCAGAGAAAACTCGACGGAAGTAGTCACCATGGACATTCATGGCCAAGGTGACCACGAATTAGCATCTTGTTTATTAAAAACACAATCTCTTACCTCTTTTTCTGGTCTTGATCCGTTGACCCGATAATACTGGTTTTTCTACCTTCTGACTCATACAATATATTGCTGAAACAAAAAACACGTGGCAATTAATAAAGAAAGGTGCCCGTTATTAAGGTCATCGGCCGCACTCCGCCACGCAGCCCGACGGGAAACGGGGTCCTTCCCGCGGTCATGGCATGGCGTCTGCACGCGCTCCACTCACTCGAAAGTGACGAAACCTCAGAAACCGGGGATCCGCACGTACTTATTATCCCAAAGCCCGGTAGATATCACCTGTATGACTCAGCAAGGATTCTCAAGGAGAGATTCTTCACGATCACAAAATACCAACGCGAGTATAACCGAAACTATAGATGCACTGCGATACTTACTTTATGACAGGTTATGTAGGAGCCTTTTACTCCTTTTGCGAGTTCTCTAGGACTGCGCCTGTTCAGAAAAGAAAGAAACGATGCGGCGGTCTCTATTCCCCTGTGCTGTGCTAGAGACAACGTGAATGCGGAGTCGCCGGATATCCGGTTCGGCTGGTGACGATGGATTCAAATATTTTGAGCAAATTTTTCTAGCAATATATTTTTAGGTTTTACGCTGCACTGAGCGATAATTTTTTATTTTTTTACAAAATAAATACTGTCAAAACCCTTATTATGAAGTAATGAATACGCAAAGGAGACAATTCAGACTTTAGAAAACATGAGTAAAAAAACTGCGCGTTATTTTATTTGAATCGTTACAGTATGAATAAACATATAATTAATTTATAAAACGATACAATAAATTTACAAAATTTTACGTACTTCGATAAAAAACACAATTTGAATGGAAAATATTTGACTAAAAATGGCTGAAAACAAAACACCATAGACATTTGGTCCTTTCTCCTTTGCCATTATGGAAAAATCATGGTGCATTACACTTTTGTTCCATGAAAAAATGTTTTAGTTTCAAATTCAAGTTTAGCTTGAAAATTATTTGTTTCGTACTGTTCTTTTTTAGATAAAAATGAAATAATAATTTAAAATCAATCTCAATATCTTGGAGGAATATAGACATAGACAACTTCACAGTGACGGCAAGCAAACATGACACTCATAGTCATGATGACTGACCAGACAGTGACATTCTCAACCAAATTTTAACAGATGTTAGTTTCATAGTTTGTTGGTTTTTAGGGTTTTTTTTAGGTTAGATAATAATAGGCCGAAATATTATTGATATTTTGTGCAAATAAATTACTGAAATAAACCCGAACTATCGCTGTTACTTGACTGTGAATTAAGATTGCTTACAGCATGGCAAACTCAATCCTAACGAAGGTACGTATCAAGTGAAAATTTACAAGTCAGGGTTTTCTCTACCGCTCTCTTATAAAATGTTCTGATTTTCAGTTCGGGGCCTTGCGGCTCATCCCTACGCAAGTCTACAGTCAGCCCTCACGCACGACCACATCCAAGCACTACAACCCCAAGTTCAAGAGGCTCCGAGCACAAAAATACCTGAAGGTGGAACTTCCGAACATGAACGAAGACTTTGAGGCGATGACCCCGGAGAAGATTCGGCAGAAGATGAAGGAGCGGGGGCTGATGCCCGCCCGCCCGTGGATGGAGCGCCAGTATTACATCTCTGCTACTGGTAAAACATTATTGATAATTTACTAACAGTTTTCAAATTACTGGTACGTAGATAGATAGATAGAAAACACTTCAATGCACACCATATTCAAAATTAAAACATTAAAAAAAAAAAAATTATATATATGGAAGTACAATGGGCGGTCTTATCGCTGAGAGCGATCTCTTCCAGCCAACCTTGGGATGGACTGGAATTGACGAGAACGATAACGGATGGTGATGTATAAAAAATAAAAGTATAATATGCATACATACATGCATTATTATTATTATTACTTATTATTATGATGTAATTAAAGATGTATAAATACAGATTAATTCAATAATATATAGATATAGATTTTCGTCTACCTGCACAAAAAAAAAACGTATGGAATGACTTACTAACTACTAAGCAAAAAGCAGTACCAAATAGTAATTAAGACTTGCCTGTGAGTACCTCTTTGTCAGATAGCTTCACGAATCTGAAGGAAATTGAGAAAATCCACCAGGGTAATTATATACAATATATTATAATGTGTATGTTTGTTCAAGAATATAAATAAAACTAGTAATCCGGCCCAAATGTAGACCTCGCGATGCAACAATAACCACCCCTATCTCAAAAAATCCTTTACCAATCAAGCTCATGCATCAAGCCAATTGTATTGGCACCACCACCCTAACAACCTAATTTCGTGGTGATTCAGCTTCACTTCAACAGTTGCCATCAACTCAAAAGTCCTGCTCCGTTATTGAAGGCTGGCTGGGGTAGAGTTAGCAGGGGGCAACTCAACACCCTACAGCGAGAAGGCAGTGCAGTGTGGCTACTCTTGACGCTATACTCTAATCCTAATTCAGAATTTAGTGTCATTTGTCATCAGAGAGTACTAGATTCCTTGGTCATTTGGTACTCTTGAATTCAATACTAGCGCACAATTTAGAATGGAAACTGGTGGAATTTTATGGAACTAAGTGAAATCGACTTTCTGTCTGTCAGGTTCAAGAGTGCCAAACAAGCGTTATTAGGATTGAAACTGGATTGCGATTAGAACTGTTTTCAAGAGTAGCCCTGCAGGATTTAACCCGTAGAGCAACGGAAAATGCGAATTTTTTTCAAAATTATTCTTTATTGCGCAATTTACTAGCGCAAAGGCCAAGAGAATTCTATTTTCTATTATAGCAACACCCTCACTTAGAACTAGATTTTGAGACAGATTAGTAGTGCAGGGGCACTAATAGAATTATTATTTCAGGTGGAGTCTTCGAGCCCTATGTCCCACCAGAAGGTGACGGCAAAGCCTCACTAGTATCCACAACACGTGCCAAACAGGCTGTCCAACTGCTTGAAAAGAAGTCCAAATCTATGATGGCGATCCGCAAAGTCAAGTCTTTTGATGAGGAGTTCAGCTCTAAAGAGTTCTGTCACCAGGCGCAAGATATTTATATTAAAGCCCATGAGAGCCTTGTTAATCAGGATAAAAAAACACTCAGGTGAGTGTTTCTGTTAGTAGTAGAACTTCTTGTAAAAAAGTTTGTCCAGAGAAGTACTACCACCATACCTATTTCTGCCGCCAAGCAGTAGTGCTTGCATTGCTGTGTTTCAAAGCAAAAGTCAAAGAAATTACAGGCACATGAGACTTTCATCTTTATGTCTCAGAGTAGGCATCGCGCGTGTACCACCATCTATGTCAAAAAAAATAGCACTTAGTACTTACCACTAACTTACTTACTGTACTATACTTAGTTATACTATTATTCATAATAATTTTTTTAAATTTTGATGCTAATATAGCATTTGTCTTTTTTTGGCATATGTAATTTTACAGCAGAGAGAACAAAACAAAAGCTATTTTAACTAAAATAGGTTTAAAAACTGATTATGAATTAGTATTTTAGCACTTTCTATAGATATTTTAGCACTTAATATATTATTATACTCTACAATAATATGACCCGCCCCTCTCTGGTATTTTGCTCCAGTGTCAGTTTAAAGTTGACTTTAAAATTGTCATCACTATCCCTACTAATATATATCATCATTATCATCAGCCTATAGAAATCCACTCTAATACTAATTCTTAGAAGACCCAGACTAAAATCCTGCTGTGGGGTGTATTGTGCATTGTCCCGCTGTGCTAACCCTATCCCAGCCAGCCCACCCTTAAAGTTACCCTTAAAGTAACGAAACAGGACTTTGTTTGATGGCAACACCGTTGGCGATGGTGACGATCTCTGTGGCGCGGCGAGTAGCCGGCTGAGATGCGAGAAGTTGCGGGTTCATTTGTTGCATAAAAATTTTTTTTAAGCAATACTACTAATTTTTATGGAGAACTCACGCTTGACCAAAAAAATAACTATGCCAAAATCATTTTCATACAAAATGAGCAAATGGTTCCAAAGACAGTTTTCCCGTATCTCTTATGGATTCGGATATCCCCATACTGTCCCATTTAAAAAAAACAGCCCTGTATATTGTCTCTTAGTTTTGGTAAATTTTTTTGAGCACTGTTTTATTTGTGATGTCGAGTTTGTTTTTGAATGCATTGACAGAAGTAGCAGTAACGACGTCTTCTAATAGCGCGTTCCAATTGTAAACCACTCTATTGCTGAAGAAGTGATGAGCAACAAGTGAGACGGCGGGGTCACGATTTAACTATTATTAGATAAGATAAGAGAATTATTAAGTTACATTATATTATCAGCTACACCATTAACTATTTCAGGCTATACGTAACAGAGAAAGCCTACCCGGAATTCAAACACAATGCACACCAGAAGACCATCAGATGGAAGTTCTTGGAGTCACTGGAACCGCCCCGGGTGGTACACGCCAGGTGTACTGATGTCATCAGCAAAGAAAACATCTACGGACAGGTATGATACCACTATGACGACCTCTGTGGCGTGGCGGGCGAAGGTTCGCCTGCGACGCAGGAGGTTGCGGATTCGATTCCCGCCTCGGAACAAATATTTGTACGATCTGCATATAATTGTTCCAGGAATTTTCTATCTATAATAAACAATATGTATCTATGTAATGTATTGTATTAAGTATATCAGTTATCTAGTACCCATAACTAATGATAGATAATGTTGTGTGTAATGTCCAGCATTTATTTATTTATTATTATGGCATTTATTTATTTAAAATCTCGTTACAAAAATATATTTTTCACTATAAAGAAATACCTACTATCTACAAAAACATAATAAGTATAAAAAACATTATAGTCAAAAATATATATCTAAACGGGAAACCTCCGGCCGCGGAGCAAGGCCCAAGCGGTCGGAGGCTAGGGCTGCAGAGAGAGGCACCTCCTGACTATGCGTGCCGACTCAAGGAGTACAGCCTTCTGAATCTGACCCTTGATCCAACCATTTAGCGAGAGCCTTTTAAGGTGTTGGTCAAGGCTCTTCGCTATCAGTCCATTCACTGAAACAACTATCGGGACGATAATCGTTGAATCCACATCCCACATGGCGGTAATCTCGTGGGCCAAGTCAAGGTACTTGCTTAACTTGTCCTTCTCAGCCTTCACAAGATTAGCATCATGTGGGATAGTGACATCAACGAGTATCGCCCGACGTTCCGACCGGTCTACCAGCACGATATCAGGCTTATTGGCGACAATAGTCCTGTCCGTGATGATAGATCGGTCCCAGTAGAGCGTGGCACGGCCATTCTCAAGAACTGGCTGCGGCACGTACTTATAGTACAGACCCTCAGGTCCGACAAGGTCGTATCGAAGAGCAAGTTGCTGGTGAATGATCCTGGCTACTTGATTGTATCTGTGCAAATACTCTGAGTTAGCAAGATGCGAACAACCCGAAAGTACATGCCTGAGGGACTCTCCGGGACGGTGACATGCACTACAGATATCAACCGTCCCGTCCTTCATGATGTACTTCCGGTAGTTATTCGTCTTGATAACTTCATCCGTAATTGCACAGACAAAACCCTCGGTTTCCCCAAAGAGGTCACCGAAACGTAGCCAGTTCACCGAAGCTAGCAGATCCACATCGGTCCCCATGAGGGCCTTGTAGAACCGCCCATGTAGTTCCTTGCTCTCCCATACAGTTTTGCGGTCCTGAGTGCTCAGCACGGATGGTTTGCGCCAGTTCTTGTTTGCTAAGGAAAACGGGGTAAAGTTCTTGTCAACTGCAACGACATCGTGGTGCATCCCACACTCGACGTGGAGGAAGTACTCCCTGAGATTGTACACCTCGCGGTTGTGGAGGGTCTTGGCATTTAAAAAACCCCGACCTACACACTTCCGCGGGATGTACATTCTCATGACATTATTATTATTATTATTATTATTGATTATTATACTATACATACAAAGATGGATACACAGGATATAAGGGGACGCGATGGATCGTTGACATCAAATAAATAAAAGCCAGCTGTCACTGAGAGTACCATGGTACCACAATACACAGACCTAAACCAACTATTTGCATCAGAATATGCAGGTATTCATTCCGCAATGGGAATCGAACCCGCATCTATCAGCAGGGCGATTCTAAAACGTCGGAAACGTTTCCTATAACGAATCCGTCGTTAGTTTTTAATTTCGATGTGGTAAGTAAACTAAAACAATTTTCTCTAATAAAACACAGTAATATACAATATTTATTGTTTTTTACTGTGTTTTACTAGAGAAAATTGTTTTAGTTACTTACCACATCGAAATGAGAAACTAACGAATCCGATCGGAAACGTTTCCGACGTTTTAGAATCGCCCTGCTGGTCTATTTATGTGACTGTTGGGTGTTATGTTATGTTTTATGTTGTGGTCAAACCCATTTGTCATTTAAGGCACATAACAACTGATTTGGAAAATTGATGACGCCATCGTTTTATGTCCAATTATGTTCCCATTTCATGAGTAGGTATGATTAGTAAGGATAATTCAATAATTTATTATGAACTTACTTGAATAACACTTTTATCAAATGCAAGTGTTTTATAACATAATTGAAATAACTAGTTTGTGAGGATAAATTTATTGATTCATGATTTAGTCGGTATATTTGTATATATTTGTATCTTCGCATCATATTTTACAATAGGTTTCAAAACATCTAATAACATGGTGATGTTTGGTGACCTTTAAGGCCACAGCACACCGGCTGCGTAAACGTAGACGTACCATTACGTAGTAATGTATGGAACTCATACTCATACTCATATTCATTTATTTACCGTAGGAGCTTTACAGCACACTTGGTTATGTCAAATTTACACAGTAGGAACAATAAATAATAAACGAAACAAATACAGAAATATAACCTACTCAGAGCCATCCAAAAACAGACAAGCATTGGGATACACAAGAGAACATAATAACACAAACACAAAAAACTAAAAATACAAGTTATTATTTAAAGCTGCTGTAAAGGGGCATTGTCAATTACATACTAAAAAACAAACAAAGATTGACATGTCATTGATAGCTGATGTATAGGCATAGTCAGATTTTCATTAGAAAACTTGGTACCTACTAGTCTCTAGTCATTATTCTAAGGTACTAGTACTACCTAGTATAACTGTATGAGACATGGCATACCGCTTGCGTGACGTGCACGCGCGTCTCTACGGCGGGAGTAGAGATACGCGTGACGTTACACTAATTCCTTTCACCACACTGGTTCTCCATACCAACGCTCACTTTCAAATAATTTCACCATACCTAATTGTGACCAAGCAATAACTAGCACACGAGTGAGAGAATCATGACAACAAAAACATTACTTGTCCACAGATCACGGTCCGCTTCCACTCGCGCCAGCAGCTAGCGGTCTACGATCGCTTCGGTAGACTATTGCACGGCAGCGAAATCCTCGCAAAAGACGTGCTAGAGTACATAGTGTTTGAGAAACACCTCTCCAACCTGTACGGAACCTGGCGGGTGCACGCCAAGATCATCCCGGACTGGGCCCCCGCCAAGGATCCCTCCAAACTGACCAGGATCTTCGATCCAGAGCCTCCAGCCGAAACACCAGAACTAATGGAAAAGGAAGACACTCCAGCAATTGCTGCTAACTAATTTGTTAATAAATGTTCGTAGTTTACATATTTTTTTTATTCAATGCATATTTTGCCATGGTACTCGTAGTTCCTGATATCTACGACACAGGGAATCTTTCTTAGTGTGGGATCAGAGGACTTATTACGAGTTTTGCATTGCAACAATATCTTTGCGAGTCGTGAGTATTCAACGTGACTTACGTAGTAACTATTTATGAATCTGTTCTGTTTCTATCGGCACAGAATGATGAATAGTTACTATGTAAGTCACGTTAAATACTCACGACTCGCAAGGCTTTTGTTGCAATGCAAAACTCGTAATTTTCTAAGATTGGCGCGCTTGGAAGCGTGATACCTACACTATCCATTTTATTTATAACAGACAGGCAGGATAGCGTTATCAGTAGCTTCCTTGCTCCTTTACCAGGATCCTTACTGCTAAGGGCAGTGTAAATTAGCAAATCAAATCAAAATAATTTTTATTCATTGAAATCACATGGATCATTTTGAATCGTCTTATTTTACTTAAATAACTCCTGTTCCAACGCGACCAAGCCTAGAAGAATCAGGCAACAAACACGGTTTGGCTTACATAAATGGTCCGTCTTACCACTAGGTAAGAAGCGCCTGTGTGGTGCCTCGGAGCAAGCAGTTGCTGATACATAGTAAATGAAAACTTGAAAACCTTAGGAAGGTAGTCAAAAGTAAATAAACATCAGCAAAAGTATAGTACAGTCAAATTAGGTGATATTTTGCAAAAGAGTGGAACTAATTAGATGTAGTCATGAAAACTTTTCTAATTGTTTTGTATGGCTTAAAAATCACCTCTAATAATAAGCATCAGTAATTTCACCCTCCGGAACAGGGTGAAATAGGGTGAAAACCTTATAATATCCGTAACTTTATGGGGGAAATAGAAGTAGTCGGTGCAATTTGGCATAGACTTTGAACCGTTATGATCTACATTTGCACCAAGTATTTTTTAAACCCGACATACGGAACATACAAAAAAAAAACATTTACAAAAAATACTTTTTGTGGGTATTGCGGCTCCGGGAAAATTAATTTAGTCTGTGCAAATTGATAGACTTATCAGAAAAATTATCGAAATACATTACCAGGTTTGCACCTTGGTGCGTCTCACGGAAGGCACTTTTCCATATTTTATTGTCGCTCTACTTCGGGGAAAATTAATGTAGTTCTGAAAATTATCTTAAACGTATTCATTTAATTAGTACTACATCCGCCGGAAGTTTTATACTGGTAATAATTTACGGAAGATGCATTTGTTCAACACTGTGTTCCCTGCATGCACGTGGTTTTTATTAAAATCATAATGCACTAAGACAGTCTCTCTATACGTAATTTAACTTGCAACAAGTAATTTCTTTCTATTTTAAAATTTACGGCCTTTTTAAGTTTGTACCTAATATTTAAAAGGGTTCCGTATGCGCCAGAAACGGTGCAAACTTAGGATAAGCTTCTTTTCGTGTCATCTAACGTTTCCATAAGAATCCACGACTACACGACTTGGTCCACACTTTTTGCTAATTTGCCTGTACTTATGCAAGACAGCACACGCTACGCTTGTTATGCTTATAAATAACAATCTAATAGAAACAGGTCAAAATTCAAAATTCAAATATTATTTAGTCAATGGGATTTTTTTTAGATCTCTTTGATACGTAATTTTTTAGCCCCCTTAAAACAGGTTAAGTACCTACATAGTCATAGTCACTTATTGACAACGAAAACGGTTACAGGTTAAACATATTCATAAGTAGGTATACCAAAAAATAATAATCAAGTGTTTAAACTGATAATAATGTCAAATAATTAATTCATATTAATTTTAAATAAATTCTGAAATTGATAAATTGTCTGATCCACAAGGCATGTTTTTAAATTGTTTTTGAAAGATAGCGTCGAACTTAAGCTTCTAACACTTACACCTACACAAGGTAATGTCTGTGTACCTAATTATTTTGTAGTAATAAACCCTGTACGGATTATGTAAGGTAAACCCACAGTAAATGGCTAGTGGGACCTTTGTGTGTCACCCTAAGGATAACCAGCCCCCCTATTACACTATCGAATGGGAATGGATATTGTTCTGAAATTATAGACGCTCTGAATTAGGTAGACGTTTTATTTTGCGGATGCATTTGAACGAAATTTTTTTTACAATACCATTCATATGACAAAATCATAAAATGGATGATGAATGATATGGGATCTTTTTGGTTAAAACGAGGACTAATCACAAAAGTATTTTGAATGCCCAGTGCGTGACGAGATCAAATAATGAGGTGCAAAAAATGGTGTAGGTAGAACAATATACTAAATAATAGTTGCAAAAGAAAATAATTTTGAAAAAATGCCGGATTTAAAAAAAATAATCGCTCAGAAATATTTGCCATGAATATTATCTATTGCTGTACCTTCCTGTAAAGTTAAGTAAGCATATCTATTCCCATTTGATGTCGCAAATGCGGGGCATGTTTTCTGAATTATCACTAAGCCTCTAGTGGGTTTTTTTTGTGTCTAATACTGTTAACTAATTTGTGGATAATGCAGTGGGCTGCACTATTGTTTAACTTAACTTTATAATCCTTTTATAACCTAAGATTTTATATTGTAGCTGTTTATTGTCCCTGAATAAATTAATAAATAAATCTGTCTGAGAGCTGATTCTAACTATTTTGCACACAATTGACACGGACGTCTCGTGTAGTGTAGTGTGAATTTTTGTATGGAGACACTGATGAGCGCCCCTAGCGTACACTCTGTGAACCTCATTTTCCATGCAAAAATCCGTGTTACACTACACCAGACATCCGTGCCAATTTTTTGCTTGTCAAAACGTAGAATCAGCTCTCTGAGTCATGCTCGATGTCCATTCCCATTAGTTTAGCGAATGGAAAAGGATGCGGATAATGTAAATTATGACTCGTTGACTAACTTATTCCTCATTTGAACATAACAGTATAAGCTGTAGCTCTACTTAAAAGTGTAATTTTGCCCACTGTGTTAAAATGAATTTGATAATTACAAGTCTAATTTTACTACTAGCTGAATGTGTAAGATCGGAAACCTGTGACGCTGATGTCACAGATTTGAAAAATAACAAGATCGTAGATTTCGAAAAAGAATGTGGGTCCAGAATTAAACCTTGTTTAATAAAGTGCTGTGCTGAGAATGAAGTGATTCATAAATACAAAAAGGTTTTCACTTGCAAAAGTAAAGATCAACTGGGCAAGTTGTCGAATTACGCAGACCTACATATTAGGACAAATGGAAGTATCTCGACAAAACGATTCTCGGATTTTCATTTACTGCATAGAAAAAAGTTCTTGTTGAAACAGTGTGCGTTTGATTTACCTTCTAAAGTCGTGAATTTGACAGAGGTAAATAGGTACCTACATACACGCTTTTTTTTTGACGACATTGCTGTTATTATTTTTGCACCCCTAAGCTATGCAGTACCGTTTGGCCATAGCACAGAATAAATAATAGTACAAAATAGGTACTCGAACCTATGAAAAACCTATAAGAATGTCTTTTTTGTTAGCGTAAGGCGCGTCACACCTTACTGAATAAACCCGGCTTGCCGGGCGGCCCGGGTACTTGTAGCTTCATACATAAAGCGCGGAGTGCGCGACGGCTGCCGGCGACCTCTTAACATCTTCGATTAGTTACCTACTACTAACTTATTTGAAATAATTTCTACTTTAGCGCGGCGTAGTGCAGTTTGCGATACCGGATGGCACAAGTTACTCCAGTGTAACTGTGAAACCACCGGGCTTCTGCGTTGATATGGTCTTCAGAGGCAATAAAACAACTGGTGTATATAACTATTTTATAAAAACCGACGATGATAGTGAAGATAGAGCCCAAAGCATGTACATTGCATACGGTGAGTGGAGATACCCGACAGCTACTATAAAATACTGTGATACAAAATTACCTATACCCTGATTTTTTATTTCAGACAATTTTTGTAAACAAACAAAATTGTCAAGATATGCCACTGTGTGTATAAGTGTCATGTATGTGTGTCATATATGAATTTCGCGTATGCTACACTTAGAATAAGGGCGTCCTTATTCTAAGATGCTACACAATCATGACACTTATACTCATAGTGGCATATCTTGACATTTGTTTGTTTACAAAAATTGACTGAAATAAAAAATCAGGGTAAGTATACCGGGCGTCCCACGGCTATGCCACATGGAGGGAAAGTACCTTGAATATTGTAGATGGAACATTTTACTGAAAGAAGACATTATTTGAATTTAAAAAACAAGTTAAACTGCATTCATAGATTTTTAAATCATTACATGGTTGAACCGGGAATCGAACCCGTTACACGAGAAAAATAATCACCCTGTAGCTTTATCATACCGATCGAAAGGCTTCATCATAAGGATTATTTTTTGCTAAATAGCATAGTGTCAGAAATAAAAGGAAGACCAAGAATTTTAAATTTGATGTGAAATTGTGTTCAGAAAAATGAAAAGCCACTCAGACATCCACTCGGACATACAACTGACATTATCATGAGTACTTATTACTAATAAATGTACCTACTTGAAAAGTACCTACGCATCATTTCATCCCTGGATCTGGACAAATAAGATGGCCGCCGAGATCCCCAGATCTAACCCCGTTAGATTTTTTTATGGGGTTATGTAAAAAATTTAGTTTACTAGAACCAGTATGAAAGTGTCCACGAGCTACAAGCAGAAGTTAGACGTATTATTCTAAATATCCACCACAACAGGATAATCGACAGGGAGCGAAATAATCAAAAGGGTGCGACTTTGTATTCAACAGGAAGGGACTCATTTTGAGCATTTGATAAATTGATTAATTTTGTATTAAAAATGTTAAAATTCTTGGTCTTCCTTTTATTTCTGACACTATGTTATTTAGCAAAAAATAATCCTTATGATGAAGCCTTTCGATCGGTATGATAAAGCTACAGGTGATTATTTTTCTCGTGTAACGGGTTCGATTCCCGGTTCAACCATGTAATTATTTAAATATCTATGAATGCAGTTTAACTTGTTTTTAAAATTCAAATAATGTCTTCTTTCAGTAAAATGTTCCATCTACAATATTCAAGGTACTTTCCCTCCATGTGGCATAGCCGTGGTAGGTACGCCCTGTATATAAAACGAATAGGATTTATTTACTGATTGGAACATCCCCAATTAGAGTAGCAATTGGCAATGGAGAGGGCAACGATGGGGATCATTTTGACGACCTCTGTGGCGTGGCGGGCGAAGGTTCGCCTGCGACGCAGGAGGTTGCGGGTTCGATTCCCGTCTCGGAACAAATATTTGTACGATCTGCAGATATTTGTTCAGGGTGTTCTGGGTATTTTCTATGTATAATAAAAATATCTATCTATGTAATGTATTGTATGAAGTATATCAGTTATTATACCCATAACACAAGCTCTGCTTTAGCTTGGGGCTAGATAATTGTGTGTGAAATGTCCAGCATTTATTTATTTATTTAGCTATAGGATTTACTAACTTATTGGACTATCCTTGATTACAGTAGGTAGCAATTGGCAATGGAGAAGGCAACGATGGGCACCATTTTGGCAGCTAGGCTATCAAAATCTTTTGAAACTTGAATAGGGGAATCTTCTTAGGTTAGGATTCTTATTATTGTATTGTGTGCTTAGATTTAGATTATTGTATGCCTATTTATTGCAACCCGGTGGTTATTGATGTTCGTGGCTTCACCTAGGCTCTGTCTGAAAACCAGCGCTGCGCCGACCTGGGAACGGCACTCCTTTTCCAGGTCAGGTGCAGCTTATGCTGAGACAGGGACCTATTTCACCTCATACAACACATTAGTCTATATACTTATATCTTCATGTTTATTTTTAATGTAATTTTTTTTTCTGCTTGTTTTTTCTTTTTGTGTAATCTTGTGTTGTGTTTTCTATGTGTGAAATAAATAAATTTTCTTTCTTTTTCTTCTTGACATATTTCTACTTTCAAGTTTCAAAAGATTTGGACAGCGCTAAGGCTGCCAAAATTAACTCCATTGTTGCGTTCCCCATTGCCGTTTGCTACTATAATAGGGAGACGGCTTTCATTCAGGTTTTGGTTTCCTATGTTGTGGTGTATCTGGCCTAAGAATAGGCCTCTCTTGTCTCTAAAGTAAGTCAAAATTATTTTATTCTATGAAATAACAAGGACCATTTTAAGCGTCCTACAAACTGAAATTACTTCTGTTCCAAGTCCAACACGACCAAGCCTTAAGAGTGCGCTCCGAAAATATAATATGTATATACATACATATTTTTTTCACCAGAGGTGCTCAAACTTAGACATTAAAAACAGACATTTGCTATTCTGGTTTTTTAAAACCTTTTGTAAAAAAAACAGCAATAGCTGGTTGCACGTATATTGGGTAGCACGTTGGCAAAGCCCAACATTCAGGAACATTTCACAGAAAAAAAAGTTTAATAATTCCGCAATGTGGATGTAGTGCCCAATAATGTGCGTATAGGCAGCAAATTTTTAAAGTGTCTTATTTCCAGGACTAAATAGTTTTTTTTTTCTGATCGGTATTTCCCCCCTCTTTATGCACTTGCCGGATTATCCATTAAATATGGGACACCCTGTATATGCGTTTTTAAACGCAAATACTAACGGAATAAGATTGAATATCGCACGACCGTATCTTACACAGAAGTAAAGTCTCAAATTTCATTTTATTTATTATGAGAATACTTATTAATTAGTCTAGGTAAATTTTGGTTTGGTCACGGATAATTAACTATATTTTCCTTCGGTGAGTATTTATATTGTATATGTGACTGAAGATGTTTCCAAGAAATTTCAAAAAATCTAATTTAAAGGCATAACTTTTAAAAAAAAAAAAATATCGAGTAAATGTCTGCCAATTGTGTTTCTCGCTTGGTCACGGATAGAAAAAAGTTTGAAAAATCACGAATTTCAGTTATTATATTGATGTGATATCTGGTTTACTCACAATAACTAGGCAAATCAGCATTATCACTCACCTACACACACATCTACATACACAAACACCTACACCCACCCATTCACACGTACACACCCCTCACACACACCCCCCCACACACACTCACACACTCACACCTAACAAGTTTTTTTATCAATTGTTAATATATATTAATAACAAACTTTAATATCTAAAATATCTATGATAGGTTGTATTGTAGGTAACTGTTACAAGGAGGAACACTGGCTTCTAAAATACAAGTTTTTCTTAGTTTAGAAGCCAAGGGGTCCATATAGATTTTTATGTGCTGTACAATCTCTTTATTTGTTTACTGTTAATTTGTATCAACCTTAGATTTTTTTTATTTTGTACTTATGTGTACTTTGTTATTTTTTTTTTTTTTTTTATCGATAATACCTAAACATTTTATTATTTATTTATTTATTATATTTTCGTAGCGCACCGGGCAACAAACACGGCCTAGCTTGATTTGATAATCCTTCTTAAAAAAGAGCACTTAAAAACCGGTGGTCGAATATGTAAAGGGAATCAACAAATGTTCATAAGGCAGCACTCGCTAAGCTTTTTATACTCCTTTTGTGGATATCGTAAAAGAAGCTAAGCTAGGGATAGAATAGCCGAGAATAGGTATACCTATGCCTGAACCTACTTTAGGTAAGTACCTAGTAGCTAAAGTACTTAGGTTCATAGATACCTATTGAGAAAACGTGAACACGATGGAACATCAGCTCGGATGTTCGCAGTATCCCTATCATAAGTATATTACACCAGGGGATGGGCAGCAGCATCCACCTGAGTACTCGACACCTATACTGCGATATCAATTTGCATTGTATAGAGGCCTATTGTCCATCAGTAGACGTCTAAAGGCTACTCAATGATAAAAATAAATAATAATAATAAATGCTGGACATTTAACACAACATTATCTAGCCTCAAACTAAGCAGAGCTTGTGTTATGGGTACTAGATAACTGATATACTTACTACAATACATTACATAGATAGATATTTTTATTATACATAGAAAATACCCAGAACACCCTGAACAAATATCTGCAGATAGTACAAATATTTGTTCTGAGGCGGGAATCGAAGCTGCAACCTTCTGCGTCGCAGGCGAACCTTCGCCCGCCGCGCCACGAGAGGTCGTCATGATGTCGGAATAATGATGATGATGATGAATCTCCTTTGAAATGAGGCACCACATAGGCGCTTCTCACCTAGTGGTAAGACGGACCATTTATGTAAGCCAAGCTGTGTTTGTTGCCTGATTCTTCTAGGCTTGGTCGCGTTGGAAAAGGAGTACTTAATTTTAGTTTATTATGCCGGCGCCACACATTGGCTTATGACTTGGATCCAAGCTTGGTTACGAATAGAATAGTCAATAATTGTAACCAAGGTTGCGGCCTCACATTGGCTCAATATCATTTGGCAAACACAATAGCCATGCAGACCCAAGTTGTCCGCCCGCCTACACCCTTCACTCCCTTCGCCTTTGAACGTGTACAAAAAACCGACACATAGCGGGTTGACATTGGCTATTGGATGCAATGTTCCGTTTATGTCCAATAACTGTCCAAGATCGCTCTACACATTGGTGTATTGGATCCAAGAGTATAACTTGGAGCCAATATATCCAATGTGTGGTGCCTGCATAAGACGATTCAAAATGATCCTTGTGATTTCAATGAATAAAGTTCTTTTTGACTTTGACTTTGGTTTCAGGGTATTTGGTATCCTCAGTCTTTATCTGTTTGGTGCTGGTGATTTACGGAATGCTGAAGGAACTTCACGGCAATCTTCAGGGCATGCTGCTAATGGCATTCATAGCCTCGCTGATGCTGTATACTGTGATACAGGGCTGGAGGCTTATCTACCAATACGGACTGAAAGATGCCGGGATGGATTTCGATAATCTAGAATTCTGCAAGTGGTTAAGTGAGTATGTACCTACCTACGAGTAGAATATAATATTATAGAAAATACTTAATAGGCATGATGAATGATTTTGAAAAACTGTCCTATGCTATTCTAAAGTATTCCATAAAATATATTATTTCAGCAGGAAAAAAAAGATTTATAAAAAAAATTTGTATTTTTATGTTTAAATTCGTTACAAGCCGATCGCCGGTGTCATGGCGTCTGCTTGTGACGTCACGGGTATTTAAAAAGACCTTAATAGATAATAAAAAAGCCTTAACGTGGTACTGTATTAAAAGAACAATGGGCAGTATTATCGCTCAGACGCGACTTTCTTCCAGACAACCCTTGGATGGAGAGAGATCTGTATGATTAGAAGAATGGCCGGTAGGGCTATTCTTCCTTTTCTCACGTCGTTTTTCTCATACAAAAATACCGTTTGACAGAAATGATTGCACAATTTACGCCTTTTGCAAACCTGTCGCGAGATAGAGAATACAAGGGCAGCGCGGGGTGTACCTAAAGAAGGTAGGCAACTGTTGACCAAGGCAAAAAAAAAGGCCGTAGGGATTTTGAGGTTACCCTAAGGCTTAATTCACAATGAGATGGCAGCGCAGCCAAAAACGCAGCATTTTAAACTTTATCTTCATTTCAAAATACATATAGAGCTTGTCCAGATGAGGTGATTTACGCGCGGCTGGTCAGCGAAGGGGCGCGCGAAGGCGCTGTCGATGTCGTGCGCGTCGTCGGCCACTTCTGGCTGCTACTATCTTGTTGGTAATTGAGCCTACAAAAAAAAAAAAAAACTTGTTTCAGGTCCAATAACATATTTCTTGCTCCTTTCCACCTTCACGTGGCTGAGTTCGATGTCTTTCAACATTTGGTGGACATTCAGGTACGCATCGAACTGTATTGCTCACTATACAGGGTGTAATAAGAAAGCTCATTGCCTCCCGAATGCTATAGGTAAATCTACCTATAATATATAAAAAAGCCACTGCATGAGAAATGATTCACGTAATTGAAATAAGAAAATTAATAAACTTTGCCGCTTTTCAAAGCCGAGCGGGCAATGAACTAGCGAACTGCTGAGTAGTTACTGATAGATCCTGTTGATCACCACGCTTCGTACATATAGTATTCTGGTTACTCCCTGTATATCTAAGTTAAGGGTCCCGTAAGCGTTAGGTTCCCCGTATATATTAGTTAGTAAAAACCAGCCAAGTTCGAGTCGGACTCGCGCGCGAAGGGTTCCGTACCATCCTACTAATATTATAAACGCGAAAGTTTGTGAGTATGGATGGATGTTTGTTACTCTTTCACGTAAAAACTACTGAATGGATTTGAGTGAAATTTGGAATGGAGATACTTTACGCCCTGGATTAACACATAGGCTACTTTTCATCATCATCATCATCATCATCATCATCATCATCAATTTTCATCATTATTCACGCGGGTGAAACCGCGGGGCGCAACTAGTTATCTATAAAAACGTCAAAAAATCATGTTTGTTGTATTAGAGCCTTAAATATTTATTTAATTCTGTTTTTAGTATGTGTTGTTATACCGGCAACAGAAATAAATCATTTGTGAAAATTTCAACTGTCTAACTATCACGGTTCATGAGGAGGACGGACGGACAGCGGAGCCTTAGTAATAGGGTCCATTTTACCCTTTGGGTACGGAATCCTAAAAAAGGGCATAGAAACGGAGATACTATACCCTGATTTTTTAATTCAGACAATTTTTGTAAACAAACAAATGTCAAGATATGCCACTGTGTTTATAAGTGTCATGTATGTGTGTCATATGTGAATTTACACGTATGCTACACAATCATGTCACTTATACTCACAGTGGCATATCTTGACATTTGTTTGTTTACAAAAATTGTCTGAAATTAAAAATCAGAGTACAAAGAAACAAAAAAATCAAATTAAATTAGTTTAAATATTAAATTTCTGCGCGTTGTCACGAGTGGGGGACGTTGGCATTTTTTTCTCCCAACGTCCCCCAGTGGGGCCAGACAGGTGGGGGACGCTGGGAACATTTCGTTTTCATTACAGAAGTATGAGAAAAGTCCATGGGCATCGTCAAGCAATCTACGTGAAGTTTCTCATATACTCGCTGTACGCTTGGGGAGTGCCAGCCGTCCTGACAGTCGTCGCCGTCATCATAGACTCTTCAGTTGTGCCAGACTCGGTGGTCAAACCAAGTTTCAGTACATGCCAAAGCGATACTAATAGTAAGTTATTTAAGAGCGCGCTCCGATAATATAATATGTATGAAGACGCAAACACTAACGGAATAAGATTGAATATCGCACGACCGTATTGCACAGAAGTAATGTATCAAATCTTATTTAATTTATTATGAGAATACTAATTAGTCTAGGTAAATATTGGTTTGGTCACCTATAATAAACTATATTTTCCTTCGGTGAGTATTTATTTTGGATATGTGAATGAAGTTGTTTTCTAGAAAATTCAAAAAATCTACTTTAAAGACATAACTTTAAAAAATTAAAGTATCGAGTAAATGTCTGCCAATTGTGTTTCTGGTTTGGTCATCGATTGAAAAAAGTTTGAAAAATCACGTATTTCAGTTATTATATTGATGTGATATCTGGTTTACTCACAATAACTAGGCAAATCAGTATCATATTTTCGGCATCCAATTGTCACATATTCCCACACTAGGATTCCCTGTATCGTAGTTATTAGGAACTACGAGTAAGCACCATGGTACCATAACACCAAGACCCGGAACAAATATTTGCAGATCATACAAACATTTGTCCCGCAGCGGGAATCGAACCTGCAACCTCTCGCATCTCAGTCAGCAACTCGCCCGCCGCGCCAAAGAGGTCGTCATACTTTCCTCAATGGTGGTTAGTAGCCCCTCGGCAGATAGATAGATAGAAAATTCTTTACTTATTAATATTAGAATACAAGTCGAGCTTTTAGGAAAATTCAGAAAAAAAATACCATTTCCCCCACCGCACAATCAGTGGCATAGCAATGGGGATTATGAGACTATCCTTTAATCATTCCCAAAAACAACATTCCCAAGCAGTGGGATTTTTTGGAATATAAAAAAAGATATAATAGATGGGTCACCTCTCGTGGATGGGTATTCTCCCGTGGATGGGTCACCTTTTCATTCCCTATACTATTTATTTTATACCTCTAAACAACAGAAGAAAATTATCTACTGTTAAAACATATTTCTGGCGTTGTTACGAGTGGGGGACGATGACACGTTTTCTCCCAACGTCCCCCAGCGGGGCCAGATAGGTGGGGGACGCTGGGAATATACGGTCCAATCGTACCGGGTTAGGGGTATTTTGTCATCGGGTAAATTACCTAAAGAGTCCGATCGAAACAATAGAAACGAATAAAATGAAAATCGGCCAAATGCGAGTCGGACTCGCGCACGAAGGGTTCCGTACCATTATCCTATAAAAACGGTAGAAAAATCATGTTTTTTTGTATGGGAGCCCCCTTAAATATTTATTTCATTCTGTTTTTTAGTATTTGTTGTTATAGCAGCAACAGAAATACATCATCTCTGAAAATTTCAACTGTCTAACTATCACGGTTCATGAGATACAGCCTGGTGACAGACGGACGGACGGACGGACAGCGGAGCCTTACTAATAGGGTCCGTTTTACCCTTTGGGTAACCCTAATAATCAACAAAGAGGCTCTTATTGTTTTTACTTACAGATCCATATCAAAGGCTTTACAAGTACTTACCCATGGCGATCTTGGTGTTTACCAACATCGTGTTCTTCACAATGACCATCTACAACATCTGGCTCGTGAGCTCCATGGCCGGCTTCAAAGCAGACAGCTCGAAAAACAAGAAAAATAAAAATCAGTAAGTGCACTTAGTGACTTACCTAGAGTCCGCATTAGTTAATCAACACCTAATTCTTAAGAAGCACATATTATTTAAAGGTTAGTACATTCTGTTGATTAGTTTATTCGTTTTTTTTAATGTTGTTATGTATTTTAGATTTATATTTTTTTTGTTAATTTGGGCTGTCATGAACATTATGTTCAAAAGCCGACAAATAAAATAATTAAAAACAAAACACCTTTGGTGTTATTATAAAAAATGCCCTTAGTCTGGGTTTAAACCAGGACTACCAGTCTAGGCTTAAATATCAACCTATGGTATATACGACTGTAATACAAAAGCAGATGGTTTGTTTTCCAGAAGCAACTTTCGAGCTAGATATGCCAAAAATGACATAAGCTTGGACTATCTCTGGTTTATCTAAAACCAAGCAGCCCCCTAGTTTAGCAATGGTCTATAAATTGACAGTTGATTGCTTGTTAGAGGTAAGAATTTGGACATCTCAATTGTGATGTGACACAATCCGTCAGTTTGATACTTTGGAAATTTGCGAAGTAGCGCGAGAATTGATTTCGGAAAACAAACCATCTGCTTTAGTATTTAAAGTCGCATATGCCTAATGTCGATATTTAATCCTAGACTAGTACGCCTGGACTAAATTCAGATTTAGTCCATGTTGTGTAATAAGGCCGCTGATGTCCCATTTTTGCATTTTTTACGAGACAGACCGTTTTAGTACCTAAGGATTTTGCAATAACTGTAACTGCTCAGAAAATACGACCTCTGTGGCGTGGCGGGCGAAGGTTCGCCTGCGACGCAGGAGGTTGCGGGTTCGATTCCCGCCTCGGAACAAATATTTGTACGATCTGCAGATATTTGTTCAAGGTGTTTTGGGTATTTTCTATGTATAAAAAAAGATATCTATCTATGTAATGTATTGTATTAAGTATATTAGTTATTTAGTACCCATAACACAAGCTCTGCTTAGCTTGGGGCTAGATAATGTTGTGTGAAACGTTCAGCATTTATTTATTTAATGAAAGTGTAGATTACTACTGCCTATGCTAGGGTTTTTTTTAATTATGACCTTTGAGTATAGTTAACGCAATTTGTGGGTATAATATTTGAGCTTAAGTTTTTTTTCTAGGTTTATCTTGTTCATCAAGTTGTCGGTTATCATGGGCATGAGCTGGATTCTCGAGCTTGTACAGGTATTATAATAATGATTCTCAAAATTTAAACCGCGTTAAGGTTCCCACGTATACCTTGTAGAAATTTTTGGCTGAATTAAGCTTAATTTTCTTCTAGTTCTTTTGTTTTAAAATGCTAGAAAAATCCGTACCTTGATTAGTCTTATCCGATTACATCTACAAAGTTTTATGAAGATCAGGGGTGCAATTATTGAATGTCACTGAGTGACTAAATGTCATCAAAAAGGTTTTTCAGGAGATGTACTGGAGGTACATGTATTGATATTATAGGTTAGGTACTAGTGGTTCGCCCCGAACTGAGACCTCACTATAACACCTTTATCAGCCCGACTACTTAACCAAGTAATTTCCATTTTTCTATTATTATTTTTGTAATTTTTCATTTCGAGGTCTACCAGTACAGTACAGGATCTATCAGTAACAACTCTAATTTCCTACACATCATCGAAATAACCTTTGAATAGGACTAAGCAACGGGGCGTAATACTACATACCTACCTATATCAAGTACCTGACGAATTAATTGATAACTTCCTTTTGACGAAAACCATAGAACTCCAGCGTCATTCAAATTCCTAGAAATGGGAGGTTAACAATGGATGTTATATTGGTTTTCTTTTTAAGGTGTACAAGTTTCTAAATTCTTCAGTTTGAGACTTTTCCCTGTAGTTGTGACACAAAAGCCACAAGCATACCAAATTTCAGCATTGTGGGATTGCTGGAAGTACCCTAGAATTTTTGATTCTTACGTTTTTTATTTTCCCTAATATCTCAAAAACTACTAAGGCTAAATACTTATTAAAAACAGTTTTAAAATGTCCAACCAAAGCGCTTTCATTAGACACCCCACTTGATCTGACTGTCTCGCTTTTTTTTTTTTACCCCCTCTTGGACCCCAATATCTCAGCAACCCCCTGACCGATATAGCTCATAACCTTACCTACAAATTGTACCAATACTATTTACCCCCGTACCAAATTTCATGAAGATCGGATTAACAGTTTGAAAGTTTTCATCGGACAAACATACATACATACCGTGAAACTCGCTCACTGCCACTTTTTTGAAGTATTGAAAGTTTAAACAGAATTTTCATCAAAAAATTGTATGGAAGTACTGTGTTTATACTATTTACAAATCTAGCATATTTTAATGACATTGCTAAAGCAGTCTTATATTTCCTTTATTTTTGAACGAGCGAAGCGAGTTCTCTGAGTCAAGTTGGAAGAATCGGCGTTTGTATGTATGTGTGTATGTATGTATGTTTGTCCGATGAAAACTTCCAAACCGTTAATCCGATCTTCATGAAATTTGGTATGGGGGTAGATAGTATTGGTACAATTTGTAGGTAAGGTTATGAGCTATATCGATCAGGGGGTTGCTGAGACATTGGGGTCCAAGAGGGGGTAAAAAAAGTAAAAGTGAGACAGTCAGATCAAGTGGGGTGTCTAATGAAAGCGCTTTGGTTGGAAATTTCAAAACTGTTTTTAATAATTATTTAGCCTTAGTAGTTTTCGAGATATTAGGGAAAATAAAAAACGTAAAAACCCAAAATTCTAGGGTACTTCCAGCAATCCCACAATGCTGAAATTTGGTATGCTTGTGGCTTTTGTGTCACAACTACAGGGAAAAGTCTGAAATTGAAGAATTTAGAAACATGTACTCCATAAAACAGAAACCAATATAACATCCATTGTTGACCTCCCATTTCTAAGAATTTGAATGACGTTGGAGTTCTATGGATTTCATCAAAAGGACGTTATCAATTAATTCGTCAGGTACTTGATATAGGTACTAACAGGTATGTAGTATTTAAAGGTTATTTCGATGATGTGTAGGAAATTAGAGTAGTTACTGGTAGATCCTGTACTGTACTGGTAGACCTCGAGGGGAAAATTTTCAAAAATAATAATAGAAAATATGGAAATTACTTAGTTAAGTAGTCGGGCTGATAAAGGTGTTATCGCGAGGTCTCAGTTCGGGGCGAACCACTAGTAATATCCTTGATTATTAAAACCAATAAACAAATGTGGCAAAGTCAACTATCACTACTGGCAAGATTGCCAAATGAAAAAAAATATATGATTTTTTAAAGCTGGGCATTTGCTCTCAAGAGCGATTATGCTATTCTACCTCTATCCAAAAAAACAAAATCAAAATATTACGTTATTAAGCACTGGTAACGAAATTATACATACAAGTGGCAAATTCAACAACTTTTTAAAATTTCTTCATACAAAACAGAATAGTGTGTCAGGGTTGTCACAAATAGTTGATTGTTCACTGAGTATCATGAACATCAGCTCGTCAATAAATGTAATAATAGTGTCTTTTTACCAACTACCAAACCAAGCAATTTAAATAAGAGCATGTTATAACTGAATTTTACCCCACTTAATATTGATATAAAGGGATTATTTTGAAATAACATCCACCTTATTACATTTCGTGTGACGTCACATAGTTGCGAATTCTTTGGTGCCAACCCTAACCCCAACCAAAACATGGCAAAGTTAACATCACAACATTTTTATTGGGGTTGGTGACTTTGCCAAATCAATTTGTGGACATAATAGAGCTTGAAAAAATGTAAAGTTAGAGTTAGCTCTAACTTTACATTTTTTCAAGCTCTATTGTATTACCGGTTGTAGCCCAATCAGCTAACCCGACATTAGCGTCGGGTTAGCTGATTGGGCTACAACCGGTATTTATAGAAGTAGGAATAAATTATATGAACTCTATGCGGCTAGAGAATCAATGTTGCACGATCCAACGTTTATCTTGTACATAAAGAACTATTCCAAGACCTTCAAAAAAGCATGTCATGCAGCAAAATCATTGCATTTGAGAAATAAAATAGAAAAATCAGCAAATAAAATTAAGACAACTTGGAAATTAATAAATAATGAAACAGGTAAAGCTAAACCTCGTAGTAAACAAATTAATTTAAACGTAAACAATACAATATTATCAAATAATATTGAGGTCGCAAATGCCTTTGATAGTTTTTTCTCTAGTATACCTAATATTGTGACTCAATCTTTAAATTCAACTGCCTCTGGAGCATTTACTTTATTGGAATTAAGTGTTGATAAGTGTGAGGTCGCGTTTAGTTTCAGATACGTTAATGCCATTGATATTGTTAAGACATTTAAGTCACTTAATATTAAAAATACTGAAGACCTTTGGGGAATATCTACAAAGGTGTTAGGTGTTATAATTATTGATATTGCGCCGTGTATGGCCTATATTTTCAATGGATGTGTTAACGAGGGAGTCTTTCCTGATCTTATGAAACATAGTAAATTAATTCCTTTGTTCAAGTCTGGTAATGAAAAAGATCCAGGTAATTATAGGCCAATTTCTATATTGCCTGCGTTAAGTAAAATCTTCGAGAAACTTATTCTTACTCAGTTATTGTCACACTTCAACCTCCACGGACTTCTTCATAGTCATCAATTTGGATTTACTAAGGGTCGTTCGACAGCCGATGCTGGTACCATGCTCTTTGAACACATATTTGAAGCATGGGAGAACTCGCAGGACGCGATCGGAGTTTTCTGCGACCTGTCCAAAGCTTTTGGCTGCGTGAGGCATGATACTTTAATTTCCAAGTTAAAACATTATGGCATACAAAATCAGGCAAATAATCTTGTAAATTCTTACTTATCCAATAGAGTCCAAAAAGTTGATGTTGGTGGTGAAAGGTCTTCAGGATCGACTATTGTCATGGGGGTGCCACAGGGTTCAATACTAGGCCCTTTTTTATTCCTAGTTTACATTAACGATCTCCCTTTTTTTGTGAAAGACATATGTGACATAGTTCTATTTGCTGACGATACTTCTTTGATTTTCAAAGTTGATAGATCTAAATCTAATTACGATGATGTAAATGATTCACTATCGCATGTTCTTGAGTGGTTCACAGTTAATAATCTTCTGCTTAATGCTTTAAAAAAACTAAATGCATCAAATTCACATTGCCAAATGTAAAACATTATCCAACTAATATTAAAATAAATGGGGAGGCACTTGATCTTGTCAAGTCTACCATTTTCTTAGGGCTTAATATTGATGCAGGGTTGCAGTGGGCACCACAAATTGTGGCTCTTGCTGGTAGACTTAGTTCCGCTGCATATGCAGTTCGTATAATAAGGCAGCTTACTGATGAAGCTACAGCTAGGCTTGTTTATTTTAGCTACTTCCATAGTGTTATGTCATATGGTATCATACTGTGGGGTAAAGCAGCAGATATCCAAGCTATTTTTGTCTTACAAAAACGGGTAATACGTGCCATTTATAAAATGAAGTCGCGTGACTCCTTGAGGGAGCGTTTCAAATAAATCAATATTCTTACAGTAATATCGCAATATATCTATGAAATATTATTACATACACATAAACACTTGGATAGTTTTATGATAAAAAGTGACGTGCATGGTATTAACACGAGAAATAAACACAAACTAAATATACCAAAATTTCGATTAAAGAAAGTAAGTGGGTCTTTTATGGGGAATTCTGTACGGTTCTATAATAAACTTCCAGAAGGTGCATTTAAACTTCCTATTCGAAGATTTAAATCCTACATAAAGATGAATCTAATTAAGAAAGCGTATTACACTCTTGATGACTATATTAATGATAAAGCCGCGTGGCCTGATGTCACTCTGCCCCTCGACTGCTAAAATGGAAATTTGCAATATCTGTACTTACCTATTTACATGTTTGTATTAGATTATTATTTGTAAGTATAACAAGCGTAGCGTGTGCTGTCTTGCATATTTTTGCTGATGTTTATTTACTTTTGACTACCTGCCTAAGGTTTTTAAGTTCTCATTTACTATGTATCAGCAACTCCTTGCTCCGAGGCACCACACAGGCGCTTCTCACCTAGTGGTAAGACGGACCATTTATGTAAGCCAAGCCGAGTTTGTTGCCTGATTCTTCTAGGCTTGGTCGCGTTGGAACAGGAGTAATTTAATTTTATATAAGACGATTCAAAATGATCCTTGTGATTTCAATGAATAAAGTTCTTTTTGACTTTGACTTTGACTTGTATCACAATAAAACAGCAATTATTTACTAAAAGAACATTAGGTTAACGAAATATGAATGATTTACTTTCGTGGACAATGTTTTTCCCGGTTAGATTTATAAAAGTTCCGGAGCACTCACTTGTTGACCGCTACCACACACAAAAAGTAACCACCAAAAATGTCATCCCAGATGCTTTGTAGGTTGCCATATAGTATTTGGTGTTGCCATAGAACAATCTAATTTTGCGAAAAAGGCATCTATTCATGGTAATAGTAGGCTAGAGAGCCAAAAATAATATTTTAGTCCCAAAAAATGGGAGGTGGCAAAGTCCTGTTTCTCGGCAAAGCGGGCAGATCTCACGGTACATACATACATAAATACATACATACAAACGCCGATTCTTCCAACTTGACTCAGAGAACTCGCTTCGCTCGTTCAATAAGAATTTTAGTCATCAATGAGTTTCACATAAATAAAAATCGTGGAATAAGCTGTAATTTTACAGACGTTTAGTCACTCGATGACTCTCTAAAATCGCACCCCTGACTTGTAGTTTTAAATTTAAAGGAAACTAGAGGCATTTTGAATGAGAAAACGTATTTTATTATTAATTTAAAAACTACAATTCAAATCTTCATAAAATTTTGTACATAAGACTTATTAAGGTATGCAACATTCAAGATTTTCAAAACAAGGAACTAGAAAATAAAATAAGCGTAACTCAGCCGAAAAATTCGGCATGGTGTAACACGGGAACCGTAATCTTGGTTCTTTTACATATTTAATTTGTTCGTTTCGTATTTAGAGAATGCTACACAGAAAAATCAGCATTATTATTAATGTTACCAGGCGCTGACAGCCACCCTCCCGTGCTGGCTCTTCTACCTGTTGAATGCCTTCAACGTGTTCATAGGAGTGGTCATCTTCTTCCTGATGGTCTTCAAGCGGAACATCTTTATCATGCTGTGCAAGAGGTTTGGGAATTCATCTGCGACTGATTCTGAGGCTTTTGAGGGCTTTATTTGGTAAAGACACTTGGCCACGCGTGACCTAAAGCTTGGACCACGCATAGCTTAGATGGTGTAGGGTTCTGTAGTCATTTTTAAAGGAGCGTTCCCAACGACTAACAACAATTAACACTAATACTCGTTGGGATTTTTTTCCCATCGAGTAATATTATGCCCTGGGTGTTACTCGTTGGGAATTTTTAAAGCAGTTGTAAAGGTTGTCCCAAAAGTTATGGCATTATGGGTGCAAGCCATAGAATGCAATGGGGGAAATTTGCCATAATCACCACGCTTGTCAGGCGGATTGGTGATCGCAGTATTGGTGTTGAGTACTCAGGTGGATGCTGTTGCTGCTGCCCATACGCGGGTGTAATCACTTAGTTGGCTTTTACAGAAATGGCTTCCAAAAATAGCCACAACGTCGTAGAATAGAGATACATATCGTAGAATAGGGATCATAGGGATGTGAAGTTGTATGTTGGATATTTTTTACACCATTTTTGTCTGTTTCCTGTGTAAAGTGATTTTCTTAGATTCAAGTTTTTATCCATAAAGTTGTTAATTAAACTTCCTCGAAAAACCTATGCCTAACCTATTGGCATGTTTTTTTTCTTTCGCTAGATATGAAACCTGGGTCATTCATTATGTTAGAGAAATATATTATGAGAAATCAATAGGTAGCAAAAAAACCGGATAATGAGGGTAGTAGATTCATCATATCACCGGCTACAGTTGGTTCTTTCTGTTATTGACTTCTCATATATATCCCTCTAACATATGAACTAGCTTTCAATACTGGCAAAAAAAAAACACATGCCAGCAATGTATGGCCAAAGTAATTTTTTTTAATAAGGTGTGATTTTTATTTAAAATAAATCACGATTGCTTAATTTAACACATGTTTTTTTTTAAATTGATTTACTGTAAAGACCCCCATCAGGCCCCTAGGTCCCTAGGATCGTGCCCTTGATACGAAAGGTTTCAGATGTGATCTTTTTCAGGTGTGGCATCGAGAACAGATGGACGCTCCGTCGCACACAGATGAAGACCAGCTCTGGAACCGACACCTTCAAAGACAGCAGGAGCTACTGCATGACGAGGTCTACCGGCGGTGGTAGCATCGAGTTCGAAAGCGTCACTAATGCTGATACACTAAAATGCGATCAAACCCCCTTAAAGAACCCTCGGTTTACTGGCACTAAGGTGTAAAGAATGGACGACTTTTTTTCATGATCTGCAAATATTTGCTCCGTACACCGGACGCCGACCGTTACCATGGTACTCGTAGTTCCTGATATTCACGAGGCGGGAGTCCTAGTGTGGGGTTAAATAAATAAATAAATGCTGGACATATCACACAACATTATCTAGCCCCAAGCTAAGCAGAGCTCGTGTTATGGGTACTAGATAAATGATATAAGTACTCAATACAACACATTACATAGATAGATATTTTTTATTATACATAGAAAATACCCATCTGCAGATCGTACAAATATTTGTTCCGAGGCGGGAATCGAACCCGCAATCTCCTGCGTCGCAGGCGAACCTTCGCCCGCCGCGCCACAGAGGTCGTCAAAGATTATAATAATAGATTAAGACTATGTACGGTAAATAGTACTAGGTTTCGGGATCTTAAGGGTTAAGACTTTCAGTTTTTTTTATAAAGTATCTAAAGTTTAGTTTATTTTTAGTAATTGTATGTACTTATAATTTTTATGATTTTGTTTTTAGTTAGTTATAAATTTTATAGTATAGCCACAAAATATATTTTTTGGTATAGCCGCAGTATACATAATAGCTCCCCCTATGTCCCCCTTGTTTCGTGATATGAATTTGGATCACGTAGTAAAACTCCAAGCATAGCTCTCTCCATAGCCGGCTGCACTGCGCTTGTGCTATGAGGCTTATTAGCAAGCACGTCTCAGTGCCGTAAGTATCACTGGCAACACGCACTGATTATAGAAGAAGATTAATCCTTGTGTAAAAGGACGGCTCCCGAATACTGAAGGTACCGGTAAAGCTACCTATATCATAGCTATATAAAATAGCTTTCGCCTGAGAGGTGATTCATACCGGAAAAAACCTTTTTTTTCGTTTCGTATTTTTCAGCCAGCAATGTACGCATTTATTCCGGCCGCGCGAGTTCAACGCTCCCAGTCAGCTGATCGACCAGTAGGGCCAATATTTCTCATGTGCTTTTCATTGCTTTTTTTGAGGTTTTTATTTATTAACGTGTTTTTAATGATGGAAAATAGGTTTTTGTGTTCCTTTAACGATATTTTATGGATATATATATAAAGTAAATACGAAAAAAGCGGACCAAAAGTGAGCATTTTTTTTTCGTGTTTTTTCAGTTTAAATGTTTTCAGAATCATGGTCTGAATGCACTGTTTCAGTTTTCGGGAGTAGTCTTTTTACGCCCGGTATAATTATTGGCATAAATACGTATTTATTTATTTATAAGGAAAACAACAGCTACAATTAATTTACTTAGGTTACTAACAATAGCATCAAAGAGCCAATTACAGGTTTTCACTGATAGACACGTATTAGCAGTGAAAAATGTGAACACTTGTATCTACATGAAAGAACAAATGTTGCATGCTACTAAAGCTCAGATGCATATACAGAAATACTCATCCAGATAATGCTAACGAATAAAAATATAAAACTTAAAAAACCTACATAAGTACTAAAAAAGTTACAGGCTAAGCACCGCCTTGCCATGGTAACTAAATGTTACTAAATGGACCAATATCCAACAATTTTTTTTTTATATTTCTTGGCAAGCAAACAAGTATACGGCCCATCTGATGGAAAGCAGTTACCGTAGCCTATGGACGCCTGCAACACCAGAGAGAAGCCTCTGGCGTTGCAGGCGTCCATAGGCTACGCGCACTGCCGACCCTGAGACATAAAGATGAAAAGTCTCATGTGCCTGTAATTTCACCGGCACCCGTACCCTTCAAACCGAAACAGCAATGCGAGCACTACTGCTTGGCGGCAGAAATAGGTTCAGTGGTAGTACTTCCGCGAACGAACTCTTCCACAAGAAGTTCTACTACAAACACTAAATATGTATACTAGTATAACAGGAAAAAATAAAATGGCGAAGATAAATCAGTGCATATAGTTTATTTATATAAATCACACGCTCGGAGCAATGCTAATAAATTATTTTTTGACTATTCGGCACCTCTCAAACAGACCCTTAACAAAACGTCTAACCTTAAATCATAACTAGACAATGTTTCGTGGTAAGGGACAATGTTAGTAACATAATAATATGTACTACTTGATAACATTTGAATGCTTACGACTAAGACTAATATATATTTGCTGTACAATTTTACATGGTGTTTTATCAAATTTAAAATACATATTATGTATAAGTTACGACGAGATATTCAGAGCAAAGTTTTCTTTCTAGGAGTTATCAGTGTATCAGCCAACCACCAGCAATTTCGGGATATCTAACGCTTTCAAAATGACATGCGTTTTGTAAATTTTTCGTACAAAATCTGTCAATTTGACATGCATTACGTGTACTGTAATAGGTAGCGACTTTGGGCATCATTCTCTAAGTTTAAACTACGCTATAGTTATCGCTGTCCCTTTTATTTCAGTGTACCTATAAGAAAAGGCGCGCGATAATTTTTAAATTGAAGGTTTAAAGAACATTGCCCGCAAATCTGTGGGTTTGGTGGGCTTTGATGAAACAATACACTGTTCATCAAAGGTGCTATATCCCACCTTCGTACGTTGAATAGAAAAAGTGGAAGCGACAAGTGTCAAAGAGACAGGTGCCAAAGTGACAGATGTCAAACTATGAAATATTGACTAAGAGTGACACACGGATAAAAAAAAACTTCCCGTGGTATAACTGGATCGCTTGGTAGTTCCACGGGTTACTAACCCGTGTTACTATTGGTAGTTATACTGGTAGTACCACGGGCACTTGTTTAATGTATAGTTTGATAAATATTCTACCTGAATGACGTTGTAATGTTTATATTTGAGACAACCATTCACAGAATCACTACCATTACTTGGTACATACTCATAGTCGTAAGAAATTCATCTCATAGAAAGATCTTAGGATAATTCAATCAAAGGATACCAAGTTACCTGATACTTTTAAAACAATTTTAATTATATTAATACTTTCAGTCACTAACTTACTTAGAAAAACACATTTTATAAGATTTTTTAGATGTATAACTAACGTTTGCCCGCGGTTTTGCCCAAGTTATCCTCCCGAGGAAGCATCCACCTGAGTGCCCCAGCACTGCGATCACATATCCGCCTGCCAAGCGTTTTGATTATGGAACCCCCCCCATTATATTTAATGGGGGGAGGCCTCATCCAGCAATGGACGTCTACCGATGGATGGAACAGAATATTCTTGATTGCACACAAATCATGTATGTACTTAGGCGAACTTAATGCTAGGAAGCATTCTCTACCAGCTAACCATTGTGTAGTGGGATGACAGACGGACGGACAGCGGAGCCTTAGTAATAGGGTCCATTTTACCCTTTGGGTACGGAACCCTAAAAATGATTATGAATAAGGGGGTAGATCTCAAAAAGTTATAGAAAGTGGTGAATAAGTGGAGAAGAAAAGTGATAATTAATCCCAGTTCATTTAATTTGCCAAACGACCATTTTCTTGCTACTTACTACAATTTGTACATAATTATTTACTATACATTAATTTTGTGCAATGTGTACATTATTTTTGTGTACATTATGTATGTGTACATTAGGTATGTGTACATTTTGTATGTGTACATTTTTTATGTGTACATTATGTATGTGTACATTATGTAATGGTAGTCTTATACTATTGGAAGGCACCAAATTATAACAAATAACCGTAGTATTTACAAGAATAGTATATACAGAACGTCCCATAACTTCTCGAAAGAGGTGCTTAAACTTTGTCCAACGACAATTGGGAGACTCGACACCCTGTATATTTACTTTACTATAAGTTTTTCATAATATCACAAAAATTAGCAATCAGGGATTGAACCTGCGACCGTCGCCTTAATATGGAGATGCATTAACCACTGCGCTAGTCAGGTTAGGTCAGGTACCATCCCAATAATTCAACCTCCAGGAGAATCGAGGTCGCGGGTTCGATACCCGCCTGGTTGGTAAGTTTTGGGATATTATTAAATCTTAGTATTTCCCATAAGTTTGGGTACTTTAATAACAATTTACTATTACAGTAACAATTTATACAAATTTGAAAATACCTCCAGAGGTGTACAGTTCTGTCGATTGAACTAGGCCGCCGTGAAACTAGCCGTATGTCTCCGCAATAAACGGCAAACTTCAGAGCGGCATAGTTATGTCGTCCATATTATGGCAATTTATTTGTACATACAATGAGATTGTGAAAGTTATATTATAAGCAATTAATGTACATTTTATATTATTACGCTTTTTAATTTAGTCAAAAATTATAATTATATTAGTCTCTTTCGTTCTTCGAAAAGTGACTACGGGATTTTTTCTCGATTTTTCTTCGAAGAGGCTGTAAAACTGTCACTGGGCTATCATACCACGTCAGTGTCTGTCGCACTACAGTGGGCGCACTCCTGGGGGCAGGTTTGCGGGCAGGGGGTACCTTGCCCAGCTGCGTTCCACGCAGGTTGTCTTGCAAATTTATTTCTCTTGGTGTCTACTCCACGTCAGAGCTATGTCATACTATAGTGGGCGCTCCCCTGGCGGCAGGTTTCGGGGGGAGAGGGGGTGGCGTGCGGGGGGGTGCGGCGCAGGGGGCAGGGGCGGGGGGCTCCTTGCCTAGCCGCGCACGCTGCGTCTCACGCAGGTTGTCCAGGAAATCTGCTGACAAAGAGAATTATTTGTTAATTTTTTTTTAAGAGCATCTCTCTACTCCCTTCTACTATAATGACTCTAAAAACACGAAGTCATTCTAAGCGAGGTTAATGTTCTACTTTTCTTTCAACTACAGCGAGAAAAATGGCAATAAAATAAAAAACCTGAGTCGTAATAACAAAAAAAAACTATTGTAATTTCCAGTCGCATGCTTACAAGCATACGACCCACCTGATGGAAAGCAGTTACCGTAGCTTATGGACGCCTGCAACACCAAAGGCATCACACGCGCGCTGCCGACCCTGAGACATAAAGATGAAAAGTCTCATGTGCCTGTAATTTCACTGGCACCCTTACCCTTCAAACCGAAACACGGCAATGCGATGCGAACACTACTGCTTGGCGGCAGAAATAGGTATGCTTTTACTTAATTCGCGCCAATACGTGCCGTTCGCGAATCGCGGTCGGCCATTTTGCAATTTTCGGCAAATACGTTCTACTATTTTTAAATTGATTTGAACGAATCTATGGAACAAATACATTCACTTTGAAACTTACTAAAACTTTTTGGTCAACATAAAGAATTATGACGTGCAAAAATGAGAATGGAAACCGGCATGTAATTAATTTTCATACAATATTACTGCACTATTTTTTATGAGCATAAAAATGTTTTCTGTTTGCGTTTCAGGTACATTATAAAACTAAAATAATTATAATTTTAAATTAGTAATTATGAAACTACTTGGTAGTTGGAAGAAAACATATTTTAATTATGTTATAAGTTATAACACTCTGCCTCTTGTGAATTGGGTGGTAGGGTGCGTCTAGTTTAAAACTTCACACCCTCTACCCGGTAGAGTCTACCACATTTAATTGGCACTTGACACAAGCTTAAAAAAAGATATGTATTTGGAACAAAAATAGCAGGGTATACAAAATGGGAAAATGATGATGTCTGCAGAAGTAAAAAAACTGTGTCGCAGACACCAACGCCCTCCTCAGTCATCATCATCATCCATTAGAAAATCCACTGTTGGACATAAGCCTCCCCCTTAAAATGCCACGACGAACGGTCTTGAGCTGCCTCCATCCACCGACTCCCCGCGACGTTTATAATGTCTTTATTAACGCTTGAGATAACTATTCTACTAAAATTGCCAAAGTAAGTGAGTGCGAGTGGGTGAGCTTGACGTTCGAAAACGGTCCTTGTGGTTACGAGTTATAGAATATTTCATTTTGACGTAAAGTATAATGTTTGACGTTTGTGTGTATTCTGACATATGTAGTAGGGATCAGTTTTAGATACATACCAGGTGGGTGGTGGTGCAAAGGCGCGCCGGGACGGAGCGCCGCGCGCACTCGGGCTCCGCCCCACACGCTCGTAACACCGAGGCCCCCCGTGCTGTTGCTGCGGCTGCTTGTGGTGCTGTTACTCTGTGCAAATACAATACATAATGTAAATTTAGTTGCTTCGATATAAGTATATGAGTTAAGCAAGGACGACCATGAGAGAGATGGGCAGATGAAACCCTGAAAACAGCAGGTAAAAGATGGAACAAGATGGCTCAAGATCGAGAAGGATGGCGAAAAATGGAGGAGGCCTTTACCCAAAGAGGGGTACTTAATTAAGTGTAAATAATATATTGTATTTTTTTAAGATTTAGCGTGTAATCTTTCTTATTAAGGATTTTTTTTTATTACAACTTGGCAAGCATACAAGCATACGGCCCACCTGATGGAAAGCAGTTACCGTAAGCCTATAGACGCCTGCAACACCAGAGGCATCACACGCGCGCTGCCAACTCTGAGACATAAAGATGAAAAGTCTCATGTGCCTGTAATTTTACCGGCACCCGTACCCTTCGAACCGAAACACAGCAATGCGAACACTACTCTGCTTGGCGGCAGAAATAGGTACCGGTGGTAGTACTTCCCCGGACGAACTCTTTCACAAGAAGTTCTACTACTAACAAAATTTATGTTTATGTTTAGTTTTATGTTTTTTACTTATTACTATTATCACTTTATTATTATACTCTTTATTATGTTATGTTATGGTTTGATTTGACATACCTGTGTGTCAAGGTCCCGCTCGTCTTGCAGCCGCAGCGCCAACTCGCTGAGCGAGTCCGCGTCCGATTCCCGCTCGCACTGTGGCCCCGCCCTTTGTTCACCATTATCAGTCATTTCTACCACTTGTAGTCTACACCCATCTAATTCCTGCGGACAAAGCAAAAATGATTTGTAATTAATTTGAGTACTTGTTTTAAATCCACATTTATTTTATTCAGTTGTTCTTCGATGTTATGAATGGGCGAGCGAGGCGAACTGCTAATTTTTTAATAAAAGACGCACATAAAATCTGCAGCTAATTTTGTATAAGTTACAACTTTGTGCAACTTAACAGAAGAGATCCCAAACCATTTAATTGTATAACTTGTAAAAACAATGAAATACTTTTTACTTTACTTTTTTTTACTTTAAAAGCCAATGCGAGAATCTAAATTCTAGTAAAAATAATGACAATAGCTAGTGAGCGAAGCGAACCGCTAAATAACAGACTAAATATCGATAACGTGTCTGCATGTCAGTGACAGGAATTATCGGCGTATTGCAGATAAGATCCCTCGCAACATTCTCATTTTGTTTACTGTAATCTTTCTTGCTATGTCATTTGGGAGAGAACTGTTTCCTGGGCCACAGCTCACGCTATTCCGGGAGACAGGGCCACATTTTATATAAGTCATCATGTTATGGTCAATAAAATATATTATTATTATTATTAACAGCTTGCGTTGTGCAAGCGATATCTCTCTGCCCCCTCACTCTAAACACGACGACATCTGTGGCATGGCGGGCGAGTAACCGGCTGAGACGCAAGAGGTGCGAGTTCGTTTCCCGCAGCGGGACAAATGTTTGCTTGATCTGCAAGTATTTGTTCCGAGTCTGGATGTTGTGGTACAATGGTACTTGTAGTTCCTGATACCCACGACACAGGGAACCCTAGTGTGAGATCAGCCCAACAATCTAACTAACTGAAACTAACTAACTATTCCCTAACTGAAAGTCACTTGGTGACTGACGTTTGACAACAAAAAAATTTATATAAATATTTTATTTTATAACAATAAAATAATAAAATAAACAAGTGAGCATCAAAAAAAAATCCATTGCTCAAAATTATCATTAAGAATTGTCAATTGATGGTAATTTTACTTGTCAAACGTTAGTCACCGAGTGACTTTCAGTTAGGGAATAGGCGGCAGGACCTATGTATGTGACTGTTGGTTTGCTATGTTACATCTGAACAAATCAAGAGCAGCTACCTGCATGATGGTATCCGGATGCAGCGGCACGTTGTCCCTGGCTGCGGCGGCGTTGTGCAGACGGTACCTCGCCGCCACCCTGCGCAGCACGTGCTCGAGCCGTCGCCCGCCCCCGCACCGCACGAGCACGCAGCGCGGGTTCCCACCGCTGAGCAGTTCGAGCCGGATCACGGCTCGCCGCTCGACCACCGCTTCGCGACCGCCGAGGATCGACGACGGCGACTGCAGGTCGATGGAGGAGGATTCACCCTGCACATAAACATTTGTCATTAAAAATCATGACATAAAAAAAAACCACTGAGAAGGTTCTCAAGAATCTCCTCTTTTTTTGAAGTCGGTTAAAAAATGCATTTATTCACTTATTTACATCAAATACATTTACAAAGGTTATAGGTAAGTACAATATCATCATCATTTATCAATTCCAAGACAACCTATAACCAGAATTCTTCACACACCTTTTTGCCGCACCAACACTGGACTACATGCTCCAGTTGTGCGACTTTGTAGCCGGTACAACCATTTCAAACAACAAATTGATAACATAGATATTTTCAGTGATAATGCCAAAAATTTTAAAAAGAAAGTGCTGGAACACTTTCGTCAACAACAAAACGATACTGAATGCAATTGATATACTTAGTCAGTATTCTTTCACGTTTTAGATTAGTTTTTTATTATAAAATGTTGAATTATATTCAATAAGTTTATTTTATTTTTATGTAGGTATAGCTAGAAGCTACTTATCTGTTTTGTTACCAAATATTTTATGTTTATTAAGTTAAATAATTAATACTATGTAAGTAAGTACCTATAGTTAAAAATTATCTCAGTTAAGATTAAATGTCAATGTTGTGTACGCCTATAATTGGTATATGTATCAGACTAAAACTTAGATAGTTTTAGTCTGAGTCAGTCATGTTTTGTGAAAGTGTTAATATTTATGCTGTTGGCGTGCCTTTTATGAATAAATAAATAAATAAATAAATCATCATCATCATGGTCACCAGCGTGTTTACGAGGGCTCCCGAATAAAATACAAAGGGGGGAAATGCCATAATCACCACGCTGGGCAGGAGCCAAGGTTATAGCAGTTTGGTGTTAAGTACTCAGACGGATGCTGCAGCCCATCCCTTGGCGTAAGCCCTCAATTGGCTTTTACGACATCCACGGGAGGAGAAGGTATATATATATATAACTAGAAACGGGATATTTACCATAAATTTTTGAGCTTTATTGATTCCCGATATTTCGACACAGTTTCATGCGCTATGAAAAAATAAAGCTCAAAAATCATGGTAAATATCCCGTTTCTAGTGATAATTATGTTAATAACCATGATAGTTTCAAAAGTTATTTATTAAGGTGTAAGTGAAAAGGTCGAAACACAATAAAAGCGGTATACCAGGAGATAATAGTAGATTGATAAGGAGCAAAATAATATTTTTACGGCGAGGGCACTTTTTTGAACCAGAGCGAAGTGAGGAATTCTAGAGTAGATCGGGATTCTTTAATATAATCCCGAACGTAGCGAGGGATTCAAAGTACGTCGCCCGAGCCAAAAATATATTTTGCGCCCGAGTGTTACACTCTACTTTTCATCACCCACTATGAGAAAATAAAAGGCGCCTCATATTTTATTTCAAAACAAAACGATGAATTTCTAACAATCCGTGAATAACTTTTCATTTAAAAAACAGACTTCCGCCATTGTATTCGACTAAATAATTGGATGAATTTTTTTTTATGAAAGAACCATAGTGGTGAAAGGATTATGATACTTTCTGAATGGAAATGCTTGGTTTGTTGCTGAAAATATCAAAATCGCCATATGTATGCCTGCAATATTTGAGGAGTTCCCTCAATTCCTCATGGATTCCATCATCAGAACTGGATTCTGAAAACAATGGGACCAATCTGAAAGTATATCAGTCAGCTAAGCTGGGCGGTCCAAGCTCTACTTATGCGCCCTACGTTTCGCCCGATCGGGCAAGTTGGGACCTAAGCTTTATGTGCAAACGTTGCACATATGACGCGCGGAAGGAATAGATGGGATAAAAACGATCTATTCTAGGCCGAACACGCCACGGCATCATGATCGTAGCAAGTCGTACTGCCTATCCCTGCGGGAAGCAGACGTGTTATGTATGCAAGACTGACCTGAGCGGGATCCTTCCACATGACGTCATAGGTGGTGCACGCGAGGTTCCTGCGCTGCAGCAGCCTCTCCACCAGCTGCGCCACCGTCACGGAGCCTTCCACGTTGACGACGGAGGTGGCGCCGTCCGGCAGCATCACGCGGCACAGGGATGCAGGCTGACTCGACTTCACCACCTGGAACCAAGGTAGCGCACTGTTACTACACTTTTTCGCCGTGTGGCAACCCCAGCTGACGCACGTCAAAATCAGCTGCTCTAATTTATTTTAGTTTTTATTGTAGTTTTCACTGTTAATTATCATTATAAGTTACGTACGGTTGTTAAAAATAGTATATTTCACACGTGTGAGTGTTTGTGTTCTATAAAAACATATGAAAAAACTTTGCCAAAGTTCGTACTGGGTCACAACGGTTGACGTGTTCGAGTTTGAATTGTATGAAAGTCCACAAAAGGAAAGCAGTTTGATTCCAGAGGATTCTGTGAATTACACTCCAAAGTGTTAGCTGGATTTCATGGATAAACCTGGGGAGTATATTTTGTTCTAATAACATAACATTTTACACCTCACACACGTTACCACACACACATTGACTCGGCTCCTTGTGAGTCACTTGCACTACACAATACGAAAAGGTAAAGTTTTGTACTCTTTCGCCTTGACAAAGTTTGGAAGACGACTGTAGTCTAAACACTGCCTCACACAGACACAACTACAGAGACACTTAGAAAATTACAAAAATATTATCATTCTTTTGCACTAACTGGTCCCAAAATACCAACTAACTGTAATCTGTAGGTTGTACTTTCCACAATAACTAAGTACTTATTACCTGAGTAGTATTTAGTTAAATGCATGAATTCATTGTTATTTTTTTTTAATAATTTGTAGTAACCGGAGTTAACTTACTTTGTAATCTTTCTTTTACTTGTGTGTCAAGTACTTAGTAGTGAGAAATTCTAAAACAATTTTTAAATTGATCTGGTAATAATTGGTTAGCTAAGCAAGTGTTATTTTTCATTGTAAATTTTAATTCTATTACTACATTCTTGTTACTTTCTACCTCCCCCATCTTTACTAATTGTTTTTTTTTATATTTCCACCTTTTCTATACCTGTCACTATCTATTTCTAGATACCCACTTGCCTACTGCTGTGTTTCAGAATACCATCTACCATGATGACTCGGAGGGCATGCGACTTGGAAGCAAAGTACAAGGAGGCAGCTGCGGAGCTCAAAGAATCCAACGAGATTCGCAGCCAGCTACTACAAGAACGTGACGAGAGTGAGGCTGAAATGTTGGTGATTCTTGGCAAGAATACAAGCCTCAAGAAAGAACTTGCCGAGCTTCATTCTCAATATGTAGCCGTACTTGAGCAGATGGACCGTATGCAGTCCATGTTACAATCCGTAGACAGCTGCCATGAAACCTACGAGGTGTTGCTTCAGGAAAATAAAGACTTACAGCATGAGCTTGCGGAGTGCAGATGTAAACTTGAACAATTAGAGTCGAAGCATGTTCCCTCAAATAATAATTATAGGAGTCTGGATCTACAGACGGAACTCATGGAAAGTGCTTCTAACTTCTCAACGATAGATCTCACTACACCAAATTGTAAAAGTAAATTACAACAAGTGAAGGGGAGTAACAGAATAAAAAAATATGTGAAGCTAAGTAATTTTATAAAAAAAACTGAGAAAAAGCTTAAAAAGCATAAAAATGTCCTAAGTTATGCCAAGCATATTAAGCAAAAATGTTATTTAAATGAGGAACTTAATTCCTGCTATAATTTGATAGGACGAAATTCAAAAGAGTTAGTTGATATGTCAGAGGAAATTAAAAGTTTAGAAACATCACTTCATGATGTAACGTGTAAATATAAAAAAGCTGAACGAGAAGCATCTGACAATATTCAGAAAATGAATAATATCGTAGAGATACTGAGTGATGATAGCACATATGTACAAGTATGTAATAGTAGCTCACAGACGGACCTTCCTTTATCAGAGCCTTCTGGATCAGCTTTAGGTGCTTTAACACACATTGCAACATGTGCATCGCAGAGTCAGGCTAAACCTACTGTTCAGGTTGAAGTAGTTTCCACACCTGGTACGCAGTCTCCGGTTAGACAGATTAAATCCTGTTGTCAGACCCGGAAGACTGTGGTGTATTCAGATAAGATAGGTGTTGGGATGGGCTTGCTCCTTAGTGACCTGTTAGGGCAAGTTGTGACAAATAATTGCTTTCCTAATGCCCCTATTAACAAACTTATAGATACTATAAAGAGGGAGGATTGCTTTGACAACAACACCACTCTGTTAGTACAATTAGGTGAGAGTAGTGGTGTAACGCGTTTGGATATTATTAAGTTAGTTGAGACTTTGTTACAAAAGCTAGATTCAGGACTGGGAAAATTAATTTTATGTGCTTTCCCTTACTCAAAATGTTTGAGTACTAAAGAAAATCAAAAAATTTGGAATCTTAATTTAATGCTGTATAATTTGACATGTCGTCATAGAGACGTTTTGTATTTTGATACTAATCATTTTATTAGTAATTTTATTTTGACACAAGATACTATGTATTTGAGTAGACATAGTAAATTAATAATTGCTAAATTGTTAGCATTTAATATTTTTGATCCCGTTATAAGTACTATAACGCAGTTCACCGACAAGCCCGTAGTTAGTAGTAGTACTAATGAGGGCAAACAAGTAGGAGTAGCTGACAGTCATTTAAACTGACGAGTTCGACAATGAGACAGCCGGGCACATTACATGTAGTACATCAAAATGTGCAAGGCCTTCCCAGCAAAATCTTAGAATTAGAATTATTTTTAAATCGTTTTAATGTTGATATTATGTGTGTAACTGAACACTGGATGTTACAATTTGATTTACTCCCTTATTATGAGAATTATAATATTGTAAGTTCATACAAACGCAAAAACGCCATACGTGGGGGTTCCTTAATTGTTGTTCGAAATACTTTAAAATGCAAGGAACGTAAAGATGTTGCAAATCTCACTATTGAGAGGACTATTGAGCTATCTTGTGTTGAGCTAGAGCGGCATATCATTGTGAGCGTTTACCGTCCCCCTGACGCAGACTTCGCATTATTTGAATCCACTATGGAAGAAGCATTGCTTAAAACTTTTGTTTGTAATAAAATGCTAATAGTCTGCGGAGATTTCAATATAGATATTCCGGTTAATCCTCTATCTGAGAGGCTGCTTAATTTATTTAAATGCTTTAACTTAAATCACCTCTTCGAAGAACCTACAAGGGTGACACTAACAACATCCACCTGTTTAGATAATATTTATTGCAGTAGTGTTCCAATTGATAAATCAGTAATTAAACATTTCACCTCAGATCACTATGGTCACAGTGCTATATTTACTTGTAATTTTGTAGATGAACCTAAGGAATTCACTTATCGGCCTATCACAGAAAGTCGCATTAAGAAGTTCCAGGGCAGTATTGAACTTAAAATGCCCCTTGTACCGTGCGTAGATGATCCGAATGACCTTTTTACTAGTTTGTTTAAGTTGATATGTGAGGAACATAGTGAGATATTTAAGTTAAAAAAATGTAAAGCTAGAGCTAATGTCGGGTTAGCTGATTGGGCTACAACCGGTATTTATAGAAGTAGGAATAAATTATATGAACTCTATGCGGCTAGAGAATCAATGTTGCACGATCCAACGTTTATCTTGTACATAAAGAACTATTCCAAGACCTTCAAAAAAGTTTGTCATGCAGCAAAATCATTGCATTTGAGAAATAAAATAGAAAAATCAACAAATAAAATTAAGACAACTTGGAAATTAATAAATAATGAAACAGGTAAAGCTAAACCTCGTAGTAAACAAATTAATTTAAACGTAAACAATACAATATTATCAAATAATATTGAGGTCGCAAATGCCTTTGATAGTTTTTTCTCTAGTATACCTAATATTGTGACTCAATCTTTAAAATCAACTGCCTCTGGAGCATCTACTTTATTGGAATTAAGTGTTGATAAGTGTGAGGTCGCGTTTAGTTTCAGATACGTTAATGCCATTGATATTGTTAAGACATTTAAGTCACTTAATATTAAAAATACTGAAGACCTTTGGGGAATATCTACAAAGGTGTTAGGTGTTATAATTATTGATATTGCGCCGTGTATGGCCTATATTTTCAATGGATGTGTTGACGAGGGAGTCTTTCCTGATCTTATGAAACATAGTAAATTAATTCCTTTGTTCAAGTCTGGTAATGAAAAAGATCCAGGTAATTATAGGCCAATTTCTATATTGCCTGCGTTAAGTAAAATCTTTGAGAAACTTATTCTTACTCAGTTATTGTCACACTTCAACCTCCACGGACTTCTTCATAGTCATCAATTTGGATTTACTAAGGGTCGTTCGACAGCCGATGCTGGTACCATGCTCTTAGAACACATATTTGAAGCATGGGAGAACTCGCAGGACGCGATCGGAGTTTTCTGCGACCTGTCCAAAGCTTTTGACTGCGTGAGGCATGATACTTTAATTTCCAAGTTAAAACATTATGGCATACAAAATCAGGCAATTAATCTTGTAAATTCTTACTTATCCAATAGAGTCCAAAAAGTTGATGTTGGTGGTGAAAGGTCTTCAGGATCGACTATTGTCATGGGGGTGCCACAGGGTTCAATACTAGGCCCATTTTTATTCCTAGTTTACATTAACGATCTCCCTTTTTTTGTGAAAGATATATGTGACATAGTTCTGTTTGCTGACGATACTTCTTTGATTTTCAAAGTTGATAGATCTAAATCTAATTACGATGATGTAAATGATTCACTATCGCGTGTTCTTGAGTGGTTCACAGTTAATAATCTTTTGCTTAATGCTAAAAAAACGAAATGCATCAAATTCACATTGCCAAATGTAAAACATTATCCAACTAATATTAAAATAAATGGGGAGACACTTGATCTTGTCAAGTCTACTATTTTCTTAGGGCTTAATATTGATGCGGGCTTGCAGTGGGCACCACAAATTGTGGCTCTTGCTGGTAGACTTAGTTCCGCTGCATATGCAGTTCGTATAATAAGGCAGCTTACTGATGAAGCTACAGCTAGGCTTGTTTATTTTAGCTACTTCCATAGTGTTATGTCATATGGTATCATACTGTGGGGTAAAGCAGCAGATATCCAAGCTATTTTTGTCTTGCAAAAACGGGCAATACGTGCCATTTATAAAATGAAGTCGCGTGACTCCTTGAGAGAGCGTTTCAAAGAAATCAATATTCTTACAGTAATATCGCAATATATCTATGAAATATTATTACATACACATAAACACTTGGATAGTTTTATGATAAAAAGTGACGTGCATGGTATTAACACGAGAAATAAACACAAACTAAATATACCAAAATTTCGATTAAAGAAAGTAAGTGGATCTTTTATGGGGAATTCTGTACGGTTCTATAATAAACTTCCAGAAGGTGCATTTAAACTTCCTATTCGAAGATTTAAATCCTACATAAAGATGAATCTAATTAAAAAAGCGTATTACACTCTTGATGACTATATTAATGATAAAGCCGCGTGGCCTGATGTCGCTCTGCCCCTCGACTGCTAAAATGGAAATTTGCAATATCTGTACTTACCTATTTACATGTTTGTATTAGATTATTATTTATAAGTATAACAAGCGTAGCGTGTGCTGTCTTGCATATTTTTGCTGATGTTTATTTACTTTTGACTACCTTCCTAAGGTTTTTAAGTTCTCATTTACTATGTATCAGCAACTCCTTGCTCCGAGGCACCACACAGGCGCTTCTCACCTAGTGGTAAGACGGACCATTTATGTAAGCCAAGCCGAGTTTGTTGCCTGATTCTTCTAGGCTTGGTCGCGTTGGAACAGGAGTAATTTAATTTTATATAAGACGATTCAAAATGATCCTTGTGATTTCAATGAATAAAGTTCTTTTTGACTTTGACTTTGACTTTGTTAGTACAGTTTTTTTAACGACTATGCATAGATTTTTAAGAAATATAAAGTTTTTTTTTAAATTTACACTAAAGAATTTTCTATTCTATTTCTATTCTTAAGTGAACACATTTAAACATATATCTATTTACTTGGTCATAACATTGAGTCTTTATTGAGAAAGCTCATTATTGTAGATAATGTTGTGTGAAATGTCCAGCATTTATTTATTTATTTATTTATTTGTTGAACTATAATTTAAGTACCTACCTACGTTTTGAACCAGGAATATTCATCCGAGAGGTACTTTTCAACTTTCATGAAACCACTATTTAATAATAATAATAATAAATGCTGGACATTTAACACAAAATTATCTAGCCCCAAGCTAAGCAGAGCTTGTGTTATGGGTACTAGATAACTGATATACTTAATACAATACATTACATAGATAGATATTTTTTATTACACATAGAAAATACCCAGAACAGCCTGAACAATCTGCAGATCGTACAAATATTTGTTCCGAGGCGGGAATCGAACCCGCAACGTTCTGCATCGCAGGTAAACATTCGCCCGCCACGCTTCAGAGGTCGGATTTAGTACCTTTAATTTTGGTTTATTAATTGTATTTTAATCAATTTTATCTTATCTTATCTCATAATAAGATAGTTCCCTGCTGTTTCCACTATTAAATCTATTGTTCTAGCATTCAGTAAAATACACTTTCTATTTCCGTCTCACGTATGTTTACTACACTGCTATTAATGTGTACAACTGGTTAGTTTAGTAATTGTTAAGAGCGTTCATTATTTGCATTGCATATTTGTAGTGTACTGTATGGTGCAGTGAAATGTGTGAGGCCTTGCTATAGCAACAAAAGTTAAATATTTTTTTTGAGTGAATAATTTTTTGGATTATTGTTAATAAAGATTTTATAATATAATAAAATTCGACCTTATGTGGACCGGTGGTGTGATTGGTTAGCATATCTTCGTATACAGAGGGCTGCGGGTTCGATACCTGCAGGTAATGTTTGGCATATTTCACTATAGTTATCGATTTTTAAAGTGTAAAATAATGTATTAATATTTTATAATATCCCAAAATTTACAAACCAGACGGGGATCGAACTCACGCCCGTCTTCTTCATACGTAGACTGATACGTATCTCCGTATCAAGGTGACGGTCACGGACTCGATACCCACCTGGTTGGTAACTTTTGGGATATTATAAAATCTAGATAACTTTTATTTAAGCAATATGGTTTGCAATAACTATAACTTATAAATGACCACGAAGTTGTATTGTACCATTTCGTTTTAAAAACAGCTGTTTGCGTGCCTGCAATCTACCACATCTTATATTAATTTGTTTTCTGTTTCTTTGGAATAAACAAATCTTGATGCAGCCAAAAACAAACTTAAATTAAAAACTAAGTTCGCCAAACCCTGTCAGCATCATTCAAGACGTTGTAAATTTACATTGATACACGAACAAACTGTCTGTTGTCTATGTAGATAGCGGGGAACACAACACATACATAGAGACATACATACACATGTTTGCACACCACGTGACATGCCACGTCACTGTTTGATTTAGAACTCTCAATTAGGTAAAGTTTACTATGTTATTGCATGATAGGAACACACTGTTAGTGATAATATTGCTAATAATTAATATCGCCATATGTCAAAGGAATATTGAAAGAAGCATGTTAGGTACAAGGCAATCCCACAGAGTAACAAACACAAGGGGCCGTCCATTGCTCACGTGATGTTTTTTTGAAGCATTTTTTAACCCCCTTGGTGATACGTGGTGAGGTTTGACTACCCCCCCTACCCCACCCAAAATCACGTGTATTTTTTAAATTAATTATTAATTCGTGTGACTTCGTTCGTTGCCTGGCAATGGCGAGTCAAGGTCACTCTACACGCGCTTTTCGGTTTAGAAATCACGCGTTTGACAAAAAAATAAATACACGTGATATCTAAATCCCCTCCCCCCCTTGTGCTATTTCTTGATTTTTTCTAACCCCCCCACCCCTCTTTCAAGCCTCACGTGATTAATGGACGGTCTCCAAAGGAAGGAATAGGGAAAGAGTAAGGGAGGAAACAAAACTACACGACATCATTTGTAGAATATGGACACTAAAGTGGACCTGTAGGCGATTACGAGTTTTGCATTGCAAAAACCGATTTGCGGAACGTGAGCATTCAACGTGACTTACGTAGTAACTATTCATCATTCTGTGCCACGCAGTCGGTAGAAACAGTACAGATTAGTAAATAGTTTCCTACGTAAGTCACGTTGAATGCTCACGTTCCGCAAATCGGTTTTTGCAATGCAAAACTCGTAATACGCCCTGTACGGTCCAAGTGCCGTGCAGTATTGCAATGCCTGCATTTCCCATGCAATAGCGGGGAAGCCGGGCGACGCGAGTCAGTCCACATCGTAATCGCGGCTCATCAACATCTTTCCTTCATTTTATATTTTATGTAAGCAATCAATAAATCGTGTGTGTTCAATAATTATCTCTTTCAATTGATGTACCATAAATGGTCCTTCGAGCCGGATACACGCCCTCTGGACAGGACATGTTAGCAGGATGGAAAAAACAAGGTGGACGAAAAAGGTGATAGTGGATACCGAGAGAAAATAAAAGGAGTAGAGGACGACCACGGAAACGTTGGGAAGGTGTATTTAGGAAAGAAAGCGGGCTAGACTGAATTTGACTCAAACGTTTTGTAGTTTAGGGGTGGACTAAGAAAGGAATTTCCGAAATTCACCCCTTTGATGGGTGATTTGAGGTTTATTGTCCGTGTGCTCTGCCTACTCCGTCTGTGAAGAAGCGTGTATGTAACTTACGTCAGTGACGGATTGCTGGCTGCGCTCCCTGGAGGCGGGTCGCAGTCTCGCGAGAAGGGACGCGCCGCCGCTTCTCCGTCTTTCTGATGCGTTGCTAACTGACTTCTTCAGCTGAAACATTAACATAAAAAACATAACATAACACCCAACAGTCACATATATAGTCCAGAGGCCTTACCTCTCTGAGGAGCTCTTATAGCAAAAATATTCAATACAAAATATCGGTTCCGTGATGTCCGCAGCTATATTTAAAGGCACAGTAGCAGAAGTTCTATTCAGCGATTTCTGCGACTCAAGTTATTAAATGATGACGGATGTCACGAGGAACCGATACTTTATACTGAATAGTTTTTGAACTGAATCGCCATAAGAGCTCATGGTAAGTCCTCTGATCCCACACTAGGATTCCCCGGGTCGTGGGTATCAGTAACTGCGAGTAGCATGGTAGCACAACACCCAGACCCGGAACAAATATTTGCAGATAATGCAAACGTTTGTGCCGCAGCGGGAATCGAACCCGCACCTCTTGATTCTCAGCCGGCTACCCACCCACCAAACCACGGAGGTCAATCTAACACCTATGTGAACCTATAGATAATTGAATATTTAATCTGACATATCTAAGTGCATGCATATGTGTAAAGAAGAAATAAATGCCTATAAATAAATAAAATAAATGCTGGACATTTCACACAACATTATGTAGCCCCAAGCTAAGCAGAGCTTGTGTTATGGGTACTAGATAACTGATATACTTAATACAATACATTAAATAGATAGATATTATTTATTATACATAGAAAATATCCAGAACACCCTGAACAAATATCTCCAGATAGTACAAATATTTGTTCCGAAGAGGGAATCGAACCCGCAACCTCCTGCGTCGTAGGCGAACCTTCGCCCGCCGCACCACAGAGGTCGACAAACTATGCACTATGACTACTGATGATGTATGGAGGCTTACACTGTTGTTCTTGGCAGGTGAGTCTTGTTTGTCGTGGTGGCTGGGCGTGTAAGGCGGCGGCAGGCCGCGTAGGTCTGCGCGCGCGCACTCAGCGTGCGTGCCCGAGCGCAGGAACCGAGGATAGCTGTCGAACTTCATCACATTGAAGATCTGCTTTTGTGCCTGGCAGAAGAACATAAGTTGGTTAGCTAAAAGAATCTAACTCATTCTCACCATTGAAGGGAACTCATGTCCTGGAAAACCTGGCTATAAGGGAGGGAAGAAGGACTGATGGTGATGAGCCTGGATCCTTAACGTAAAGAACAAGGACAAGTCTGACTCGCGTGGAGAGGATAAATGCACTATACAACATGAAAACAGCATAGTGCACATACAGACGGACAAATGTTGCCTTTTATTAATCAAGAGATAGTAGTAGAACTTTTTGTGTACGAGTTCGTCTGGAGAAGTACTACCACCGTACGAATTTCTGCTGCCAAGCAGAAGCGCTCGCATTGCTGTATTTCAATTTGAAGGGTACGAAGGGTGCCGGTGAAATTACAGGCACTTGAGACTTTTCATCTTTATGTCTCAGGGTCGGCAGCGCGCGTGTGACGCCTCTGGTGTTGCAGGCGTCCATAGGCAACGGTAACTACTTTCCATCAGGTGGGCCGTATGCTTGCTTGCTAGCCTCATAGTATAAAAAAAAACGCAAAGCTATTTGTATACGGCGCCGTTTCTGATTCTTCAATCGATTTCGCTGATAGCCGTAACCCTACAAGCATCAGTAGGTACCTGCGCAAACAGGTCGGTAGGAGGGGGGCACTGGCACAGCAACAAGGCAGCATGGCGCCGCGCCGCCGCGTCTACATTCACCGCCTCGTCCGCCCCCACAGCCAGGTGTCGCGCCCAGATCTCCCCGGCAAGAACCCCCCGCGCCGCGCCGTCACACGTGTTGCGGTATTGCTCGCATGACCACCAGAAACTGCGGAAAAAGCATAACATAACATAACACCCCAACAATCACATACGTAGTCATGATCCCACACTAGGATTCCCTGTGTCGTGGGTATAAGAAACCACGAGTACTATGGTACCATAACAACCAGACCCGGAACAAATATTTGCAGATCATACAAACATTTGTCCCACAGCGGGAATCGAACCCGCAACCTCTCGCATCGCAGCCGGCTACCCGCCCGCCGCGCCACAAAGGTCGTCCTCTAACAAAAGAAAGCTTTTGTTAAAAAAAAAACTTAAAAACTACTTATGAAATACTTGAAACTGTTATTTGTGTATAAGTCGACTCGCAAATCGATTGTTGCAATGCAAAACTCTTAATACGCCCTCTGATGCTGTTTATCACTATAGCTAACTCACCGTATATTTTCAGCTGCAAACTCCTTGGCGAGGAAGTGAGCGAAGGCGGCGGCTCCAGCCGGGTCAGCCAGGAGGTGTTCCAGGCCGAGGGACCATCTTGCCACGTTGGAACTGCTACCGCTGCTAGATACAGGACTCGATCCTTCGCTCATTTGCTGGAACAAAGAATTTAACGGTATTGCTCTGTTCTACCAGCGAAAGACAGAAGAGAGGGCCTCTTCCGCTTTTGTTAAAACCTCAAAATTTTAGCCTGGATTGCTAGGTCTAAATTAGTAGGCCTGCTCCCCAATTAAAGTAGCAAACGGTAATGGGGAACGCAACAATAAGGATAATTTTGGCCGCCTCGGTGCTATCTAAATCTTACGAAACTGGAATAGAGGATACTAGTTGACCTAAATATTCCTCCTTTCAAGTTTCAAAAGATTGGACAGCGCTAAGGCTGCCAAAATGATTCCCATTGTTGCGTTCCCCATTGTCGTTTGCTACTGTAACTCTGGGGGCATCTTTCGTAGTGAGACCCCATGGCACTGCATGGTACGTGACACGTGACGATCCAAAATTACTAAAAGCCACCACGTCAGTTAGTGGTTAGGAAATAACTTTTCTTCGACACCGTATAGGTCGTGCGTCAATAGATCATAATTTACCGCATACTAAAATGGAGACAACATTTTGGGAAAACCGGCATACACATAAAAGAATGTAAAGACATTTTGACCCTAGTGCAGGATCACGATTGCCGTGGTGTGTTTGGCCTAAGAATAGACCCCCCCGTCTCCTCCCGTGGATGTCGTAAAAGTCGAGAAAGGGATTACATCAGGGGATGGGCAGCAGCATCCACCTGAGTACTCGACATAAAAACTGCGATCACCAATCCGCCTGCCAAGCGTGCAATGGTGATTAAGGCAAATCCCCCATTGCAATAAATGGGGGAGGCCTCGTCCAGCAGTGGTCGTCAACCGGCTGATGTGTGTGGCTGTGGTTATCCCCGAAATCCCCTCGGGTTCCTCTCTTCAGACAAAGTCATGATAATAATTGTGTTAATGAAGATAAAATTTAATTTAACAATATACCTACGTTGCGGCAACTCCTGCAAATCTGCAGTACTCTTAGTTCACGTCGATCTAACGTGGAACGCGGAATTTTAACTACGCCCGCTACACTGAAGCATAAAGATTAAAGTCCATGCTTTGTGTGACGAGGGTTTTGACCTCAATAACTTAGATAGGCTAATAAAGCAGAGGCTTTGAATCGTCAAGCTGAACGTCAAAATGCCTCAACTCTATTGGCACATGGCCCAACTAAAGCTGATACATACATACATACACACGCCTTTTTTCCAGGGGTAGGCAGAGCCTCAAAAAACCTCTTTACACCGTGGTTTGCACAGTCGCGGGAAAACAGACGTGATAAGTGGTGAGCTCATTGCCGCCATTACTTTCCACGACCGACTCGGCTAACGCTTTCTTCCAGTAATAACAAACTCCTATATAAGCCAGCCAGGACAAATACCAATGAAAATTGCCCAACAAGTCCGGCAGCTATCTTCTCTATCTCGCGACAGGTTTGTAACAGGCGTAAATTGCGCGATCATTGCTGTCAATCGTTACTTTTCTAAGGCTGCGTTTCCACCAAAGATGTGCGAGGATGCGTAGCGAAGCTGTGAAACGATGTGAGTGTTTCCACCAGAGATGTGCGAGGTAGATGAGCGGCGCAAGTATGCGTAGCGAGGCTGTAAAACGGTGCCTAGATGAGCGGTGCGAGGATGTGCAGCGGGCTCTTTTCAGACTGACTGCTAGTAGTTTCTCGCTCGCGTCCATCCTTTGCACACATCCCTTGCGCACATCTCTCGTACACATCCCTCGCTTGTTTTGTACGTATAAAACCTCGCTCGCTAAGCCGTTTCCACCAGAGCTGCGCTGAGCGAGGCTAGGTAAATGAAGTGATTCTATTAGTTCTTAACAAACACATCTCTCGCTACGCATCCTCGCTCATCTCTGGTGGAAACGCCGCCTGATACAAAAGTTACCGTTTGACAGCAATGATTGTACAATTTACGCCTGTTACAAACCTGTAGAGAATAGACCTGCGAGTAAGGATCTGCTGATGATGAGATATTATGATAATATATATTACCTTGTTGTACATGTTGCGATGGTCGTGGTGCCTGTAGGAGCTACCAGCGCCGCTGCCGGTCGTCCACCGTCGGAACGGAGACGACTGTTCACTCTGTTGACAAACATAAAGACATATTAATTTACGACAATAAATTAAAAACATATTAAACTTATGTTGCACATAGAAATAGTATAACGCAAGCACACCAGAGTCAGAACTATACCTAACAAACTGTATACAGCACAAAACACAACAGTGATGTCAAAAATCTTATTATTAACGGCTACAGAAATAAAACATTTTTAATTTTAATCCGAGTCTGAATAAAACACGAATACTGCGACCACCAATCCGCCTGCCAAGAGTGGTAATTATGGCATTTCCTCCTATTTTGTTTTATGGGTGAGGTTTCGTCCAGCAGTGGTAGCCTAAAGGCTGCTGATGATGATAATGAAATGCAGCATTGGTAGACCACCTAGAAGACGGGTCGATGCTATTGAGAAGAGCACGAAAGGCAGCTGTTAGCCCAAATCGGGAATATATGGCATGGGGTCGATGCCATTAATTCGATAATAGAGCACGAAAAGAAGCTACTAGCCTTATAGTCGTCGGAATACATGGCATGGCACTTTACGGAGGATGCATAAACCCATCATAGCGTCGATACAAGATGAATAAGGTTCAAACAAGGCAACGCAATTGCGAGATAGTTTAGCTAGTCTAAACACTAGCACATTGGTTGCGAGTTTCTCTTAATTTAAACTGCACTACAATTGTAGCGGTCCCTTTTATTTCGGTCTATTAGAAAAGGCCCGCGACAATTTTAGCGCACATTGAATTTAGATAATACTGCACAGAATCGCTACCATTAATGAAGTTTTTAGTATTTCCCTACAAAAAGTTAAAAAGGTCGCAGCACTTGCAGTAGGTAATTCAAAGCAGTATGATCAATGGAGCTAAAACAATCAAAACTCCTGGAAAACACTCTATTCACCACACTCTCCGGCTCGCCGCACAAATATTTTACAATGGTTTCATAAATATTTTCATCGCATTAACAAACATTTAGTTTTAATGTTGAAAGAAAACATTGAAAATTTCTAAGCTAATAAACAACGAACACATGATATCGAGAATAAGGCATAATGGCAAACGCAGTAATGACAGTTTGTATCAGTTAAGTGTTTCACTCTCTAGAGAGTACAAAAGAAACACTTTACTTGAAAGCATAACAACATATAGATGTCCTCAGGTAGTTAAAGGTTATATGAGGACATAGATACTAGAGATTATGTAAAAAATACTAAATTCAGTAACCTTGAACAATCAGACCATCAAAAAACAAATACAAAATACACCTAGACTAGAAACAAAATATTATATAGATTACACTAATATAGGACTTAATAAATGTCACATTGGTCTACAAGTTTACATGGGAGTCGTGTGTCTGATGATAAATGTTGTAAACATAAAGTTGATGGACAGCATGTTTACACGGAAATCCCCACACTTTCATGATGATTATGATAATTCACGAGGTCATCTAATTTTTTACTTTTTTTACTGCCTTCATGCAAAAAGTTCCATTCACTCAAAAACAAATTTGAAAATCAAACTTTTTGGAATGCTAAAAGAAATAAAATTGTTAAACTAAATGCTGATTGTTATTCTTTTTAATTTTGAATACTTATTGCTCAAAGAGATAGATGATTGCTCGAGAAGGATCGCGTGCTATGGACGATACCTTGGTGGCAATAGGTTGAAGAAGAGAGAATAAGAAGTCCACTGCTGGGCATAGGCCTCCCCCTCAGAATGCCACGATGCCACAGTCTTGAGCCGCCTCCATCCTCCGACTCCCTGCGACGTTTATAATGTCTTTAGTCCATCGAGTGGAGGGCCTTCTTCTTCCGCGTCGTCCAGTTTGTGGTCGCCACTCGAGAACCTTTATTTCCCAACGTGTAACGTACAAGTACCTACCATACCTAAATGAATCACCATCTTTACACTGTCTACTTTCAAAGCTACGCTAAGAAAAAATATAGTTTAATTTACCTGATCTTGATCAGAGTCACCTGTATACCATAGAACCATTTTCGCCAAAAATCACTAGCACATCATGACTAACACTGACAGTCAATGAAACACATTCAATACTAACATAAGTTGCATTCAAAATGATTACAGTCTTGTTAATATAGTACAGCACTCTGTTCTAAAGTCAGCCAAGTCAATATAAAAGTATCAAACCGATAACGCACAACTAAGTCACTATTGAGTTGTGACTAATGACTATTCCACACACACAAATGAATCACATGGCCCGTTTTACCACATATTAATGAGGACAAATAATGAAACAGGATTGTCCTGTACGCAGTCTGAGCAACGACTGGTCTGGCTGGATAGACTGGAAGCCCCCTACCGGTCCGTCCATAATTACCTCACGCACACAATGCGAAATTACAATAACAATAATACACACCAAACAATACCATTTCCGGTGGGATTGTGCCACAAGTTATAGAAACTTATGTTGGGGATTTTCAGTAGCACATGTACCGAGCACGTTACAGGTATTATGTAGTTGATAAGGAAAAGTTGAGCAAATTAAAAACTACTATTACCATGACAAGACTCAGAACTGTACTTTACAGGGTAGTTCTGCCACGGTGCATGTTGTTTAAATAAGCCTAACTATTAAAACACGTTATAACATTTGCAGTTTATACTCGTGTTCAAAAACTACGAAAATTACATAACAGCTGTTCATAAGCAAGATGAAAGATGAATGATGAAAGGACCCAAAATTTGTCCTTGCGACACCCCTTGCACGATGACGGTCAACGAGAAGAGCATCAAATATTGAGTGCCTCAACACAAACAATTTAAAAAAAACGTTTCGAACGAGTTAATTGTATAAGATATTAAAACCCTGGACTATTTTCCGTGGTTCATTAAAATTGGAAAATAGTAACACTTATGGAAACACATAGGTGTCTTCAATGCGTATTTTTTAACTGAAACTTGAAGGCTTCAGTAGTACTGATCGGATCCTGTTTATCTTATGCTGATGATTCTGGAAACACAACTATGACCTCAAACTTTTTCATACGGGGGTTAAAAATAGTGTCAAACGCTATTGTGAAGTCGATAAGATTTTAGAAACCTACAGCCTTTTCAGTAGATAGGGCTCTTTTTAACCGACTTCAAAAAAAAGGAAGTGGTTCTCAATTCGGAGTTATATTTGAGTGATTCCCGCTACAGCTCATCTCATGGGAGGTCTGGAGGAAAACGTACCAATCAATAGCAATAGTGTCGCGCGACACGTACGCTATCCACCGAGCCGCCTTATACAGGTCAATTTTATTGCTTCTGGCAATCAAACATGCACTTCTCGGAGGCTCTTTGTTATGGTAACCGTTCCCTTTGCTACATGCAGCTATAGGTAAAGGTGAACAAAATCCATTCAACGTGGATGCTTTTGCTCAATAAATCCCAACTCGGCCGAATTAAAATCGCCCGAAATGGTACGAAATGGGACTAAAAAAATATGTATATTATTTAACTCGACCGATAATTTTTTCCTGCAAATATAGACTTTATTGAATATCATGCAACGTCAGCTTGACAAGTTTTAGGCTTTATTTTATAACAAGAGTCATCTTCTTTAGATTTTGTTGGTTCTTTCTTCGTCATTCTAGAGTATGTGGGCCTATACAGTGCCGTTTTTTTGTTGTACTATCAATTAATTTTGATCCAACTTTTTAGATATTGGACTGATTGCTTTCAAAGACTATATCTGTGACTCCCTGTGATCACAGAACACAAATCTCTTCCCAGAACTTATTCATAACAACATAGTTGACCATATTATGATCAATACCATGATTTGCGTATATTATGGTCTATGGCTTAACAATAATATTTTTAAGGTGTGCGCTATACAAATGAGGCTATACAATTTTGAAATAACTTGGTAAAGTAGGTAGAAGTTCCTGAAGGGTATGAAGTGACCGATAAATTGTCGTTGAGCTTATCAGTAACTTAAGTTGAGCCCGAAGTCCGAGTATTGCAGCAACCATCGTAAGATGTCGATCGTCCGTGAATTACGTACTAGCTATCAATTAACCTGTGCGCGCACTCGACAGAAATGGCAAATGGATCTAAACCACCGGATCTATCAGTAACTACTGGCTAGTTACTACGTAAAACACGGACGATCGTCATTATCGTCCTAGTTACGATGGTTGCTGCAAAACCAAGACTTGGATCTCTGATCGTTATTGTGATACACAGCAGTCACGAATTAAGAGGACAGTCCAATCAACACAACGTTGCGAATATTCCCTTCCTGGATTACACAGGAACCTGTTATCACGCCCGCTTAATTGAGAGTAGAGTAGGCTACCTACACAACAGCAGGACTTATTCTACTATCCAAAACTGATAATGATGGCAGCTATTTTAAAAATAGACAGGGATTGGCATCTTAATTTGAAACAGAAGGTATCAAAAGAATGCAAAGAATAAACAAAACCATCCGCGCCCACGATGCTTCAAGTCAGTTGAAGTGAACTAAAAAATCGTATTTTTCAAAACCCACTCAATTATTATTAGGCCTTAGTAAGACGAATTTACTAAGAAATGAATGGCAGCATGATGACAACACTTAGCGATGCGTTTTTACGGGATGTGGATGATGATAACGGTGAAAACTGTGAAAGAACAATAATAATAATTTCAGTTTGTAGTGACCACAACTAACGATATTAGAGAGTAGAGATTACTAAAAAAATTTAGCGTAAGAACAGTTTAAGTAGGTACACGAAAACGGATATCGCGCAGGATAGTTTGGCAAAAACCGTTAAGTAGTTTCGAGTAGTTACTGATAACCTGTGGTTTACATCCTGTGTTAACTATATGTTACTAATAGATCCTGTAAAATTTTCAGCAGTTTTCGAATTACTAATAGATCCTGTGACGAACTTGCTATTGATGTAGGTACGGTACAGTCTGCGATAATTCAATCCAATATTGGAATATCTTTCTTAAAATACCAGGAGAAGTTGTTCGAAGCTACGATGATACAGATGAACAAACTAACATACATACATAGACTACTAAAATCAAACCAATCCTTTTGCTTTACCGTAGTCGGGTAAAAGATAGAGTTGTAAGTAGTAACTAAACAGGTATAATATCGAAAAAATACAACACCAGAATTGAGAATACAATATAGGTCAATGATAAACAAAACAAATTGATGAATGAGTGACTCACGTTGATAAATGCACTGAATGAACGGCCATTTGTCTATCAATCTTATTTATTGATTGCGTATAATTTACAAATAAATAATAATATGCAATAATATGTAATCATATCGCGGAGAACACGTGGTATTGGTAAGTAATGTTTCTGATTATATATCTCAATGGAGACCTACCTACCTACTAATAAAATCTTTATCTACTCTCATACTGAAATATAAAGATTAAAAAACTAAAAACAACACTAAAATGACAGTCTTTATGCATGAAATAAATTAAAAAAATTACATTACGATACAGCTCTTCTATGGACAAATGTATTATAGATAACTTTTTTTCTATAACGATACAACTTCACTTGGACCAAGGAGTGCAATGCAGCAATGGCAATGCAGTTTTTCTATACATAATCTGTGGACGCGGCGCAACACGCTCGCGCGTATGGCGCGTACGGCGATTTTGGCGCTGAACGTTTACAAATGAATGCAAATATAAGCAGCAATTTCACGCAAATTTCATTGTCAAATTAGTTTTTGTTTTAAAAAATGTCTGAAAACGACAGTAGCGATACCTACTGAAGAAAATTTTACACCACAGGATATTCTCGAAGCTCCAACGAACAAATTAACCTTACCGGCGAAATCTAGAAGGTATTACAATAAATGTTACCAAAGACTTTAAAATATAATATAACCTATTTCATGAGATTAGATAAAGTAGTGTATGAAACTGCACATAATTTGGTCTTAAAACACTCGTGTGATGCTATAAAAAAACTCGCCTCACTCGTGTTTTAAGAACCCTTATTATGCAACAGTTTCATAAACTACTATATATTGGTCAACTGGATCATCTATGAGGCACAAGGCATACTTATGTAGGTATGACAGACTTGTGCCTCATAGATGATTTAATGTAATATAATATTAATGTACCTAATTTAATTTTAGGTTAGAGTGATAGAGTAGATACTTTTATTTAATTTTGTATTTTTTTTATGGCTTGGTTACTAACTAAGCCTTAGTAGGTAAAAGGAACTACTAACTGAGATCAGAGAGTATTATTATTTATTGGGCTAATTATTTTTAGTACAACATTGTACACAATTGTTTTACTTTTGAAGCTGGAACTGTTATGTTGTGGTCAGAAGCGCTACTTTCAATGTTGATATTTCACTCTAACACATGAATCACATTACCTACAATAATTTAATAAGAAATTTTAAAATGTTACCCTTGTTTCCATTTTCCTCATTAACTTTGTAAAAGTACTTAAAATTAAACTTAAACTTGATAAGTAGCTGCAGTTGTTAATCACAGCAATATATCACAGTACGGTATATAACACCGCATAAATATACAATTATCATTATCATCAGCTAGTCGAAGTCCACTACTGGACATAAGCTTCCTCCATAATGCCACGACGACAGTCTTGAGCCGCCTGCATCTACTGACTTCCTGCTACCTTTATCTAATGTATTTAGTTCATCGAGAGGGAGCTTTTCTCTACTGCGTCGTTCGGTTTGTGTTCGCCACTCACGAATCTTTATCCTCCAACGGTTGTCAGTTCCTGGATCTATATGACCTGCCCATTGCCACTTCAACTTGCTAATTCTGAGAGTTATTTCGGTGATTTTTGTTCTACGGATTTAAATTTCAATTCAATTCGGATTCTATCACCTTATCAAATATACAATATCGATGGTATATATAAAACAACCAACTGTACAAACACTCCAGAAGCCCCTACGCATGTATTATCTCCTATTGTGTTCATATCTATGATAATCGGTTGGATATTACAAACGAGGTAATTTTGTTTTCATCAATAGAGCTATAGTTTCGATAACAATTTATCGTTTCGGGTTTGTAACAATAAACATTAACGAAGAAAAATAACGCTCTGTTATTAATGGTTGAGAGACTATTATATTTTTTGACTAGTACTTCGAACGGAATGAATAACGGAGCTACTTATATTGATAATACATAACTTTTCATTTAAAAAACCGACTTCCGCCATTGTATTCGACTAAATATTTGGATGAAAAAAAATGATGAAAGAACCATAGTGGTGAAAGGATTATGATACTTTTTGAATGCAAATGCTGGGTTTGTTGCTGAAAATATTAAAATCGCCATATGTATGCCTACAATATTTGAGGAGTTCCCTCAATTCCTCATGGATCCCATCATCAGAACTGGATTCTGAAATATCTATTAAATCTATTCAAATAAAAAAAGAATTTTCCAAATCGGTTCATAAACGCCGGAGATATGCGGTAACAAAAATACAAAAAAAAATAAAAAATACAACCCAATTGAGAACCTCCTCCTTTTTGGGAAGTCGGTTAAAAAAAAGCGCATCAAACAGGATTTGCTTTATAGTTACAAGTATAGTTGAAGTAAATAATCAAATCTGATGATATTTAATGGGATAAGGCTTCAATACATGATTAGATTAAACACTCAAGAGATGGAAATAGTAAAAAATCCAGTTGCCAAGCACAGATAAGTACAGCTGGAATCAATCACTGAGGTATATATAAATCTTCACAGATTGCAGCTATGATAAACATTCGTTTTATTCTTAAGAGACATATAATAAAGAAATGCAAGATAGTTTAACTACTTACAAAATTCAAGAACTTCGCGACGAATCTCTCAAAGGCATCTGTCGGCATTGCTAAATCATCGACAATTTTAGTCGATTAGTCACTGTCACAGTTTAATATATAGTTTAGCGAAACGCGTGCGTTCGGTGCGATAGTCGCGTGTCAACTGAAGCGATAGCACCACTGGTGCTGCACCAGAGCATCTTACTATCTGGCGAACTCCATAGACGAAGTACACAGGTATGAAAGCTGTAGGTGTTTAATTAGTTCTGTTATCAGCTGTTTTATCAGACGGCACGAGCCATGGGCGTGGACGCCCCCGCTACTTTCAGTAAGGTAATTTTTTTATGGTTACGTTATTTTGCGAACAAAATACGTCTTCTTGCCAACAAGTAATGTTTATAATAGGATTTCAATACCTACGTTTTCAAGAGAAGGTAGAGTTGTTTTCACGTAATAAGTCCCGCGGCCATTTGTCGAACTAACGGTGAACAGGTAGAAAAATTTCGCTTTTGCAACTTTGGGCATAGAAACTAGCGCCCCCAGTCATGGGACTTCTTACGTGACGCAGACTCTAGGGCGCTTACGCCTTTTTTGTACGCGAATGAAGTTTGCTTATATTTTGGCTATTATTTCATCAAAGTCTGACATTTTGTACACATGGTCAGTAATACTAATATCTAGACACGTGGAACATCAGTTTTTTGAAAATTAGTTTTCTTTTTATTTATGATTTGGTAACCATATAATTTTATGAGAACTAACGCACCACGGGTCTAGATATTAGTGTACTGATCATGTGTACAAAGTTTCCTAGAGTTTGAAGAAATAATAGCCAAATTAAAAGCAAACTTCGTTCGGGAGCCAGCTATCGGTGACCTCCTCTTAATGACTGGTGTAGACTATGCACTATGTACTCTTAGGAGTTAGATCTTATAAAACTTGCGTCAGACACTTATATAATTGTAACGAAGCCGACCATAAAAAACTTACACTACCATGACGCCATAAACACAGCACAAAATACTACAACAATTTATTAAGATCTGATGGAATCATTAACATTCAATCCTCAAATGCGTCGGCGCATGTTTACGAGCTCCCACGTTTGCGAATACCGAAAGAAAGGTGAAAAGACATGTCTAAATCGTATAGCAGAGAGTTATGATGCATTGTTGACAAAATATATGAGAAGGCAGTAAAAACATAATAACATTAGAAAATGATGCGATGCCCTTAGATTCTTTTAAAGTACGCGTACGAGCTCAAGCCAAAAGGTCTGGTCACAGAACCCAGCATTCACAATATAAAAGTAAAAGATAAAAGCAAACAAACTGATGCTGACAGTGAAAAGTTTAGAAATAGTAGAGCTATTGAATGTTAGCCATTTGATGACAATGATGATGATTTTGTTCGTTCTCATGTTTAAATGAATAACTAGGCCATACAAAGTAGAATTCCCCGGATAAATGTATTGAGTTGTTCATCATCGAAAATAGCTATTAGGAGAGACCTACTTGTATCTAGTCTATTGATGTTCTCTTTACATACTAAATTATATAACCGGAAAACTCATCCCATCCTAAACAAGGAAGTTAGACAATTCCAATGATCTAGATCTGGATGACTAACCGGCTCCCAGCTCATTTGCAGTGCGTTCAACTCTAAAACTGGGTTACAAGCTCACAAGGAAAGTCTATCAACAAGCTAATTCAGTTCACAATAGCTCACATGCTCCAATCGGATCGAAAGCAATTTTCAGTGGTTACGTAAACCCGGTTTCGGTTGCTCTACCTACACAGGCATTATTATTTATATTGTTTTATAGATTGTCATTGTATTGTTGTGTACATGTTTTTATAATTATGTATCTAAATGTAGCTGCGTTTTATTTTCAACGGAAAGTTAAATGTCGCCACTGTCATGATAGACGATGACGACTATCTAACTCAATATCTATGTAAGATAATGAAACAGCATCGTTACAATATTGAAAGCTTTACTAAAATCAAACCAGCGCCATGGATAAGGTATATGTGTAAAATCAATAAAGTGTATTAACTTGCAAAAAAATATGTAGGTTAGTATACACAAACTTCTCTCAACCATTCAATAAATATGTAGTGAATTGTATACAAAGTTTATGTTTGATAGCGATTACGAATGTTATCGCAAGTATTAACACGATTATACTTAATGCGGGAAAATTTACGACGTATCGTATAACAATTACTTTATTTCGGCAATTCTTTAGTATTGCTATGATAGTGTTGTTTGGTTTATAAATAATTATCTCCTTTTAATCTGACATTATGTGAGTGAATGTGTTAGTAAAGCAGGTTTTGATAATTTTAAAACAATGACACAGAATTAACAATAACGAATCAATGATACAGATAATAATAGCTTAAAAGGAGTCATAAATGAGAAATCAAGTAAATTTGGCAGCTTATCAAAAAAAAATCGAACAAAACGAGTACAAACAAATAATGTGGGTCAAAAGAAGATTATCTGAATGAATTGGTAATTTGGTATGTGAACTAATATTGATATAACTAAATATTGTATATACCAACAACATACTAAATTAACAATAAGTTCATCTTTAGAATATTAACATAGCTCCAGTAGAGTTTAATGTACTTAACATAATAAAAGAATAAAGAAGAATAGTAAAACCAGTTCGTTTCTAACATAATATATTTTCTATAAATAGCGGACAGACAGAAATAGTCCGCGCGCCGTCAAGTCGGAATATATAAGATAAGTGGAGATAAAAAAACTGATTCTATTTATGTTTCTCTTATTTGTTTAGGTGTGACTGTTGAGTAGGAACGAGAAATCTCTGTAACATTTGCATAGTAATTAGCTTAATAAGTTTGTTAATTAATTTTAGGGATTACATTGTTTTCCCACAACGTGCTGTTGGCTGGTTTTGGACACGTTTAATTTACTACTAAATAAATTAACTCAAATGAGATAAGTCTTCATTACATCTTTATTGTTATATCGCCCAAGGGTACAAACACAGTATGCCACATAAAGATTACCCGGTGAAATCGCTTACAGCGATAAGGCCGACCATTGTACTGTTAATTTTAAAAATGTCATGTATTCCTATGGTACTATAAAGTGTTAATCTATCTTATGTCTCTATCTATCGTGAAAAGAATCATGATTTAGCATCATCATTGTCAGCCTATAGGAATCCACTCTAGGACATAGGCCTCCCCTATAAAATGCCACGACGTATGGTTCTGAGTCACCTCTATCCAACGACTTTCTGCTACTTTCATAATATCTTTGGTCCATCGAAAGAAAAGCCTTCCTACATTACGTCGTCTGGTTCGTGGTCGCCACTTGAGAACCTTTATTTGCCAACGGTTGTTAGTTCTGCGAGTTCATGATTTATATAAAGTTTTATATTGTACGAAAGTACAATGCTTTCATTTTAAGATTTGTCTATTTCTGCATGTCCTACTTCGTTAGTCTTGACTTTAGGTCGCTTCTCTACTCTAGGTCAAGGGCAAGAACTTATTCTATTTTAACTTGTGTTGTTTACAAGTAACCTGTTCTTTGTTTCTCTACACCGCATTGCAGTAAAATTGATAATTATAACTATGTAGGGCAGAGCAGATCAAGATCAGTCTGCATATTACCGACATTATATTTTAATATAAAGAAAGATACAACAAAGTAGTTTTTATTTTAATAATTTGAATTTTGCGTTGCACAATTTGATTGAGATGTCATTGGTAAATTCAAATTTATTTGTGGACAAAAGCTAGATTTTATAGATAAGATTTCCCCAGGAAATTTACACAAAAATCCACTTCGTCATCGTAATTCAATGAACACTTTAATCACACTAATAATTATAAATGCGAAAGATTGTGAGTATGTTTGTTACTTCTTCACGCTAAAACGGCTGAACAGCAGGGCGATTCTAAAACGTCGGAAACGTTTCCGATCGGATTCGTTAGTTTTTCATTTCGATGTGGTAAGTAACTAAAACAATTTTCTCAGTAAAACACAGTAAAAAAAAAAAAATATTGTATATTACTGTGTTTTACTAGAGAAATTTCTTAGAAAATTGTTTTAGTTACTTACCACATCGAAATGAAAAACTAACGAATCCGATCGGAAACGTTTCCGACGTTTTAGAATCGCCCTGCAGATTGGAGTGAAATTTGGAATGGATATACCTTATACTCTGGATTAACACATATTTAGGCTACTTTTCATCATCATCATCATGAATTCTCATAATTGTTCACGCGGGTGAAACCGCGGGATGCAGCTTACAGTAAATACATAAACCTTTTAAACCATGTTTTAATTGTACCAATTAACAGCCAGCCGCTTATCTATATGCTTACTATTTCTAGAACATGACTATAAAATAATGCCAAGGTGATATTTTAGCAGAATATGGCGTGCGCAAAAAAAACCATACAATTTGGAAAACGGAAAATCCATAAAAAAGAACTATCATAATTTGTAAGTAAAATTAGCAAATACAGATTTTTAATGGGTATATCCAAATATACAATGTTTATATTCATACGGTTTAGAGAGTAGTAAACTAGTAACAGATAGATCCTGTTGTTTAGATCCTTTGTACTAATAGATCCCTTAGGCATACTCGGTGAATTCAGATTAGGTATAAAACGAACAAAAATAACAGTAAAAACACAACAGATGATGCTCTTTTCCAATATAACAACCGCAAAATTCATGCGAAGTTGACCTTAATAACTGACTTAATAAACAAAGTCACAAACAAAACATAGCACACAATTTAAATGGTACTATTTATAACAATTGCAATAAGACAAACCTTTGGACAAATCCCGAGCCCAAAATTTGTAGATTCTTTTCGATAAGTTCACTTTAAACGAAACTTTCACTTAAATTCTGAGGTAGACTTTCGATGGTACTATCATTATGAGATGTGACCGGTATGAAGGCCGGAGGCTTCGAATCCGATGGTGCCGTCTCGGCGCGTTCCGAACAACTGAACTCATAAAAGCTAGCTACGGTAGTAGAGTTCCCACACAATTTTGTTCGAGACAATAAGGGAATAATTAAACATAAATAGATTTAATTGTGGGTAGTTTTGATCGGTCGTGCGTGACTGAAGACGGTAAAATGCTACTGTTTCTGGAACGGGTCTCATGGGAGTGTTAGAAATTACTGTTATCAGCAAAAGAACTGCGTTTTCTGATTTGTTCTACATAACAGTTACCAAAACAGTATTCCGTTTCTGTCGCAGAAGTGACTCTGACCTTAGCGACCTTTGAATATTTCCAGAGAAAGGCAAAAAAATATACTCTCGACTCGCAAATTAAAAGCCAGTTTATTGAAATTTATACAATCGATACTCAGGTCGAGTTGTTCCGTTCCGAAAAGAGATAAGAGTAAAAAGAAAACGGAGTAAGTACAAAGGCCGAGATAAACAGATGTTTCTTAGCACGTGCTAATGCTTAGTAATTGTCTCCGTCACTCTCTTGCTCGCGTGTTTTAACATTTGTGTGACAGTGACAGAAACTAAGTACGTGCTAAGCAACCTCTATTAATTTCGGCCTTAGACTTAGCCAGTCAAGCCTTCATGAATGGTTGGTAATATGAAACTGACAATAATGTAGTCGTCTAACATTAGTATATAGTTATTATTCTGCGGTCGCCTACGTCACAAAACCGCAAAGTACACGTAGATACGCCTAGATTACAACTACCCTAAGGGTTACACATCTGTGCATCCTACGCACTCAGCCCGCCTACGTACATACCCGTACATACTTAGCTCAATACTGATATCTATTTATATGCTCATCCACATCGGCTTATAATACCTAATCTAATCCCATTGATGAGAATAGATAAAGCATAATATAGGTAGTAAACATGTTTGCTGGCTCCTTATTATGGTATCCTAGGCTATGTAATTATTACTACTAGCATTTGCTCGCGGCTCTGCCCGCGTGGAACCTCTATTTTAAATTATAGCCTATATGTTATTCTGATGTATGCTATAATACCGTAAAGTTTCATCAAAATCCGTTCAGTAGCTTTTGCGTGAAAGAGTAACAAACATCGATTATAACAAAAAACAAAACACACGAACAAGCTGCGCCCCGCGATTTTACCCGCATAATAATGTAGCTTATATGTTAATTCAGGGTATAAGCTATGTCCATTCCAAATTTCAACCAAATCGCTCAGCTGTTTCAGCGTGAAGGAGTAAGAAACATACTCACAAACTTTCGCATTTATAATATTAGTAAGATGAGATGATAATAGGATAGGACTTACCAATATTTGGGACACTGAAGTCTTTTGTATTGTTTTGACAATATTCTATGCTATGATCAATTAATTAAGTACTATTTTGATGTCAGATATGATTTTCTAAATACTAAGTAGTCCAAAATATCTCTTATAAAATTGAAAAAACCGGCCCACTATTTTTCGTAATTTTTGCTGAAAAACAGTTAAAATGATTCGCAACTATAATATTAAATTATATAATATTATTACAATTATATATCTCTTCTAGTTCAATCAATGTACCAAACCTAATGTATACCTTACGTATAAAATATTCATACGTAATGTTCATTACTCATTGTATACAATAAACAGAGCGCGTTAGCTAATGTTTGCCCATAAAAAGTGAGCGCAGGGAACGTACCCGCATTGATTGTATCTATTTTAAAGTTATTACTCACTGGTAATTCTAATAAATAAGTAAATAATTCTAGCAATCGCCAAAAATGCCAATATATGTGCCAATCCCAGCTATCTCCGTAATAAATCATCTTAATCGGTTCAAACATGACAGAGAAACAAACATTCAAACTTTCGCTTTTATAGTAACATAACACCCAACAATCGCATACGTAGTCTTGAACCCACACTACGATTCCATGTGTAGTGGGTATAAGGAACTGCGAGTACCATGGTACTATAACACCCAGACCCGGATATATTTGCAGATCATACAAACATTTGCTCCGCAGCGGGAATCAAATCCGCAACCTCTTCTATCTCAGCCGGCTACTCGCCTGCCGCGTCACAGAGGTCGTCAAACTCTGTAGGATTTTGTTAGAGGTAGAGCTACTTGTGAAGTTCGTCCTTGGAAGCAATCCTCGCGTTGCAGTGTTCCGGTTAATAGGGTATGGATGCCGGTGAAATTACAGGCACAATACTTTTTATCTTCATAGTGATTTTTAACCGACTTTCCAAAAAAGGAGGAGGTTCTCAAGTCGGTTGTATTTTTTTTTTTTTTTAAATTTGTGTTACCCCATATCTCCGGCGTTTATGAACCGATTTGGAGAATTCTTTTTTTATTTGAATAGATATACTTCCAGATTGGTCTAATTTTTTTCAGAATTCAGTTCTGATGATGGAATCCATGAGGAATTGAGGGAACTCCTCAAATATTGTAGGCATACATATGGCGATTTTGATATTTTCAGCAACAAACCAAGCATTTGCCACCACTATGGTTGTTTCATCATTTTTTTTTGCATCCAAATATTTTGTCGAATACAATGGCGGAAGTCGGTTTTTTAAATGAAAAGTTATTTATTATTTATTCATTATTCAAAATTATCCTTGTGATTTCACAAAAATTTATTGTGATTTTAAAACACTATATATAGAGTTTGACTTTGATTTTCTTCTTAGCTGCCAAGGTATTCTCATATCGAAGGACAAGACACATGCAGAACCAACAGTCGCAAAATCTAGCATTGTTTTATTATATTCTAGGTTTATCCACATTCTACTATAGCTTAGAACCTTAAATAAATAATCAGACAGAGCCTTAATACTAGAATAGCTAACTAGGTTCACTGTCGTTGGTCCGTCGGTCGTGGAAATAGACTGTTTATTAATTGACTAAAGTATAGAATTAGGTTCGTTTGAAAGTTTCCCAGAAAATAACTTTGCTCTATTTGTGGTATATAACAATTTGATGATTATTCAAAAAGAACTGAAAAGTCGTTTCGAATTATTTTCAACAAATTGGGGAAATAACTTTTCATTTTCAACGTTATCGTGAATAATTAAAAGTTTGGTAAATTAGCCGTGTTAATAAATAAATAATAATAAATAAGTCTCAAAATCACATAGGTACACATTTCGAATTTGCAGAAATCTGTAGTTAGCAAGATGACACAAAGATCTAGTATGTATCGTCTTTGATCGGGAATCGGTGTTCCATAGCCCATACAGTGGCAGCTAAAACATGTACCATGTTACCTTATTGTACCTTATTGCATATTTTTTTTTTCTTAACTGTGTCATATACCTACGATGTAAAATTGACGAAACTTAGTGTTCATAAAGTTCCTATGGTTTGAAATAAATGAATATGAATATGAATATAACATACCACACCCAAAATGCATTAATTTATTATGTTGCGACAGATTTCGGTCACGATGTGACGCTACACTTTTGAAAATAACATGAACCGGAACAAAATATTTACTCGTTTATTCTGTTTCCGATGTTTTTTTTGGCACCAACCATCAGAGGAGGAATATAAATGGCGTAAATACGCCAACAACTTCATAACATGACAATGAACTAAGAAATATAGCGTTCAATGTGTATTCAGGGCTAGTCGTGTTGATGGCTGTAGTTACAAAGTATCATAACATAATATACATAACATAACACCCAACAGTCACATACGTAGTCCTGATCCCACACAAGAATTCCCTGTGTCGTGGGACAGGTGTATCAGGAACTACGATTATCATGGTACCATAACACCTAGACACGGAACAAATATTTGCATATCATACAAACATTTGTCCGATTTTGATGAAACTTTACAGTACTATATCTTGTACATCAGAATAACATTATAGGCTATAATTTATAATAGAGGTTCCACGCAGGCGGCGCCGCGAGCAAATGCTAGTATGCTATATCCTGGAACGTGGCTGTTGTTTTATCGTTGGCTGATGGAGTAAAGTTGTGTGACTGAATAGTGTGTGAGAATAAAGCTTAAGGTAATTAACGGTAATTATATGAAGATAGCTTCAAGATGCGCGATTCACAGGACCGGAAAATAAGACACCAGACAAGACCAGTAACCTTTCGAACAATTGTACTGTTAAAACAATTAGCAACAGTGATACCTATTTGTATGAGCACAAGTGTTATTGATCGCAAGACACAACAACTTGCGCACGCGCCAACAAGTAATACAATTTGTACTGTGTCACTACCCCGACAAATGGCACCATACAGCAGCACACACTTGACTAAACAAGACGTGTTGGTTACACCAATTAACGTGTTGAAACATGTGACGCAAATCATATTTTGATCTAGAAAGAGAAATGGTAGATAAATGTTGACTGTTAACCAGCCTGTAAGGAGATTACCATACACGGATTATGATACGCCAGGGTAAGAGGTACAATGTAGTTATTTGATTACGTTGCAGGTTTGCAACAACTTTGAACATATAATTGAAATAATTTAAAAAATAATCACTTCAAAAATCACAGATTGATGTAAACTGCAAAATCATGATAAACTAGGGGCAACATGACTTTACCTCATAATCAATAGAGATAACAAAACTTGGGGCTAAACGCATAATAAAGTAAAAAGTCATAATATCAGTGTTTTCCAATACAATAACTTTTCATTTAAAAAACCGACTTCCGCTATGTATTGTATTCGACTAAATATTTGGATGAAAAAAAATGATGAAAGAACCATAGTGGTGAAAGGATTATGATACTTTTTGAATGCAAATGCTTGGTTTGTTGCTGAAAATATCAAAATCGCCATATGTATGCCTACAATATTTGAGGAGTTCCCTCAATTCCTCATGGATCCCATCATCAGAATTGCATTCTGAAAAAAATGGGACCAATCTGGAAGTATATCTATTCAAATAAAAAAAGAATTTTTCAAATCGGTTCATAAACGCCGGAGACATGCGGTAACAAACATACAAAAAAAAAATACAGCCGTATTGAAAACCTCCTCCTTTTTTGGGAAGTCGGTTAAAAATACTGAAAGTCATACAAGAGAAACTTATTTAACCTTATAACAATAGTTGTTACACAAGGCAAGTCACATAGTAACATTAACATCATTTCAATCAAGGCAACAAACACGGCTTGGCTTAACTTGATGATCCTTCTTACTACTATGGAAAGCACCTGGTGGTGCCTCAAAAAAAAGGAAAAGCTGATACACAGAAAAAGAGAACTTAAAAACCTTTAGTAGGTAGCAATAAGTAAAGAGAATCAGCAAAAGTTCATGAGACAGCTCACGCTACGCTTGATATACGAATCTTATTGGTTGATATAATAAAACACCCCTAATAGTAGAATCTACGATCGACTAGTCGACACTACCGAGAGTATCTTGTTACGTTGTTGTCACGATGTAGACCGCGCAAGAGAAAGCAACGCCAATATTAACTGGAAGCTCTGCTGGAAGGTCTCAAGCTAACTACACTGTGGTAACTAAAACTGACTACACGAAAAGTTACCCAATCCCAACTGTATGTAGATGTAAATTCCAACCACGATGGTATTTGTAAGCACTTTGGCGACCAGTAGTTTGTTGACATGAATATTATCTACCCATTTGTTTCGAGTCTATTGAATACCAATCAATGCAGTAAAATAGAAAACTTTATGACTAACAACCTCACGAATATCCGATTACCGACAGATATCACGAAATCTACGCTAGAAAGCTAGAAATTACAACTGAGTGTTTGTTTACAACAATAAATAGGTACCAAGCCACGATGACTTCAATTCTAATAAATAGGTAGTTCAAATGGCTTCTAGAAATACCTTATCGGAAGAGTCACATTTCGACTCTCTCTAATTGTTTTCAGGTGCATTGCATCAAAACATTAAATTCAAGCCTCGATAAGTCCGGTTAGGTATATCTACAAAAATTTATTAAGATCTGACTAGTTGAAAACAAAGCTAGAACCGCTCGTAACGAAAAACGTATAATTACAGTTTCGTATAATTATAGCTTGGTAGTTTGGATTTCACGTTCACTCCTCTCTGGGAGCCTGAAGTCATCATTAAGTTAAATTGTTATTATGAGGGAGCAGAATACTAACTTTCTGTCAATTCACAATTCAGTCCCGATTCAGTCAACTTTCAGTGTAGTTTTAAAATAATTAAGAGAATGGGGAGTTTTCAGGGAGGCAATTAAAAAGAAAAAATAGTTCTTAAAATTCCGGTAGATGGCGGTGACTCGCAATGGTTGTGTCTTCTGAAGATTTTGCAAAACACACACAGAGAACAAATTCTCTTTGATTTATCTTTTTTCCTGCAAGTTTCGCGTTGCGATTCCGAAGCTCGTTTTTCAAGTCTACAATAGGCCGGTCTACTTGGTCCGGCTTCAAAAATAACAACAAAAAATTATAACAATAACGTAACACTAACAAATATATAGAATTTCAACAAAAACTTTACGTAGATACTTACTTTACTTCACCAACAAACAGCATGAGCAAGTGAAGTCAGTGACACTGACAGTTGGTGGCTGACCGACAAAATGTAGAAAACCATTTCTGGACTGCGCCATCTATGCATGGATTTAGAACTATTTTCTTTCAGCTGTCAGAAAACTTCCCATTGGGCTTCTGGTGTGTATGATATTTGCACTCATCACCAGCCTGTTTAAGTCTGCTGCTGAACGAAGCCTCCCCTGTTGAATGCAATAGGTTGATTTGCCAAAATCACCAAGCTAGGCAGGCGGATTAATGAACCCACCGCAGTTATGTGTACGTGGGAACCTCAACTACTGGTAGACACCAGTGAAACGATTGATTAGTGGGTATTCCCAGTAAAGAATCGTTTCACTGATGTCTACCAGCAACCACAGTTATAACATCAGTTGTTGCAGTCGACGGGTAACGGTATGCATCGGATGTCAACAAATTAACACTGTCTACCGTTGTTATGATACAGACGTGTATGTACCGTACCGTAGCATACGTGAATGTAGCATCAGTTGATATTTGTCTAATATTTGAGTAAGCTCGTGGGAAAGAAGGTAACAGCGCTTTAGATAGGTGAGGCACTGGGCACGAGCACTATGTCTATTTGGGTCAGACAATTCAACTAGCATGGTCCAACTTCGACAAAGAGATCAGTCGACGAATCTAACTCGGATGGGCAGCGTATAAATAAATGTAATACCAGAGCACGTTCGTCGTTATTACGTAAGTCACGTTGAATACTCACTCGTAAAGTGATTGATGCAATGCAAAACTCGGAATAGGCCTACGGCACCCATAATATCGAAACGGAACACAGTAATGCGAGCATTACTTCCAAGAACGAGCATTTTTCACAAGTTACTACTAACAAAAACTCAAAATCAAAATTCCTGAACAAATACAATAATACTTTTTCACGCGGTGATGGTGATAATATGAATCCTATACAATTATCTAATAGGTACATACGTAAAATAGCCAGCTATCATTGTATAATATCAATATCCTCTGATATCCCTCGTCCTACTTTCTCAAAATGTCTCCTCTTCCTTGTATCCTTGTATTTTATCTACCCCTTTTGTAGATATACTTTACTTACTATTTTTTGGGTTTTGTAAATCGTTAATTATTTCATAGTAACATTTCTGTGCTATCTTAAATAATGTCTTAAGTAATGTATTGTTTTGCTTCATGGATTCCAGATTAATAAAATATATGCTTAGACGTCCGTCAGTATGGTCCAACCTTTTTTTTCTTTTTATAATCACCGATCATTCTCCATCGCTTGCAAGCTTTATACGTAAACATGACATTGGCAACCTAGTGGCAACACCACCCCAAGCCATTCAATTGAATCCTACTAATATTATACCTAAACGCGAAAGTTTGTGAGTATGGATGGATGTTTGTTACTCTTTCACGTAAAAACTACTGAATGGATTTGAGTGAAATTTGGAATGGAGATACTTTACGCCCTGGATTAACACATAGGCTACTTTTCATCATCATCATCAATTTTCATCATTATTCACGCGGGTGAAACCGCGGGGCGCAACTAGTAGGTACATATGTATTTAATAACTGGTTCCTATTAGTTACAACCAGAACAAATTGAGGTGTGGGAATGGAAAGATTGAAACTATTGTGTACCTTAACAGATAATAGTGCATTTGCTCAGTAAAAAGGCTTGTAGCAATATCATACAGTCTGAGATACCAATAGACATTCCAATAAAATAAATTTGTAAATTATTTAGATAACATCTTCCGATTTACGAAATTGTTTGAACAAGCGTCAAGATATAACTAACGTACATAGCAATTCTTATGCATCTTATACATGTACTCCTATGTGTGTGGCGCCATGTCTCGGATCCGTAAGTGAGTATGGGCAGGACACATTGGTATACCTTGGTCTTTAGAAATTGAGGAGTTTTGGATTTCAGGAAGTCCTCCAACAAACTATTTCTAACCAAATACTAAATACAATTTTGAACCAATAAAGATTTATACCAAGAAAGCAAGATCACATTCATCATCATCACCATCATCAGCCTGTAGAAGTCTGCTACAGAGCATGGGTGTCAGGGAATGCCCCGACGAAGTCTTGAGCCGCCTACATCCACCGACTTCCTGCGACCTTAATAACGTCTTTATTCCATAGAGAAAGTCTTCCTCTAATACCGCGTCGTCCTGTTTGTGGTCGCCACTCGAGAACGTTTAATCACCAACGGTTGTCAGTTCTGCGAGCTATATGACCTGCCCATTGTCACTTTAACCTGCTAATTCTGAGAGCTATAGCCGTGATCGTGGCTTTTCTACAGATTTCCTTATTTCGGATTCTATCACGTAGTGAAACTCCGACCATACATAACATAACAAAACGCCCAACAGTCAACTTAGTCCTGATCTCACACTAGGATTCCTGCAGCGGGAATCGAAACCGCATCTCTTGCGTCGGCTACTCGCCCACTGCACTACGGAGGTCGTCAAAGAGCATAGCTCTCTCCATAGCCCGCTGTGCGCAAATCACATAACTATCCGTAAATAGCGCGCCTTGAAAGCAACCTAGACATCATATGAAACAAGGTCACCCACAGACAGACATGCAGCAAGCCAGAAACTGATCGATAAGCAATCTGTTACATGGCTATACGGCTATGGGTATCAGCCATATGGCCGTGTGAACCGATTTTATAGACGCACGCCACGCCCATATAAATTATGATATAATAAAGAACCTAACTAACGTTAGGTTCTCAATTTTACTCCATACAAAACTAGATGTCGCCACTAGAAGAGTTTATATAATATTTAAGTAGCTGTGACGCCCGCCCGCAACTTCGTCCGCGCTTATTGTATATTATATGTATACGTCTTGGGCTCCCCAGGTTCAGACCAAGTTCAAAAATCACCCAGGTGCGAATCGGACTCCCGCATAAGGGTTCCTTACCATTATCTTTAAAAACGGCAAAAAAATCACGTTTGTTGTATGGGAGCCCCGTTAAATATTTATTTTATTCTGTTTTTTAGTATTTGTTGTTAATAGCGGCAATAACCGACAACAGTCACCAAACAGTAAACAGTGAACAGTAAAATACAACACCTTTTAACCGTCAAACATTTCTAGTAACTGAACACTCGTTATAACTGATCAGAACGACAACAATTCCTTTAACGATATCCGACCTGATTTAACACGTACATAATAGACCTAAGGTTTCCACGTACCTACACCTCGTCGAAATTTCGGCTAAATAAGTTTTTTCTTTGTTCATTTTGTAAGAAACGTTAATCATAACATAACACCCAACAGTCATATAGGTAGTCATGATCCCACAATAGGATTCCCTGTGTCGTGAGTATCAGAAACTACGAGTACCATGGTACCATAGCACCCATACCCGGAACAAATATTTGCAGATCATACAAACATTTGTCCCGCAGCGGAAATCGAACCCGCATCCTCTCACATCTCAGCCGGCTACTAAGCCGCACCACAGAGGTCGTCAAAGGAAAGAAGGAGATTAAAGAAATGTTAATAAAACACAATGTTTTAAATTAGACTGCATCAGTTTCTAGCTGTAGAGTATTGACCAGGAACCGGTGAACCAAAGACATTTTATAGGTAGCAGAAAGTAGGTGGATGGAGGCGGCTCAAGATCGTTCGTCATGAAATTATATGGAGAAGTCCATGCCTAGCAGTGGACTTCTATAGGCTGCTGATGAAGATAAACAAACAATGCATTCCAGCGATAAACAGACAGCTTATCATATCTGCATAACATGGGTTATAAAGGTATTAAACCCCTTCTTGTACACATATATATTCCAAAATATTTAAAGTAACTAGCTACTAAAACTAAAAGAAACAATAGTCGCAAAAATATAGTCCAAACTGGCAAACTTTGTGATGGGATAATGAAGTGTCTATATCAGACTGACCATAAAGTTTGGTGCGAACCCTACAATAGTAAAGTTTGAAATTGATGGAACACAGCCTTATGTATGATGAAAAAAGTAAAAACTCTTGTACTGTAAAAAAAACAGAGTGGTGTGGCGGAAAGCGGCAATTTTTACCGTTGTCACCCCAGTGGGGTCGAACAGGTTGGGAACAACGGGAATGAAAGTGATGGAACCTTTCCACGTTGCTAGAAGTGTCACCGAATATTTTCACGATTCAATCCACTAACACTAAATCAAAATTGGACAGGAAAGAGGTATTGAAACAATGCAATGTATGTGTCGAATAAATATGAGTATAGGAGGTCTATATTCGAATATCTGACGCAGAAGCCTGGCCTTGACCCAAAAGCAAAAGTGTCCGCAGGAAACGATGAATTGAATGATATTTTCACCGCAGTGGATTAAAAAACAAAGGTAACGGTCAATGTTATAGTAGTATTAACCAAAATATTTGAACAGTAATAGGATGTTTTATTTTGACATAGGCGCGATGTTTATTTAAAGCGGTTGGTAGCAGTAATAAAATGATAGATGCTGAAGACTAGGCTAGAAAAGCCATGTTTACATACCACGAAAATAGAAAAATTAAATGGTAGCCTAACTTTGTGTACTTTAGTAATTAAAACCAAGGGTTCGGTTGTTTGTAAAGACTAAATAAATGAGAAAGATCTCAAATTAAACATAATTTGCTTGTCTAATCTTTAATTAAACAAAAACATATCCGGAAGGAGGATATAAGATAAGTTCGGAAATAAGGGTTTTGAGCTGAGAACAAATAGTACTAAATAAATACCAGAACGGTAACTTCTAACGTAAAGACCCTTGGCCCTGGCCGATATAAAGGAAAAGCGTAATGTACTAACAAGATAAAGAAAGCCTTGAGTCAAATGCATGAAATTAAAAACGCTAAGGTTAAAGAAACAATAAAAATACTGATACATCCCAAAAAAACAACGGAACGAATGGTTTAGAAATAAATGCAAAAGTGGATAATGAGCGTGAAGAAACAACAAAGGAGGTGATTGGAAACGGAAATGCTATTTTAAAGAACTGCAGTTTCAGAACAATCTCAAAACAGGACAAGGAATAAAACAAAACACCGTCGTAAATTGCTTAATATAAACATTGAAATAAAGTTATTAATCACTTGGATAGCCGAAAATTGGGACGCATATGATCGAAGTGGCTTGCAGAAGCGAAAGGAGGCCAATCACTAAGAGTGTATGATTTCAGGTTACGATGTTAATAATGAACAATTGAGATATTTTTGCTATTGCCGTTAAGGATTATAGCAGTCTTTATTTTCCTTTCGAAAGACTCGGGTAAACATGGATTGATAAACATCTAACTAGTATATTCCTGTACATAATAAAGACTGCGATCTTGCACACAACCAACCAGACTTAAAATAAATATTTGCAGATCATACAAATATTAGTTTGGCACGGCTATTCAACCGATACGACACAAAGATCGTCTTAGTAAAAAAGCAACTAATTATAGAATTACATGCAACGTAACATGCATTTTGAAAACTAGCAAGACTTTATCAATTATTTGTTGGATAATTCAGTAACAAATGGATTTCATTCGAAACCAGTCATCTTGAAAAACTGATTTATGTACCTACATTTGACATGTCGCAAAGTCCCCTTGACTTGTATGATAGGCCAGAGGGCAACGGATGACAATAGCTTAGTTTAAAGAGACAGAACAATGTATATTGCGTGTTATACATTTTAAGGTTCAGTAATACATAATAGAACTATCTGAAGAAACTAAGAACAACGATTATCCCGATAACATATAACAAAAACGCTCGGAAGAGCAAGGGCTTTGTAATATGCAACATAGGGTCTCCACGTCACAAACTGAAATAAATATTTTCAATACAATCCACAAAAGCAACTATGCTTAACCGTGTTAAACAGCTTCTAAAACAAATAACATTATTTATAATAAACGTTGCTATGCATGTATGTATCTTTTTCATCTGGAAAGGACCGACATAAGAGATAATAAGAGTAGGTACCAAGAGGAGGAAGACCACTTCCTCGATGGTCAGAAGGTTTCGAACACCCCAAACTGGGCAGAACTAGCAGACGATCGCGAGCAATGGAAGGAGCTGAAGGAGGCCTTTACCCGGGAGGGGTCCTTATGATCTAAGATATAGTACAAAAATTTAAAACACTAACGGCCTTATTCATAATCATTTTTGAAAACGATTTTAGTTAAAATAGCTTTTGTTTTGTTCTTTCTGATGTAAAATGACATACGCCAAAACAAGACGAAACTAAAATAGGCTTCAAAAATGATAACGAATGAAGGGGCTATTTAGCTATGGAATAAATAGTTTTTTTATGTATGTTGATTAGTCTTCGGCGTTACGAACAGCTAAAAATATTTTGAAGACAAATAACAGAAGCGGCTAACCTGCTTAGCCGTGATCTGCAGCTTCTGCGGATACAGCTCCTGCAGACGCTGGCAGAAGTGCGCCGCGCTGGTCGCCAATCTAGCCATCACAATCTTTAACGTCACACGCACTCGCAAAACAGCTACTAGGTGCCCGATAACGCTAATCCATGATCACACCGTCATCCCACGCTTTGACGTCCCGCAGTTTATCTCTTATTGTTTTCAAAAAAACCACTGTATTGTCAGACACAAAAGATTTCACTCCTAAATCGATCGAAGAAGAATTTTCACACTAAAATATAGTTCCCGAATATCTTTGTTGGTCACTAAAAGAAGTCCACGGAAATTTAATGACGTACGAAATGCCCGGACGCGTGCTATATGCCCGCCGTTAGCTGAACGACTGTCGTGTCGTGTCGGTCGACGAGAGGCAAATTGACTGAAGAGATAAGCAAGTCGTGAAGACTTGATTGTCAGGAATTAGCACCTTATTTGTCGGTTAGATTTGCATGGGTGACCTCTCAGATAATCGTGAAAATGGATAAGTTATATTTTGAGATTATTCAAGTCCGAAATATCCGCTACCGTTTTAAGTACTTAACTTCCGAATTACTTATAAAAGTCGTGTACAGTCAGCTGCACGAATTGGTTACCCATTTGCATGTTTATTGGTCTGGAACTGCAAACGAAAAATTTAATTATTTTCCACTTTTGTGTTTCAATCTAAGCTATATTTTACTTTTTGAAATGTCTACACGCGTGTTTGTAGTTCAATCAACACACCGAGGGGTTACCAATTCGTGCTGCTGTCTGTACGTACTACATACCTCACTGCATACTACATCTTCAAATGTTTCAACCGTGCTTACCTGAAACGAGACAAAAAGCGAACATTAGACATTATGTATACCGATAGTGGTGACGGAAAATGGAACTTCCCATTACAATAACACATACTTCTATGCCAAATAATTTATGAGATGTATCATCAGTTTATTCGTAGTAATCAAGAATATTAACATTGATATATTTTCAAAGTAGATAAGATCAAGAATGAGGACTTTTGAAATGGCCGCAGCTAAAGCAGGAAGCCATTAATTTGGTAGTGGTAAACTGGAAATATCGAATATCCGCGCAAATTAAGGATTTAAATAACTTGGGTCGCGTTCAACGCACGCTTTATGACCGAACAGTTATGTGCAATTTCATAATGGACAATCTACCGTGGGTCATTTTCTATGCCAATTTTGTATGCGCACGCACGTCCAATTTTATGGCATCGTTTTTTCAAATCGGATATGATTGATCTTGTAGTTGTTATAAAATCATCAGAAACCTATACTTACGGTCTCATACGAATGATGGTATAAAACTGAGTTTAGGCCAGGCCTATATACCAATATATGCTTAAATATCGACCTTTGGTGTGTACGACTCATTGACATAATATATATTACGTAAGACTATACAAAAGCAGATGTTTTCTTCCGAAATCAATTTTCGTTCTAGTACACAAATCTCCAAAGTGTCAAACTGACGGATAGTTTTTAAAAGGGTCTATTCTTAGGCCGCGCGGACCCACCACGGCACATCTCCGAGGTAATAAACATAAATTCCAAAGTTTATATCCAAATTATTGCGTCGGACAACATAATCTTATCCAAACGGGACAATCATACGTCAGTCAACTCCGTAATCCCGCCAGGCAGTCTCTCGACAAAGGCATAAAGATTAAACGTCAAAAAACTGTATTGATAGACTGTTGCCCTAGAATAGTCTTGTGACAAGAAAGAACGATTAGTTACTGATAGATCCTGTGAAATTTGATGTTACTAATAGATCCTTTAAAATTTTAGGCAGTTTTCGAATTACTAATAGACCCTGTGACGTACTTGCTATTGAAGTAGGGTGCAGTCTACGAAAATTCAAAGAGTAACTATATTGGAATATCTTTCTTAGAATACCAGAAGACTAAGAAGAAGTCGTTTTGGTTCAATATTTGTAAATTACTCTCCACAACCAAAAGACAAAGACTCATTTCCATAAGTGGATAGTATGCAATTACGACGAAATGGATACAGTTGTGCAAACGATATGCACATAATAGAGTAATAATATTGAGCAACCTTTAGTGTGCGGACGAGAGAGCTTAGTTGCAAGCAATGTAAGCAGTTCAGCTTATCATGTTAAGTTTTGTTTATTTTGTTATTATCTTAAGGTACAATAAGGTATTTTCTATTCTATTCTATTCTCAGGGAAATATGAGCGAAAATAGAACGTTGGAAAACGAGAAAGAACGCTGACAGATGATACAAAGGGAGCCCATTCATACGGCGTGCTTGCGTCTGTAAACATGGTTAGCGATATCTAATACCGCGGAAAGCTGTTGTATTTATGTATTTCCCGCATCCTTTATCATTATGACGCTACTTTTCAGGATTTCTATCAGCGGTTCTATGTTTGGTTCATACAGAGGTAACGAGGCTATATGCGTCCTCGTCAGTTCCTTGACTCTGAGCATATACAATTAAAAGCAACGCAGAGTTATTCCACGCAACGCAAATGCAACAATTTAAGAGTAAGATTGTATTGTACCGGTATACACAGGCACGAGATAATATAAAAATTATTATTATTCGCTTATAGGCGGCGACTGGATTATGTAAATTCGTTCCAATATTGTTGAAAGTTGAAACTATACGATGCGCCAGAAACACAATTTATTATGAAAATTTTAGTTACATCCTCAAGCCGAAAGAAGTTTATTGCTGGGCATAAGCCTTCCACCGATCATTGCTGGATTGATACATGTTCAACATTTAGTAAGGAACCGCGGAAAATTATAAACCACTTGGAACCACCACGACCAAAGCTCCAAATTAGGAGACGTCCGCTAAACACATTACCCGCCACATTTCGGTCACGACCGACGATCAGCCATTAGCAAAGCTGGTGAAAATTGATTTGTTTGCGACACCATGACTCTGGAGCATGGAGAGTGGAGTCCACATCATGATGACAACCTCCGTGGTGAAGTGAGCGAGTAGCTAGCTGAGACGCAAGAGGTGCGATTCGATTCCCGCTGGGTCAAATGTTTGCATGATCTGCAAATATTTGTTCCGGGTTTGGGTGTTATAGTAAATAAATAAATAAATAAATAATGTTGGACATTTCACACATCATTATCTAGCCCCAAGCTAAGCAGCGCTTGTGTTATGGGTACTAGATAACTGATATACTTAATACAATACATTACATAGATAGATATTTTTTATTATACATAGAAAAATACCCAGAACACCCTGAATAAATATCTGCAGATGACAGATCGTACAAATATTTGTTCCGAGGTGGGAATCGAACCCGCAACCTCCTGCGTCATGTTATACCATGTTACTCGTAGTTCCTGATACGCACGACACAGGGAATCCTAGTGTGGGATCAAGACTATGTATGTGACTGTTGGGTGGGTGTTGTGATACTTATTATCATTGTCCTTGTGGTTTTGAGCAGAAGATAATCCGGCTATAGGTTATTCCACGAGTTCTGAGGGCCTAGTCTACAAAATGTAACAAGCAACTATACGTAGCGGCACATAAGTCTAGCGCTGAACGAAACGTGGAAGGGATAGTTGCGTGAATACTGTCGCGCACGCAATACAATCATTATAAGATATATAGATATAGAGATCCCCTCAAGATACCTTACTTTTGACTTCTGCGCAATAACGGTCCGCGCTAGAGTTTCGTGCCGCTACTTATACACTTATACACAGATTTTTGTATGGAAATTGAGTCCGTTATGGGCACTTTTCGGTTAGTATTGCTATACAAAAATCCGTGAAGTGTACACCACACGTAGTTGCTTGTTACTCTAGACTAGGCCCCTCAGTTGTTCACAGACTTCAGACTTCACGAAATATGGAGGCTTAATTACAACCTCGTGAGAGGAAAATAGTGGTAGAGTCTGTTCAGAAAGAGAGTCGTCGTGGCCAAATTGTGAACTAACGTTGTGAACAACATTATTCCAACCAATAATTGGGAGCTGGTTTCTTTCTATGGGCATTTTGAATCATAAAATAAAGAAATAGTAACAGTTGTAATATATAGGATAATATGTATATAGGATTGTATTGCCCGCTCAACAAAAAAAGATAATTAAGCACGCTGCTGTGCTCTCAAATCCCACGACGGGTTTCTTTCTGAACAGACTCTGCCTATAATGGTGGATGTGGAAGGAGTGTTTTCTTTGGTAACTGGTATTCGAAGATACAATAAAAAGTTACTGAAGTTAAAGAATGGACCTTATTTGTCTTGTTAAAATCTATAGAGGCTCTGGTGTCAAAACTAGTTCGCTATTAAATTAGTATGGAGGAGAAGTATTACTGATGGAGCCACTGCTATCATGGAATGGAATTATTGTTTCCTTTTGGTATATTTCTGTTACAAGGAAACTCCTGGTTCTTTTCGGAAACTTCCTGATTATGTTGTGGTCAAATAAAATGAGTGCTTATCGTATCAACATACAAATGTTCATCCTATTAGGTATTCATGTTGTTTTAACCCCATTTATTTTATTTCTTTGAAGATTAGAGACATACTAGCTTGGTTCTTCGCTAAGGTTTAAGGCTAAACGCGCCAGGTCGCAAGCGTCAGCTAGTTAGTGCCGTGGTATGTCCCATCTTAGTAACAGACCCCTCTTGTGTATGTCGTAAAAGCTGCCAAAAGGATTACACCAACGCGAATACTGCAGATTAATCCGGCTGCCAAGCGTGGTGATTATGGCAATTCCCCCCATTGTGTTTTATGGGGGAAGTCTTGCCCAGCAGTGGAAGTTTAAAGGCTGATGATGAATCTGATGAGATTATTTGATTCGGACTGACAGTTTGCTGCTTTTAAAATGCAGCAGTACAAGCATAAGATAGGATAAGAGTCCAGGAAGGGATCCAAGTTGGTATCCAGAAGGGTACATTCCAAAAATATTGACAACGGAATATTTTCTACACCAAGTCACGGAGGAAAGCTAGTAAATATTTTTCTTAACAATATTTTGCGTATTTCGCAGTTATTTATGGTTTCAGAGTTCCATAACATGTTAATCACGAATGTTTGCCCAAACCGCGTCACGTCAGACAGATCTAGTTTAGCCAAAGAGTTAAAGACATGATGGTATTTTACCAGAGGCAAACATTACTTTCAGGGTCAAATCGACTGCCCCAAACCGCCCCCCCCCCCCCTCCCTCCCATCATCATAGTCGTTTTTGTCCATCAAGAGGGCGTTTTTTTTACCACGAGGAAAATATTACTTTCAGGGTCAATTCGACTGCCCCGAATCCCATCATCATAGTCTTTTTTGTCCATCGAGAGGGCGTTCTTTTACCACGAGGCAAATATTACTTTCAGGGTCCAATCGACTGCAATCGCAAATAATAAAAAGAATAATTTATTTATCGAATTGCAATCATTATTGTTTTTTTTTGGCCATCGAGACGGTGATCCTCTTCTGCGTCGTCCGGTTTGTGGTCGCCACTCGAGAACCTATATCCCCCAACGGTTGTTAGTTCTGAGAGCTATATGACCTGCCAATTACCATTTCAACTTGCTAATTCTGAGAGCTATGTTGGTGATCTTGGTTTGGTGGTTTGATCTTGGTTTAGTATATTTCAATGGATATTCGTATATAATTATCTCGTTGGCCAGTAACACTTACATGCATCTTTATGTTATCCTTTAGAGGAATTCACAATTTTATGACGTTTACATGTGCAACCCACGGTGAAGAGGCCCTTTGAGGCCCTGCCTACCCCTTCTGGGAAAAAGGCGTGTGTTTTTGTATGTACGTATATTATTTTCAATAAGAACTAGTAGTTGTTTATTATCTTACTTAGGTAGGTATATTAGTTTGTTTACCGACAGCACTGCTGCTAGCCGCTTCATAGATAAAAGTTTATTTCAATAAAACTCTGTTTAACGTTTAACTAAAGTAAATGCAATGCCGTCATTGTAGGCACAATGCCCGCGTAAGTTTTTATTGCAGTTTTATAATCAGAGGTGATCGTTTACTAGACCAATACGAGGTTATCGTCCAAACAAATAAAATGTAAGTCATAATATTTGTGGAGCAACAAAATAGTGTATGAAATCAATAGAAAACTTTTCAAAAACATAAATTTGAATTACCTGACGACCTCCGTGCGGTCTTGAAGCCGGCTAAGACGCGGTGTGGGTTCGACTCCCGCTGCGGGACAAATTCATGATCTGCAAATATTCGTTCAGAGTCTGGGTGTTGTGGAACTCGTAGTTTCTCGATTTCCTGACTCAGGGAATCCTAGTTCGAGATCTGAACTATGTATGTGACTGTTGGGTGCTACATTGTGTTTTTATGAATATAAAATAACTAGGCCGGTCTCTTTAGTCCAGCCAGAAACGCATGTCAAACATGCGGTTTACAACTTTGAATGCGGAGAGATTAGGCCCGTATTCTAGAACTAAACTCAAACTAAATCGAGACTCAAGCATAGATTTTTTGACAGATTTCAATGAAAAACTGTCACCAAATCTATGCTTGAGTGTCGATTCACGTCGAGAATTATGCTCAAGCGTGAATCGAGACTCAAGCATAGATTTGGTGACAGTTTTACATGCACGGAAAAAAAGGATGTCTTATATTAAGACAATATCGACTTGGTCAAGACAAATGTAGTTTCATATATGGCGAACACTATATATTCTTGAACCGAGTCAAATATTGTCTCAGTTGTATAGTTTTCGTTTAAGACAATCATTTTTGAAACAAGAAATCTGAAGTTTTCTACTAAAATTATATTTTCTTAGGTGAAGCCTCCACTATTCTTAGCCGAAGAGATATTTGTGTTGAGTCAAGACTCTTATGTTTCCTACTAAAACAATATTCTCTTAGCTGAAAAGTCTACTATTCTTAGCTGAAGAGATATTTGTGTTGAGACAAGACTCGTATGTTTCCTACTAAAACAATATACTCTTAGGTAAAACGTCTACTATTCTTAGCTGAAGATATATTTGTGTTCAGTCAAGACTCGTATGTTTCCTACTAAATCAATATACTCTTAGGTGAAGCGTCTACTATTCTTAGCTGAAGAGATATTTGTGTTGAGTTAAGACTCGTTTGTTTCCTACTAAATCAATATACTCTTAGGTGAAGCGTATACTATTCTTAGCAGAAGAGTTATTTGTGTTGAGTCAAGACTCTTATGTTTCCTACTAAAACAATATTATCTTATTAGAAGCGTCTACTATTCTTAGCTGAAGAGATATTTGTGTTGAGACAAGACTCGTATGTTTCCTACTAAAATTATATTTTCTTAGGTGAAGCCTCTACTATTCTTAACTGAAGAGATATTCGAGTTGAAACAAGACTCGAATGTTTCCTACTAAATCAATATACTCTTAGGTGAAGCATCTACTATTCTTAGCTGAAGAGATATTTAAGTTGAAACAAGACTCGTATGTTTCCTACTAAAACAATATGCTCTCAGGTGAAGCATCTACTATTCTTAGCTAAAGAGATATTTGAGTTGAAACAAGACTCGTATGTTTCCTACTAAAACAATATACTCTTAAGTGAAACGTCCACTATTCTTAGCTGAAGAGGTATTTGTATTGAGATAAGACTCGTATGTTTCTTACTATAAAACTATATATTCTTTGGTAAAAACTGTAGATACTATTCTTAGCTACTAAAACAATAATATTTTTTGAGTGAGAAATAACTGCGCCGTCGGCACTGGACTCGGGACCCACGCTACCTATGCTATCGCTATATACGAGATTTTAGCTAAGAATAGTACATACAGGCCTATAATACCAAAGATTATATTTAGTACGAAACGTCTTTTCTCAAATACTTGACGTAAACACAACACGAAAATAAAATACAATAATTTTCTTGAAATAATGGTATCATGTTTATTGGTCTAAATACTAACAAGACTGTATGAAATTAAAATTCACTGAATACAAAGGAAATATTAGACATGGGGTTATCACATCACGAGTAAGTATCAAAGTAAATAAAAGTTACACAATTTCTAAAACCTGACAGGGAAACATATCAAGCTCTTAATTTTTACATTCAATAAATAAATGCTGTACATTTCACACAACATCAATAACAGTATCTAGCCCCAAGCTAAGCAGAGCTTGTGTTATGGGTAATAGATAACTGATATACTTAATACAATACATTACATAGATAGATATTTTTATTATACATAGAAAAATACCCAAAACACCTTGAACAAATATCTGCAGATGGTACAAATATTTGTTTAGAGGCGGGAATCGAACCCACAACCTCTTGCGTCGCAGGCAAACCTTCACCCACCACGCCACAGAGGTCGTAAAAATTACAATTCGTACATAAAATATACTTACAAAATATTTTATAAACAATAACAAGGGACAATAATACACGCCCCAAATGATGCTCGGTCATTTATATACTGGTACGGCTAGTAATAATGTAATAATATAACCATGTAATCATTTACATGGTTACATTATTACATTTGTACATGTACATGGATTCAAAATATCTGTCTGAGATCTACTTTATTAAGTCCTTGAAAATGTACATAGGATTTATTGAAAAGAGAGTTCAAAAATTTAGAATGTTCACGAAATCCTTTGAACATTTTCAAAGATTTTTAACAAAGTGGCTCTCACTACACCAAAGTCATAGTAAATTTTTTGTAAAAGTATTTCAAAGAAGTTTTTTATTATTTTTCGCATAATAATTGAAACAAATTGAATTATACTTCTCTTACCATAGCATTACGCAAGTAATAAACAATTTTCACATTCAAGATTGCGTTCTATTATCTTTTGAGATCTTTATCTTACATACTATACTATACAGGATTCATATTTATCAAATAGATCCAGTTACACGCCCACCAAGTTTGGCCAACCCTCGACCAAACACCCTGTATATAATTAATATTTAAAACAAACAAAATAAGTTCTGAGTTTAAGACTAATGGTCTAATAGGAAAATATCACATAACACATCCGGAATATTCTTAGCTTTTTAGATAACAATCATTTAACTAACTGATTAAAGTAGGTAGTTCTTAGCTTTTTAAATCAACATAAACACAATCATTTGACTTTCTGATTAAAGTAGGTGTTGTACTATCACAATGTTCCAAATTAACTAATATAGTTTAGCCATATTTTCCACAAAAAATGCCATATAGTGAAATGAGTAACCCACCGTTTTTAGCACTGTACACAAGAATGAAATCATACTAATATCAGTGTCTTTTACAAAAACTTGGTTTATTTTGTAAAATAATGGATAATGAATGTCATACTTGTATAATATAACATTTTATCATTGTATTTTAAAACATACCTGACCTTATCTATAGTCAAATAGAATGTATCTTCGTCGGTGGTGCTGGTGTATTGCACATTATATGGTTTGTTATGGTTTTTCGTTTACCAGACGCGTCCGTTGCTATCTCATCAATCTTTTTTTGTACAGCACCAGGTGTCTAAAAAGTACAGGTTTCATAATTAGGTACCTAGTTAACATAATGTTTAAAATCAACTCAATTCAAATTAAATTATACTACAGAAAGTAATTACCTGTACATTGACAATTAAGCTCTCTTTACACTCAGTTGTTGAGAATTTTTGGCACTTATTCAACCGTCCTTTCGGGGGCACCAATTGGCAGAGAAGTTTATGTTCTGGAAAGACGATATAATATTAGTAGTTATTATATTATTGTAGTATACCTACGTTTATTACATGCATACATAAGTACATAAACACACGCTTTTTTCTCCGAAGGGGTAGGCAGAGCCTCAAAGGGCCTCTTTTCACCGTTTTTCTCTTTTCATTCAATTCATTTATTTATTCATGGATATGCATGCTGACCTGGCCTAATCGAACATGGGCAGGCAGATGATGATGATGATGCTGCTTATATTTGTAGTTGAAAAGTGAACTTATGCTCAATTTAATTGAGTCACAAGCCAAGACAAAATAAATTAGTTTTTTGTTTAAAAACCTAAACAAACATTGCAAATAAAAGCTTTTTAAAAGGCATTTCACTATCACTAAGAAAGTACCAACCATCATCAGTAAGTCCATTGATAAATTCAAACAAGGACGCAGTTTCTTGTTTTGAGTTTGGGTTTTTTTAACTCCACAATCTTTCCAGAGAAATCAATCCAGTGTAGATGAAATTTGGTGGCACTTTCAGGATATATTCCGTCAGAGTACAATCGAATCTGAAAATAGGTAAAAATAAGTGAGCAAGTGAGCGAGTAAGCTGATGATCTTGATGGCAAGCGCGTGAGCATTATCACAACACCACGCAGACACAAAAGCCACTCCTATTGAATACAATGGGGGATTTGCCAAAATCACCACATTTCAAGTGGATTGGTGATCTCGGTTAGTTAAAAGTACTCAGATGGATGCTTCTGCCCATCCCTTGGTGTAATCCCTTAGTAAAGCTTTTACTACATCCACGGGAGGAGGAGGGGTTTATTCTTAGGCTGGACACACCACGGCATACCATGACCATAACTATGTATAAAAATAATAATATTAATGTGATAACTTACCAAGACATCACTTCTCACATCATTTAAAATGAGCCAATTATCTATTATTGCTCCCACGGTGTCATCGGCTAATTATTTGCGGAGCTCATGGTTCCTTCTCCACTTACTAATAACATCTTCCCATGGCTCTGAGTTAGTTTTCAGCCAAACAATATCATCTTTGTGTAATTCTAAAACAAGAACATGGTGAGTATCTTAACCACAAAGGCATAAAGAGGCAAGAAGAAGACAAAAAAAGGCCAAAGAACTTTACTGCAAGGATGCATTTCACACGCTGTTCACCATATTATTAAAACAAAAATATATATAAATAAATATATCCGTCTGCCACATGTATAAAATGGTGTCTAATCAAAATCAGTGAGACCATACAAACTTATGTAACACCTCAAAAACATTATACCTTCTTTTTAGGGCAGTCGGGGAAATGGTGGTCGACATCCAATAATTTCAAGAACCATAGTTTTCGTCCAAATAAGATTCAATTTCAGCCTCCTCCTCTTTTGCCTCCGCAAACATCACTAATCACTGGCTTCTGCATCTGACCTTTGAACCAACCGTCTAACTCAAGCCTCTTGAGATGTTCGTCGAGGCTCTTCGCTTAGCAAATAAAAAAATCAGTGTAGGCATACTCACTTGAAAAATTGTCAACTCTTCGCTAACATCCCAACTTTCCAGAACTTCACGTACCTCTGACATGGTGTAGGTTGGAAATATAACTAATTAAACTAGAAATCACTTAACAAACACACATGCGCACGAGCAATTAAAATTTTTCTCTGTAACCCACCGAAAGAAACGTCCGACGTCCGAGCCGTTGTTACGTTACTAAGCTTCAGTCAGTGTTGCCAGCGGCCTCTTTTGCAAAGTAACACGAGATTGGTAGACAACGGAAATGTAACATTTTGCAAAAAAATCGTAACATACCATATACCATACATATAAGCACGCGCCTTTTTCCCCGGAGGAGTAGGCAGAGCCTCTTTTCATCGAGGCTTCCACAACCACAGGAATATAGATGTGTACCATTTCCAAAATAAATAATTATTATATTGGTTTGTACCTACACTTGCCATTTACAGAATTGTGTATACTCCTGGCACTGATAACAAATCGGTCAAAAAATTAAAAACCATTTTATTTTATTATTTGTTAAAATTTTGAATTGAAACTCACTTGTTTGGGTTATATTTGTACGCTCACACCCGCACCTTTTAGTGCATCGTTAAATAGGTTTAAAATAGGGTTGTGGTTTGATAAATCAATTTCTTTTCCATTTAACACTCACGTACATTATCATCAGTACAAGGTAGTTTAGAAGCATCGACACTTGTAGGTACCTATTTACGTAATCACAAGTAACATAAATATCATTGATCGAGCGAGCGAAGCCCTTGCAATAACTGTAACTGTAACTAATAACTGCTTTCGTCTGTCCGGATGTATGTATGTAAGTATGTTTGTGTTTAAATATGTATGTAGGTACCTATGTAAAGTATGTTTTTACATACTCGCGTACATGTCGCATTTTCCAATAAATATTACCAAACTTGGTATACAGGTTCTACAAAACCATAGAATTCATTGTCATCGGCGATTTTTGATTACAGGGGTATTTCCCCCAAGAAGAGGGGAAGTTTGCCGATTTTTTATATTATTATGCCAATGATTAAATGCCGATGGTTAAATTCTTCCGCAAGTTTGGGAATTCCGAAATAGTTGGCAAGCCTGATTAGGACTAGCTTTCTCTGTATAATATTACCAAGACATTTTTTCTTCGTTCAAAAAAGCTTTGTCTTGCAGTGTTGATTGAAATAAGAAAATTATTCTTAGGAGTGGAGAAGGACTTGAAATACCGGATATTGGTGGTAACGTTACCACTGAAAACAAAGGTACCTAATTCCATGCATTGCCTCGTTGAATGGCAATGCTGATGATGCGTTGCTTCGACCGTTCATGCTTTGCCTAGTTTTTTAAATGTCACTAGTAACTAAATATAATTAAAAATACATTTAAAAGGCGCAAATCATCGTTTTAATGAAATGTACTGGAGGAGGCACTTGTATTGATATCATAGGTATAAGAATTTTAGTCATCCTTGCTTTTCAATGTATAGAAATTTGGAAATCAGAGATTAACGGCAATTTTACGGACCTATAGTCACTTGATGACACTCAAAAATCTAACCCCAGCTGGGTTATTATGAGCTCTTATAGCCATACAGTTCTTAAACTATTCAGTACAAAATATCAGTTCTGTGATTTCCGTAACTATACCTACTTATTAAAGGCACAATCATAGAAGGTCTAGGTACCTTGTACTTCCGCGATTAAAGTTATTCATCGATGGGGAATGTCAACTACGAACCGATACTATGTATTGAATCGTTATTTAACTGCAATGGCTTAGACTTATTTAAGAAATAATTTAAGAAAAACGATGGGTCTCCATAGTGTATTATGTTCCTTGGTCTCAATCCCTCACCGGCCCTTATTTATTGAAGTCCCAGACAGATGAGATGGTGCAAGGGTATCGACGTACATGGCGTCCCTACTTGGCCACCTCCCATGGAACAAGAGTCATGCCGTCAGGCCGCTTACCATCGGTCTACACGTAGTAGACCATTCGCTTCGAGTACGGTTGGAACGTTGACGCTGGTAAAGGCCCGGGGGCGTAGGTATGATATCATAAAGTGTGGCGGGAAATCCTCAACCCTAGTGCATGAATTTTGCAGCTGCTCAAGCAAGGAAATACTTCGCAATAGTTCGAAAGTACCTATTGCCATGTTTTCCGAAAACTTATGCCAGCAGACAATCAAAAGTATGCGACTTTCAAAGCTACTTACGGCATAAATTTGAATAATTTTATTCCGTTTTGTACCAACGTTTACAATAGGTAGGTAGGTACATTGCTCTATCACTAGATAGCTATACGATTGTATTAGGTACCTATGTCAACTCTGGACGTTTGTTCGTTCGGTGTGCGTGTCACTGGTTCTTTCTGAGTAACCCTGATGCTAGGTTCATTAATTTAAATACGCTGGTAGGTATAGTCTGACCAGGTTGGTCACTAGGAAGAGGTCTGAAACTAAAAAGGGCCTTGTGAGCTATTCTGAAAAAACCAGTGTAGTGAAAGGATCCTCCTTTCATGTACATGCTCGCGCGCCATGACATAATGCCACATGTGAAACTAAAGTAGGTAGTTCATTAATTGAATCACTTGCAAGATCTATGTACCTACTTATAAAGGTATTGAATAAAATGAAAAGTAGGTTTGAACTTACATAATATACTATATAACTTTAGTAACCTATTCAAATATATTCACAATAAATTTTCGTTTGAAGTAGGTACCTACTTATGAAATATTTGCATTGTCGGCAATTATTTGTTCCTGGTCAGGGTGATGTGGTACCATATGGTACGTAAGTAGTAGATACTATAAAATATTTTATGAGTTCCTGACACCCACGACACTGGGAATCCTAGTGTGGGATCCCCTCTATTCCTTAACTGAAACTCACTCGGTGACTATTTCTCAATATTTTCAGTAAGAATTGTCAATTGATGGCCATTTTACTTGTCAAACCTTAGTCACCGAGTAACTTTCAGTTAGGTAATAGGGGGGCATTGTCGGTTAGGATTAAAAATGTAGATTACTGAAAACTATATACTAACCGTCCAACTAGATGGAGTCTAGGTGGGTGTTGGTTGGTCGGTTGGTAAAAGACGGTCCTATATACATAATATATGTATATAGCTGTGGTTCTTATCCTATACTATTAAACGAGCAATATTTTTATGTAGGTATACCTATACTCAAAGATTTAAATCTTTGCCTATACTTACACAAATGTTTTGAGATCTCGAAAACGGCTCTAACGATTTTGATGAAATTTGCTATAGAGGGTTTTTGGGGGCGAGAAATCGATCAAGCTAGGTTTCATCTCTGGGAAACTCTGCACTGTACTGTTATGTAAAACAAATGATTTAAATAAAATACCTACTCAGGTAAATAGATTTCTTGGAATGAGAGAAAATGTTTTGCTTGGGAGTAAGTCTTTTGTTTTAATTTGAAATGAATAATTTCTTCAATTGAGATTGGCATATTTTCAAATCAAGCATCCAAAATTACTAACAATTTTAAACGAAGAGAATACTGAGTCTTGTGTTACAAAAAACCAAATTTATTTGAATCAAGTAAATAGATTTCTTGGAATGAGAGAAAATGTTTTGATTGGGAGTAAGTCTTTTGTTTTAATTTGAAATGAATAAATTCTTCAATTGAGATTGGCATATTTTCAAATCAAGCATATAAAATTATTAACTAACAATTTTAAACGAAGAGAATACTGAGTCTTGTGTTAAAAATAGCAAATTTATTTGATTCAAGTCAATAGATTTCTTGGAATGAGAGAAAATGTTTTGCTTAGGAGTAAATCTTTTGTTTTAATTTAAAATGAATAAATTCTTCAATTGAGATTGGCATATTTTCAAATCAAGCATACAAAATTACTAACAATTTTAAACGAACATAATACTGAGTCTTGTGTCAAAAATAGCAAATTTATTTGAACCAAGTAAAGGGCAAAGTAACCAAGTCTTGGCTTAAGATATGTTTAGATATTTGAGTTAAGAAAAATGATTATTTTCCAAAACGGGAGTGACATGTTCTTAAATCGAGTAAACGTTTCTTAGATTGAGAAAATTTATTTCTTCAGACGAAAACAATAAATTGGCTTTATCGAAGTAGAATTTCATCTTCAAAGAAGAGAAGATTATCTTGATTTATTAAGTTTTTAAAGTATTGAGTCAAAATTAGATTTCTTCTTCAAAGGAGATAAAAAAATTCTTGAACCAAAAATATATTCTTAGTTTAAGAATTAAACCAAAGAATATATTATTGTTAATTTAAGTAAACATGTTTTCTTGGGTTGAAAACATTTACTTTAGTTAAAAATATATTTACTTGGATTAAAACAATTTTTCTGAGAACATTGATACTCTTGGATAAAGAAATCCTTTTTTTCCGTGTGGAAATCTATCAAAAAATCAATGCTTGAATCTCGATTTAGTTTGAGTTTAGTTCTAGAATACGGACCTTAGAGTGACTGTCAGTTATATAGGGTGCCCTCCTATGGTACTACTAGGTATATCAATGAATGAGTATTTTCTTTATGATTGGGTTACCCAATGACCATGCACTGACCGCACTGTTTGCGGCCCACTGATTCTACGGTCTTTAAGCATTTGGCCCACCAATGACTTTGAGTTTGACATGGATGAGCCAGAGGCATGCGTTCCATTGCTAACACAACCCTGGGATCTGGATCAATTTCAGTTGGTTCAACGATAGTTATAGATCAATACAAAAATAAATAAGGCGATCTATCAAATAAGAGGTCTAATACAAGATAATGGGTGATATCTACAGAATTTGCGATTGTATACAATGACGCTTTGAATTTTCGTAATTATTTGACATTTAATTCACAGTATAATCTCAACTCAGTCAACTTTCGTTTAATCGTCAACCTTTTTGTCGCTCTGGAAGGCGTTCATAAGAGCGAGAAACGTATGCATGCGAAGATTAAGAAATAATTATTACGTCTACGCAGCGCACGCAGTGTTTTATAATGGGAAGTTTTCTGGCAGCTAGTTCTAAATCCATGCATAGATGGCGCAGTCCAGATATGGTTGTCTAAATTATGTGGGTCAGCCACCAACTGTCAGTGTCACTGATTTCACTCGCTCATGCTGTTCGTTGGTGAAGTAAAGTAAGTATCTACGTAAAGTTTTTGTTGAAATTCTGATTTTTTGTAAGTGTTATTGTTGAAGCCGGACCAAGTGGACCGGTCTATTGTAGGCTTGAAAAACGAGCTTCGGAATCGCAACGCGGAACTTGGAGGAAAAAAGAGAAAACAAAGAGAATTTATTCTCTGTGGTGCTTTTGCAAAATCTTCAGAACCATGTCGAGTCACCGCCATCTACCGGAATTTTAACATTTTAGAAAAAAAAAACTTTTTAATTGCCTCCCTGAAAACTCCCCATTACGAGAATTAGGCTTCAGGTATAAGATCCACGACCAACAGATGTAGTAAGTACGATCCATCAAATAAGAGGCCATTGTAATAGACTACCAGTGCGTGCTACAGATAAGATACAATTTGCGATTGAGTAAATAAGATAAAATGACAGACCAACACCATCAACCTTCAAATTGATTTGCATGTATATTATTGTATCCGTTTATTTGTACAAGATATTATTAAAAATAGATCCGTGACTTTAAGAAGCCCCTTGCCTATTCAAGGGTAAGATGAACATGGTAATCAGTAAGGCCCAGATAAATCGAACATACTTACAAGTATATGACTTCAGGAAGCGACTTTTAAGTTTTACTTGACATAGCAAAGTCCGTAGCTACGGACTTAATTAAGTGCAGGTTCAATTCTTAAGCTCGGACACACCACGGCACATTCACTCTCGATAATCAATAACTTTTCATTAAAAAACACTTACCGCCATTGAATTCGGCTATCTGCATGTTTTTATTTGCTAAAGGCATACAAAACAATAACTTGTTGCTGAAAATACCAAAATTGCTTTATGTATGCCTGTAACTCAATGTCAATTCCTCATGGATTCCATCATCAGAACAGGGTTTTGAATGATCTATTCAAATAAATAAATAATTTTCCAAATCGGTTTATAAACGACGGAGATAATATGAGGTAACAAACATAAAAAAAAATACAACCGAATTGAGAACCTCTTCCTTTTTGTGAAGTCGGTTAAAAATAGGTTTAGGTCTCAAAAGTACAATAAGAATATAGGGCGCTGCCACACTGGCGTTGCCAGCACGGTAAGTGTGGCATGTCGTTCTGATTTGTATGTAGAACTACGGAGCGTCACCGCTCCGTCGTCCCTGCGTCGTCGCAGCGCAGCCGCAACGGCCGTGAGGCAGCGCTCTAACATGAAGAAATCAACAAAGTGTAAACTCAAATCTAGAAGGCCTACGTGACCGCTATCAGACATCTTGAAGGCTTCCCAATCCGTCAGTAACGAGGCATTGTTTTATTGACGTCAACTGGCTTTGTATCATGATCATACAGACAAATGTGTGTAGGCCAATGTGCGACGCTGGCCAAATATGTGTTGGCCTTAGATAGATGAACCATTGTTTATTACCTTTGGAATTGGTCGTTTGTCATTGGAATTAGAAAATGGAAGTACATGACTAAACCCAGTTTAGTTTGGTGGTTTTACATTTGCAGGTATTAGTATGTAGTACAAGCATATACGGCCCACCGTAGTAGAACTTCTTGTGAAAGAGTTCGTCCGGGGAAATACTACCACCGTACCTATTTCTGCCGCCAAGCAGTAGTGTTCGCATTGCTGTGTTTCGGTTTGAAGGGTACGGGTGCCGGTGAAATTACAGGCACATGAGACTTTTCATCTTTATGTCTCAGGGTCGGCAGCGCGCGTGTGATGCCTCTGGTGTTGCAGGCGTCCATAGGCTACGGTAACAACTTTCCATCATGTTTTTTTTTTATGTTTCTTGTCAAGCAGACAAGGTTACGGCCCACCAGATGGAAAGCAGTTACCGTAGCCTATGAACGCCTGCAACACCAGATGCATCACACGCGCGCTACCCACCCTGAGACATAAAGATGAAAATGATGATTAGCAACTAACTTGAATAATATATATACTTCGAATACGTAATCGTATTTACGTAGGATTCTATGTAAGTGAAATAAAAAAGTACACGCGTCAACTTATACGTCCTAAGTGACGCCTAAGTCAGTAATTATCAATGACGCAGAGAGAAGCACAGATTAAACAATAATATAAAATTTAAAGGGCGCTACCACACGGGCGTAGCGACTGCGCTGCGTCGGCCGGCGCTCCGACAACGGAGCGATTACGCTCCCTAGTTCTACATACAAATCTGAAGGAAATGCCACACAATGCTTCGCGATGACACAACACACTGACAATGCCCTTGTGGCATATCGTTCAGATTTGTACGTAGAACTACGGAGCGTCACTGCTTCGTCGTCGTCGCAGCGCAGCCGCAACGCCCGTGTGGCAGCTCCCTAAGGCCTGAATAAAAGACAATACAAGCTATAAATAGGATGACTGTCAAAGGCAAGCTATTTATAATAAATATTGTAATTATAAATGAAGGCAATTTGTCCAAGCAAGATAGATGCGTGGATGAATTGATGATACAAAGAATAACTTTTCAATAAAAAACTGACTTCCGCCATTGAATTCGTCTATCTGCATGTTTTTATTTGCTAAAGGTATACAAAACAATAACTTGTTGCAGAGAACACCAAAATATATTTAAAAAAAATATTACTTATATAAAATACTAGTTGCGCCCCGCGGTTTCACCCGCGTGAATAATGATGAAAATTGATGATGATGATAAAAAGTAGCCTATGTGTTAATCCAGGGCGTAAAGTATCTCCATTCCAAATTTCACTCAAATCCATTCAGTAGTTTTTACGTGAAAGAGTAACAAACATTCATACTCACAAACTTTCGCGTTTATAATATTAGTAGGATTTGAGGAGTTCCCTCAACTGATACAAAATGATAAATACTCCTGCAAAAAGTGCCGTGGTGTGTCCGCCCTAAGAATAGACCATTCCCGTCTCCTCCGAAAAGCCTTACTAAGGGATTGCACAAGCGGATGGGCAGCAGCATCCACCTGAATACAAACTGTGATCGCCAATCCGCTTGCCAAGCGTGCTGGTTAAGTGCCAAGGCCTCGTCAAACCGTGGACGTAAACAGACTGGTGATCATGATGATGACTCCTGCAATTAAGCGCTAAAACGCTTAATGATAGAACCCAACTCATTATCATCTTGGGCACTTGCACAATGCTGTCAGTTTAGTTGATAAATAAGATCAACAGGATACTTCAATCGTTATTGCAGATCACTACCCGGAATCAATAAAGACACGCCCTCTCACGCAACATCAACTAGCAATTATAGCAAGAACTACCAGAGACGTCTTCTGAAGTCAATAATCCAAAAGATTCCCACGAAGATGGAACAGATTATGATAAATTACCGTCACGTTTGAAGAAATTGTGATAAAAACACTGAAAAAATCCATAAATCGTTACGAAGAACAATTAAAAGCTATTTTCGCATCGCTTTGCGAAGGGTCATTTGGAAACAATTTATCTAAACTGTTTTAATTACAGAGAAAAGTGGCGCACAGCTATTGGAAATTATCTACAATATTTATTCCCGGTGTTACTAATTAATCATCTACTGTCCTAGCATTATCTTGGTCCAGAAAGATCCACAAGTAAAAAAAAATGTTGCTCATAATTTTATTGACAAAGAAACAATTTTCATAGAGGCACTTTAGAGGCATAACTTAAAAAATAATAAAAATTAAAATTGAACTACAGTAAACATAAAAGCGTACATCAAATTTAACTGCCCATCACAAAACGATCGTGTACACCACATTTGCAATGGTAATAGCGGTCAACCTAGACTCGTAATTTGTTTGCATTCCTGCCAAACGTTGGTAAATTGAGGTTGCCGTTGCTCTAGCAGAGAAGTCAGGGCTATCAACTGCGGTCTTATCACAATAGACACTGTCGTAAAAACCAAATACGCGAGCAGAAATTATATTGATTAGAATCTTTACGTCTTATAAAATAAAAAATAATGAAAAGGAAACGTGGGAACGTGGGGAAAGGAAATAAATAGAAGAGACATTTTCAAGGAGAAAACAGAAGCATATTGTTACTTACTGGCTACTGCTGGATTAAAAGAACAATTACATTTTTTAGACTAAATTGTCAGTGAAATGTCATATACAGAATGTCCAGGCTACTAAAGAATTCAAACTGGCTTTTGATTGTTATTCCGAAACTGTAGTTTCAGTTCATATCTTGCAATCAATTTGCTATCTCCAATATCGGAAACGATCGTGTCTTCATATCGATTCATAGACGGCGTGCGTCACGGATGATACGAAGGTAGAATGCTAATGTGCACAAAGCCAAGGAAGGCTTGATGAATAATAATCGTTAATTCGAGTCGAAGGACCAAAATGATGGGTGAAAGCATTCATTTTGGTCCTTCCCGATTCCGATTGCTACTAATCTACGACACGGTCGCTAACTATTGAACTCCAAGCTTAAAGGCACGCAGGGTGCTACGGAGAGAGATTTATACTCGGAGTTTCAATAGATACGTTATATAATCCGAAATAAGGAGATGCGTAGAAGAACCAAGATTACCGACATAGCACTTAAAATTCAGAACTGATGGGGAATAAAGGTTACCGAGTTGCGACTACGAATCAGACGACGTAGTCTAGAAAGGGGGGTTTTTTGATATACTGACGACTTTTAATAATCGCAGGAAGTCAGTGGATTGTGGCGGCTTTAGACCATTCATCGTGGCATTCTAGGGGAGCTATGCTTATCTAAGAGATCGTTTTATTGGCGCTCTGGTCGGTGTTCATGAAAAAGACCTTTCTTCATAAAAAGAGAAAACAACTACCAGTGCACTATTAGTATTTTAATCTGCCAGTCTTTAATAAGTTTAGAGGAAACAACCCTTTAGAACTTTAGATGTTAGCATTACTTTTTGTATTGATGTGCTCCCGAGTACTTTATATGATCATTGATGCAGTTAACAGCACGTACAGATTCCTTCGCCGTCTAGGCATGTCGTAACACCTTTTCGTGTAGGCATGTAGTGATGATTTTTGCCATTAGGTGGCTTGGCATGCGGAAAACAAGTCTGGTCTTATCCTATTTCATCCTGTTTCTGTTCACTTTTTCCCGTAATACATGGTGTTCCTTCCTTATGCGTTCTAGTTTCTATAATGGCATGTAAAGATTTCTACGTTCTTTATAAAGAACCTTGATTCTACCATATTGAGTTGAATACTTTGTGTACTTACATTGAAATTATAGAATTGAAACTTTCGTGGTTGGGAATAATTGAAATTGTTGTTGTACATTTACTTTTTACTCACGACAGAAAAGAGACTGTATATGTGTTAAGGTGATTCCTCTCGCATGTGGCACGAAATTCAAATTTTATTGCGATTTTGCTCATTACAGCTCATCAACACTTCTTGAGATAGTAATAACTGATTTTGCGAAAACTAGGAGACCTAACACACATGTTTTAGTTTATAGTTTCACATATAGATCATTACTTCAGCTACGAATACTCTTCAATGATTTTTACAGTGTTTTTTTGTTTAAAGATATGCGTAGCTTAAACTAATGACATATAAGAGATACTATCAATTAAAACATGTGTGCTAGGTCTCCTAGTTTTCGCAAAATCAGTTTTCTCTATCTCAAGAAGTGTTGATTAGCTGTGATTTACAAAAAAACACAATAAAATTTGAATTTCGCGCCACATGCGAGAGGAATCACCTTAAGAGCCAATTTCACCATACTCTGTTAGTTAGTAAATGTCTTGTTAAATCTAACCATTGGTCAAGGTGACAGATAATCTACGAAAACACCTGTCAAAAAGCATTGGTTAGACTTAACAGTTGTTTAATCGCCTGTTATTTGTTGGTGAAATCAAACCTTAGGGTAAGAGGTTGTTAGCAGGTACTATTCACGGCTTATGCAGTTTTCGGGGCGATGGACAAAGGTTTGAATGGAAATTGGTCAAATGCACTTCAGAGCAGAGGCATTACCATCATCAGCAGCCTTTAGACGTACACTGCTCGACGAGGCCTCCCCCATAAAACAATGGGGGGACCCAATTATTAGTGTTGAGTACTCAGGTGGATGCTGTTGCCCATCCCCTGGTGTAATCCCTTAGTCAGCTTTTACGACATCCATAAGAGGAGATGGACGGGTGTATACTCAGGCCGGACATACCATGACATATCACTGAGGCACTGATCTAAATGTTTAGTAGGCCTAACTGTTTTGTGAATTATGGCCTGCTCCCAATGTCATGTTCTATGGACAGATGCCAAGTCTTAGCTTAACTGGTCGTTTACCTTCAATACTCGTTCCATCTATTCGTCCAATTCTACTGGTATAACTAGGCCGTCCTAAAGTTGGGTGCTCAATTGATTTCTTAGGAACTGAATTCTTTAATGCGCAGACAAACAGCTAACTTCAGGGCGGCAGTATTGTACATTGAAATTTTACTAAACAAAGTCCATAATTTTCTGAGCAATTATGTTGTTCAATTCCTTAATTTAGTACACAAGAAAACTAATTCAATCCACCAACTTTTAATAACGCTTTCATTTCAAGGCAATGTAAAGATTCATCAAATGGTTTTCAATGCGATCGGATTACTCAACGGTCTAAAGTTTATTTGTTTAAAAAGGCCTAATTCTTCTGTTGAAGATATCAATGAATGACAGGGTAAACCCTATTCGAAAGAGGGAGGAACATCCATTATCACAAGGTAAGGACAAAAAAGGAAAGACTCAAGAGCAAGGCTCTATTGACAACTTTTTATTAAAAAAAAAACGATTTCCGGCATTGTATTCGACTAAGTATCTGGATGGTATTTTGATGGTGAAATAACCAGTGTGGCGAGTGGAGTAAATGAAGGCCACACATGAAATACACCTTAAGTAACGTAATTTGAAATACCAGAATCGCTATATGTATTGATATTCAAAATTATATTATAATATTTAAGGAGTTCCCTCAATTCTTCATGGATTCCACCATCAGAACTGGATTTTGATGAAAAATTAGACCAACCTGGAAGTATATCCTTTCAAATAAAAAAATAATTTTTCAAATCTCTTTTTAAATAATGGAAATATGAGGTAACAAACATTTAAAAAATACAACCGAATTGAGAACCTCCTAAATTTTTTGGAGTCAGTTAAAAAAAGAGGAAATACAACTCGCATGTTTAATCGAGATTACATTTAAATCATTCGACCAACGCAAACATAATTTATTAAGTTGACAAATATTAGAGAAATTATTGACAAAGAAGGGGCTTGTCATTATATAGGTGTAAAACAGTATGATGCATTGAAATTGACCTCTCCAAGGTTAAGTGACAAAAGTTGCACGCTTCTTTCGGAAATTTCTGCGAATTGGCAATACACGATTGCGGTTTTTGTTCTAAAAAATTGATTGTTCAGGATTTGTTTTGGGTTTTTGTTAACAAGTAAATAAGAACATTAAGATGGGATTGCAAACCAGCTTTGTTATTGGGTCAATTTGCTTTTAGGACCTTGTGATACGGAAGGATTGGTCATATAGCTAGTAGTTAAGCTTCTTGTTAAAGAGTTCGTCCGAGGAAGTAGGGTGCATGTAGTCTATAGCTGCACGCCCCTACCTCTTTTACTTGGCACTTGACGTTCGAAAACGTCCTTCTAGTTCTGCCCCCCTAATTACAGTAATAAATGGTAAGGGGACCATTTTGGCAGCTTAAGCGCTATTTAAATCTAATGAAACATGAATAGAGGAAACTTCTTGACCTAAATATTCCTCCTTTCAAGTTTTAAAAGGTTTGGACAGCGCTAAGGCTGCCAAAATTATCCCTATTGTTGCGTTCTCTATTGCCATTTGTTACTGTAATCCCAATTACAGAAGCAAATCGTTATTGGGAACGCCATGGGAAGCCCCCCACAGGGTGGTCCTTGTGGTTACGGACTATGAAATATTTCATTTTGACGTAATGGAACCCCACTATTCCACTGTCCAGTTATATGTAGATAGACGCAATCTACAACCATAAGTATTTTTGCCGCCAAGCAGCAGCAATGCGAGCAGCATTTCTATGTTTCGGTTTGAAGGGTATTTGTGCCGGACGTGTACCTAATAAAGAGTGCTTCTTGTCTCAACCCAAAAAAATATGACAAATACCCCCATTGTATTCTATGAGGCTACGTCCAGCAGTGGATGTCTAAAGGCTCTTTAAGAAGAAGAAAAAGAAGACATAGTTCCTTGTTAGAACAATTAGACAAGACCTTATTGTCAATTTTAAGTTCATTCCTAGGTTTTCCCCAGCGCAACACTGAGTATTGAAGCACATTAAGGCTCTCTACATATATATATAGTATATGCAAGGGGTGATCACCTGCCGTGACGCCACGGCAGGTGGCAGGTGGTATCACACCTGTTTGCTTGCTGTGCTTTTAACGGAATTTACAAATTCAAATCGAGCTTCAATAAAGTTGATTGCAAAGAAATAAACATTGTCTCAAAATGGAGAAGCTAACATATATTAAGATGTGTCGGAATACTGGGAATCGCTCATATTCCTAACTTCGAAGGAAATTATTAAAACCTGCATAAACTCCACTTAATTTCTGCTAAACCTACTTGATGCTAGGGCCGAACTTGCAACGTGAATATTCGGGCTCTACCATGTTTATTTAAAGTAAAACTGACAGCACAAAAACCAGAATAAGGAAACGAAATTGTAGCAGAAGGCGATTAACATTATAATAATATAGCGCAGGAATATTTTCCTGTTGGACAAGATGTACATTTACGTATCGCATGCCAATAGATAGATAGATAGATAGATCACACTAAAATTATAAATGCGAAAGTTTGTGAGTATGTTTGTTACTTCTTCACGCTCAAACGGCTGAACGGATTTGAGTGAAATAAAAAATGGAGATACCTTACACCCTGGATTAACACATAGGCTACTTTTCATCATCATCATCATCAATTTTCATCATTAATCACGCGGTTGGAACCGCGGGGCACAGCTAGTAGATCATATTTTGTTAATCTATCGTTCTTTTGCACGATTATGTCCGTATCACGTAAATTGGAAGTGTCAATAGCTATGCAACAGGTCAAAGACTGTATTATGTAAACGGATGAAAAAGTGTAAACAAACAATAAAGGTATCATCAGAGGTTTTAAAAATAAACCAGTAGCCAATGTGTCTGATAAGAAAAAAATGATGATACCCATAAAATCAAACGACGTTGTTCTGCGTCTGCGCTGTGATTGATGAGGTGACAGCGCGCACACAGATTATTATAAAAATTCCATTGTCAAGGCATGATAGTGGCTGAAATTTGAGATAGTTGAAGCCAGATCTCTGGACCAGATTTGAGAATAATCTGTCCAAACAGTGATCTGAAAATACACTTTATCATCATATTCATTTATTTCAAACCATATGGACCTTAAGAACACTTAGTTTAGTCAATTCTTTTACATCGTAGGTATGACACAGTTAAAAATAAAAAAATAACGATGCATAATAAGGTACCACAAGGCACAATAAGGAAAATACATGTCATCAGACGTCACGTCAGATGAGAAATGCAAGCGAAGAGATCAGCTGGGTTGCTCTTAAAACTATTCAGTACAAAATATCGGTTCTGTGACGTCAACAACTATATTTCAAGGTCTATAGACTTCTGCTATTAAAGTTATTCAACGATAGGGAATGTCAACGACGAACTGATATTTTGTACTGAATAGTTTTTGAACTGAATGGCTACATGAGCTCATGTTAACCCTCAGTGCCTCTACCAAGATGATATTAAAGCCTTCCGCGAGCTTGGCTTGTATGAGACACTTCACGTTCACTAATATCGATCAAGATATCAGCCACCCCACATGGTGTCATCTTCGCTGTTCTCCAAAATAGATGATGACAAAGAGTTGGGGCATAACTGTTCCCAAAATAAGTAATAATTAGCGAATTTGGATAAGAAACCAAGGACTCCATTAACAAATTTTCTCTAGAACCTCATGAAAATAAATAAACAAGTGTGATTGATGCAAAACACAAATAAACCAGTCTACAAAACCAGATTGGAAGTTGTAAATCGTAATCGGATGTCATTCAGATATCCGGTGCTGGGTTCGTTTTAGTCTTATTCGTAAACAAACATATCCTTGCTCCAGTTTTATGCACAGATGAGATTTATTTTATGATGCGCTTTCAATATGTCCAAAATACATTATAATTTGGCATGAATCCAGTACTATGTGCAGTATAATGCCCAAATTGACCAACTAAGGGATAGGTACCTAAGTCTTGTATTTTATGGTCAAAGTTTTAGCTTCTGAACAATTTAACGTTTGATTATCTATTCTTCCGCCAAAATACTGTCAAATTGAATACATCCCAATATTTTTTGGAAGTCGACATTATACCACTCCATAATTATTTTCACTTTTGAAGAGATTTTGTTTAGAGTTTTGTAGGTGCATAAAGTATACTCTGATTTGATAATAATAATTGATTGATTTATCTGGGTGATTTAAGTCTACTGTAAGGTTTACTTAATGCACCCGTAAATGACCTGGGTGAATCAAGTCTACTAAATAGTGTACTTAGTGCACCCAGGTGAATTAAGTATACCGCCCCAATATTTGCACCTGACAATAATTGGAGCACATTTTTACTGCATTTATCAAAAGTACGAGTGTCTACATAATTGCAAAACTCTGCTAGTCATCCATAGTCCAAAATACATTACAAACAGGAGGGAAATCAAATCAAATATACAAAGAATCTGGTTCATAATTCCGCCAATTTTATATTTATTGTAAGTACCTAGGTAGGTTAGGTACTGAAGCATCTGTTCGGAACTCATGCTCGCCAACTGGCGAACATTACTGCGAAAAACTACAATACATTTTAACATAAACTTTCAATCTGATAAATGATTTTATGGCTTCTAATCATCTAAGATATTCCCAATAATTCTTATAAAATGGATTTCACGGGAAGCCATCTTAGGTAAGAGCTACCGTGGTGTCATGGGAACATTCAAACGTGAATCGTATTATCTGATATTAGGAGTGTGTTATTACTGGAAGAATTGCAAGGTTTAGACGGCGAACTAACAAATCACGATCAGTCTCAAATTAACTGAACGAGTTTCTTCCATTGAGAAACTTTTTAGACCGAATCCAAGTACCCTACTTAAGCCCAGCCCACATACTTCCATTTGCATATTGAGTCATCCTCATTTCGCGCACCGAATCCTTTGTACCCATAGGTATATCCAAACGGTCATTGAAAGGAACCTCCTTGCGGAGCGTACTGATTCATTCTACTAACATTTTTTATACAAAGTAGTTACCGTAGCCTATGGACGCCTGCAACACCAGAGGCATCACACGCGCGCTGCCGACCCTGAGATGTAAAAATGAACATGTGCCTGTAATTTCACCGGCACCCGTACCCTTCAAACCGAAACACAGCAATGCGAGCACTACTGCTTGGCGGCAGAAAGCATTCAGCTCTGTTCAGAGCAATCCTATCTCAGAACGGGTGACTAAGAAAGAGAAGTAGGTGAAGTAAGAACATTGTTTCTATAGAAGAAAACGATCGAAACACAATATGATATTTCATTTATAACCACGATGTTTCCCACTTGCAGAGCACATGATCCCACAACAATAAGTACAAAACAAATCTAAAAAAAACAAACCGTTTTCTTTGCGTTCGGCTTGCGCGCGCGCAGTGACATATAGGCTCGATCCATCGCTGCTATTGCGCCGCTCGTCCCACACAACATCACACACCAAACTATGTCATAAATTTTGTAAACTGTTCGATGGTTTTAGATGAAACTTTTTCTGAAATGGAAGTCCTCGCTCAAAGGAGTCTCGATACGAACTGTTCGGGCCCCTCCCTCGCACACACTATTTTCGGAGCCCTGCGGTTCCCCTTTGACACAGTTGAGCGGACGAACGGTAGAGCAACTCACGAGTTACAGATTAAATGACAGTTAGTAATAAAGAAAGAGTTCACAATACATGTGTCACCGAATAGATTGTTTATAGGTGAGTGTTGGTTAAATGAGTTCACAGGATGTGGCTTAATTCTGGCATGTCATGGTTTGATGCTCGCCGATGCTATGCGGACTAATTTTGATATCATTGCAACTTGCTAGTTCTCTGAATTTTAATTTTGACTGTCAGAGGGATTTGTTTTCGTAAATAACGCTCTATATTTTTGCTCAAGATATTTCGGTCAGTAGCATGGACGTAAGTTGATATGGGTAAGAAAGGAGTGATAACTACGATTACGGCTGAATGAGAGGAAAAGAAGAAGATATTTTGTGTCAAAGTGCGACGTAGTTTTGAAAATGGCAGTAAAATTTTGATAAGTTAAGATTAAATGTTCATAAGGAGCCTTACATGACGTATTTTGATTGGTAATGTTATGTGTTCCGTCTAAGAACAGAGCTCCTCCCGTGGATGTAGTAAAAGCCTTACTAAGGGATTACTCCAGGGGTTGGGCAGCAGCATTCACCTGCTGAATACTTAAAATCAAACTGCGTTTACCAATCCGCCTGCGAAGCGTGTTGATTATGGCAAATCCTCCCCATTGTATTCAATGGGGGAGACCTCGTCCAGTAGTAAACAAGCTGATGATGATGATGATGATTTAGCATCATCAGATCGACACATACTTTTTTAAAGTTTAGTTGCTGCTATACCAAAATACACTCGAGAGCAATGAATCCGGGTCACTTAAAGAATCCTAAAAATCTCGGAAACTAAAAATGCTAGGTTAATGTAATAAATTGTATTTAATAGACAATGTAATACTCCTTAAATGAAGGTATTAAAACTTCTTAGTTATTGTAAAGTTATATCATAAAAAAATCAAATTTGAAAAAGGGCCACTTTCGAAGATGGAACTACGAAATTACAGCATTTGGTTTTGCTTTTGTTTGTAATCTGTCATTTATGTGGGTACATAAACCATGTTGATAGTGCTCTATATTCATTATATGGAAGCACGAGGAGGCAATACGAAGTATTAAAATTCAAGAAAATCGTAATAAAGTTCAAAAATTTCATGTTTCCTATTTTTGTTTTAAGGAGAGATCAGCAGTTTTTTTCTTTATGTAATTTTGTGTTAATAAAATGTATGGTGACTCATATTTTTTTTACCTTCATTTAAGGAGTATTACATTGTCTATTAAATACAATTTATTGCATTAATCTATCATTTTTAGTTTCCGAGATTTTTAACATTCTTTAAGTGACCCGGATTCATTGCTCTCGAGTGTATAACCCCAAAACTAGCTAACTTTACCTACTTTCTCACTTTTTCTGTGACTATGACAGTTTGGAACAATACGCCATATTAGCGACTCCCTCCTTATACGGGAGTAGACGACATTCTATGAACTAACCTACAATAATTATAGACTTTATCTCAAGGTACGAAGCTCTACATTTACATTTACTATAGTACCATCACAAAATTAGCCTTATGTCCAGGTAGTAAGGATGACAATAATGTATAATAGACAGTGAAGTCTGTCACATACATGGTACGCTTTCACGCAAGGCTCTATGTTAATGAAATACCTACTCGTAGTTCGTTGTACTTTGATTTGATAAGGTGTTAGGCAAGAAAGGTTAACAGCCTCTTCACGTTCTTGTCCATTGCGGGGTAGGTATATGGCTGTAATCCCAAAGTGAAGTCCAAGTACTACTACATACGACTTCGTGTCACCGGTTTTTTTTGGTCACCCTGCGTTAGACCAGTGACCAACTTTTTTTTTTTTTCTTTTTTTTTTCATTGTCTGATCACTCGAAACCGATCACGTCCTGTCTGATCGTTAATCAGATCAATTTTTAAGGGATAAGGTTTCAATTAACAATTTATAATGTTATATTTTATTTGAAAATTTTATGATTTAAATTGTTATTCTTTATTTATTATAAATAATTTAATTTTAAAAAAGATTTTATTTTATTTTGTTTTATGGGGAAATCTGTGGTCTTTGCCTTTCTCTCCGGGATATAAACGCGTAAGTGTATGTACCTATCTAGTGTTAATCTAGTGACTCTAGTGAGATATCTCATGGGATAATCTAGTGTTTATGGTAGGTTATAATTATATATATAATATATATAACACATGACAATATATATATATATATATATATATATATATTATAATGTGTAAGGTATATATCTAGTTATTTTAAGTATGTAATTAATTATGTTAACTTTATAATCTCGATCTGTATTATTTCTCTATAGCACTCCACATACCACCCCACTCTACAATACTATACATTACACAAAGGTTAGCTGGAAGAAAATGCTAATTAGCATTAAGTTCGCCTATGTACTTGTTCTTTTTTGTCTTGGGCAATAATGTATTTTCTATCTATCTATGTATTTATGTAGAGCTCCAAATGCATTTTTACTCTGAAACCGCGACGCGGAAACATTGTTAATTAATAAAAACCAGATTCGATTCAGGCTGTTATCTGTGTAATTGATTGTTCTATTTTTAGAGATTAAGGAAACTTTAGCACTGCTTCGAGAAAGCAACAATTCATATTTTACTAAGACAATTTTATTCCAACGAGTTTTCCAAGAAATGCTTCAATAATTGTTTAATTCCCATGTAGGAACTGCGATGCGATGGCCCGTTTAAACGCATTCGCGACATTTCTGTGTTGCCAGCAATTTCCTCCGTACCCGACATTCAGCCAATTAGGGCGAGTTAATAAAACTTTAATCGACGTCAATTAAGCTGCTCTCTAAACGGGCTACTATGTGAACTCACTCGAATCCATTTCTAAAGGTTGTTTATTTGTTAAATAACGCTATGGCCCCTTGTTTATGTTTCAGTGTTACCTACACTGAACTATAAACAAGGGTGGCCATAGCGGCCGAATTCGCCCAAAAACAATTGAAAAACTATTGTCATAATTTTCTAGTCTTGAAGAGGTTAACACTGCTGAAAACCCAAACTGTGTTTTTGTTTTCCGGAGATTACATTTGTTTTTCTGCGCATTTTTTATTCGATCGGGCGGCTATATTCATACTCTTGTTTGACGCGACCCGACTACAGTGCGTCTCACACACATGTCTGTGTTTCAATCCGAAAAACCGTATTCACACGTGGAATTACGGAAAAAAGTCTGCAGTGAACGTGTATCTAAACAAACACAATCATCATCAATTGACTGCACAAGGTTTGATCATATCAAAACTATTGATCAAGGTAAAAAGTATTCGCGTCATTTCGAGAAATATGGCAATAATTTCTCGAATCAGACTCGACTCTGATCGACGAATCTCTTGGCACTGGTGTGTACGGCCTAAGAATATACCCCAACATATCTTCCCGTGGATGTTGCAAAAGCCGACCAAGGGGTTACACCAGTGGATGGGCAGCATCCAACTGAGTACTCAACATGAATACTGCTATCACCAATGGGAAGTTTTCTGACAGCTAAAAGAAGATAGTTCTAAATCCATGCATTGATGGCGCCTCTCCAGATTTGGTTCTCTAAATTTTGTCGGTCAGCCCCAACTGTCAGTGTCACTGACTTCACTCGCTCATGCTCGTACGCGTTCGTTGGTGAAATAACTGCGTAAAAAGTTTTTGTTGAAATTCTGATATTTGTTAGTGCTACGTATGCTTCTTCGTTCTCTGCAAAAAGAAATTGTTCTCTGTAGTGCTTTTGCAAAATCTTTAGAAGACAGAACCATGTCGAGTCACCGCCATCTACCGGATTTTTAAGAACTATTTTTTCTTCATAATTGCCTCCCTGAAAACTTCCCATTTGCCTGCCAAGCGTGGTGGTGATTAAGGCAATTCCCCCATTGTATTACTGGGGGAGGCCTCGTCCAGCAGTGGACGTCTAAAGGCTGCTGATGTTGATGATGCTGCTGACTCGACTCTTTCGAGAGTAAACTATAGTAGGGCCGTAGAAACAGAACTCGAACTCAATATCCGGTAGTTAAGGGCCTGCATCGCGTGCGTACTGTTATGTTTGTTTACTGTGCATCCTATGGATGTTTATGAAAGCTTAATATTTAGTAATAAGGCTTGATCGTTCAATGCAGAGAGAATAGACGAAACAAGAGTTAAAAAAAAAAAAAAAATGAAATAAAAAAAAATTAAACAACAAAACCCTGTAGGTTAGGTACATAAGGCGAGCGTTTAAAAGTTAAACAATTTTTATAATATTGTTATCCCTCAATTAGGTATGCCATACATTTATAGGACTAATTTAAAATAATACTTAAATGTATATAGCTTTTACAGGCTGTTCCATAACATTTATACAATCCCGAAATAGGGTCGTGTGGTATCGGACGTAACGGGAACCAATCATCTAGACCTATTTAATCTGGCAGCCAAATTTATAAACGTAAAAACAAAGTAGGTAAAAAGTCTTAAAAACAGCTGATTTAAAATAGGTAGATATTTAATAGATAAAAAATAAGTTGATTCTTATTTTAACTTATTTTTTAGGAGAATTTGTTCATCATCGTTGGTAAAATGACCTTTCGGGGTTGCATACATTATGTTCGGGATACGTTTTAAGTAAAGGGGTTATCTGTCAAATATCTTATTATGTAACCGCAGAGATGAAGGAGATAGTTGAACAGGGAGAAAGTTGTTCCCTATGACCTCTGACTGACCCCTAAGTGCTTTAGGAAGCGTTAGTTCATCGCGGGAGTGCGGTTCCCACGGCCAGACATGACGGGCCGAGAATTGTTTAAATGGAGCGATTGTACTGCATTCGTTTCTCTCAATTGTTTTTAAACAGATCGTGACGGGCGCGGCGCGCGGGAGCAAATAAAAAACGAGGGCTGATGTTTTTGACCTGGACTTTCGACCTATTGCATGAAAAGTCGGCAGCGCGCGTGCGATGCCTCTGGTGTTGCAGGCGTCCATAGGCTAAGGTAACTGCTTTCCATCAGGTGGGCTGTATGCATTGAAGCTGACCAAATGGTATATAAAAAAAGCATTAGTCATCATCATCATCATCATCATCATCATCATCATCATCATCATCATCATCACCACCACCACCACCATCATCATCATCATCATCATCATCATCATCATCATCATCATCATCATCATAATTAGCCGTTAGATGTCCACTGCTGAGAAATACCTCTCCCATATAATGCAATGGGGGTTCGCCATAATATGATGATTGATTGGTAGCTTGGCAGGCGGATTGGTGATCGCAGTATTGGTGCTTAGTACTAAGGCGGTTGCTGCTGCCCATCCCCTGGTGTAATCCCTTAGTCGGAAAGCCTCTTAGTTAAAAAGTAAAAGACTACCGAGTACGAGAATATTCTTACAAGATATATCTTCATTCATCACCATTTCAGTTGCCGATGATGATGATGTTACCACATGCTATTAATATAATTTTGTAATTATTAGTTTTGTTTGGATAATTGTTTGCTTGTTACTGTTACCAAAACGACAGAACCGATTTCGATGAAGTAGATAGATTATGGCATTTTAACATCACGGGCTACTTGTTATCCAGGTACCACGAGAGCAACTGCCGGCGGTTACTAGTATGTCATGAACCTTTGTAAGACGACAAGCTATCATAATAAAGCTTTAGATTTCAACACTCATCTGTTTCCTTCGATTAAGGCTGCGTTTCCACCAGAGATGAGCGAGGATGCGTAGCGAGGGATGTGTTTTTTAAGAACCAATAGAATCACTTCATTTACCTAGCCTCGCTCAGCGCAGCTCTGGTGGCGGCTTAGCAAGCGAGGTTTTTATACGTACAAAACAAGCGAGGGGTGTGTGCGAGGGATGTGTTGCGAGGGATGTGTTGCGAGAGATGTGCACGAGGGATGTGTGCAAAGGATGGACGCGAGCGAGAAACTACTAGCAGTCAGTCTGAAAAGAGCCCGCAACACCTCGCACCGCTCATCTACGCACCGTTCCACAGCCTCGCTATGCATCCTCGCACCGCTCATCTACCTCGCACATCTCTGGTGGAAACGCTCACATCGTTCCACAGCCTCGCTGCGCATCCTCGCACCGCTCATCTACCTCGCACATCTTTGGTGGAAACGCAGCCTTACCCCCTTATTCATAATCATTTTTAAAACCTATTTTAGTTAAAATAGCTTTTGTTTTGTTCTCTCTGATGTAAAATGACATACGCAAAAACAAGACAAAAGCTATTCTAACTATCAAAGGTTTCAAAATTGATTATGAGTAAGAGGCAAGTCTTCAGACGGTCCAGGCTTGCCAATTACTGCCAATGTCACTCTGTTGTGTACAATGCATGATCCCAACGACATTGTGTATAATGCCTGGGTCACAAGATGTCAATAGGCCATCGCATGCACCAAAGATCGCATCTCTAAAAATAAATTGTACAAATTGATTTAATGAGTGACTGTGCATTCTTCTATCAATTCTCCAATTTAAGAATTGGTCACGTAGCCATTGGTAATGTAGTGGGCTGTAAAGTGGCCTCTTCCGGTCAACAGAACGATTTGTTTTTCTTTCGCTGTCTCATTCGTTGACATTGTCTTTTTACGTGGTCTGTGATTGTTTCCTGCTCATTAGGTTTTGATTTGTTGCTTTGGGATCTTTCTTGTGCACTTCGTTGAGTCAAGTCGTTGAGTTGTTATATTGCCGATTTATTTAAGATTTTGTTTTTGTGTCAGATAACTAGGACCAGGCCTTACCATGAGCTCTTATGCTGGTGCTACATTAGCGGGCTACAGCGAATGTTTGCGTTTTGTGTCCCTGTCTGTCGTTTTACGAATGATGCATACAGACAGGGACACAAAACGCAAACATTCGCCGTAGCCCGATAATGTGGCCCCAGCTTTATAGCGATTCAGTTCAAAAAGTACAAAATATCGGTTCCGTGATGTCCGCCGCTATATTTAAAGGCACAGTAGCTTTTTGAAACTTGAAAGGCGGAATATTTAGGTCAAGAAATTTCCCCCACGTCCTCACATTCCTCTGCATTGGGACTCTGGCAGAGTCACCTTACTAGAGTCTACCAGTGTCATAAGGGTTATCCAAAGTGGTCCCAAACTTTACAAAGTGTTCACTAAATTAATCTTAAATTACCAACAGGATTGATCCAACTGCAGTTACCATAACCACGGTAGAACTGCCTTTCGCTGTCAGAATTAACTTTTTAGTCAGTGTAGTCTTAAACTTGTGATCAACAAAAAACTTATTCAGTTGTTTTGTTAACTCTACACATACAACTTTTGAAACTATCATGGTAATAAACATAATTATCACTAGAAACGGGATATTTACCATGATTTTTGAGATTTGTGAGAAAGAGGGTAGATTGATACGGCTACCAATAACAATAAAAATCTACTCGCAAAGACTTCAGTTAACCCGTGATCATGGCACATGAAACTGTGTCTACACATATACAGTTCAACCTAACTAAAAGTCACTGCGTAACTAACGTTTAACAAGTAAAATGACCATCAATCGACAGTTCTTTTCTTAGTGATAATTTTGAGCAATTGATGGTAATTTTACTTGTCAAACGTTAGTCACCGAGTGACTTTCAGTTAGATAGGGGAGCAGAAGTGCCGCTTTATGTCAGCATCGATTAACAGCGAAACAAGCAGACCGTGCGTCGCATGAACAATGTTTAATATTGAACATCAATGGCGCCGTCTTGTATGAAGAAATAATGTTAGGTTGCGGAGAAGGTGATGTTTGCTTATGTTTTGTGAAAAGGCGTTAATTTTAAGTTAGTACCTATACATGAACAGGTTGACGATATTTAAGATGGAAAGATGGGTTAAGATGAGTAAACACGGGCGGTTTTTAGTCAGTAGCCAACTACTGACTAAAAACCAGCCAGACCCAGGTCTAGCGTACTATGGAAGGAATTACTAGTATCGAATGTAGATTGATGTATAACGAACGCAACAAAAATCACTCCCTTCACGAATTCAAACTGTTATCCGGCAGCATTCTCACTAATATTATAAATACGAAAGTTTGTTTGGATAGATAAATGGATGGATGTTTGTTACTCTTTCACGCAAAAACTACTAAACGGATTTTGATAAAACTTAACAATATTATTGCTTAAACATCAGAATAGGCTATAATTTATTTACCACTTATTGACTGGACCACCGGGATCACGCGGACGAAGTCGCGAGCAGGCCGCTAGTTTTGTAAATAGCTGATATTCAAGACTTGTTTTTTTTAAGACAATCACCACACTTTATAAAACCATCTGTCGGATACGTTATTTGGCGCCACCGATCCCCGCTGAGTCAGCGATGACGCGGTCCCGTTTCAACAGAGTTCATGGGTGCATGTTTGTGCTAATCAATCGTTATCGAGATGTAATTCTGTAACCTCTGTATTGTGACGTGGATTAAGAATTTAGATAGGTCTGGGCCCACTCTAGGCTCTCTAAATACTTAGTCAACACTAGTGTAGTAGTGTTGAAGGCTTTTAGAAAAAAAAATCTTCATGTTTGAATGAAATCTAACCGACAATCAAGGTCGTTGACAGTATAGAGTAAATGAAAGGTTATTTATATTATTACGTACTGGTTCTTTCTTGATTAACGTGCTTAATTATTTTTAAATCGATCGCTTTTGCATGTAAATATATGTATACTCGTAATGTGTGGATTAGGGAAATTTGCGATTTGCAAAAAGCTACTTCAAATGGATACGACCAGCCGAAAATCGGTAAAGAAGATGGAGGAGTCAGTTTTTATTTGAACCATATTCAAACAATTATAATTCTTTTTTTCATCTTAGAATTAGCAAGTTGAAGTGGCAATGGGCAGGTCATATAGCTCGCAGAACTGACAACCGTTGGGGAATAAAGGTTCTCGAGTGGCGACCACAAAACGGACGACGCTGTAGAGAAAGGCCCTCCACTCGATGGATTAAAGACATTATGAACGTCGCAGGAATGCGGTGGATGAAGGCGGCTCTAGACGCTGATGATGATAATGATGATGATCTTATTTTTACGTAAATGATTACGAGACAAGCTAAGCTGTATGTATTCGATTCAGGCCTCCTTTAAGCCTCTTATCAAAATGAATAATTCCTGTTTGTCCCCCTAGGCCTACAACAATACTATTACTAATGGGAATGACTAATGCATGTTTCTCAAACTAGTACATTTGACTCACGCGCAACCGCAGATGAAAACAGGAGTGTGTTTTGAAAAACAACTCGCTGTTATGAAAATCGGTAGTGAATTATCTGCGTATTTGATTAGCTAAATTAGTTACAAGATCGCTCGAATTATTAACATTTTACTTACATAGAAACTACTATCACTGCTGGTAGGTATGAGGATAGGATGAGTGAGATTATCTGTCTTTCAATGATTTTTAACCGACTTCCCAAAAAAGGCGGAGGTTCTCAATTCGGTTGTATTTTTTGTAAATCAAATCAAATCAAAAGTATTTTATTCATTGAAATCAAAAGATTTACTCGAAACATGTTATTGTAGGGTGCTGTAGACCGCGTTGGTAAAGCTGACCCACAGACCGCTAGTGTATTGGGAGAGATCTTTGTCCAGCAGTGGACTAATGTGGGCTGATGATAATGAGTATAATGTGATGTTATCAGGAGCAGAGTTTATAACCTCGTCTAACCGAGTTTAACGTTCGATGGAGGTATTTACACTCACATTCAGACAATACTAAAACAGATTGTCAATCAACAATAACTTTTCATTTAAAAAACCGACTTCCGCCATAGTATTTGACAAAATATTTGGATGAAAAAAAAAATGACGAAAGAACCATAGTGGTGAAAGGATTATTATACTTTTTGAATGCAAATGCTTGGTTTGTTGCTGAAAATATCAAAATCGCCATATGTATGCCTACAATATTTGAGGAGTTCCCTCAATTCCTCATGGATCTCATCATCAGAACTGGATTTTGAAAAAAATGGGACCAATCTGGAAGTATATCTATCCAAATAAAAAAAGAATTTTCCAAATCGGTTCATAAACGCCGGAGATATGCGGTAACAAACATTAAAAAAAAAAAAAAAAAAAAAAAAAAACAACCGAATTGAGAACCTCCTCCTTTTTTGGGAAGTCGGTTAAAAACAGTTTATAGAAAAGATTACGAGAGTAAACACTGCATTAAAAAAAACTTTTTCTACCCCTCAATTACGTTTACTCCCAGCGTCCCCCACCTGTCTGGCCCCACTGGGGGACGTTGGGAGAAAAAAGTGCCAACGTCCCACACTCGTGACAACGTGCAGAAATTGAATATTTAACAGTAGAAGTTTTTTTTCTGTTTTTAAGTATCCATTATGAATTATCACTGAACACGATTCTGCTGTCAGAATTGAAAATAGTTTACAGTAGCAAATGGCAATGGGGAACGAACAATGGGGATCATTTTGGCAGCCTTAGCGCTGTCCAAATCTTTTGAAACTTGAAAGGGGGAATATTTAGGTCAAGAAAAGTTTACCCTATTCAAGTTTCATAAGATTTAGATAGAGCTTAGGCAGCCAGATCCCCATTGGTGCGTCCCCCATTTGCCATTTGCAACTGTAATTGGGGGGCCGGTCCCGGATAACATGCTTTATTTTTGCTTGTTAACAAAAATCATCAAAATCACACCAACGCATGCGCTTGGCGCACCAATGACCAACTCCTACTTTTTGTGTCTTTATTATCACTTTTTTGAAGGTAAGACACTATTCGTTATCACCGCTAGTAAAACTGTATCGCACGCGCCGCTGAGGGCAAAGCCCCTGCAACGGTGCATGCGTGAGACGGACGGACATGGTGTATGCATGAGCGAGGGAGATGCATGCTTATGTAATCTAAACCCGGCAGATCAGCGTAGTATTGAGGCGTGAGAGATACTATAGGTTTTTTTTAGTTCAAAAAATAAAAAGAGTTCGCGGCCTCGATGTTGGATTAAGAAGTTTAAAATTTTGTTAAAATCTTAAATGATCAGAGGCCCAATTCTCTTATTAAACAATTAATTTTTGGAAAAAACATAAACCGACTTCAAGCCTGTGCCTATAATGTAGGTAATTCATATTTGAATAAACGCTATCTATCGGCGGGTAGGTATTTAAGTATTTCTATAACGCCATCTGTCGACGTCTAGCAGTATCATCTAGCGCTGACAGAACCAAGAGTGGCACATTCAAATATTAGGTTTTTTCTATGGGAACCACAAAAAACCAAAATTTTCAAAAAGTGCTGAATCAATTTCGATAAAATTTATATGGGACCACCTCTGAAGAATAACCTACCAAACAAAAAAAGAATCATCAAAATCAATGCAAAATTGACGGAGTAATCGCGTAACATACATACAAAAAAAAAAAAACATACGGGTCGAATTGAGAACCTCCTCCTTTTTTTGAAGTCGGTTAAAAAACGATTAAATCACAATATAATCTCGTGTCAGTCGCACTATCACGTAGTAACTATTACTTTATCTTCGGATGCATACGCGAAGATTTTTAAATAAGAAAATTGGGCCTCTGAGTTCAAACCGGTGCCGGTGTAAGCAAGGTTGCTTTCTATCTATTAAAAAACAAATTTTAGTACGAAAGAACGTAAAAAAAACAACCGAAATGAAAACCTCCTCCTTTTTTGAAGTCGGTTAAAAACTACTAACAACAAGCAGGATGACCTAAAAGACTGGCATGTGGCATATAACAGGATGTCTATTACAAAAGATTATTCAATCGGTTTACGTGAACAGTATACCCAAAAGGTACTTAAACTAAGTACATGCGGACGCATGGACAATGCCTATTAAACGTGACACGTGAGGAACTTTATTAACAGTGGAAAAGATACACTCATTCATATGAATCAACGGTGTTCTTAGGAAGTCCTTGCTTGCTAATTGAATTGTGACGATCTTAAGAGGAGGTCACCGGTATGGCGTTTACGCCCTTTTGTACGCGAACAACGAAGTTTGCATCTAATTTAGCTATTATTTTATCAAACTCCATGAAATCTTGCACACATGAGCAGTACACTAATATCTAAACCCGTGGTTCGTTATTTTCTTATAAAATTATATGGTTACCCAATAATTAATTTAAATAACCGGCCAAGTGCGAGTCGGACTCGCGCACGAAGGGTTACGTACCATTATCTATAAACACGGCAAATAAATCACGTTTTTTGTATGGGAGCCCCCTTTAATATTTACTTTATTCTGTTTTTTATTAATTGTTGTTATAGCGGCAACAGAAATACATTATCTGTGAAAATTTCAACTGTCTAACTATCACGGTTCATGAGATACAGCCTGGTAGACAGACGGACGGCCGAACGGACGGACAGCGGAGCCTTAGTAATAGAGTACGTTTTACCCTTTGGGTACGGAACCCTAAAAAACCTAGACGCTGGTCTCCCTGGCCCCCTATCAACGATACCCTGAGACTATCCAAGAACAGAACAGCGTGGAAGACACCCGTCAGCATCTCTGCTAAATCCTTTCAGGAGAGCACGACCTTCAGTAATGAATAATACAACAAAGAAGAGAGTCGAGGCATCAATTTGATAGCTTATAACTTCTCGTTAGAGAGTATTATGTTATAAATGGTCAACGAAACGTCAGCAAGAGAATAGTAAAGTAGGTACGTGGTGTATAGTCGTAATTTTTCTAAAAAGTATTATGTTCCTTGCTTGTAACGAGGGCTTTTCAACTTCGATTAAAAAAAAGGAGTTCAAATTGGTTCGATAGATGGCGCTGACTCAACTGTAAATGCCAAAATTGTCAAATGTATTATCTGTGGTGTACGCGTACTAAGCTATTATCTAACTAGTCTGTGGCTATTAGTCATGATATTCTTTTTGTGTCTGCTTCTTGAGTGTGCGCTAGTGATTTCGTGATGTTTTTAGAAGTAAGCAAAAATAAATATGTACCACGAAACGAAAATATATTTACGTTGTTGATGTTGACATTTAACTTTATTTTGACACTTTGACAGTTACGTAACAGAGCAGCGCCATCTATTTTCAATGTTGAAAACATGATATGAAACGGCCGTGAAAACCCCTCACTGTAATTTCACCATAGAACATTGTAAAACGGTTTGAATCAAAATATTTTTAATTTAACCTTTTCGTAAACAAAATAAATACACACAGCAAACCTGCAAAAGAGCCGAAGGAAACTTATAACCGACCTATAATTAGAAAACAATGATGGAGGAAAACATGGCGGAAACCTGAGTCAACATACCCATTGAATGACAATGGTCCCAATGATCGTTCGAACTAGGGATGGGATATTCTAATAAAGCGACACCAATAGGAAATAAAACAACTGAAATTAGCACTCCGAATTAAGTACGGTTGAAATGATTTAAGGAGGACTGGTATTCAAAACCAGCAAGTTTTATAACTTTTCATTTAAAAAACCGACTTCCGCCATTGCATTCGAAAAAATATCTGGATGAAAAAAAAATTATGAAAAAACCATAGTGGTGAAAGGGTCATGATACATTCTGAATGCAAATGCTTGGTTTGTTGCTGAAAATATCAAAATCGCTATATGTATGCCTACAATATTTGAGGAGTTCCCTCAATTCCTCATGGATTCCATCATCAGAACTGGATTCTGAAAAAAATGGCACCAATCTGGAAGTATATCTATTCAAATAAAAAAAAAAACCAAATCGGTTAATAAATGCCGGAGATATGAGGAAACAAAAATAAAAAAAATAAAAAAAAATACAACCAAATTGAGAAACTCCTCCTTTTTGGGAAGTCGGTTAAAAAGACGCCAGTAGGTGGGAAGGTCCGCTCCAGGAGCTCAAGTAAACTCAGCGGCATCTAACAATTATGTGACGTCGAATAACACATTTGGTGCAAGTTCAACGTAGGTCAATTGAAACGCGTGCATGTTTCTATGGATGGAATCGTGATCTTGGTCACACCGCAAACCCAATACCTCTGGTGACCTCTGTGGCGCGGCGGGCGAAGGTTCGCCTGCGACGCAGGAGGTTGCGGGTTCGATTCCCGCCTCGGAACAAATATTTGTACGATCTGCAGGTATTTGTTCAGGGTGTTCTGTGTATTTTCTATGCATAATAAAAATATCTATCTATGTAATGTATTGTATTATGTATATCAGTTATCTAGTGCCCACAACACAAGCTCTGCTTAGCTTGGGGCTAGATAATGTTGTGTGAAATGTCCAGCATTTATTTATTTATTTTATTTATTTAATATAACGGATTAGGTATAGCATCAACTTCTCGGAAAACAGAGCACCTTAAGTTACTATAACCGAAAACAGATTTGATGAAGTCAAAGCCAAAGTCGAAAACATTATTCATTGATATCACAACACAAGGATCATTTTGAATTGTTTTATTATCTAAAATTACAGATATTGCAAATTGTCATTTTAACAGTCGAGGGGCAGATCGACATCGGCTTTATCATTAATATAGTATTTCTTCTTCTTTTAATTATGGCTTCTATCTGTGACATAACCATAATTTTGCCAATGTCGTTGTCGACAAGATCCAAGACGATTAATATAGTCATCTAGAGTGTAAACCGCTTTCTTATCAACAATCGGTGATATAGGAGTGATTTTAAAATCACTCCGATATCACCGTCACATCCCTAGTTGGAACAATCGATACTATTCAAATGGCGGGAGACACATCTCACGTTCGGTTGTTAATTATTGTTAGTTTTCTAGATTTGAGAAAATTGACGATCGATAAACTGCCTTTGTTCCAAGAAGCGATATTCTAGTTCAAGTTTCTTCTACAAGGAACTTCACAGTTGAGTATCTGCCCACATAAACATTAAAATTAGTCGATCAATTGTTAATATTATTTGATTGTATGTGTACCCTTTAATTAGTGTAATTGGTATAAGTAGAGGCACGTAAGTCTATCGCTGAACGAAACGTGGAGGGGTAGTTGCTGTTGCGCAAGCAATACAATTAAAGATAGATAGATATAGAGATCCCCCCAAGATACCTTACTTTTAACTTCTGCGCAATACCGCGTACCTCAAGTACCAACGGAACCAAAATTAGGACATTGGTCCTAATTTAAATTTATCATTTATCAAAAACGATTGGTTCAACGAATCAGTAAAAGCATCCACCTCAGCACTCAACACCACTGCGATCACCAATACGCCTGCTAAGCGTGGTCCTAATTTGAATTTATCATTTATCAAAAGCGATTGGTTCAACGAGTCAGAATTAATTCGCACAGGTCAAGGCATCAAGACCTACAGAGGCGTCATCAGTCTGACCTTTTATTTGATAGTTACCCGATTCTAAATGTGAACGAACCAATAGTGGAACATCGAGTACCATACATGTAATAAAGTGACGTGTCTGTCTTGTATGTAATTTGGAAGAACTACGTGCTCTTACTATACTAAGGCTGCGTTTCCACCAGATATGAGCGAGGATGCGTAACGATAGGGATGTGTTTGTTAAGAACCAATAGAATCACTTCATTTACCTAGCCTCGCTCAGCGCAGATCTGGTGGAAACGGCTTAGCGAGCGAGGTTTTTATATGTACAAAACAAGCGAGGTGCGTGCGAGGAATGTGTTGCGAGGAATATGTTGCGAGAGATGTGCGCGAGGGGTGGACGCAGAGAAAGAGAGAAACTACTGTCAGTCTGAAAAGAGCCCGCTACACATCCTCGCACCGCTCATCTACGCACCGTTCCACAGCCTCGCTACGCATCCTCGCGCCGCTCATCTACCTCGCACATCTTTGGTGGAAACGCAGCCTTACTTTTGGATACTTTATTTAGGGTTAGTCAAATCTTTGAACTCCGATTATGACGCAAGATCACTGGGTGATAGAGTATTTTTTTAAAAAGCGTCTAATGCTATTTTTTCCGAGGATATGATATGGAGAAAGTGTCTAATGCTATTTTTACCGATGATATGATAAGGGGATATTAGATTCCAACGAGAACCAAAATTATGCACTCAGCCGAAGACTCGAGTGGTCGTAGAAGATAAGCCAAGCCGTAGGCAATCGCTAGTGATAACATGTCACTGGAAACTAGGCTAAAACACCGCACATTTCACATCTATCTGAATTAGGTAACACGATTAATGTACTGTTACATCTGACAGATCGAATTAGGTTATATGTGTTTTCAACGCTTTTCTTTGATATTTTTATTTGAAAGATAAATACCTACCTATTTAATCCATTACGATTAAAAATGTCATAAGACTTTCATGTATTGAGAACGCGTCGTATGGCGTATGGATGTACCTGCTGGTGGAGAATTGCACCAGTAAAAATGAGAATTTTAAAAAAGCTCAGCGTATTGAATAAAAAACGTTTCATCATCATCATCACCATCTGTTTACGTTCACTGAAAGTTGAATACAATGGGCGATTTGCCATAATTACCACGCATTGCAGGCGGATTAGTTATCGCAGTTTGGTGTTAAGTACTCAAGATGATGCTGCTGCCCATCCAATAGCTATATAGTGTATTTTGAATGATCTGAAAATTCGGTTCCCGGCCCATTAGTACAATTACAATTTCGTTCAATAACGAAATATTCATTTTGTAAAAACGGGAAATTTTCACGTACCGATATGTTGGTGCTTCCATCACCAACAGGTTTTAACCTGTTGGTGCTTCCACCAACATCGGAATATACGATATATTCTTAGATAGTATATTTTGGTCATCAATTCTTACAAAATATACCCTTCAACGGGAGAGTAGTAAAAAAACTTAAAACCTACCTAGTGACTTCTCGAAGTGGCTCCTAATGAATAAAAAAAAACTTAATAACCTAGTGACCACTGATAAATATAATATTGAATGAAATAGTAATGAGGGGAAAACCGCCGTTTCAAATCATGCTTTCAACGTTGAAAATAGATGGCGCTGCTCTGTACTTAGCTGTCAAGTGTCAAAATAAAGTGAAATGTCAACATCAACAACGTAGATATATTTTCGTTTCGTGTTATTTATTTTTGCCTACTTCAAAAAACACCACGAAATCAATAGCGCACACTCAAGAAGCAAACACAAACAGAATATCATGACGCGTACACCACAGATAATACATTTGACCATCTTGACACCTAGAGTTGAGTCAGCGCCATCTATCGAACCAATTTGAACTACCTTACTTTTATTTTTATGATAGATTAAAAGCCCTCACTGTAAGAATTGCCCATCGACGGCAAATTCTTCGGTAATTCTTTTTTATGTGTAAGCCTCATAATTAAGTTTATATACAATTCAAGGCCAAGGCGCGGGATCCAATTGCGGAGTCCGCCGGTTAAAAAATTTAGGTCGCATTTTATTGTCGGTATATAAGTTCGTGGGAGCATGGTTGGGTCATTGAGTGATCATCATCTAATCATCATTAGGTTTGCGCCCAAGATTTATATTACAAATACAAACATTTTTACTCTACCAGAATTTTAGGTAGGTTAGTAAGTTCTGAAGGTCTTATGTTAAATGTAGGTGTAAAAAAATTCCTGAGCTTACCCGTGTTACTACTGATATACTGGTAGTACTACGGGTAATATTTATTGCCAGTAGTACTACCGACCTGTCTGGTAATACCAGTGCAGATTTATACAACACCCGTGGTACTACCAGACAAGTCACACATACAGAATGAATAATTAAGAAAACTATGCAATTTTTCAAATAAACGGTTCAATTGAACACGGTTCAAATTAACATCTTCAGAACCACAGGGGAAAATACCATGAGCCGGTGCAAAAATAGCTCATGTTATCCCGTCATGTCTATTTCTGGACATACAGACAGATGAATGAATTGGGTGGAATATAGACAGCCATTAAAATTTTTGCTGGTTGTGGTAGGAAAGATTGTAAACAAGGAAACCTATTTAAAATAAAAATACGTAAATGGTTATCTGAGAAATGTTTTTATAGTATGGATGGATTTTTGAATTTAAAAAATGTGATCTGACTATTTTGTAAATTTTACGATTTATTATTTAATCATATTTTATCAAATTTTGACATTCTCTTTTTATTTTTAAGTTATTTTTATGACTCTAGCATCAAGCATCTAGTGATCTATGTATTTTATTGGTATTGTTAATTGCCTCAGATACATAAACAACATTGTAATTAATTAATGAGTATTAGTAATTAATCTGGTTACGAAAGATAATCTGGCTACCCAATGTAATAGGGACGTAAACATTTGCATGCTTGCAAAGCAAGAACATGTGCTACTCTCTATAATACAAGGCCTTCAATGTATCCTACCATTTTTTTTAGCAAATAAACTGATTTCACTTAATTTCATTTCTTTGACAGTCATTTGGGGAAACGGCAAAAAATAGTCACGACTTCCGTAACGTTAGTTGTCCCTTAATATAAAATTACGTCATTTTGTAGAAATTTATTAATATAAAATTTGCCAGGAACTTTAACTTTCTACCCTAGAGTTGGGCTAGGGGTAGAAAAGTCAAAATTCCTAAATTCACACTTCTGCCTTCATTTGTATCAAATTTTTGCAGCCTTTTACCGTGGCAAACTCTCTTATCTATCTACTGGGTCATGAACTGGGCTATTGTTGGAGATTTCAGTTTTTTTTGGCGACTCGTGACCCGGGAGCTCGCTCTTATCTGGCTCAACGCTTTAGTATTGCCATTCAGCGTGGCAATGCAGCCAGTGTCTTGGGGACGCTTCCGTCTGGTAGTGAATTGGATCAGTTGAACTATCTTTAGATCGTTTGCAACGGTATTTAGATAGCTCAGTTGATTCATTTGTATTTTTTTTATTATATATCAATTGTATTATTATTTCTGTAAATAAATATAATGGACTTACTCATACAAATCTGTCAAAAGATAAGAAATGCTTAAAACAATGCCAACCCTTACAATCAAAAAATAATAATGTCAATTATTAACAGGACTAATTTTAACCAATGTTTAAATTTAAATAACGTTCATTTAATTAGCACGGCCTTATCCAATTATCATAACATACATTTACTTGTTAAAATACAATTTAGAAAAACAAATAAATACCTACCTACCTATTATCAGATATTAAAGATTATCATTACAGATGTCCATAATGTTTATGAGTAAGAGAGTTAGTTTCAACCGCTGCTGTTGTGTGATATGCCTAACCCTTCTTAGGGGTGATTTCACCAACAAATAAACAGGCGGTTAACAAACAGGCCTAACCAAAGCTTTTTGACAGGTGTTATCAAAGATTATCTGTCATTTTGGCCAATGGTTACGGTAAACGCTTGTTTATTTGTTCGTGAACTTGGGTCTTATTGTTATTATCGTTGATCTATTAGTACAATGCATCTAAACCAGCAGGATCTATCAGTAACTACTCTTATTATCTGGTTTAGGAACATGAGGTCATCAGCCTGTAGATTTCAGATGCAACATTTGGCCATCTGCCTTCATATAAAAAAAACTCACCATAAGATTATCCACGGAGTTGTATCCGCAAATCACATATCCCATCACACGATTGGCCATCGTCACTATTTAATCACAAACACATGTCAATCGCATAAACATCACTTGAATTCGCCACTTATTTCTTGACGCATAAGTCTTCAAGTCCAAATGAAGACAGAGCGATGCAAACGTTTCAATTTATCAGAGAAGTCTTCAAAGGGAAGCCCTTTGCAATTAGTTGTCGCTTATTTTTGTAACAATAATACACCTTATACCACTGTCATAAGAACTAAAATATCACTTTATTTCATGACTGAATTCTTCGAATCTGCAACACACGACACTTGCAATTAACAAGTAATTGTTACAACTTGTAACTATAATAAACCTTATTCCGTTGACATAAGAAACGATACAATTACGAAACTCCACGATTTCAGTGTGAAACGAGTCACGTCAGTCATTGTCGGTGGTTGCTGAGTGACTGATTGGTTCACACTTGGGCACCCAACGGCTCCCGGCGCGGGCAGAATGTAATTGATTGGAAGAATAACTGAGTGCACAAGGAAATTGTAGCCATACATGAGTATCGGTGTGTCTACTTAAAGGATTATCTAACATTTTTTCTTAGACGTCTATTAGCAGTGGACATGTTAAGGCTGCTGATGTTACGACAGTAAAGATCATGATGGTTGCCCTGGGGTGCGATTTTTTTGTCACTGAGTGACTAAATATCATCAAAAAGGCCGCAAATCAACGTTTTTCAGGAGATGTACTGGAGGAGGCACTTGTACTGTACAACACACAACAATATATATATATATATTATATGATGTTGTGTGTGTGTGTGTGTGTGTGTGTGTTGTGTGTGTTGTGTTGTGTGTAGGTATAAGAATTTTAGTCATCAATTAGTTTCAGAACATACATAGAAAATTGTTTTTTTTTTTTATTACAATTATAGACCCTCGTTTGACCGCGATCTCACCTGTTGGTAAGTGATGATGCAGCCGACGATAGAGCACGAAGGTCTAGAAGGCACCTATTCACTCTTGCCTTGAAAAGATCCAAATTATAGTTATCAGGAAAGACAGACGACGGCAGCGAGTTCCACTCCTTAGCAGCTCGCATAATAAAGATGGAACCGAAACGCTTAGTACGAATGGAAGGAATACTAATGAGGTAAGGATGGTACTGAGCCGTGCGCCTGCTCGTCCTATGATGAAACGGAGATGGTGGGATCAGATCATATAGTTACTGTGCACATTCTCCGATAAACAGCAATTTTAATGACGTTTAGTCACTCGATGACTTCAAAAATAACACCCCAGGCAGATTTACTAGTTAAGTAGTTACCAGGGGATGGGCAGCAGCATCCAACTGAGTCTGAAAACTAATACCGATTACCAAACCGCCAGCAAAGTGGCGATTATGAATCATGGGGAGGCATTCAGCAGTGGACTTCTACCGGCCGATGACTACCAACAGATTTTTTTTGTCAGTGGATGCCTGAGAAATGAGCATGAGGAAGTTTCCTCAACTTAAGGGCTTTGAGGTCACTGAACTTAGGTTTAAAGAACTTTATTTCTCATAAAAACTAAATACACTCGAGAGCAATGAATCCGGGTCACTTAAAGAATGTTAAAAATCTCGGAAACTAAAAATGATAGATTAATGCAATAAATTGTATTTAATAGACAATGTAATACTCCTTAAATGAAGGTAAAAAAAATATGAGTCACCATACATTTTATTAACACAAAATTACATAAAGAAAAAAACTGCTGATCTCTCCTTAAAACAAAAATAGGAAACATGAAATTTTTGAACTTTATTACGATTTTCTTGAATTTTAATACTTCGTATTGCCTCCTCGTGCTTCCATTACTGCGTTTACGCAGAAAAAAAACAACAAAAAAACAGAAATCAAACAATGATAAATGACAGATTACAAACAAAAGCAAAACCAAATGCTGTAATTTCGTAGTTCCATCTTCGAAAGTGGCCCTTTTTCAAATTTGATTTTTTTATGATATAACTTTACAATAACTAAGAAGTTTTAATACCTTCATTTAAGGAGTATTACATTGTCTATTAAATACAATTTATTGCATTAACCTAGCATTTTTAGTTTCCGAGATTTTTAGGATTCTTTAAGTGACCCGGATTCATTGCTCTCGAGTGTAGTTCACTTACAATGAGATATAAATAATACTAATATTATGTTAATGCTGTTTGGCCTCTGGAGCCTTAGATAATGTACTTATACTATATAGAATATAAATACTTCTTAAGTTTATTTTTATACATATTTAAGTTGTCGCACTCTTTTACATTGCTAGGCAACTTATTATACAGCTGTGCTCCCCCACACAATACCGTTTTCTTTCCATAGTTAGTTCTTGCCTTAGTAAGATGTAGTTTAATTTTTAACCGACTTCCCAAAAAGGAGGAGGTTCTCAATTCAGTTGTATTTTTTTTTTTTTTTAATGTTTGTTACCGCATATCTCCGGCATTTATGAACCGATTTGGAAAATTCTTTTTTTATTTGAATAGATATACTTCCAGATTGGTCCCATTTTTTTCAGAATCCAATTCTGATGATGGAATCCATGAGGAATGGAGGGAACTCCTCAAATATTGTAGGCATACATGTGGCGATTTTGATATTTTCAGCAACAAACCAAGCATTCAAAAAGTATCATAATCCTTTCACCACTATGGTTCTTTCATAATTTTTTTTTCATCCAAATATTTAGTCGAATACAATGGCGGAAGTCGGTTTTTTAAATGAATAGTTATTAGAAATCGGTTAGAACAATAATATTTATGTATTTTTAAATCACGCTAAACAACGATGTGGAATACCCTGGGAAAAACCCAAGCATCAAAGATGTTGACTGAATTTGATCCAAGCAATTTACAGATCTGATCATAAATCAAATATCAAGAAGCATAAATCACAATTAAACTTCATAACTCTATTCTGGGCACCAGCTGGGAAAAACCTCTTTTCTCTGGGAAAAAAGTTTCGTTAGAAAGCTTTTCTACTACTCATTATACAGGTGACATTCGTGGTATGCCATGTCCTCCCTAAGAATAGATTTCTCCCTTTTATCTCATCCGGTGGATGTCGTAAAAGCCAACAATAAGGGATTACTTGGTATTCATTCTTCCATGGAGATTACACCAGCAGGGCGATTCTTAAACGTCAGAAACGTTTCCGATCGGATTCGTTAGTTTTTCACTTCGAGCAACACGGCCTCCTGCCGCAGGCCGGAAAGGAGTTGCCTTAGCGATATATTACCATTCAAATAGTTTTGTCTTTTTTTGCGGGGGGGAAATGTGCACACAAGCGCAATTCCGCATATACACATCTAAATACAACATTGTAATGACGACACTCACACTAACAAACCTTGCACATCTCAGAAAAAGAACAAACTAGCAACTAGTTTTATTAAACGCATATGCCTACTTTGGCTTGTAGTTTGACAGGGGGGAACGCTGCGAATGGCTACTCCCTTCCATGTTGCTGGAAGGTTTTTCAAAACACAAACGTCTCGTATCGCCGCGTGAAGGAAAACAATCAGAAAAAGCAAATCGCAGAAAAAAAACACCAAAAAACGGAAAAAAAACAGTAGTAGGTAAACGTGTTAAGAAACAAACATTCAAACTTTCGAATTAGTAGGTTATGTATGTATTAGTGATAACTGCTGGAAGTGAACTCTCAACCAAGATTATCAGACACTTTAGCGTGTTCCAACAAATGCGTTGGAACACGCTTCTGAATGATAAGAATTCATGACACCTCGGCTTGACCTCTTGAACGATAGCAACAAGATTCAATTTCAATCCAAGTCATAATCTATTTCTGTACCAAATTTCATAGAAATCAGTTCAGTTGTTACGCCGTGATTGAATGTCCCAAACAACCCTTTGCATTACTAATAGGATAGGATTTGAAATCAGAATAAATAGGGATCTTTCGTCGCTGTGGAACACTTCTGGTAACAGATCAAATTCAAAGTCAAAGGGTAATTTTAAATCGCCTTTATAAACTAACTTGACGTGACTTACGTAGTAACTATTTATGAATCTGCGCTGTTTCTATCGACTGCGCGGCGCAGTATGATGAATAGTTACTATGCAAGTCACGTTGAATACTCACGACTCGCAAAGTGATTGTTGCAATGTAAAATTCGTAATAGACCCTCAGTTCCAACGCGAACAAGCCTACAAGAATGGGCAACAAATAAGACTTGACTTGATTTGATGATCCTTCTTACTACTAGATGGGAAGCGTCTGAGTGATGCCTCGAAAACAAAGAGAAGATAATACATAGAAAAAAGTATATTAAGCGAAGCGTGTGCGACCCTATAAACTTTTGGCTAATCTCCTTGATTTTTCTTTTAACTAGGTACCTAAGGTTTTTTAATTCTCAAAAAACCTTAGGTACCTAGTTAAAAGAAAAATTCAAGGAGATTAGCCAAAAGTTTATAGGGTCGCACACGCTTCGCTTAATATACTTTTAAATAACCTAATAATAAATGAAGGAACGGATAGTGAAATATGACACTTTAGCACACTAGGGACAGAGCGACATCAGGCCACGCGGTTTTATCATTCCTATAGTCATCTAGTGTTATACGCTTTTTAGGGTTCCGTACCCAAACGGTAAAACGGACCCTATTACTAAGGCTCCGCTGTCCATCCGTCCGTCCGTCTGTCACCAGGCTGTATCTCATGAACCGTGATAGTTAGACAGTTGAAATTTTCACAGATTGATGTATTTATGTTGCCGCTATAACAACAAATAATAAAAAAAATAATAAAATAGATATTTAAGGGGGTTCCCATAAAACAAACGTGATTTTTTTGCCGTTTTTGTAGATAATGGTATGGAACCCTTCGTGCGCGAGAACGACTCGCTCTTGGCCGGTTATTTAATTTAATTATTCTTTGTGTAGAATTTCAATCTTCGAATAGGAAATTTTCTTTCTCGAATAGGGTTTTTAATCGAACTTTAATGGAGGTATTATATTGTTATAAGAGGTTACTGCTTAACATCACACTCAAGAGCCGAGAGAAACAGGTCAGGACTCACCCGACCGAATGAGGAAGTGGGCTTCGCTGACCGCACACAATGCATTATGCACGCTCATTAACTCAGCCGGGTTGTAATTAAATCCGTGATCGTGTTCAGATAACTGTTACTGCCATATAACATAACTTGCAAGAGGTGCATTAAGAGCAAATGGTCCAAAAAGTAGTAATTTCTAAATTAGTTGAAAATCTAAAAATGATTTTTTACAACGAGAACTGAACTGAGACAATCTTTGCTATCCATTTCATACATACGTCAAATCTTTTTTTAACCGACTTCAAAACAGGAGGAGGTTCTCAATTCGACTGTATGTTTTTTTTATATGTTTGTTACGCGATTATTTCGCCAATTATGCTTGTTTTATTTGGTAGTTCATACTTCAGATGAAATCAATTCAGATAAAAAAAATATGGGACCACCCATATACTTTTATCGAAATTGATTCAGCGCTTGTAGAAAGAAGTCGGTTCTTGTCTTTTTAACCGACTTCCCAACAAAGGAGGAGGTTCTCAATTCGGTAGTATTTTTTTTTTTAATGTTTGTTACCGCATATCTCCGGCGTTTATGAACCGATTTGGAAAATTCTTTTTTTATTTGAATAGATATACTTCCAGATTGGTCCCATTTTTTTCAAAATCCAGTTCTCAGTATCATAATCCTTTCACCACGATGGTTCTTTCATCATTTTTTTTTCATCCAAATATTTAGTCGAATACAATGGCGGAAGTCGGTTTTTTAACAGAAAAGTTATTCAATACTACTAAGCAAAATTCTCCGTCTCTTCCCGTGGATGTCGAAAAGCCGACTAAGAGATTCAATACTGATACAGATCAATACTGCCGATCACCAATCCACCAGCCAAACGTAGGGGGTTACAGCAAATCCCCTCATTGCATTCTATGGGGGAGACCTCGTCCAGTAATGCACGTCTGACGGCTGACGATGAAGCAAAAATAACTGCGTTATCGGTAGCATCGTTTACTCATATCTCAGCCTCATTCCCACACCCGATTGCTCCGATTTCAACGTGGTATCTTAGTTCGATCGAATGCTGTTATTTGGGACTGTTTTCTCATGAAAGAAATCCAAAGATCTCAGTGAGATGTGTTTGGGCATACCATTAGGAGATAAATTCAAGGTTAAGTTCAGCAGTTTCCAAGAAACAGGTGCCAGTGTTGTTTACAAGCCTACTAATATTATAAATAAAAGTTTAATTTTTGTTTGTATGTTTCTCAACCACTAAACCGATTTCAATGGTTTTTGATCTTTAGTAAACAGCCTTAATAAAGTATATGAATAACTAATAACCAAATAGAACTGACACTGGCGCTAATTTTGTGTAAATACCTACTCAATCGCGAATACTAAGTCTGCTAATCAGTGCGAGCTGGCGCGCAGCGGGCGCAGCGCAGCGCAGATGAGGTGCACGCAGCCGCGCCATAGCATGTTGTTTTTGAACTTAAAACGTTTGTATGTTACTTACGCAATAAAGTATGATTAAATAATGTGATGAGTTTGAAATTATCATGTAATTAGCAATGCTAATACTTACATGATAATTTCAGTCATTGGCATAACTTTTTTGTTCAATCTCATTATGATGGCAATTGTAGATAGGCTAGATTTGCCTATGATATGATTCTTATTTATTCTGTACGTAATCCGTACCTAGCTCAGGTAGTTAAATCAGATACTACTATTCATTGAAAGTAGGTAGAAAAACATGACGGAAGACAACCCATTGCATTACAGCAAGTCGCTGCAGACGAGCGCGGGGAGCGTGGGGGAGAGTAGGTATTTATCTCGGCGGCATCGGGGCACGCAAAAAGAGAAGTAAGTACGTAAGTAGCACTTCTACTGTTGAGTTTAGCTGTTTTATGGTTAGTCTACTTTTTATCCCGATATAACGCGAGCGAAGCCGCGGGTGGACACTAGTACGCGATAAGTGAAAATAAATTTATAGAAGCGACTATGGAATGAAATGGAAAACTCCCAAGCTGCGATATAGTCATAACAAAACGTCCTTGTCCATAACAAATCTATCGCAGATCTGCAAGTTATCAGGGGCAATGTTATAAACAGAAATTCACATGTTTATCAAGCGCTGTATCTGTTTCAGTAGTGGTTTTAAATTGGGTCAAATGAGGACGTACTCAGAACGTCTTACAAGGGGTAACAAAACCTGATACCACACTAGCATACCCTAAATTGTAGATTCATGACAACAAACATGATGTAACGAATGATTTTACTACATAAAACCATCAAAACTTTTTATCTACACTTGCTTACACAATTTTACGTTTAATAAGTAATGTTGGACCCTACTTTTGTGCTGTTATTTTTATCATTTCACAAAATAAAAATCTAAGCTCAGAACCACAAAATATATAGGTACAAAAGGCCAGCTCAGTACAACAAGCAATAACAGGCGCATGCACACATAACCGCGTACCCACGTAGAACTCTGTCGACTCGCGAGTGGCGTTCGACCGAGTTCTACCGAGATCGCTTGTTTTACTGAGCTGGCCTTCTGTACCTATTGTATATTGTGTCAGAACAGTCTACCCTGATTACGTCCAGGTCACCCCATTCTTCCATCCTCAACAAGATCAGACTCCTAGACGTAGCGTTTACCAATCAATCATTGCCGTTTTTATTCGCCCCTATTTGTGGTACTGAACCAATTTACTGTAATTGCTTGATTGAAACTAACCACCAGTAATTTAAATTGTCTGAGGTTACGCAAAGAGTGAAATTACCGTTTCAAACTAGCTTAAGAGGCTAACACAGTAAATTCGGCTGCCGTGGTGTGTTTGGCCTAAGAATAGACCCCTCTGTACTCTTGTGGATGTCTTAAAAGCCGACTAAAGGATTACTCCAGGAGATGGGCAGCAGCATTCACCTGAATCTACACCAATACAGCGTAGTAATCTCTCGCATCTCAGCTCGTAACTCGCCCGCCGCGCCACTGAGTTTGTCAAATAAATCACCCATTAAAACACTTCATTGTATTGGCGTCTACGGGGGAGGCCTCGATTATGATGCTTGATTAAAAATAACCACTGGTTATTTTAATTGTCTGAGGTTACGCAAAGAGAGTTGTTTTAAACTGGCCTATAAGCCTAGCCCACTACATTCAGCAATATGGATGTTAGCGATGTCAAATGTAAGATAACTGACAATTAGGCTCAATTCACATAAACATGGTAACACCCGGCAGCGGACGGCTCGGCACGGCAGGCAAAGGAAACCCTTCCGAGCCCCTCAATCAATACTTTACAATAATGAAAATAAAGCAACGTTCTGCGTAAATTTTGGCACTAAAACGGCTGTTCGCTGCGCTGCCAGCCACTAAAACATTAATTATTATTATTATTATGTCATTTATTATTCAATCAACAAGGAACACTGGGTTAGTAAAATACACCTACCTGCCTATTCTATGGTTAGTGAGAATATTTACAATTATTTAAATATGTCATCATCAACACCAGCCTATGGAAGTCCACTGCTAGACATACCTAACCATTTGATCAAAATAAAAATCAACACAGGTACTTAAGGTGAATGCTCTCGTTGCCTTGCCCATACAAAATAATTTAAGTATTTTTTCAATCCACAGATTGTCGTTCTTTATATCGTATTTTTTTTTCGATTTTCTAATGATTATCGTACTCGCAAATGGTTGTTTCAAATAAAAATTTACTAAGGGTAATTTTTAAAATTAGTTTGAAATACGACCAATTTTACGTATGTGTGAGTGTTTTTAATGTCCATTTTGAGTCGCCACCTACCATCGAAGCGTGATATTTTTACGCAGAGCACCCTGTTTTGTTTAATTTGACAGAGATGGCGGTTAAATGGACCTCGAGCACCGAGTTTTGAGAAAGATAGTGAAAGATGGCGCTAAATAAATAAAAGTATGCCTCGCGTTATTTTCGGGTCTGTCACCAAAATTGCGAAACGCGACGTTGCCAGGCAACGCTACGTCACAAGTTTAGTGCTTGCTAGTCACCCGTAATTATTAGGCTTTATGAGCTGGCTCTGATAGGGTTGCCAACCGTTCGTTATAATCATAGTTTACAAAGTTATTTGCGGCTATGTTCTTTATACTTTGCAATATCAACAAAGTAGGTACCTTCGAGAAAATACTTTATTGTAACGTACTTTATTGAAACTCAAGTTTCAGTTTTATAAAATAAAAATAAAACAACGAAAGAATATGTAAAAACTATACTTTCGTAACTTCATTCGCAGCAATAAAAAAAAATTATTATTAGTCATTGACCGAGCGAGCAAAGCAAGGTAAGTCCTTGCAATATAATATGGCAAAATTTGCTATCGTCTGTTCGGATGTATGTACCTATGTACGTAAGTACTCGCGTACGTCGCATTTTTCAATTAATCTTGATGAAACTTGATATATGTACTTACTTATATATTTATTTTACAATATAGTTTTTGAGAAAAAATAAAAATGAAAACCAATATTACGTGAGCTCTCATTTGTTAGAGTTTCAACGACTTGTGGTTCAAGTAAGATTGGGTATATGCTAGATCGGACTATGGATGCGATTTTTAAACTTTATCGAAAAACAAGATAGTTTGTGCTCTTGAGGTATTCTGTTCGCAAAACTACTAGTTTTTATAATCCGACCGTGTACCGTGCTGTGATTCAGAAACTCGGTGTAGCAACCCTGATAATATATCAATATCAAAGTGTAGTATGAAGTTGTCATCTCGCTCCTTAAATGCAAAAGAGCCACAAGTCGAAAATTCATTTTTTTACTGGAAAGCCTATCAAAGTTTTGATAGTAGTTTTTTTTGTATTACTTTATAAATCTTTTTTTTCTACATATATATATGGTATATTATAAGATGCGTATTTTGAACCTTACACTACCTTGAAATTTACATTGAGATCAATGTAATTAAATGCGGAAGAAACTTATCCATAACTATCACCTCTTCATCTAGCAATATTACAAAATAAAATACTCCTTAAATCTTTGACTTACTAGTAGTAACGATGAGATCTACGATCAATAATATCTAAGTCATCGCAGTAATCTCATTAAGTGTTTCATTATTATACATAAAAATCCTTTAGCTTAAATAATCAATTTTAAAATAAGTAAGTATAAAAAGTTTAACATTACTTTGGGATTACATCCTTTTCAATCAGTTTTAGGATGCTTTGTTTTTTGTCTCAGCAACTTGTAGCTTTTTGATATTATTTTATATTATTTACTTGGGAAAAATCTGTATCCTGAGAAGTTTTGTATAAAAATATATTTTAATGTTGTTGATCAGTTTTAATAACTTTGAGGTCTGCTCTTTACGACTCTTCCTTTGGAAATCTATGTCAAGAGGCTGAACACTAGGAAGTACTGAATCAACTGATTGGTAATCAATCATCTGTACTGCTGTCTGAGCTTGAAGATGAGGATTCACTTGAGTATATCTGAATCGCTGTCTGTACTTTCCTCAATGACTAAATTTATTCATTGCTCTGGACTTCCAAAATCAGATAATGTTTTCATCAAGTAACGATAGGCTAGGATTGTGTTGGCTGTCTGTCTGGTATGGAATTTGTACCGTTTTTGATGAAGCGATTAAGATAGAGACTCCAGTGAATCCTCATCTATAAGCTCAGACAGCAGTACAGACGATTGATTACCAATCAGTTATGATTCAGAACCTCTTAGTGTTCAGCCTCTTGGCATAGATTTTCAAAGGAAGAGTTGTAAAGGCATAATATATTTTTATACAAAACTTCTCAGGATACAGATTTTTCCCAAGTAAATAAAATAAAATAATATCAAAAAGCTACAAGTTGCTGAGACAAAAAACAGGGCATCCTAAAACTGATTGAAAAGGATGTGATCCCAAAGTAATTTTAATAACCTTAAAAGTGATTATTTAATTCAAAGGATACTTATGTATAATAATGAAACACTGTATTTTAAGACTGATTGTACAGACTGATTGTAATAACAGTCATTTAACAAATATTGCATGTTTGTTTATAAACAATTACAACCATAATCACGGTAATCTTATATGCAAAACAGACACATTTCCAAGTACTGCGGTTTCGTTTTAATAAAATAGTAATCAAACTTATTGAACTTTCATTCAAAAGAAACGCATTCCAAAACCTGACACTTTTATGTTTCGTAATAAAGTTATTATTATTATTATTATTAACTGGAAAGATGGCTGCTTTGCTGTGAAGTTAGTCATCAAAGTCTCAAAATGCTAAATGGGTAGTTGTGTGATTGAACTATTTTAAACGCTAAAACCATGGGTGTCTTTTTCGAATATAAAAATTGGAATCATCTAAATGCCATTTTTGCATTAAAAACGATATTGAAATTTTTTGATTTGTGGCCCTGTTGAATTTAAGGTGTTCTGTTTGTCTGTGGTTACCTAGCCCAGTGCACTTATTTCTCCCTATATGTTCCTTGACTTTTTTCTCTATGGTCCTTGTCTATGGTGCACTGTGGGTGTCATGCGATTAATTTTCTTTGGGGCGGTGTCTTTGAAACGAGTGCAAGCCAGGTTATAACGGTTTCACGGTGAAATTTCGTAAGTAAACAGATATTTACATAATTTTAATGTGTTACCTACTAGTAGAGTAGTACTATTATAGAAGATGCCTGCCCTTTGTTTGAAGCCTTCGTTGTTGTTGTTGTTGGACATAGGCCTTCCCCTTAGAATGCCACGACGAACGGTATTGAGCCGCCTCCATCCACCGACTCCCCGCGACGTTTATAATGTCTTTATTCCATCGAGTGGAGAGCTTTCCTCTAACGCGTCGTCCGGTTTGTGGTCGCCACTCGAGAACCTTTATTCTCCAACGGTTATCACTTCTTCGAGCTATATGACCTGCCCACTGCCACTAATTCTGAGAGCTATGTCGGTGACCTTGGTTCTTCTACGGATTTCCTCATTTCGGATTCTATCACGTGGTGAAACTCCTAGCATAGCTCTCTCCATAGCCCGTTGCGCAACTTTGAGCTTGTCTATACGGCCAATAGTTAGCGACCACGTCTCAGTGCCGTAAGTCAACACTGGCGTGTAGACTTTCGTCTTGAGGCTCTGCGGTATCGGCGACGAGAAGATTTTTTTTTATACTACTTGGCAAGCAGACAAGCATACGGCCCACCTGATGGAAAGCAGTTACCGTAGCCTATGGACGCCTGCAACACCAAAGGTATCACAAGCGCGCTGCCGACCCTGAGACATAATGTGAAAAGTCTCATGTGCCTGTAATTTCACTGGCACCCGTACCCTTCAAACCGAAACAGAGCAATGCGAACACTACTGCTTGGTGGCAGAAATAGGTACGGTGGTAGTACTTCCCCGGACGAACTCTTTCACAAGAAGTTTTCACAAAACCAACAAACTAGATATGGCGTAGTTTCCCGAACGCTGCCCATCCGAGTTGGATTCGTCGGTTGACCTCTTCATCTCATCACATCACACTAATATTATAAATGCGAAAGTTTATAAGTATGTTTGTTACTTCTTCACGCCCAAACGGCTGAACGGATTTGAGTGAAATTTGGAATGAAGATACCTAATAATAATAATAATAATAATAAGCAAGCAAGTACCTTGACTTGGCCCACGAGATTACCGCCATGTGGGATGTGGATTCGACGATTATCGTCCCGATAGTTGTTTCTGTGAATGGCCTTATAGCAAAGAGCCTCGACCAATACCTTGAGAGGCTCTCACTAAATGGTTGGATCAACGGTCAGATTCAGAAGGCAGTACTCCTGGACTCGGCACGCATAGTCAGGAGGTTCCTCTCTCTGCAGCCCTAGCCTCCGACCGCTTGGGCCTTTGCTCCGCGGTCGGTGGTTTACCGTTTTGTAATATATTTTTTACTATACTGTTTTTATATACTATTTGTTTTTATAGATAAGTAGTATTTCTTTATAGTGAAAAATGTATTTTATAACGAGTTTTAAAATAAATCAACGTCATAATAATAATATCATGGTTCACGCAGGTGAAACCGCGAGGCGCAGCTCGATATTTATATTACTTGAAATATCTTTAAAAATTTAATGAATGAAAATGTAATAAGTAAATATGTTATGTTTTCAGATCTTATCTAACACCAAGCTCCCAATTTATGGACGAAATATTTTGAAGCCGAAATTGACGAAGCTGACTCTGGTTGCACGAAAAATAATAATGCACAACAGCAGTCAGCCAGATTTGATGGCAGAAGATTTGAGAAATGGTCCACAACATGAACAGCATGGAAATGATTTATACGTTACTCACAGATCGGAACGTTTTTTTTTTATGCTACTTGGCAAGCAGACAAGCTTACGGCCCACCAGATGGAAAGCAGTTGCCGCAGCCTATGAACGCTTGTAACACCAGAGGCATTACACGCGCGCTACCGACCCTGAGACATAAAGATGAAAAGTCTCATGTGCCTGTAATTTCACCGGCACCCGTACCCTTCAAACCGAAACACAGCAATGCGAACACTACTGCTTGGCGGCAGAAATAGGTACAGTGGTAGTACTTCCCCGGACGAACTCTTTCACAAGAAGTTCTATTACTAACAAAACTACTAACTAGTCGTCTGACTGCGAGTCAATTTGGAATAGTGAGAGAGGCAGATTGTTGATTGTTTATCCAATATCATATATTTCCAACACAGTAATATTTGTACACTGTTATGTTTGCAAACGCCGTATCACCACACCCTATAAATGAGTTTATCAGCAGCATGATGCTAAAGCTGGTAGCATTTTTCAAAAATGCGATTTTATCTGAAATATATATTGAGACGTGTTCGGAAAAATGCAAAGTGCATAGATCTCAATGAAATGACATCATGTACGTTATTTTTTCTCATACAAAAAACCCTTACAACATTGTCTAAAACAAAACTATATCAAGAAATGTATTTTTTTCTAGCCACTGATGATCAACCAGAATTAGCAAGTTGAAGTGGCAATGGGAAGGTCATATAGCTCGCAGAACTGATAACCGTTTGAGAATAAAGGTTCTCGAGTGGCGACCGAAAAACGGACGAGGCTGTAGAGGAAGGCCCTCCACTCGATGGACTAAAGGCATTATGAACGTCACAGGAAATCTGTGGATGGAGGCGGCTCAAGACCGTTCGTCGTGGCACTCTAGGGGACACCTAAGTGGACTTCTACAGGCTGATGATGATGTAGTTGATCATCAGATCAACTACATCTAATGATGATGAAGATGATACCTCATATCTCCGGCGTTTATGAACCGATTTAGAAAATTCTTTTTTTATTTGAATAGATATATGTACTTCCAGATTGGTCCCATTTTTTTCAAAACCCAGTTCTGATGATGGAATCCATGAGGAATTGAGGGAACTCCTCAAATATTTTAGGCATACATATGGCGATTTTGATATTTTCAGCAACAAACCAAGCATTTGCATTCAGAAAGTATCATAATCCTTTCACCACTATGGTTCTTTCATCATTTTTTTTTCATCCTAATATTTAGTCGAATACAATGGCGGAAGTCGGTTTTTTAAATGAAAAGTTATATTTAGAAGAGATGCAATGGGCACTAATGGTAACAATGAATACAATATACGAAGACAAAATGTGCAGTTGCACTGATCGCTTACCTATTGATGAATATTTGTTGTCAGTGTATGATATTTCTAGTGGAAAATACTTGTAATTATAAACCAATAAAAATACCTAATCTGTTTGTTTTTTCTTTTTATTAATTTCTGTAAAAAGACATTCATTTTTGTGGGGGTGTTTGCCATAATTACCACCCTTGGCAGGTTGATTGGTGATTGCAGTATCGGTTACTCAGATGGATGCTGCTGCCCATGCCCTGGTGTCGGCTTTTCCGACATCCACGGGAGGAGGATTATAGATTCTACGCTGCACACCACGGCACTTTTTATAGGGTGGCAGGAAGTCGGTGGATGGTGGCGGCTCATCCCTTCTAACAATTTTCTTTAACGCCATCATTATCGAGATACCTTATAAACATTTTTTTAACGCCATCTATATAACATCTGGGGATAATGACAACGCCATCTAGTGAAAAACAAAACAGTGAATGTAGAAGTGTGCGTGCGTGTAATTACATGAGGCAAATTGTCAGATCTTATTTATAGTGAATTTGAAATTTCTAACGACTCTTTAACGAAAATTCATGCTGCATCAAATTCTATGACCTACACCGTGCTCGCAAACGGTAAAATTACTCACTAAAGACGCTCGAGTTTTGAACAAAAAATAAAAAAGTCAATATCTGTTTTTCCACGGCATCTAGCGTGAAACGAGCTTTAAGTAATCGAAAGCATCCCCCTTAATTAAATTAAAAATGACAATACACGGTATGTCGTTATTAAAATTACTTATAAATGTCATATTTGAAGTGATTGTCATTGGTGAGGGCACGCATCATAGTGCAGTGGTACATGTATACACAGTCAGACCTATTTGCAAATATGCTCAGAATACCGTTGGAGCTGGCCCGAACCCTGCGCACCAGAGATGTTCCCCGCTTGCGCATGATGCTGTAGAAATAGTCCACGCGCTGAATGAAACAGATAATATGAACAGACAGCTGATGATGCTAATGAAACATTTGTTTGATTTAGTTTTGTTTTTGTTGGTTTGTTTGTTCAATAGAGAAATGAGTGGTCAATAACATCTCTCAACTGCACCACCGGCGTATTGTTCCACTGCAATGTCGGATTGAAATCAGGTCACTGCCACAGAATATCTACAGCAGTGTCCTAGATCTCATTGTATCGGCTGGCAATCTAACTAGCACAGTGTTACAAATCAGGTTATGACAGTTCTGAGATGAAGAAAACACATTGATATGCAATGGATAATAAGATCTTTATCATTTATCTATTCTTGGAACCAGGGTTCTTCTCGAACAGCGAAAGGTTGGACACTATAATCAGCTGATCATATTGATACAACTGTATCAATGAAGGGTTTTCACGGTCATTTCAAATCATGCTTTCAGCGTTGAAAACAGATGGCGCTGCTCTATACTTATTTGTCAAGTGTCAAAATAAAGTGAAATGTCAACATCAGCAACGTAGATATATTTTCGTTTCGTGGTAATTATTTTTGCCTATTTAAAAAAACACCACAAAATCACTAGCACACTCAAGAAGCGAACTCAAACTGAATATAGCCACAGACAGTTAGACTTAGTACAAGGTTCGCGTACACCACACAGATAATACATTTGTCAATTTTGACAGCTAGAGTTAAGTCAGCGCCATCTATCGAAGCCATTTGAACGACTTTTTCTTTTTTTTTATTGAAGATGAAAAGCCCTCATTGTAAATAATGTTGCACATATCTCCCGTGGACGTCGTAAATGTCGACTAAGGGATCACACCAGGGGATGGGCAGTAGCGTCTACCTGAGTACTGAACAACAATACTGCGATCACTAATCCGCCTGCCAAGCGTGGCGATTAAGGCAATACATACTACCCCCGGCGGCCGGCGACGGCACCGACGGGGGTCACCGTCTCCGGTCAGACGAAAACGCACTGTAATTATTATCTTAAATTGCTTCCCCATTATGCTGGACCGGCGACGCCGTGACGTTGCCGTGCCGGTCAGTGCAAAAACGCCCTATTACATACTAAGTAAGGGATAGGCAGATAAATAAAAACATGATCGATTTCTGCAATGGATAAACGAGATTGCTATCTTGCTCTCAGCTTGGGAATCATGGCTATAGTGATGCACTACTAATGAGTACGATTGCTAATGCGAATGAGATTAATAAAGTAAGAAGAAACAGATTGCGTCCAACCTATTGCGTGTTATTAGTAGTAGAACTTCTTGTAAAAGAGTTCGCCGGGGAAGTACTACCACGTACCTATTTCTGCCGCCAAGCAGTAGTGCTTGCATTGCTGTGTTTCGGTTAGAAAAGGTACGGGTGCCGATGAACTTACAGACACATAAGACTTTTCATCTTTTTGTGTCAGGGTTGGCGGCGCGCGAATGATGCCTCTGGTGTTGCAGGCGTCTATAGGTTACGGTAACTATTTTCCATCAGGTGGGCCGTATGCTTGTTTGCTTGCCAAGAAGTATAAAAAAAACCCAGAACGCTTTTAGGTAATTTGAACGTAACATGACAAAAAAATAAATTTCATTACCGTGTGATGTGTCGTTAGACAGTGGTGCTGTTTTTGTACGTCACCGAGTGATTAAATAACATCAAAATAACATCACCACGCGAGTCCAACTCGCACTTGACCGGTTTTTTAACTGTCCACTTGTCTTAAATGAAGAGGTGTTAAGTAATCTATCGCGTAATAACACGAATTAAATTGCTTACCTAAACACGGTTCTAGCCAATTACCTGTTACTCTACTGATTAGGTAAGATGTTACTAAAACTGATATTACGTCGATCTTTCAACGAACTTTAATAACAAGGTACTCGAAATAATTGTTACAGACAACGAACAATCAAGCATTCTACTTGGATCTCCTCTTTGAACCCCCCTGGGGGATCTACCGACACTCACTAATCATTCTCAAAAGTATTTTATTTATTAAACTCACAAGGATCATTTTGAATCGTCTTATACACTAAAACTACTTCAAAATTTTATAAAAAACCCCCGGCCAAGTGCGAGTTGGACTCGGGCACGAAGGTTTCCGTAACATTATCTATAAAAACGGCAAAAAAACACGTTTGTTGTATGGGAGCCCACTTAGATATTTATTTTATTCTGTTTTTTAGTATTCGTTGTTATAGCGGCAACAGAAATACATCATCTGTGAAAATTTCAACTGTCTATCTACCACGGTTCATGAGATACAACCTGGTGACAGACGGACGGACGAACGGACGGACGGACAGCGGAGCCTTAGTAATAGGGTCCCTAAAAACGGCTAATTAAAACTGTTTTTCGTCACTTTAGCTGACGTTTTTCAATTTAAAATGATTCCCAACCACAAAAGTTTCAACTCTATAAAACTACTTCTGTTCCAACGTGACCAAGCCTAAAAGATTCAGGGCAACAAACACGGCTTGGTATATAATTTGATGATCCTTCATACTAGGTGGGAAACACCTGTGAACAAGGAGAAGCTGATACATAGAAAAATAAAACTTAAAAACCTTAAGTAACATAACATAACATTCTACTTGGAGTAAAGTTTCCTTTAGGTTTCGATAAAAATGTATGAAAAAAATAACCTTACAATCTACTGAGGAATAGTGAGTGTTCGGGAATTCCCCAGGAAGTATAAGGCGAATAGCGAGTGTTCGTGAATCCCCCAGAGGTTCCAAGGGGAATAGTGAGTGTTCGTGAAACCCCCAGAGAGCCGATTCTAACTATTTTGCACACAATTGACACGGACGTCTGATGTAGTGTAGTGTGGATTTTTGTATGGAGATACTGATGAGCGCCCCTAGCGTACACTTTGTGAACCTCATTTTCCATACAAAAATTCGTGTTACACTACACCATACGTCCGTGCCAATTGCTTGTCAAAACGTAGAATCAGCTCAGCTCTCAGAGGTTCCAAGGGGAATAGCGAGTGTCCGTGAATCCCCCAGGAGGTCCAAGGGGAATCCCAACTTGTCTAGATAGAGTAGTTACCTATATACCTCTCCGACTTGATTGGTAAATTAGTCAAGAAAATGTGACAGGTGTCAAAATGTATGAGTTGTCAGGAGCATCTAATGAGCTCTGAGTGTCCAGTGTGGAGGGGATAACTCGACTGTGTTATTTATAAACGTGGTAACCCCTCAGTAGCAGTAGTATAGCTATCTCTCTACCTTTTGTTTCTCAAATGACAGGTACAAAAAAACTTTCAACCGAAACTACACGATTTCACGTTTATAAATTGCAGTGAATATGTTTACTAAATATACTTTTTCTTTAGGGTTTTTCATTAAAAGTGATGGTGATCTGTGGTAAAAAATAGCCATGGCACTACCAGTAGCACTACGGCCTATGGGTTACGGGTTGTATCCACGGGTATAAGAAGTGAAACACGCACTGAACGATCGCTGGTCCGATATAGTGCGAGTAGCCCTTGCAATGGTGTTTTTCTTCACCGTTTATAGAGTAAATTACATGCGTAGGGAGATTTCAGGAATAACCCAAATGCAGAGTTATTCCCCCCCTTAGACATCCCCTTTGAAGCTGCAAGTTCAAAATAAAGGGGATTTCGGGAATTTTATTAAATATTTTATTTTATTCCCGAAATCCCCTTTATTTTGAACTTGCAGCTTCAAATGGGATGTCTAAAGGGGATTTCAGGCATAACCCGTAAATGCGGGTTATTCCAAACGTATAACAATGAATAATTAAGTACATTGTTAAAATATTTACTTTTAGCAATGTCCGTTAGAATACAATAGCGAAGTTGACCGTTGTTTAATCGCTGTGTTATTACTAGCCGGTGTTGTAAAACAAAGTTAGTGTTTAATTATAGCTGTAACAACAGTTTTATAGTTTTTATTTTCGATCTAGATGTTAGGTTTACCGCATGTTGATGTGAACGTTTTAGAAACAAAACTTTTTAACATTTTTAATCACTTTTTCTCTGCACTCAGCAACGAAAGCACAAGCGACTGGGACCACTTCGAAACCCGGACCGTGGTCCCAGTTGTCTGACGACTGGGACCACTCGAAATCTGAACAAAAGAATAACTTTTGTTGAATCCGAATTCGATCAGAAGGAAAAGTATATGAAATAAAAAGCAAAACACTTTTTGAATTAATAAAATCCGTAATAATCTTAAGAACTAGATTATTAAGAGAAGATTTGTTGTACTAATAGATCCAGTATGGCTACAATTTACTTAAGTACTAATAGATCCGGTGACCAACGGATCTGTATCAAACAACTTGGCGGCCAAGTCATTGTCAACAATTTAAATATTTACGTAAAATTATTGACAAATTTTAAATGTCCCTTTACCTATTACGTAGTGAGGTTGTTATTGGATTTATAATACCTTAGCTACCCATGCACTAACTAGTCTAACACGAGCGTTGGTATAGATACTAACTGAAACACATTCATATACGTACACGCATACATATAACTTTTCATTTAAAAAACCGACTTCCGCCATTGTATTCGACTAAATATCTGGATGAAAAAAAAATGATGAAAAAACCATAGTGGTGAAAGGGTTATGATACTTTCTGAATGCAAATGCTCGATTTGTTGCTGAAAATATCAAGATCGCTATATGTATGCCTACAATATTTGAGGAGTTCCCTCAATTCCTCATGGATTCCATCATCAGAACTGGGTTCTGAAAAAAATGGGACCAATCTGGAAGTATATATATTCAAATAAAAAAAGAAATTTGCAAATCGGTTCATAAACGCCGGAGATATGCAGTAACATTAAAAAAAAATACAACCTAATTGAGAACCTCCTCCTTTTTTGGGAAGTCGGTTAAAAATGCCAAATAAAACATGACAATACGAGATTAAAAACCGGCTTTAACTAGTTTGCACTTTGCACATGGGTTTTTACAAATTACAAAAAAGTTAAATGATTCGGCAATTCAGCATCCAATACGAAAACAAATCTTATCTTAAATGTATTTCAATAGCTCTTATCATCATGTTTGTTAAATACGGTCACAAGGGCCTAAAATAGTTCTCGTGAGTAACGCTAAGGACGAAATTGTTTATTGTGGACTTATTAGCTATTTATAGAATTGATAAGGTAAGGAAAACGGTTAGTTCCAACTACTGTTTGGTTTAAGCATTTAAGAATATAACGGTCCTTACAAGAGATGGTTAAGGCTGCGTTTCCACCAGAAATGAGCGAGATGCGTAGTGAGGAATGTGTTTTTTAAGAACCAATAGAATCACTTCATTTGCCTAGCCTCGCTCAGCGCAGCTCTGGTGGAAACGGCTTAGCGAGCGAGGTTTTTATACGTACAAAACAAATGAGGAACGTGCAAGGAATGTGTTGCGAGCGAGAAACTACTAGCAGTCGGTCTGAAAAGAGCCCGCTACACATCCTCGCACAGCTCATCTACGCAGCGTTCCACAGCCTCGCTACACATCCCCGCACCGCTCATCTACCTCGCACATCTCTGGGAGAAACGCTCACACCGTTCCACAGCCTCGCTACACATCCTCGCTACACATCCTCGCACCGCTCATCAACCTCGCACATCTCTGGTGGAAACGCTCACACCGTTCCACAGCCTCGCTACACATCCTCGCACCGCTCATCTTTGGTGGAAACGCAGCCTTAAACCTGAGTTTAAACCAGGGGTGCAATTTTTGAATGTCAATTAACTAAATATCATCAAAAAGGCCGCAAATAACCGTTTTTCAAGAGATGTACTAGAGAAGGCAATTGTATTTATATCATACGTATTAAGAACTTTAGTCATCAATGAGTTTCAGTATACACAAATTTGGAAATCGGGATTTAACGACAATTTTTACTAAAATTTTACTACACTACTCTTACTACTGCGTCCTCCGGTTTGTGGTGAACACTGGAGAACCTTTATCCCCCAACGGTTGTCAGTTCTGCGAGCTATATGACCTGCCCATTGCTACAAGGCCAATCAAGGAGGGGAAGGAGATCAAGGTCCCTCCCACTCGGCAAGCATGATGATAAATAACGTACACTTACATTGCCTCTGCATGTATAACGGCTTACGTTCCAGATAGTGCGATTAGTTCCACTTTTTAAGTACAAATTAGCACAGTTTCACAACTAGTAAAGAAAGTTGGTACGTAGTGAACGGGCCATGTACCGGCTAAATACTGGACGAGAAAGCTCTGATAATTTGATAGGATTCACTGAATGTAGCATATGTGAGAAATGGTCTTGTGATTTTTTCGGGTTACACTTGACTATTCCCTAACTGAAAGTCACTCGGTGACTACCGTTTGACAAGTAACATGACTATAAATTACTCAAAATTATCATTAAGAATTGTCAGAATGATGGCAATTTTAATTTTTTCTTTTATTTTTCAAACGTTAGTCACTGAGTGACTTTCAGCAAGAGAATAGCTGATCCAGTTACTTTCAACAAACGAGACAGGTTTCCAAAAACACATATACAATTACATACTCATGAATCTTTGTCGCTGGCTGTCACATGGATCCTTTGGTTTGGGCTAAGTAACAAATTTACAACGATATACATGGTACCAACTGCGTTATGAGGTGATGATGGTGATGAGAAGATCCGTATAACCAAGATCACCGACTTAGCTCTCAGAATTAACAAGTTAAAGTGGCAATAGGTAGGCCATATACATACCATACCAGATATAACTGACAACTGTTAGGGAATAAAGGTTCTCGAGTAGCGACCACAACCCAGATGACACCATCTATTATTACCATCGACTAACAGCACGGTTTTTCAAAAAAACCAATGCAAATGTCACAGTATGCCTGTGGATGGAGGCGGCCCGAGACTGTTTCTCGTGGCATTTTACGAAGGCCTATGTCCAGCAGTGGAATTCTATAGGCTGATGATATTGAACTGCCGTTACAGCTTCGCTCGTCACTGTCCGTCCAAAAGTTGCTTGAAAGAAATCGCTTTCAGCGATAAGACCTAATTTTCATCATCATCAACCTGTAGAAGCATATTGCTGGGCATACGTCATATGGGAGAACAGAATGCCAAGACAAACGGTCAAATACTAGTAGGTAAGGTAAGGTAGGTCCGTAACGTACTGAGAGCTGATTCTAAGTTTTGACAAGCAATTGGCACGGACGTATGGTGTAGTGTAACACGGATTTTTGTATGGAAAATGAGGTTCGCAGAGTGTACGCTAGGGGCGCTCATCGGTGTCGGCATACAAAATCCTTGTTACACTACATCAAACGTCCGTGTCAATTGTGTGCTAAAAACTTAGAATCAGCTCTCTGAAATATACGAAGAGGCCAATTCACGACGTTGCGACTAGGGCTGCCGCCGACCAATTAAGCTGAATTAAACGAGCGAGCGCGCTGACCGTACTAGGACTTAGTCTGGAAGCATTATAAGACTGCGTTTAGTACGTAGTTGCACAAAGTATGTAGGTACAGGAAAATCTCACGTAAAATCAAGAAGATTAAAATAATTATTTTTAACCGACTTCACAAAAAGGAGGAGGTTCCCAATTCGGTTGTATTTTTTTTTTATGATTGTTACCTCACATCTCCGGCGTTTATGAACCGATTTGGAAAATTCTTTTTTTATTTATTCCAGATTGGTCCCATTTTCAGAATCCAGATCTGATGATGGAATCCATGAGGAATTGAGGGAACTCCTCAAATATTGTAGGCATACATATGGCGATTTTGATATTTTCAGCAACAAACCAAGCATTTGCATTCAGAAAGTATCATAATCCTTTCACCACTATGGTTCTTTCATCATTTTTTTTTCATCTAAATATTTAGTCGAATACAATGACAGAAGTCGGTTTTTGAAATGAAAATCTTTGTCGAACTTCTGCCTAAAATATACAAAAAAATATTATAAAAATATTTATAATTATCATATATAAATATTCTTTAGACGCGCAACGTGTGTTTTTTGTATTAGAATTTCTAGGAAACGTCTGTAAAGATTTTAATGTACATGTTAAGGGTTATTGGAACAAAAAACTGGCCAAGCGCGAGTCGGACTCGCGCACGAAGGGTCCCGTACCATTATCTATAAAAACGGCAAATAAACACGTTTGTTGTATGGGCTCCCTTAAATATTTATTTTATTCCGTTTTTTAGTATTTGTTGTTATAGCGGCAACATAAGTACATCATCTGCGAAAATTTCAACTGTCTAAAATCACGGTTTATGAGATACAGCCTAGTGACAGACGGGCGGACGGACAGCGGAGCCTTAGTAATAGCAGAGACTATTATTTACTTGTCTCTGGTAATAGGGTCCGTTTTACCCTTTGGTTACGGAACCCTAAAAACGATCTTGCTAGGAACAGCTGGAAAAGTACCAATTCCCAAACTTAGCTTTGGGTAAAATCCCATTTTCCGAGCATAGCTCTGGATAACATCCCCTTCCTCTCTGGCATTGCGAAGTCGCCAGGACTCACCAAGCTTGGCGCAGGCGGATTGGTGAAGTCAGTATTATTGTTGAGTACTCAGACGGATGCTGCCCAACCCCTGGTGCATTCCCTTAGTCAACTTTTACGACATTCACGGGCGGAGATGGGTCTTAGGCCGGATTCCGGACCTTTAGTCCACCACCTTTGGTCAGTTCGTGTTGCCTACTAATACCGTAATACGGCAAGAACTGATATGTTCTGGAGGAATGTACAGTTCACGCAGAAAGGCTTACTAAAGAACTTCTTAGAAGTAATAATACCTACATAAACATTGTAAGTGCACACCAAGCTTAGATAAGCGACGTATGGAGTCAGTTAATGAATGAATGGCTACCATTCACACAAACGACATTCCTGATGCATCGCTCGAGTATGTAGTCAGTCGGATTCTACGCACGGATTTAAGTGATAACAGCAGTTTGTTTAGTCTACAAATAAATAATGTATCCTACTTATTTAAACGAGCAACGTATGTCTGTCATAATATAATATACATGAATGTAATATAGCCTTGTCATGATGTAACCTTTTGGATACTTATATCAAACAAATAGGTACATAATCACTTTGGAGACGAACAATATCTCGATTTGAAATTCGATTTCAATTGACGCCATCTAGCGACACGAGTCACCAACTCTTTATGTGCCGGTTTTCCTAAGGCTTGTTAATCTAGGTATCAGTTATAATCTACACTCACCTGAGTTCCTGAGGTCAGGCTCGGCCCCTCCCCATAAGATACCCACGCTTGCGCTGATGGCGCCCCGTCAAGCCACTTCTATGCGCCAATAATTACTAGATACTCTAAGATAGCAATCTTAGAAGGCTTCTGTCTCATAATGTTAGCTAGTGTGTTATTGAAATTGACTCCCATCTAGTGCCACTCCGTAACAACTCTCGGCATTTAAAATTGCTGCATATTAACATTGTTTTTATTAGATGTACCTACCTACCTATAAGTATTGACATTGATTTTTAGTTTGGATATATTAATAGTTTGAATAAATTAATGAATGAATTTCACTGCTGTACATTATCAAGTTCTATCATCACTGACCTGTGTGTCCCTGAGGTCGGGCTCGCTGGCGGCGGCTGGCAGTCCCTCTGACGTCACGGTGGTATCGCCCCCCGTCACGTCCCCCGCGCTGGCACTGATGGCTCGCCTCCGAGCCTCCTTGTCCCTGTCCCGATCCTTGCCAGTGATCATGTTCTTTGTTTTCGATAGTAGGTTGAGCGGTTTCATTGATTTGCGGACCTGGATCAATGAGGTTTTATAGCGATCAATTAAAACGTTTTCGATTGATGTATTCCTTGGCCGTCGTATCATTGGTTCTTTCTTTGTCAACCAGCTTTAAATGTTGTAATGACAATGCCCTATTACAGCTGCTAGCCTTTTACAGCAGAATAAAATTGAAAATCAATTGTATACACAAAATTTTGATAAATTTATACCGGGCGTAAAAAGACTACTCCCGAAAACTGAAACAGTGCATTCAGACCATGATTCTAAAAATATTTAAGCTGAAAAACACGAAAAAAAAATGACATGCACAAAACATGAGAAATATTGGCCCTACGGGTCGATCAGCTGACCGGGAGCGTTGAACTCGCGTGGCCGGAATAAATGCGTACATTGCTGGCTGACAAATACGATACGAAATGAAAAAAAAAAAGTTTTCTCCGGTATGAATCACCTCCCAGGCGAAAGCTATTTTATAAAGCTATGATATAGGTAGCTTTACCGGTACCTTCAGTATTCGGGAGCTGTCATTTTACACACTTCAATAATTAATCTGTTTCTAACGGCCCCCCAGTTAAGTAGTTACTTACATAACCTACCTAATTTCAAACTACAATGTGTTACGATTGACGACCTCTGTGGCGAGGCGAGCGAGTAGCCGGCTTAGATGCAAGAGGTTGCGGGTTCGATTACTATCTGTGAAATTCCACGGTAAATTTAAATTCAACTCTTTAACTGATATAGATCTTAATGAACATCAGAATTTTTTAATTAAAGCTAAACAATGGTGGAGGCCTCGTCCATCAGTGGACGTAACATGCTGGTGAATTGGTGTTGATGATGATTATATTCCCACTAACTGTTAACTCACCACTATTGTAAAAACGCCACCAAATGGCAGCATAATTAATACTGAACTAAATAAAATTACACGTTTCAGAATTTATTCGCCTAAATTAGGAAGGAACATTAATTTTCATATGTGTGTGTATGTTTGAGTGTTACTAATAAAAGGTCATTGACTGGGCTATGGAAGTGAGTGCTATTTTAAATTGTATTTAATTATGTTTGGAACAATCCAAAATTAGGTACACGGTCTGCGCAGGTGCTCACACTCAAATACTCATCGCTAATAAACACTAGACTTAGTCAGACCACATCGTTGGGTGGGACCAGCATACGTAGACAATCAATAGACCAAGCTAAATTGAAAGGCTAGCGAAAATAAGGAAAATATCGTACGGTAAATAAGGGAGAGCGTGCCTCATCTAATTCTAATAATTCTAATTCAAAATGGGGGAGATAAGATCTGCACTGACTTCCCGTATTGGGTTGTATTGTGCATTGTCACCCTGCTAACCCTAGCCCAGTCAACCCAACTCCTTAAAATAACGGAGAAGGACTCTGGGTTGATGGCAGCACTGTTCCAGTGTCCTCCCCGAGTGTGAAATGGAAGAAGTCAAACAGGACTCTATCAGCTCCTGGAGTCCGGTTTTTTTCCGGGCTTCATTTGTGAGCACGCCTCATTCGACGATAACTATCTGTACTTAACTTTATCTAGCGTAAGTATGGGCACTTTGTCTTTTACCTGTATACCTAGGCGAACAAGTATATGCGAAAGCGAAAATTACGAAAGGCGCCATCTTAAAGTTATTACAGATAATACAAGCAAACCTCAAAAGCCGCGCGTCACCCCTTCGTTATCATATAACGTTATTTAATTTCGCTTTCGCTTGGGTGTACGATTGTCTAACGGGATACGCCCTGCGCGAAAAACTCGAAATCATTAATATAGCGACATATAATAGGTACGCAGTTAATGCTACTTAATATTATAATGTGTCGTGGTGTGTCTGGCCTAAGAATAGACCCCTCTGTCTCCTCCCGTGGATGTCGTAAAAGTCGACTAAGGGATTAAACCAGGGGATGAGCAGCATCCACCTGAGTAGTCAACGCCGATACTGCTATCACCAATCCGTCTGCCAAGCGTGGTGATTATGGCAAATCCCTCCATAGCGTTTTATGGGGGAGGCCTCGTCCTGCAGGGGGCATCTGATGATAATGATTCAGGTGGATCCTACTGCCCATCCCCTGGCGTAATTCTTTGGTCACCTTTTACACATCCACAGGAGGAGTTGGAGGAGTCCTATTCTTACCCCGAGACTACACATTGATGATGTGTGGGTATCTCGTACAGCTCGCTTTACGAGATCTTTTCTCCCACATACGTGCAAATTGTAGAATGAGCTCCCTTCTGAGGTTTTCCCGCTTACTTTACTACAATATGCACAGCTTCAAAAAAAATGTGAAAAGGGTCCTCCAAGGCAGGCAACGCATTGGCAATGCCTCGGGTGTTGCAGATGTCAATAGGCGACGGTAACCGCTTACCATCAGGTGGGCCGTATGCCAGTTTGTCGAGAAATAACATAAAAAAAAAAAAAAAATACCACAGCTACAGACACTAGTAATAAATAAATGTAACATACCTTGCACTTAACAGCTGCCGGGTGCACAAAATTATGGTCATCATTCTCCTTTGGTTCGTCCCTTAACGAGACTAGCATATCATCCAACGATGCTTGCATATGCCTTCTTAATATAGGTCTAGCTTCTTCATGACTTCTGGAAGAATACATTGACACTGAATCAATACTGGCTTTGCTTGTACCTCCAGAGATCACGGTCACATTTTCTACGGACTCATTCGATTGCCAATCAGGTGGATGTCTTGACCGAGACTCCTCGTAAATCTCCACAGAGTTAAAAGTCTCGGCTACATGATCTAACTCCAGGTCCATGTCCAATTGTGGTGGTATGAACTCGTAATGATGGCCTTCGTTCTCGGTGTACACTTGGTCGTATACCACTCCGTTTTGGTATCGAGAGCTAGAGGGTATGTTGCCGTATACATTATTGTAGTTGTAGTTATCGTCTTCTTTGCGTGGACTGACGTGCCTAACTGTTTGCATGTCATTAGCGTTTAGAATTACGTCATCTAGGTTTAATGGCCGACCTTGTCCTCCAAAGCCGTCCACCACAGGAGTGGTATTGGATAGAAATGAGCCATCAGCATCAAAACTGCTGCAACCAACTAGCCCCATAGGTCGTCGAGGCATGTCAGGCCTGAATCTATTTGGAGGGGGTTGAACCCCCGCAAAATCAACCACTAATATCCTATCAGCGATATTCCTACCATCATTGTGAAAGCCTATACCGGAATCGCTATTGCTCGATGTCGTAGTTATTTCACTGTGGTTGCTGGGTTGGGGGGAGTTGGCGACGAAGTCAGGTCCATCCGCTCTGACGTCATCGTGTCGACATGGTCGCCGGTCACGTGGTCTGAACACCGCGTTACTTCGGGCGAAATTCCCAATAGCCGGACTATCACCTTTGAGTGTCAACTTGGATATCTGCTGTAGGTTAGGACTGACACATTCTTCTGCAGGCAATGAATACATTCCTCTTATAACTCCCACCACGTATTCCGCTGACGGTGGAAACTCCAAACACCGTTCAGCAACGGGATCGCTCGTGCACATTATTTGGAACTCTCTCGCTCTAGTTATATGAGACTCGTGCTCTGCCATTCTCGGATCTACTGCAAAGACATGACAGCTATGCGACGCGTCGGCTTCGGCCGTTTCCGCTGACGTTACAAGACCGAAGTACCGTCTGTCGGCTTCGGAACCACAGCCAGCGTAAACGATCCTTTCTCGCTGGTACTGAGCTAGTATTTGCACGGATGGTCGTCGTAGTAACAGAGAATTGGGTAGTACGGATAGTAAGACCGGTGTAGCTGTTCGTCGTTCCTGTCTTAGCTTCCTGACAGCGCTGCGAACGTTGGATGGTGCAGTGTTGGTGGCAGCTTGCGGCGTGTCGATGGTGCCGAGGTAGCCGACGACGGCGCGGCATTCGAGCCGAGCGGCAGCATGCGTCGGTGTTAGTTGAGCGCGACTCAAGTTCTGGAGAATTTCATTGACACCAGATGTACTTGGAACTGCATGACAACCTAGAATAAATAATAATTCTAGTTAGTAATATGTATGTTGAAGAAGCAGCAATTTGTGCTTTTAGCTACAAATTAATCATGATTATATCCAAACTGCGGCGAATCGTTTTCGTTTGTATAAGATTTGTCCTGGCTGTTAGTTTATTGAGGAGTGTGTTATTACTGGAAGAAAGCGTTGCCGAGTTGGCCATGCGAAAGTAATGGCGGCATTTAGCTCACTTCTACAGGGTTATTTTAAAACATTCGGAAGGGTTTCGTTTGTTTTAGTAACTTACCACATCGAAATGAAAAACTAACGAATCCGATCGGAAACCCTTCCGAACGTTTTAAAATAGCCCTACAGGTCACGACTATATTCGTGCGATTGTGCGACTCACGGTGAAAAGAGACTACGAAAAATGGAGTGAGTCTATGTATGTATACACTAAAGCACATATACATATGTATGCTCTTATTCACAAGACAAGCGAATTATCTAACAATGTGCATCACAACATGAGATATGAATTAAATGGTATGATAGGATTCAAAATTAGATGAATTGAATGATCAAGTGCAAAAAAATATGTCATACCTACATTAAAAGCACTACCATACATACATGTAATTTAAATGTATGGCACTACGAGACTACAGTCAGGAATGTGACTAGGTTTCTTTCAAAAAAGTTAACTACTTTATCTTTTGTAGTAGCTTAGCCCACAGAATGTTTTTTGATTGCTTTTGAATAGTTTAGCCTTTGAATAGTTATATGATCGCCTTTGAACAGTTATATTGTTGCCTTTTAATAGGTGATTGCTAATGAGATGTATGAGTTAAGATTGGTTAAGAATGATTTATAACTTATGAATGGTGAGTAAAAAGTTATAGAAACACTACACGGCTAACACAAAACACAGAACAGACAGTGCATTTAGTACACATATGCATTATGTTGCCCACATACCTATAGGTAAATAGTGCCCTTAGTTATCTGAAATAAGTAAATATATAGTGATTTGAGATTGAAGGAGCCATACGTTTTTTTGGTACAAAAGCAATAAATAAATAAAATAAAATAAATAACTAAATGCTGGACATTTCACACAACATTATCTAGCCCCAAGCTAAGCAGAGCTTGTTATGGGTACTAGATAACTGATATACTTAATACAATGCATTACATAGATAGATATTTTTTATTATACATAGAAAATACCCAGAACACCCGGAATAATTATCTGCAGATCTCACAAATATTTGTTCCGAGGCGGGAATCAAACCCGCAACCTCCTGCGTCGCAGGTGAACCTTCGCCCACCGCGCCACAGAGGTTGTCAATTGAACTTAATCTATCATTAATAAGAAATTCTTTTGGTTGGGATAGAAAAGGCTATCCCAACAATATGGGCAGACTATGACATCAAAGTCATGCTCTACTATGCTCTTTTTCTCTCTTTCTGTCAATAGTTCTTTCGTTCTTGAGGAAGATTCCATAGGCTAAGAGACTGCGGTCACAAATCACAAATCTGAATGACGATAGATAACACACCTTACGCCTCACTACCCTTAAGGAAAGACACCCTCGCCGTGAATTCACTACCAATAAAACCTGCCAGATCTACAATATATCCTCGTAAAGAGAGAAAGACCGTCTCGTGGCCACCAACTCTCACATGGCCACGAGTCTTTCAACAAAGGCATTGGCAGAATCTTGCACTAATATTAGTGTAAGATACTTTTGTTACACATCCCTTCTTCAGCAACAGAGTGGTCTATAATTAGAACATAATATTACCAGATGTTTCTGCCACTTCTTTCAATGCTTTCAGAAACAAGTTCGACAATGAGTACTTAAGTGGTTTATTAACCCCCATACTAGTTATTTGCACACATTAAAGTTGTGCGGAAATATCCATTGGCCAACCGGGGTTTGAAATAACAGCTTGATGTAACTGTTGCATTCTAATAGGTAAACAATAGACTTTAACTGACTACAAGTCTGTGAGAACTTGTTATTATGTTATTATCTAGCATCCACCCAGCAGCTTCAATCATCTTATGACAAGATCTTCAATGGTAAATTACCTGGATGATGCATCATGGGCATGGGCCGGCGTCTAGGCGGCGGGTGCCTCCGCCTCGTCCGAGACCGCTCGTCGGGCTCTGTGTCTTCCGTGTCGGTTGGCGGCGAGTCCCTTGGCGACACACTCAACGATATGGCACCAGGGGCGCCCGCTACCAGCCGGACTACTGATGCGTGAGGAGCTCTCGCTACGCTGGCCCCGTCGACCGCCAGCAAGGCATCCCCTGCACGCAAACCGGCCCGCTCTGCTGGGCCTCCCGCCGCCACCGCAGACACGACACAGGGCCTCTGCCCCGCTATAGTAAACCCGAAACCCCCCACACCTCTCGCCACAACCAGCCGGCGCTCCGAAGCCCGGGGTATAGCCACCCTGCGACGTCTTCTCCTCTGTTGTTGGGGCACCATAGTAAAACATTCACAGAACTGGTTTTAGTAACGGACACGACATATTTTAGAAATTTTTATGAATGGTGATTCGTAAAATAAACTGTGCGGGTTCGGAAACTGCCAGTTGTTATAGAATTTTCGCACAGAAAACTGGAAAAACTAGTAATATAGAAACTATAGAAAGTTTAGAGGTCTTTGTATGTATGTGTAACTGACGTTTAGTTAGAGAAAGTTTGATTGAAGCGTTCCGTTCAAGCTGTCAATCTGTCATTGCGGTAAGAAACATGATTCGGAAAGAGATCCCCCCATCGTCGTGGGATTTGAGGGGACAGCTGTGTACCTTTTTTGTTTAGCGGGCAATACATAGCGCGCTCCGTAACCTGTAAATATTACTTTTGTTTAAAATTAAATTCGGTGACTGAAATAAACTCAGCTCGTAATTTTAAAATGGTTGTAATGTATGTAGTTCACAATTTGGCCACGACGGCTCTCTTTTTCGCAACTGATTCTACAAATAATTATTTATAACTAGCTAACCCGGCGAACTCCGTTTCGCCACCAGATGGCTTCGTGCGCCATCTACTTAAAATGTTGGTTTGTCCTGAATTTTCTTTGCTATAAACCTCACGGAGCCCGAGACCTTTCCAACGAATGCAAAACCGTGGAATCGGTATACGATGTACTATTCTCCCTTTCCTTGGCAAACATGTAAAAAGCGTATGTATATAGCTATGCACGGATGGTAAAGAATGTAGTCTTCTGTGAGCAAGTATGATTCTGGAGTACCCTAGTGAGCTCATCTTCCTCTTCATCCATCCTTGCACAACACGACCGACGCGACATCCCAACGACCGTTGGGGAATAATAATAATAATAAATGCTGGACATTTCACACAACATTATCTAGAAAAAAATAAAAGTTCTAGTTCCACCGGTTCAAATTGGGTCACATTTGAAATACTAGAGTTACTTGTTTGTAACTGTAACACTTTTCGAATCTTTTTAAATTTCGGTTTCGTACCTTTTTTTGCATTTGACTGCCGGCAAGTGGCAACACATTCATTCCACGTTGTTTTGTTTTCAATTTTTCAATTATACAATATTTATTTTAATTTTCCGTGAATAGTGGTTCAAATATAATTTAAAAGTAAATTACTAATCTAACATTATGACGGTTAGTATTTATAAGTTCTCTTTTATTCTAAAAACTCAAAATTTTCGGTAAAAATTGAACATAACCAAGTCGCCAGATTCACGTTTTATTTTCTTTATAATTTACAGAAAAAAGGTAAAATGAAGATCAGTAAGGTGAAGAGGAACAACCACACGACTAATAAGATGAAGAAGGCGGGAACATTAAGACTTCAAAGACATAGATATAAGATTCAGAAGCAGAAACAACCAAATCAGCCACAGGTAACCAGGTTTATTTATTACTAGAATTTGGCCACAGGGGCGTCGCTCGCGTGGTATATACCGGGGGTTTCAAAAGTAGCCGATGTGGCCAGGTCATGTTAAAATTGATCCCGTAGAAAGTTTACCTGAATGTTAAAGGTGGAATACAGCAGTGACAGCGACTCAGCGTCAGGCGAAGAGTGGGCAGACATGTTGGATGAAGAGGAACAGAAGTATATCATGAACCGATTGGCCAAACAGCCGCAATTGCTGTCCAATGTACCTGAAGAGAACTCTAAAGAGGAACGGAAGTAAGTTAAACAGACAGCTTTCCTGCAGGCAACGCTATCATGGTCACTGTCAGTGGCCCCTATGTCATACGGGTGATAGTTTAGGTCAGTGATGGGCAATGTACGACCCGCAGGCCAACTCCGGCCCGCAAAAGCATTTAATCCGGCCCGTCAACAGTCCTTTGACATGAATAATATATGACCCGTGATAATTATATTTTGACGGTCCAGAAGAATAAAGTAGATTTTACAGTAGAATAATTTGCAATTGAAACCATATTGAGAACCTCTTCCTTTTTTTGAAGTTGGTTAAAAATTCAACACAAAATGCATTTTTCCTATAATTCTGGCCCACCTCTGAAATATCTTAAACTTTCTGGCTCCCAATTAAAAAAGATGATGTAGTTGAAGTGAGGACAAGACAGGTCTGCGAGAGCTGCTCGGTTCCTGCTTTCCACCACCACATACTGAGATACTTTATCAATGTTATTATCAACACAGTCCTGAGGCCCAATTCTCTAAATTATTTTTAAATTACACTGAAAGTTAACCGAATCGAGACTGAATTATGAATTGACAGAAAGTTGGTATTCTGCTCCCTTAAAAATAACAATTTAGTCTACTTTCAATTCACGGTGACTACCATTAGAGTAGGATAGTTATATATATAATTGCAAAGAGTAAAGAAAGACTCCATCTACAATGCTAAAATTATCGAAAAAACTTTGAATCGTTCAAGTTTCGGTCACATTTCAATATAATCACATTACAGTGTTGTATTTTATGTTTAGAGAATACCATTTCTGACATTTAAGACATTGACACAAGATCAAAACATGATCCGAACTCAATTTTATCTATTTTTAAGTTAGAGAATTGGGCCTCTGCTCTGTTACTTCTAGGAGCTGGGCTGGCTAGGGTAGGGTTAGCACATAACACCCCTCAGTAGGATGTCAGTGCAGGTCTAAACATCCCCACTCAGGATTAGACAGCTTTTTTCAGGGATTGCCATGAAGAACAGGCGTAAAGTCTCCTAGATCATAATTCTATTCATGGATCATCCTTGTTATTCAATTGAATAAAAACAACATTGAATAGAACAATGTAAAAAACGATTAAGCTAATTAATTAACTAGAGTATTAACAAATACTTGTTACATACTATTTTAAAACTTATAAGCCTTGCGATTCTCGACTTTTGAACAGCTTAAGGCTCAGAAAAGAGCCTAGTGGCCTAGTTACCAATGGTAAAAAAAAAATATCGCTGACTATTAATATAAAATCATCTTATCTTTATCACCTTCTCTCTAGCCTCAAAGGTTTGCTGGAAGAAAACTCTTTTAAGAGTTAAGCTCACCTTTGTACATGTCTTTCTTTATTACTTATTTGTATAATATTTTGTGTGCAACAAAGAATTATAAGATAAAAAATTGTTATTAATTTTTAAAAATCGGTACTTTCAGGGCGCCAAAACGCAAGAGGAATCGGGCCCCAAAACAAATGACGGATGGCGACAGCGGAGCCGACTCAATCTCAGACAGTGACCTTGAGGATAAATACGAGAAGGAACAATCAGATAAACCTGTGAAGAAACTAAAACCTCTTCTACCGATCAAGACAAGGGCGGGACTAATGGAGATGAATGAAGAAGTTGAAGGTAGGACAGGACATCTGTGTCCGTGTCAATAAATAATCAGAGGGTTCAAGTCAGCCCCCCTATTCCCTAGTGACTAACATTTGACAAGTAAAATGACCATTACGAATTTTGACAAAATGATGGTCATTTTACTTATCAAACGTTAGTCAGCGAGTGATTTTCAGTTAGGAAATAGGGTAAACTCGAATCGAATTTAGTTTTTTTTTTAATGGGTTGGTGAGGTTTATTGAGTTGGAAAAATCGGCGTTTGTATGTATGTATGTATGTATGTTTGTCCGATGAAAACTTCCAAACCGTTAATCCGATCTTCATGAAATTTGGTATGTATGGGTATGGGGTAGATAGTATTGGTACAATTTGTAGGTAAGGTTATGAGCTATATCGGTCAGGAGGTTGCTGAGATAATGGGGTCAAGAGGGGGTAAAAAAATAAAAGTGAGACAGTCAGATCAAGTGGGGTGTCTAATGAAAGTGCTTTGGTTAGACATTTCAAAACTGTTTTTAATAAGTATTTAGCCTAAGTAGTTTTTGAGATATTAGGGAAAATAAAAAACGTAAACATCAAAAATTCTAGGGTACTTCCAGCAATCCCACAATGCTGAAATTTGGTATGATTGTGGCTTTTGTGTCACAACTACAGGGAAAAGTCTGAAACTGAAGAATTTAGAAACTTGTACTCCATAAAAAGGAACCAATATAACATCCATTGTTGACCTCCCATTTCTAGGAATTTGAATGACGCTGGAGTTCTATGGTTTTCGTCAAAAGGACGTTATCAATTAATTCGTCAGGTACTTGATATAGGTACTAACAGGTATGTAGTATCAGGTACGCCCCGTTGCTTAGCCCTATTCAAAGGTTATTTCGATGATGTGTAGGAAATTAGAGTTGTTACTGATAGATCCTGTACTGTACTGGCAGATCTCGAGGTCAAAATTTAAAAAAATAATAATAGAAAAATGGAAATTACTTGGTTAAGTAGTCGCTGACAAAGGTGTTATCGCGAGGTCTCAGTTCGGGGCGAACCACTAGTTATTATTATTTTTAATGCACTGGCAGCTGTCGGAGCTGGTGCGTGTATATCTTAGTCCTTGTCAGTGCACTTTAAATGTTTGTCCAGTCTATTTTTGAAAGAGTTCACTGAGGGGGCACTTATCACTGAGTCTGGTAATCGGGTCCAAGTGTGCACAACGCGGTTGGACAATATGTGTATCCTTAGATTGCTGGTACTTGGCCCGCGTTGCAGTTGCAAGAAAACTTCTTATCACAGGCCATATTATAAACAGGCCCTCGGTAGGTGTTTAGGTTTATTTTTTATACTATTTTATAGTATTTGTACATCAGAAAACTTCTAATCACAGGTATAGGTCATAGCATAGAAAAATTACCAAAACATAACCTTACAAAAAAATATTGAAAAAATTATTTAAAAAAACCATGCATTTGTGGTTAAAGATATTTATTCTCAAAGAACAGGGTTCACTTAAAGAGAAATATTAGATAACATTATTGTATGTAAAAAATGCACTGGTGATATATAACAGTTACATAGTGCTTTGATAAAATTAAATGAGTAATATATAATGGTAATTTGTTTCAGTACATAATCTTTTAATCTCTTTTTAAATAAAAACAGACTTGTGGCTTGTTTAACAGTATTAGGTAATTTATTATATAGTTGTACTCCTTCAAATGTTATGTTTTTCTTCCCATATTTTGTTCTAGGTTGTGTTAGTACAAAACTATTAGAGTTTCTTGTGTTAAAATGATGTACTTGATTTTTCCTTTTAAACGTTATGTCAGTGTGTATATCTCCTTTTATTATTCTCCGTATGAGACAGCATGTGTTGTGAGTGTACATTTGTTTAATACTCATCAGTTGAGTTTCCTTGTAAAGTTTTTGTGTACTTGTGAAGAAGTCAAGGTTAAACAATACTTTGATAATCTTGTTCTGTGCTGTTTGCAGTTCTTTTAAATTTGATTTGGCTGCGGTGCCCCATACCTCAATTAAGTATTCTAAATTCGATTTCACAAGTGAGTTGTAAATAATTAATCTGTCATTTTTTGGGAAGCATTTCCTAAACTTCCCCCATGCCCCCCCCCCCCCCCCCCCTCCTCACCTCAAATATATATATATATATATATATATGCCTGATTCTTCTAGGCTTGGTCGCGTTGGAACAGGAGTAATTTAATTTTATATAAGACGATTCAAAATGATCCTTGTGATTTCAATGAATAAAGTTCTTTTTGACTTTGACTTTGACTTTGACTATATTATATACCCTTATATAAAAGTCCTTCCAGCAGAACCATTTTACCAACCAAGAAAATCTTCTATTCCAGAATCAGAATCGGAACAAGAAACCGAACACGTCCCACCACCCAAAAAGAGCAAGGTGGAAGACTCCGACCAAGAATTAGAGTCGGACTCCGGCGTGGAAGGCACCCCGGACGAAGACCCCGAGGGTGCGGAGGGGTTCATCAGCGCCGTGCAACTGCTGGCGGCGCGCAGGGACCGGCTCGCGCACGAGAAGCTGAGGATCGGAGCCCTGTGCTCCTCACTACTCGAGAGCCCTGAAAAAAAGGTATCTAAATAGCAAACTATTGTGAATTTTTCCTCATAGGGACCGGACTAATGTTAAAGAACTCCCTTTTCCGCATTCAAACTCTATGGATGGTCCATTATGCGTGAGAGTAAACTAGCTAGATAGTTAGCCAGCCTAACTCCGTCCAGAAGCACAAAAGCTTCCTGGGGTCTTCGCAGGCTTCGCGGAGTGACCTCGGGTTGTTGAGGATTTGTTCACGTTGAGCTGCTACTCCCACGCATTCCAGGACTACGTGGGCAGCCGAAAATGCTGTTCCATGCAGACTAGTCTGAAGGGACCAGACTAGTCTGCATGGAACAGCAATTTACCGTAACTCAACTGTATTCTCTTTCTGTCTACTATACTATTATACTCTTAATTTCGATGTAATTTGATACCGAGGTATTTATGACCTACCGTGATGTCTGCTGCTATATTTTAAAGGCACAGTAGCAGAAGGTCTATAGACTTTTGCGATTAAAGTTATTCAATGATGACGGATGTCAACGACGAACCGATATTTTGTACTGAATGGTTTTTGAACTCAATCGCTATAAGAGCTTATGGTAAGGCCTCAGTGGCCGAGTTCATAATATTTGTGTTTTCGTATGGAAATATGTTCATGTACTTTGTTAAGCAACTCCCCCCCTAGATTGACACATACTGGCTGGCTGACTGCCAAATTTATGTCCCGCAACCACAAACACAACCGATGGCGGCTACTTTTAAACCATATCAATGTTGTGTCCTGCCTTCTAAACCATATCAACGTTGTTTCCTGCACTTTAAACCATATCAACGTTGTTTCCTGCACTTTAAACCATATCAACGTTGTTTCCTGCCTTTTAAACCATATCAACGTTGTTTCCTGCCTTTTAAACCATATCAATGTTGTTTCCTGCCTCTCAGTTAAAGAACCTGTACCCGATCCTGTATTTGATGGAAGAGCGCTTGAAGGATGGGCTTCTCAACTTGCATTCGGTCCGCAAGCTGGCCTCGCTGTCGGCCGGCGAGGTGTTCCGGGACATACTGCCGGACTACATGCTGAGGCATCAGGACTACTCTGACGTCAAACGTACGTGGAAATTACAAAAGTGACAGAAAATGTGAAAAGTGACAGACAATTTACAAAATTGACAGACCAAAAATTACAGGACAGAATTACAGAACATAACAGGAACTATCAAAGTTTTTAGGTAATGCCTTGACATTTCCTGCCCTGCCTCCCAATTACAGTAGCAAATGGCAATGCGGAACGTAACAATGGGCATCATTTTGGCAGCCTTAGGGTCTCGTTAACGATCTTCAAGTAAAGTGTTGATTAGTTACTTCCTAAGTAGCGTTAACCAGCAAGTAAAAGTGTCGATGAATTTTTATCAGTTTCACAAAAGAAAATTGAGTTCCGATTAGCAACTCGGTGGTTAGCTGAATGATTTAAAAAAACATTCAATCTAACCGGTCAATAGACGCTGTCATCAACGACAATCACACGTCACGCGGCGCGGGTAATTTCTTGCAAGTTTTTTAATAACAATACAATTCGTATAAAATTGAAAATTGTTATGGATAAAGCTAAAAGACTATATTATTATATTAGGCTATGCACTTGGTTCACTGCATTTTTAGATAGGCGAAATCTGGCAAAAAAATCATATTCATCAAGTTTGGCAAAATAATTTACACAAAAATGAAATACACGAATTCTCGGAATTGTTTGTTTTGTTGAATTTTCTAATTTACTCTATTTGATGATCAATTCAATCAAATAAATCCATTTCTAACACTTTCTAATAGGTTTTTTCGAAACAGTTTGATACTATCTACATAAAACCAGACGAAACTTGACTTTACTCGTCAGTTAAACCGGCTAATCGGCAGATAAAGCAAGAAGTAAGTTACAGGATACTTTACTTCCTGGTTAGTGCTACTCGGCCTTTGTAAAACTCGTATGCACAGTTACATGGGACTTTAACCGACAACTAGCCTACTCGAGACTTTACTTGCAGATTGTGAAAGAAGCCCTTAGCGTATCTAAATCTTATGAAACTTGACTTAAATATTCCTCCTCTCAAGTTCAATAAGATTTGGACAGCGCTAAAGCTCCAAAATGATTCCCATTGCCATTTGCTGCTGTAATTTGTACTGTCAGTTCTGCTCCTCTGCCCTGAAACTCCGAGCATAGCTATGTCCATAGCTCGCTGGTTAGCTTTGAGCTTGTCTGTAAGCCCAACAGTTAGGGACCACGTCTCAGTGCAGTAAGTCATCACTGGTAACACGCACTGATTATAGACTTTCGCCATACTACTACGCACATTGTAGGATTCCAAAGTTTACTCAACTTAAAACTAGATGTCAGCACTAGTAGATTGGAATGCTTTATCGGTTTTTATTATTTGTTGAGATTTCTTGTACGGGGAACTCTCTTGAGTCGAAACGTCGGGAATAATAAATAATAAGGTAACACGCGATAAATGCCCGTGACAATATTATTAATAAATGTGTTCTGATCGCGATAGTTTAAATGATACGACTCTCTTGAGATTTTATTTTTGGTATTTTTATGATTTGCATGGTGGTCATGCCTAAAAAATAAATAATCTGTGTACATTCCAACTGGCTACCTTCCTACGACTATCGAGATATACCCCTGTGACAGAATACAGACAGACGGCGTAGGCTTGGTTCAATCAATGGGCCCGTTTGGCACATTTTGGACGGAACCCTCAGGCTACGTCCGCATAGGCAGGTGGCTTGCTTAGCGCCTAGAGCCTAGTGGTTTGCAGTTCGGCTACCTACTAGGATTCACGGTGGCCGCACCGAAGGTGGTTTGCGTGGTGGGTCGCCAGGTGCCTCAGTCATTTGCTAGGTACGTTTACGAGATGTCTCTCTCAAAAATAGCTCTGCTGCTACTTACCGAAAATTCTTCTCTAAAATTTACCAGAATTCCACAGAGGTTCTCTTTTGAAAACCGATGCAATTAATATTTCATCCATTTTTCACTCTAAAATGCCTCGCGCCTAGATACAAAAAACCAACACGTTTGTTTACTTCGATACTCGCTTAGCGAATAGCTAGGCGCCAAGCACGCAGTGTGGCTGGTCGCAACTATTCTAGAATGTTTGTTTTGCTTAGCTACTCGCTAGGTGGCACGCTAGGCTCTAGGCGCTAAGCAAGCCACCTGCCTATACGGACGTAGCCTAAAAAGTACTTATCGTGATTATGTTGTTACAGTGAAAAAGGACACGTTATCTCTATACAAATACGAGAAGGAACTCTTGGAGTTCTACAAACGGTATCTACAAAGATTGGAGAAGGCAGCTGGAGTGTTGCGTCGCAAGAAAGGTGACACAAGGTAAATTAATATCAGCCAACAGTCGCACACTAGGGATCACCTGGGTCGTGTGTATCAGGAACACCATGGCACCACAACACCCAGACCCAGAACTAATATTTCCAGATTACCAATTCGCCTGCCCAGCGTGGTGATTATAGCAAATCCCCCCCATTGCATCGTATGGGGGAGGCCTCGTCCAGCATTGGACGTCTACCGGGTGACTATGATGATGATGCTTCACATTTTTACTCATATATTTTACATTATGAACGTCGCGGGAAGTCGGTGAATGGGGGCGGCTCACGACCGTTCGTCGTGGCATTCTAAGGGGGATGCCTATGTCCAGCAGTGGACAAAGGCTAAAGACTAAAGCCTAAAGGAGAAGGAAAAACATCGCGGGATTCTGATTAAAGGCCAATACACACCAGATGCGTATGCAGCACGTAACGTAGACAATCGCGCCTTAACGCAGTAGAGAGTGGACGTCACGCAAGCGATGTGCCATGTCTCATACATTTCCATACATTACAACGTAATGGTACGTCTACGTGCACGTCTACGCATACGCAGCCGGTGTTCTGTGGCCTTTAATTTATTATTTGTGTTTTATTTCAGGAAACCAGACGAATCTACAGTCAGCCTAGCGCTAGTCTCAATCCAATGTATGGCAAGCTTGCTCGTAGCACGTCCGAACTTCAATTACTCCACCAACATAGCTCAGAGCATAGTACCCTTCCTAGACTGCAGGGAAATCAAGGCGCGGGAGATAGTAACAGAGGCCTGCGTCACTGTCTTCCAGGAGGACAAGAAAGGGGAGATCACGCTCACTGTAAGTAACTGTAGCACTTATATAGCGCAACTATAGCACAACTATATCGTCAACATTGTTCAACTACAGCACTCTTGCGCAAGTCTCTTCCTTCTGGCTTGCGCCTAACTTCTCTCCTATCTTCTTTCTTTTGACGTCCTCTGTTGCGCGGCGGGCGAGTAGCCGGCTGAGATGCAAGAGGTTGCGGGTTCGATTCCCGCTGCGGGATAAATGTTTGCATGATCTGCAAATATTTGTTTCGGGTCTGGGTGTTGTGGTACTATGGTACTCGTAGTTTCTGATACCCACGACACAGGGAATACTAGTGTGGGATCAGGATTATGTATGTGATTGTTGGGTGTTATGTTATATTCAGATATAAGAGACGTTAAGCGCAAGCCAGATAACATAACATACCATAACACCCAACAATCACATACATAATCCTGCCCCCTTATTCGCTATGACCAAACGTGACATAACGCGGGCTCGTTACGATATCTGCGTGGAATCATCGCCATAGGTCATAGCGAATAACCACCCTGATCCCACACTAGTATTCCCTGTGTCGTGGGTATACCAAAACACCCAGACCCGGAAAAAAATAAAATAAAAATAAATATTATTATAAATAATTACATTATAAAATACAAATATTTGCAGACCATAAAAACATTTGTCCCGCAGCGGGAATCAAACCCGCACCCTCGCATCTCAGCCGGCTACTCGCCCACCGCGGCATAGAGGTCGTGAAACCTCTCCTCTCCTATCTGGCTCGCGCCTAACTTCTCTCTTATCTGGCTTGCGACTAACGTATCTTCTATCTTGCTTGCGCCTAACGTCTCTCATATCTGGCTTGCCCCTAATGTCTCCTATCTGGTTTGTGCCTAACATCTCTTCTGTGTAGCTTGCGCCTAACGTATCTTCTATCTTCTACACAACACCTAAAATGCTCTTGTTTATCCGTCAGATAGTCCGTCTAATAAACCAGCTGGTGAAGCGTCGCGGGGAGCGGCTCGTGCCGTCCTCCCTGGACTGTCTGCTCACCCTCAGGATCCGGGACATCGACATGGATCTAGAAGCAGACATAAAGAACAAGAAGAAGCAAGAAGAAAAGCACAAGAAGAGGATTGTCAACCTCTCTAAGAAGGAGAAAAAGGTACACACTATTTAAGGTACCTGTGTACTGTTCTGCTGATTTAAGGCTGCAGCACACAGGCTACGTACGCGTAGGCGTCGTCGCACCATGACGTTGTAATGTATGGAACTCTATGAGACATGGCACACCGCTTGCGTGACGAGTTCGCAAACGTGTACTTACAAAGTGACGCGCGTGTCTACGTTACGTGCATACGCATCCGGTGTGAATTGGCCTTTACCCTGACCCAACTGAAGTTAGTCGTTTAGCTGCGCAATAGATTTTTGTTTAGCTGCGCATCAGACTTTCTAGGAACTAATTTGTTTATTATTTATTTATGACAAGTCTCTCCCTGAACCACGGAAGAATGAATGTCAATGGAAGTAAGATTTAAAGCAAGCGTTTTTTAATTGTATCCGTCTCATTCTTATAAATGAATGTTTTAATGTGTTGGAATGAGAAAAGCATTTAGAAATCTGTTCTTATTTTATTTGCATCGTACCAGGTACTTGGTTCCATTTATGACGTCATGTTACCACTATTAAAACATTACATCAAATTGAAGAGGTCCAGCTAAATAGCTAAATCACCTTGTGATTTAGGACATCTTCGTGTATTCGGGTTGTGTTTACATGTGAACGACGTTTTGACAGGAGAGAAAAATTATAAAATTTTGTTGTAATACTGCGACTTACAATTAAAATTACCATAAAAAGGCAAGCAAACTAACAACAAATGGCATGTGCAGTGCCGGGATGTAAATCCCATTCCTCCACAAGACAAAACAATGATGTGAATATAAGTTTCCACCGGTAGGTAAGTTATTTTGTTTAGTTAGGTAATTGTAGATTAGGGGTTTAGGGGTCAGGGTTAAATGTGTTTGGGGGCTATTTGTATACCAAAGTACCATCACATAATCCTGTTTTATAAGGATTCCTAGTCATTTTTATGCAAAAAATACAAATAGTATTGGTTATCATAGTGTTGTACCAATGCACCTGGTACGATCGACTATCGATAGATTTTACGCATATAAACCACGCGGCTATCAAAATGGGGTGGAACCTTTTCAAAGTAAATATTTTAGTCTTATCGTTGCGTTTTTCTTACAAGAGTATTTCTTTCAATTCTATCCTCAAGATATTATTTATAAAAAAAAATGACTAGAGGCTATTAACAAACCAGATTGGATCCTTAACGATAGACGAATCTGTACCAAACATTTTATTCGAGAATACTTTGTAAAAAAAATTGATGATTTGAAATGGCGGAGATTAGAGCCTGATGCAGTACCCACGCTCTTTTTACCACTAAGTCAACAATCCAGTCATCAAGTCAAAGTAAGATCCTATTCCAACGTTAGTTTTCAAGTTAGAATAAGTATATTTTTGTCTAATGTAATGCTGGTTTATTTATAGTAACATAACATAGCGCCCAATAGTCATATACGTTGTCCTGATCCCACACTAGGATTCCCTGTGTCGTGTTTATCAGGAACTACGAGTACCATGGTACCATAACACCCAGATCCGGAACAAATATTTGTAGATCATACAAATATTTGTCCCATAGCGGGAATTAAACCCGCAACCTCTTGCTTCTCAGCCGGTTACTCGCCCGCCGCGCCATAGTGGTTGTATATATCTGCTTAAATTGTTTATAAATGTCTTAACAAGACTCGCTCGTCACATCTTTGCTACTCACTCACTTGACCATCGGTCGACTCAGCTTGAGTTTTTGAGTTCTGAACGTTCATCTATACAAAAAACATCTTCATCTTACTTTACGGCATCCACGGGAGGAGAAGGAGGAGTCTATTTTAGGCCGGACACACCACGGCAGTTATGTGTACCTATCTAGTAAGCTAATGTAAATAAAAAAATAGTGTGTTTAATTATTATGGTTTTATTTAATACCTGCCTCGCGTATGTGCAAATTTTGTATTTTGAATATAGTACCTAGGGCCGGTTTCTCGTTACTGTTGGAAACCATCAACGATGAAATTAACTATTTAATCATCATCATAGTCAATTATTTTATCGACATATTGTATGTTTATAATTATTTTATGTTCCCTTCACTAGGGAAAACTTCAATTGCCTATGACAAATATTTAGCGGTACGGAAAGGAAAACAGACTGTTCTATGACAATACATTTGTCTATCTCTAACATAGTGCCTTCTAGTATAGGTGTAAGAAGCAACACACTATAAACATCAGCAGCTATTTTAGTTGTACTTCCATTGGATTTCTTCTTCCATGCCCTGAACAGACTATACACGTCAAACTTGTAAACCCCCCCCCCCCTCTCTTTTAGCGTCGGGGGGTAATAATAGCATCTCAGCCGGCTACTTGCCCGCCGTGCCACAGAGGTAGTCTACTGCTTTGCTACTAGCGCCAACTCTATCCTATAAATTACCGCCCTCCTTGAGTTGTTAATTTATTATCTTAGTTAGTCTTAGAGTAGTCTTCTTTTCTGGTATTCAGTGGAGTGGAGTCCTGGTGACCTCTAACACAGGTTTTTTATAAACCTTTATCAAGTAGACTAAATTACCTTTGTGATTAGAAAATAAACGAATTTATTATTATTATAGCGTGTTATCGATTCTTAAACTCTTGTTTTCTCTTTCCAGCGTAAAAAGAAGCTTAAGGAGGTGGAACGTGAACTCCTCGAGACAGAAGCTCAGGAGAGCGAGATGGCGCGACGCCGTCAGCTCACGGAGGTCACCAAGACCGTGTTCCACATCTACTTCCGGCTGCTGAAGACTGCGCCGCGCTCCAGCCTGCTCGCTGCTGCGCTTAACGGACTCGCCAAGTAAGTAATCATCATGATCATCTTTAGACGTCCACTGTTGAACGAGGCCTCCCCAATGGGGGGATTTGCCATTATATTTATATTTGCCGAAATATTCAAAATGATGAATTTTGAAGAAACACCAGTGTGGTGAATTTGTTTTATTTTCACATGAATATTAATGTCTTTTCGTGTACTTTTTCGTTGATTTATTTTCTTAAACCCCCCCCCCCCCCCCCAACTAAAACCTGGCGACGCCCGTAACTCAAGTGGATGCTGCTGCCCATCCCCTGGTGTAATCCCTAGTAAGGATTTTACTACACCCCCAAGGTTTTCTGGAAGAGATCGCTCTCAGCGATAAGACCGCCCATTGTACTTCCATACGTATAATTATGATTGTTTTAATTTTTAATGTGGTGTGCAATAAAGTGTTTTCTATTCTATTCTATTCTAGCGTTAAATGATGTCCTCAACTTCTTGGTTTCCAGGTTCACGCACGTGATCAACCTGGAATACTACTCTGACCTGGTCTCCATCCTAGGGCACCTGCTCACGGACGATCAGATCGCGCCCCGGGAGAAACTGCTCTGCGTCAGAACGGTGCTGGCGATCCTGGCGGGGTCCGGAGACTCGCTGAATGTAGACCCGGCCAAGTTCCACGCGCATCTATACGCGAATATGCTGAATGCGCATGCAGGTATGGCATCATCATCATCAATCGGTAGCTGAGACATCTCCCATAGAATGCAATGCTGTTCATAAATAATGTGTAACATAACTTTTCATTTAAAAAACCGACTTCCGCCATTGTATTCGACTAAAATATTTGGATGAAAAAAAAACGATGAAAGAACCATAGTGGTGAAAGGATTATGATACTTTTTGAAAGCAAATGCTTGGTTTGTTGCTGAAAATGACAAAATCGCCATATGTATGCCTACAATATTTGAGGAGTTCCCTTTATTCCTCATGGATTCCATGATCAGAACTGGATTCTGAAAAAAATGGGACCAATCTGGAAGTATATCTATTCAAATAAAAAAAGAACTTTTCCAAATCGGTTCATAAACGCCGGAGATATGCGGTAACAAACATAAAAAAAAAAAAAAAAAAAATACAACCGAATTGAGAACCTCCTCCTTTTTTGGGAAGTCGGTTAAAAATACCCCTATAAGCCAGAGGGGAGGGTAATACACACGTCATGGCGAACAACTTTTGTCCTAACACTTTGTTTTTTATTTTTTATTTTGTATGAAATGCCTCGTTAAATTTCCTCCAGAAATGAACATAACACAACATGGGGCTTCCCTATTACAGCATTCAGAGTTCACGCATAGTGATCAAATGAACAGCTGTAGTAGGGTAGCTCCATGTAGTGAGTGCTATGTACTTTTCTGGAGGAAAGTTTACGACGCATTTCATAAATAAAAAATAAAAAATTCATAAAGAACAAAACAAACGGAGTAGAAAAGTTGTCCGCTATGACTTGTGTATTACCCTCCCTTCAGGCTTATAAGGGTATTTTGTTACATATTGTATAATAAACTCTTCAAATTGTACCTATTCGCAATATTCGAGAAAATCTCAAGATTTTTAAATGAAAATCACCAATATTTTTTCTCATTGCAAAATGTTGAACAAAATTGAGCTTATTATTGTTGTTTATTTTATTTATTTATTTATTTTTATTTATTTAGGACAACAAACAATTACACTCGCATAGTACTAAATATAGGACTAAATTAACACAGTGATTCTAGGAGAGTAACCAGCCCCGTTGTCCACAAGTTAGGTATGCTTAAACTATAGGGCAAAAAGAAAGAACACATGATTTAAGTTTAGTGTGGACAATAGTATGAATAGCATTTCAACTGCCAAAGCTGATTGACCCCTTGACAAAGTAGTGTCCCCCTCTCGCATTCCGACCACAACTACTAGAAAGGTTGAGAGGACAGCACCCAGCCAAGGCGCCAGCCAGTCAGTCAAAGTTGAAATGCTACACAAATCAATGTATAATAATTTAAGATGACGAGGATACATGAGTATGTAGGTACTTAATTATAATAATTGTAATAATTGAGGTCAAAACTCATCCAGTGAAATCGACACAAGTGTATCTATTACACTGTTGTTATTTACTTATTTGTTTTTTTTTTTCAAGTATGTTTATGGTAGGTTATAATAGGTGTAGGTGTATCAAGTTATTTTAAGTAGGTAAGTAAATAACTATGTTAACTTTATAATCTCGTTATGTATTATTTCCCACTAGCACTACCACCCACTCTATATTACAAAAATGTTAGCTGGAAGAAAATGCTAATTAGCATTAAGTTCGCCTATGTACTTGTTATCTATCTAAAATCAGGCTTTTTCTCTGGACTTTTAAATTTTCTAACTGGTAACCCTAAGGCTTCATAATAATATGCACGAGCGGCAACGGCAGAGGCAACTGCACCCGTCGGCGGCAACCGTCGACGCGTCGGCGGCAGCCGTTACCATGATGTCAACATCGAAGCTTTTTCAGTCAACTGGCAAAATGGCGGACGCGGCACGCTACAAACGCAAACAATTGCAAGCGTCGCTATAGGTCGACGGCTGCCGCCGATGCGTTGCCTCTGCCGTTGGTAATTTGCCGCTCGTGTTTAAGAGCACTAAGTTGGGGTGTTTAAAAAAAATCCTCTTACGTCAGTATAAGTTTTATTTTTGTATGCAATTTTCATCTTCAGGTAGAACGCACGAAGACGCGAAGATAATCCTGGAAGCTGTGTCCCAGATATGCGCGCGCGCACGTCGCGTGTCGGTCGCCGTGCTGCAATCGTTCGCGAAACGTCTGGCAACCCTGGCCATACAGCTGCAACATAACGGAGCCCTGGCCTGTCTGGTGTTGCTGCACCAGCTAGCACAGGTAACTAAGGTTTCATATACACGAGCGGCACGACGTCGGCGGAGGCAACTGCACCCGTCGCCGGCAGTTGACAGCTGCTGCAACAACTGCAAGCGTCGCTATAGGTCGACAGCTGCCGCCGACGGGTGCAGTTGCCTCTGCCGTTGCCGCTCGTGTATATGAACGCTAACTTATTAAGACTTGCTATAGTCCCAGTGCTGAGATCCGTTTCAGGGGTGCGTTTTTTTTTAATGTCACTGAGTGACTAAATATCATGAAAAAGGTCGCAAATCACTTTCTTTTTTTTTCTTTTTTTTATACTACTTGGCAAGCAAACAAGCATACGGCCCACCTGATGGAAATTAGTTACCGTAGCCTATGGACGCCTGCAACACCAGATGCATCATACGCGCGCTGCTTACCCTGAGACATAAAGATAAAAAGTCTCATGTGCCTGTAATTTCACCGGCACCCGTACCCTCCAAACCGAAACACAGCAATGCGAGCACTTCTGCTCGGCGGCAGAAATAGGTACGGTGGTAGTACTTCCCCGGACGAACTCTTTCACAAAAAGTTCTACTAGTAACAAGCACTCACTGTTTTCTAGGAGATATACTGGAAGGGGTACTTGTATTAATATTATAAGTATAAGAATTTTAGTCATCAATGAGTTACAGATGTATAGAAATTTGGAAATTGTCGAGGAAACTGCAATATTACTGACGTTTTGTCACTCGATGAATTAAAAAAAATCGCTCGCCTGAGAGCTGACTCTAAGTTTTGACAAGCAATTGACACGAACGTATGGTGTAGTGTAACACGAATTTTTGTATGGAAAATGAGGTTCACAGAGTGTACGCTATCATCGGTGTAGCCATACAAAAATCCACACCACACTACAGCAGAGGCCCAATTCACTAACTAAAAAATAGTTAAAATAGAGTTCGGATCATGTTTCGATCTTGTGTCGATGTCTTAAATGTCAGAAATGGTATTCTCTTAACCTATAATACAACACTGTAATGTGATTATATCGAAATGTGACCGAAACTTGAACGATTCAAAGTTTTTTCGTTAATTTTAGCATAAGTAGATGGAGTCTCTCTTTACTCTTTCCAATTATATATATAACTATCCTACTCCAATGGTGGTCACCATGAATTGAAAGTAGACTTAATTGTTAATTATGAGGGACTAGAAATTCAACTTTCAGTCAATTTACAATTCAGTCTCGATTCGGTCAACTTTCGGTGTAGTTTTAAAATAACTTAGAGAATTGGGCCTCAGACGTCCGTGTCAATTGCTTGTCAAAACTTAGAGTCAGCTCTCTGATCAATTCTTCTTCATCTAGGCCCCTTCCTATAGTATGCAATGGGGTATTTGCCATAATCACCACGCATGGCAGGCGGATTGGTGTTCGCAGTATTGGCGCGTAGTACTCAGGTGGATGATGATCATCTCAGGCTGCTGATCACACCCTGCCGTAATCCTTGACTCAACTTTTACGATATTCACGGGAAGAGTTGGAGGAGTCCTATTAATAGGCAAAGACCCGTACGGCCCAGATCAATTAATCTAGTGCTGTCTGGAAGAAATGGCTATAAGCGATATGACCGCCAATTGTGCATTTGTTTTGTTTTTTCGTTAATTTTTTGTGTTGTTATGTATAATTAAGAGTTTATATCTATCTACATACGTATGCATGATTGTAAACCCCCCCCCCCCCCAGACTTTTTTCGAATTCTCTTTTTATGATGGAAAAATGATCTCTGTATCAAGACGGATCGATTGAGCGTACAAACACACCTCGTCATAGATCTTTTCCGCAGAGTTTGGGGCACCAAACCACAAGAACCTGCGTACAGTGCGTACGGAACAAGGCAGCCCAGCACAACTCTAAGAAAATAGCAGACCTAAAAAAATGCGTTGAATTTGTGCCAGGAGAAAAAGTAAAGTTTTGGAACGAAATTTTGGAATGGCCTATTACTTAAAAATATGCACATATTAATCTAATTCGTCATTTTCGACATGATCTGATCATGTCGAAAATGACGAATTAGATTAATATGTGCATATTTTTAAGTAATAGCTTCGTTGTTTAGGTTAACCAAGCAAATAAAACATAATAAACATACAAAAAATTGGATTAATTCCCACTAGTTCCTTTTGGCAGTTCCTTTAACCCATGCTGGGCAGGGGGATAGAAAAGTGGGTTTGCGCTGCACGTAGCATAGGCTACATTTTACTACGGTAGGTACATCCTTTATTGACTGGTGGTTCGCTCCGAACTGAGACCTCGCGATGACACCTTTATCAGCCCGACTACTTAAGTAGGGAAGAAAGGGTTTTGTATTTAACGGCTATGTAAGTATGTTTGTATGGATGATCCACCAGACATCTAAAACCACCGAGTCAATTTCTCTAACATGAGTGAGATTTTGAGAAGCAAAAAAAAAGTTTTTTTTAATGAAGCAGTGCCATCTAGTTGTAGTGTTGCTCTTGCTACCTCATTTTTAAAGATTTACGTTTTCTACGCTAAAAATGGATATTACAAAGAAAAAATCCTCAATGTTCGACTTCTCCTCGTAGAACAAAATATCCTACTTCCTTCCTACTAATATTATAAACGCGAAAGTTTGTGAGTATGGATGTTTGTTACTCTTTCACGTAAAAACTACTGAATGGATTTAAGTGAAATTTGGAATGGAGATACTTTACGTCCTGGATTAACACATAGGCTACTTTTCACCAACATCATCATCATCAATTTTCATCATTATTCACGCGGGTGAAACCGCGGGGCGCAACTAGTACTTAAATAATAAATTTCGTACTAATAATTTTCCTACCAACAGTTCGATAGTCTAACAGTTTGGACAAAATTATTCCAAACAGTTAGCCTGACCTGTCGGACAGATTGGAATTTGGATTTTCGCTCAGTTTTGTTCCATATAGTACTACCGCAAGTGAAGTAGGTACAGTGAAATCAAAAATAAGATAAATGATAGGTAGGTACTTACTAACTGATACCTATTTCAATTCTTTGGTCAAAATGATTTTCCCCATTTTTAGAGTAATAAATAAATAAAAAATAAGAATTCAAAAAGATGGAAAATCAAAATTTTGATGCTAAAGAACTGTTTTGAGTACCCCGAGGTGTTGCTTGGTCATTATAATTTTCCCCATTTTTAGGGTAACTTCCAAAAAGTTGCAAAATCAAAATTTTGATTACACAGAACCTTTTCCAGTATCCAGAGGTGTCGTATGGACAATTATTTTGTCCATACGACACCTCTGGATACTAGAAACGATTCACTGTAATTAACATTTTGATTTTGCAACTTTTTGGAAATTGCCCTAAAAATGGGGAAAATTATTTTGTCCATACGACACCTCTGGATACTGGATACGGTTCACTGTAATTAACATTTTGATATTGCAACTTTTTGGAAATTACCCTAAAAATGGGGAAAATTATTTTGTCCACACGATACCTCTGGATACTGGAAACGATTCACTGTAATTAACATTTTGATTTTGCAACTTTTTGGAAATTACCCTAAAAATGGGGAAAATTATTTTGTCCATACGACACCTCTGGGTGCTGGAAACGCTTCAGTGTAATCAAAATTTAGATTTTCCAACTTTTTGGAATTTACCCTAAAAATGGGGAAAATTATTTTGTCCATACGACACCTCTGGGTGCTGGAAACGATTCCGCCATTATTGAACAGATAAATAAGGAGGTTTAATTATGTTATCTAGAATATAAGTGGCTGCACACTCGATTTTAGAGTTTCCAGGGTTAAAGGGACAAAATGACGTTACATGATGTCCCACTAGTTCCTTTGATTATTTCAAAGGAACTAGTGGGAAAAAAAGTCCTATTAGTACCTTTAAAGGGACTGCCAAAAGGCACTAGTGGGAATGAATCAAAAATTGTACTTTGATTGTAAAAACACACCTCTTACATGATGACTGTAAAAACCCACCTTATCAAAAATTTACAAACAATATTTAAGAAAAACTGACAATCATCAGTGTATAAAAAAATTACATGTGGTCTCTTTTGTTTTACTTTATTTTAATACACAGAAAAATAAATTCATTTGGAACATTTTTTTTACACCAGATTGTTTTTATTGATTTCCTGAAATATTTGCATTTGGTCTGAGGGGGGTTTTACAATCGTGAATTCATATATCTATATAAATTAAATTAACAATTTTTTGCCACAGCAAAGCAAAGCAGTAGCAATGCTCTTTGAGACCGACGAAGGCTGCGGCTCCCGAACATTCGATCCCTCGCTTCGCTCGCCGGAGCACAGTGGCGCGCACGCAGCCAAAGTGTCGGAGCTCGTTACGCTCGCCACACACTACCACCCCACCGTCCGGGAAACTGCCACTGCGGTGCTTAAGGGGACGTTACCGCACGAGTTTAATAAACTGTGAGTAGTTAAGAGGCCGGCGAAGGCCGCAAGCAATTTCAATTCGAAGCGAGTGCAAAAATCAGCTATCCCTGTTTGGCACCGGGGCCTCTCCCCCTGCATGCGCGATGGGTGTACGAGCCGTTCGGAATTTGTAACGAATTAGAGGCCCAATTCTCTAATGTAAAAACATTATATTGTGACTGGAATGTTTTTAAATTAGAGAATTGGGCCTCAGGTCATGGTTCCGTAATACCAAAAATTATGAATAAAAACTTAGGGCCTTATTCAAAATCATTTAAACCTAGTTTAATTAAAATAGCTTTTGTTTCGTTCTCTCTGATGTAAAATGTCATACGTCAAAACAAGACAAAAGCTATTTTAACTAAAATAGGTTTAACGAATAATTATGAATTATGTTAATGTTTTTTTCATATATTTTTGGTATTCTGTAACTTGTCAATATATGCTATGTTCCTAATCACAGAATACTAGAAAATACGTTGTTTTTAATACGAAACATGTCGTAAAATCGTAAAAATATACAAAATGGAATTCGCTTACATTTCGTTATAAGTATTTTGAAACAAGAAATATCCAGGTACCTAGATAAATACTTCCCAAATCCGAATAATGGCATGTTTGAATTACAAATGATTTTGATATTGCGTTTGGATGGGCATTTTATCCTCCGCTGGCCCCTTTAAGGGTGGTAAAAGGGTGGGGAGGGGTGGGGGGGTTACCAAAGGGTAGAGGAGGTTCTCAATTCGGTTGTACTTTTTTTTTTATTTTTTTTTATGTTTGTTACCGCATATCTCCGGCGTTTATGAACCGATTTGGAAAATTCTTTTTTTATTTGTATAGATATACTTCCAGATTGGTCCCATTTTTTTCAGAATCCAGTTCTGATGGTGGAATCCATGAGGAATTGAGGGAACTCCTCAAATATTGTAGGCATACATATGGCGATTTTGATATTTTCAGCAACTAACCAAGCATTTGCATTCAAAAAGTATAATAATCCTTTCACCACTATGGTTCTTTCATAAATTTTTTTCATACAAATTTTTTGTCAAATGCTATGGCGGAAGTCGGTTTTTTAAATGAAAAGTTATTGAGATTAAGTCTTTCGTTCCAGATCGCCAGTGCAAATCTTCAACCAGTACGACGGCTCCAAGATGTCTTTCAAGCCGGCCATACGTCCACCAAAGCGCACCGAATACAAACAAAAGAAAGTACAGCCGGAGCACTCATGGGCGCAACCTGACCTCAAGGAGCTATGCGAGAGAGTTGAGAGTAGTGTGGCTATGGTCATCACTAGATGATAAAGTTTTATGATGGTATCTTCATCAGCTGAACATCCACAGCTGGACAAGGCCTCCCCCCATACAGTACAGGGGATTTGCCTTAATCACCACGCTTGGCAGGCGGATAGGTTTTAAGTAGTCAGATGGATGCTCCTGCCATCCCCTGGCGTAAACCCTTCATCGCCTTATAGGACATCCACGGGAGGATTTGGAGGGGTCATGTTCTTAGGCAGAGGCCACAACAGCAATATGAAGTTAGATTTATAACCAATAAATAATTAATTTGTTATTTTAGTTGGTTTCACTTAAGGCAGTACCCCGACCAAACACGGCGTCAAGCTGTTTTTTTCAAGCCTCTCTCCTCGTTACATAAAGCAAGTAGAAAAAAAATTAAAAGTCACCACATATATTTGACATTTTGTCATCAAGTTCCACGATTGGTTTAATGATTTAACGTCGTAAGTACTCTATAATAAACCCATGAAAAAATTTAAATAAATCATGATTTTTTACATCTTCTCTTAAAGTTCACGTTACTGAATTTTTTGGTTTACACAATTGGATAGTTAATTTAATAGTAGAATTATTACACGATTATTTTTTTTAAAAATGGGTTCTCTTTATTTTTATGAATTATATTTCATGAATCCGTGCGAATCTGGCTGTGCGCAAGGAGCGGACCAGTCAGCCGCCGGTTCTCGGACGGACGGCTAGATGGCAGTACTATTAGAACGGAGTACATAGGTATCACTAAAATAAATAATTTGCGATGTATTGTAGAGGCGAACACCTCAAGGTCATTCGGTCAGGGTAGCGCCTTAACTTGCACAATTACAAAAGGGACATTTTATTTAATTCCCCTTCATCATCATCATCACCCTGTTTACGTCCACTACTTTTTGACGACCTCTGTGGCGCGACGGGCGAGTAGCCGGCTGAGATGCAAGAGGTTGCGGGTTCGATTCCCGCTGCGGGACAAATGTTTACATGATCTGCAAATATTTGTTCCAAGTCTGGGTGTTGTGGTACCCTGGTACTCGTAGTTCCTGATATCCATGGCACAGGTAATCCTAGTGTGGGATCTGGGCCCCAATTCTACTAAACAAATTTTATTTAAATTGTGAATGAATTATCACAAAATTGATTTTTGACACTTTTTGTGTAGCAAAAGTGTCAAAAGTGACCATTTTTAGATAATTCATTAACAGTTTAAACACAATTTGTTTATAGTACAGTCAAATTAGGTGATTTTTTGCACAAGTGTGGAACTAATTAGATGTAGTCATGAAAACTTTTCAAATTGTTTTGTATGGCTTAAAAATCACCTCTAATAATAAGCATCAGTAATTTCACCCTCCGGAACAGGGTGAAATAGGGTGAAAACCATAAAAATATCCGTAACTTAATGGGGGAAATAAAAGTAGTCGGTGCAATTTGACATAGACTTTGAACCGTTATGATCTACATTTGCACCAAGTATTTTTTAAATCCGACATACGGAACATACAAAAAAAAAACATTTACAAAAAAACTTTTTGTGGTTATTACGGCTCCGGGAAAATTAAGGTAGTCGGTGCAAATTGATAGACAAATCAGAAAAATGTTCGAAATACATTACCAGGTTTGCACCATGGTGCGTCTCACGGAAGGCACTTTTCCATATTTTATTTTCGCTCTACTTCGGGGAAAATTAATGTAGTTCTGGAAATCGACTTAAACTTATTCATTTAATTAGTACTATATCCGCCGGAAGTTTTATACTGGTTTTTTTTACGGAAGATGCATTTGTTCAACACTGTGTTCCCTACATGCACGTGGTTTTTATTAAAATCATAATGCACTAAGACAGTCTATACGTAATTTAACTTGCATCAAGTAATTTCTTCCTATTTTAAAATTAACGGCCTTTTTAAGTTTGTACCTAATATTTAAAAGGGTTCCGTAAGCGCCAGAAACGGTGCAAACCTAGGATAAGCTTCTTTTGGTGTCATCTAACGTTTCCATAAGAATCCACGACTACACGATTTAGGTCCACACTTTTTGCTAATTTGCCTGTACTATTAGTAGAATTGGGGCCCAGGCCTGTTGGGTGTTATGTTATCTATAGGATGATGATGGTTCGCGCCTGGGGTGCGATTTTTTTATGTCACCGAGTGACTTAATATCATCAAAAAGGCCGCAAATTACCGTTTTTCAAGAAATGTACTGGAAGAGGCACTTTATTGATATCATAGGTATAAGAATTTTAGTCATCAATGAGTTTCATTATATAGAAATGGAAATCAGAGGCCCAATTCTCTAAATTATTTTAAAACTACACTGATAGTGAACCGAATCGAGACTGAATTATGAATTGACAGAAAGTTGGTATTCTGCTCCCTTATAAATAACAATTTAGTCTTCTTTCAATTCACGGTGACTACCATTAGAGTAGGATAGTTATATGTATATATAATCGCAGAGTGACTCCATCTACAATGCTAAAATTATCGAAAAAACTTTGAATCGTTCATGTTTCGGTCATTTTTCGATATAAAGACATTACAGTTTTGTATTTTATGTTTAGAGAATACCATTTCTGACATTTAAGACATCGACACAAGATCCGAACTCTATTTTAACTATTTTTAAGTTAGTGAATTGGGCCTCAGGGATTAACGGCAATTTTACTGACTACTATAACACTACTATAGTCACTACTATACCTGTCGATGACATTCAAACATCGCACCCCAGACTACTGAATATTTAGGTGTCTTTCAGCGCTGATTGTCCAATTCTTAACCGACTTCAAAAAAAGGAGGAGGTTCTCAATTCGAACCGTATGTTTTTTTTTTGTATGTATGTTACGCGATTACTCCGTCAATTTTGCATTGATTTTGATGATTGGTTGGTAGGTTATTCTTCAGAGGTGGTCCCATATAAATTTTATCGAAATTGATTCAGCATTTTTTGAAAAATTTGTTTTTTTGTGGTTTCCATAGGAAAAACCTAATATTTTACTGTGCCACTCTTGGTTCTGTCAGCGCTAGATGATACTGCTAGACGTCGACAGATGGCGTTATAGAAATACTTAAATACCTACTCGCCGATAGATAGCGTTTATTCAAATATGAATTACCTACATTATAGGCACAGGCTTAAAGTCGGTTTATGTTTTTTCCAAAAATTAATTATATTTTATGACAAGTATGTTGTGGGGATCTGGTACGATTCAAACACGTTTTTGACCAATTTACAATTTATTTCCAAACGCCACAGAAAATTACCGAGATGACTGTCCGACAGCTCACAGAGTCACTTATCTTCTACATATACAAATAAATAGCAACAAGACAATTAATTATGTACTATAGGTAAGTACCTACCATATAACTATCTCATGTATTAAATTTACCTGTGTGTAATTTCATACCTACATGTACTATGTATAAAATGTGCAGGTATATTTATACCAGCAGCAAGCTACTAAATTATTATATACTTCGTATCGGATTAGTTTCGGGGGGGTTCAAGAAAATAAAACACCAAAAATGTACACGAAATGACATTAATATTCATTTGAAAACATTCACCACACTGGTGTTTCTTCAAAAAGTAGCAGATTTTGTTAAAATTTTCAATATTTCGGGGGGTTTGAACCCCCAAACCCCCCTGACCACGCGCATGTCATCTAGGGATCGTTTTAAGATAAAAGTGGTTATACTTTTATTTGGAAAATAAATAAATAAATAACACATATTTATTATTAAATATTTATTATTTAGATTGTACCTACCTACCTTAGGGAACGTGCCCATACTACGTGACTCATTTTTTTTAAAGTTTTAACCCCTTCGGTGCCCACCCATGCTAAGGCCCCCCTTGACGGCGCTTACCACGTGACGCTCAGAATGCGTGCTAATAAGTTTAAAAAGCGCCCATATTTGAATAGAGCTCGAAAAAGCATGATTTTTCTAGGGGATATTACATACTACGTGACGAAAACCTAAGATACTGTGACCAAGCGTGGTATATTTAAAGACCCACTACCCCCCCCCCCCCCCTAAACAGATCACGTAGTATGGGTACGTTATCTGTGCCCCAAGCACGAACAATTAACGTTATCGAGGCGTTAGCGAAACGATTGTACACCTCAAATATTAACCAATCAACTTACAAAGATTTCAAACCACCCTAATGTTATTGCTCAATATTTGACATTGGCGATCGTCACAATATCGTCTCGATAACGTTAAATATTCGTGCTCACCCCACTATTGTGTGCCGGGGTTTAGAAGCGAGTGTTATTCCTGTTGGTTCCTTCTTCGTTCTTGTTGAATGCGGTCACCTCTTCGAGTTCAGTGTCCGTTGTGACCAGTGGTGGGCAAAGTACGGCCCGCGGGCCAGCTCCGTCCCGCGAAAGCATTTTATACGGCCCGCCGCCGATCTTTCGACATGAATAGAATATGGCCAGCGATAATTAAAAAAAAAATTAAATAAGTACTTAATCAAAATATTGAAAATATATCTTTTTTTTATTAAGTTTTTTTTTATTTTTTTTTATAAAATTAAATATTTGTACGATCTACAGTTCAGGGTGTTCTGGGTAGTTTTCTATGTATAATAAAAAAAAACTATGTAATATTATTGTATTTAAGTATATTACCCATAACACAAGCTCTGCTTAGCTTGGGGCTAGATAATGTTGTGTGAAATGTCCAGCATTTATCTATTATTATTTTATTTATAATTATATTTTGACGGTCCAGAAGTATAAAGTAGATTCTATAATACTTACTAGAATAATAGACATCTAGACTATCATCGTCAGAACTGTATTTGATAAAAATGAGACCAATGAGGAAGTAATGTCCTATCAAATAAAAAAATATTTTTCCAAATCAGTTGATAAATGACGAAGTTATGAGGTAACAAACATAAAAAAAAATACAACCGTATGGAGAACCTCCTCCTTTTTTTGAAGTAGGTTAAAAATTCAACACAATGCATTTTTCCTATAATTCTGGCCCTCTGAAATTTCTTAAACTTTCTGGCCCCCAATTAAGAAAGCTTGCCCACCACTGGTCGTGACCTTATTCCGGCTGTTGCTTCTGCCTGTAAGTCACGGAAACCTTGCTGTGTTCTGATTGGGTGGTAGGGTTAATTTTTAAGAACCGCCGCGTCCATTTGTTCTCGATGTTGAACCTTAAAATAATGGCACGGTCAGCGACAAAATTTAAGGTTATTGCCTATTATATAACCCAATTAATAAGATTAAGGGCTTCTTTCACATTCAAGTAAAGTCTCGAGTAGGCTAGTTGTTGGTTAAAGTCCCATGTAACTGTGCATACGAGTTTCACAAAGGCCGAGTAGCACTATCCAGGAAGTAAAGTAGCCTGTAACTTACTTCTTGCTTCATCTGCGGAATAGCCGGTCTAATTGACGAGTAAAGTCAAGTTTCGTCCGGTTTTGTGTATATAGTATCAAACTGTTTCGAAAAAAACCTTTTTCTTTTGTGAAACTGATAAAAGTTAATCGACACTTTTACTTGCTGGTTAACGCTACTTGGGAAGTAACTAATCAACATTTTACTTGAAGATCGTGAACGAGGCCCTAAGATTAAAATAAGTTTAAAAAAAATGTATTTTTCATAACAAGTTTTTATTAAATTAGTGATCGGAACCGTGAGCTGATCAACATGAGCCAAATACTGCCAGGCTATACTTTAATCATCGAGGAGTTCCATTGTCCACCTTCCGTCTCCATCAACACATCAGCTCGCCGTCACCGTAATATTGTATTGTCATCTGAACTTGACAGGTATGAAAAAATTTCAGCTCAATCGGTTAAAGATAACTGATTTATAATTCATTTGCAAGATTCCACCCGGACAAACATACATACATTACAAGTTAAATAAATGCTTGTAAAAACACCATTTTTTTTATTTAAATAAAGTAGTTAACTAATTAAATAGTTTAGTATTGGGAAAAATTATGGCAATTTCTACATCAAAAATAATATAGTACCTAATTAAAGGAAAACAAGTAAATTTTTCAAAATCTTAAACTCTCCATTCTATTTTCTGAGTTTCATAAAATTTAAAGAAAGAAAGAAAGATCTTGTGAGGAACGGGAGCGAGGAAGACATAACATAACAAACACCCAACAGTCACGTATCATAGTCCTGATCCCACACTAGGATTCCCTGTGTCGCGGGTATCAGAAACAACAACGAGTACCATGGTACCATAACACCAAGACTCGGAACAAATATTTGCAGATCATGCAAACATTTGTCCCGGAGCGGGAATCGAACTCTTGCATCTCAGCCGGCTACTCGCGCGCCGCGCCACAGTGGTCGTCAAACAGAGGTTGTCAGGGTCTTCATCAGGGTGAGTGCGATCCGCGTCTCACCTCACACCTGTTGGTGTTCCCAACAACATATCGGTAACGTGAAAATTTCCCGTTTCACAAAAGGAATAATATTATTGCTATTTATAAACATAGGTACAAAATAATACCCACGTACAATATCGTAGCAAGGAATGTGTGTTCAGGAAGGAAAATTACATTCAATTATTACACAAATACACAATAAGTACCATAGGTAGACCATATATATTACCACATATTTCGACACAGTTTCATGCGCCATGATCACAGGTAAACTGATCATGGTAAATATCCCGTTTCTAGTGATAATTATTTGTATTCTTGTTTTGAGTTGAATTGTTTGTTGTTCAATTTGTTGTTGGTTTATACATATTAAATAAATAAAATTAAAAATAAAGTTTTTTTTTGTATTCTTACTTTTTGCACAGCATCCGAAGTGTTTTTGTCTTGAAAACGAATACGAAGAATATGATGACGCCTATGAACAAGTTGTAGGTGTTGATAAGTACGAACAGCCACACGGGGAAATACTCGTCCGGTATCTTATACTAAAATCATCAATTTAATTTTAATTAGTAGGAAAAATAATATACATAGAGAAAACAAAAGGAATTAAGGTGGATCGTCTCGCATGTGCCGCGAAATTCAAATTTTATCGTGTTATTTGCTTGTCACAGCTCATCAACACTTGTTGAGATAGCGAAAACTAGGAGACCCAACACACATGTTTTATTTGATAGTATCTCATAAATATTATTAGTTAAGTTACGAGTATCCATAACCCAGAAAACACTGTAAAAATCATTGAAGAATATTCGTAGCTAAAGTAATTATCTTTTTGAGATACTATCAAGTAAAACACGTTAAGTTGCCTGGTTTTCGCAAAATCAGGTTTTGCTATCACAAAAAGTGTTGATGAGCAAAAAACACAATAAAATTTGAATTTTGCGCTACATGCGAGATGATTTAAAAGATAATAAACAAAAACATTATATAAAAGCTATCAACATAAAGTTTTCTTATAATGGTATTACGACATTCTACCCATTTATTTTAGAAATAAAACAAATGTACGTAATCAATGTTAAAGAACTCCCTTTTCCGCATTCGAACTCTATGTATGGTCCATTATGCGTGAAATGTACGTAATCAAAATCATAACTAAAAAAAGCAGCTAAGCGCGTGTCGGACCACGCACAGTGAAGGCTTCCGAAGTCAGTAGACAACGTCCATCCAGCTCTGAATCTATCTTCATCATCGAAGTCGGTTCAGCTCTTGCGGCGTCATTGAGTAACAATTAAACATTATAAACACACAAACTATCGCAAACATTAGATTATAGCTTGGTTTGACCTATAGGCTGTTTTTTATCCCGGTGTAAAGCAAACGAAGCCGCGAGCGGACACTAGTAATTACACATAATACCAACCTGAATGAACTCCAAGATCCACGCGACGCCCATGACGGAACATAGCTTAATATACAGCGAGAACCTGAAATCACATTGTATTTCTAGAGCTATCTTTTAAGGCCAATTCACACCGAATGCGTATGCCAGCACGTAACGCGCGTCCCTTTGCATATACACGCTTGCGTGCAAGTCACGAATATAGTAGTACGGAATTTGCTCAGTAGGCCATGATAAGTATCACCTAAATTCCGGTTCTCGTCACGTGACGAACTTTAAGCTGCTAAGAACGAGCCAATTTGTACTATTATTTATTCTATGCTAATGCTAAATTCTGTTTAAAGGCCAAAGCACACCGGATGCGTATGCAACACGTTACGTGAAATCACGCAAGCGGTGTGCCATGTCTCATACAGTTCCATACATTACAACGTAATGGTACTTCGACGTGCACAGCCGGTATGCTGTGGCCTTAAAAGATTTCTTCCGGCGAAGAATTACCACCATAGCTAGTTCTACCGTCAAGCAGTAATGCTAGCATACTGATGTGTTCCGGTTTGAATGTTAAAGGTGCCGTTGGAATTACAGGCACGTGAGACTTATCATCTTTGAGTCAGGATGGAGTAGTACAATGCCCCGTAAGACGCCTCCTTGGTGGATGAAATTACTTTAAAGGTATTGCATTTATAATGGACTGGGATTACCGCTGACATCACGTAGGGCCATGCCAGTTCGGTCATTTAATAAACTATAAAACCTTTTTAAAAAACTCGGTCTTTTGATTCTGCTTACGTAGAATAGCTTTGGATATCATTTAGGTGTATATTAATTTTAAGCTTTTATTCTAAGACCTCTTGAAAAGAAAACACGACTGCAAAAAAATCCTAAATATTATTATTTTCCAAAGTAACTATAGGGCCCTTTGTTAAACTATTGTTATGTTTTTTTGCACACAGATACATTTTCATTTTTAACCGACTTCCCAAAAAAGGAGGAGTTTCTCAATTCAGTTGTATTTTTTTTTATGTTTGTTACCGCAAATCTCCGGCGTTTATGAACCGATTTGGAAAATTCTTTTTTTATTTGAATAGATATACTTCCAGATTGGTCCCATTTTTATCAAAATGCAGTTCCGATTATGGGATCCATGAAGAATTGAGGGAACTCCTCAAATATTGTAGGCATACAAATGGCGATTTTGATATTTTCAGCAACAAACCAAGCATTTGCATTCAAAAAGTATCATAATCCTTTCACCACTATGGTTCTTTCATCATTTTTTTTTCATCCAAATATTTAGTCGAAAACAATGGCGGAAGTCGGTATTTAAATGAAAAGTTATCATTCGTTCTCTCAAAACAGAGTTTTATTTCAATCATACGTTTTTATTAAAAAAAAACAAACTTAAATTTGGTAACTACGTCGTTTGAAAACTAAATTCTCGCTAGAGTTCTGGAGGCCAATTCTCGCATTAGGTGTGTGTCGAACTCGACATTTTCACACAAGATCTGTCAAAACTGATATGAAAATGTCGAATTCGACATTATGACTACAATTCTAGAATTGACCCCCAGGGCCGTGATAACTGATAACGTACCTATTCCGAGTTCTTTTATTTTTGTTCACGGTGCTCTCGTCGAAACTGTTCATCATCCGATTGATGAGCCAGATGTTGTACACTGTCATCAGAAACATCAGACAGTTGCACCCGGTCAGGATCATTAGAGGCACGTATAGGTAAAACCAGAATGTATCTAAAATTCAAAAAGTTTATTGTTGAAAAATGTATTTTTCAAAATGAACCTGATCAAAATGAGCCCAAACACTGCCATGTTACTACTAATCATTAAGGAGTTCCGTTATCCACCTTCCGTCTCCATCATCACATCAGCTCACCCCGTCACCATAATATTGTATTGTCATCTGAACTTGACAGATATGAAAAATTTCAGCTCAATCGGTTAAATATAGTTATTTAAAATTCATTTGCAAGATTCCAGCCGGACAAACAAACATGTTGCAAGTTAAATAAAAGCTTGTAAAAACATTGAGGTACAGCATACCTGCAGCATATTTTGTAATAATTTGTTGTTTTTTTGCAAACTTTAATAAAAATAGTTTTCAGAGCCGCGAGCCACTCACACTCTGTGTAGCATTCTCTAAGGCTACGTTTCTACCAGAGATGAGCGAGGATGCGTAACGAGGGATGTCTTTTTAAAGAACCAATAGAATCACTTCATTTACCCAGCCTTGCTCAGAGCAGCTGTGGTGGAAACGGCTTAGCGAGCGAGGTTTTTATACGTACAAAACAAGCGATAAGGTACGTGCGAGGAATGTGTTGCGAGGGATGTGTGCGAGAGATGTGCGCGAAGGATGAACGGTAGATAAAGAGAGAAACTACTAGCTGTCAGCCTGAAAAGAGCCCGCTACGCATCATCGCACCGCTCATCTATCTCACAAATCTGTGGTGGAAACACTCACATCGTTCCACAGCCTCGCTACGCATCCTCGCACCGCTCATCTACCTCCCACATCTTTGGTGGAAACGCAGCCTAAAGCTCAAATTAACGCGGTCCCTTTTAGTTTCATAAATACTTCGCGCGCGAGTCGTGATTATTATTGAGAGAGAATCAACATAAATGGCTTTCGTTCAAATTTTATTGAGCAGGCATATGAGACTTCTATGAGAATCTTTGTCTCAGGGTCGGCAGCGCGCGTGTGCCACCTTGGTGTTGCAGGCGTCCATAGGCTACGTTAATACTTTCCATCGTGGGCCCTATGCTTGTTAGCTTGCCAAGTATACAAAATAGTCTCCGTCATCAGATCAACTCGATGTCACCACTTTTATTAGCTTTTAAGCGTTAGCAGAGTTGGTCGTGGGAAAGTAATGGCGGCGATGAGCTCACCACTGGTCACGTCTATATTCTTACGATTGTGCGACCCGCAGTGAGGAGGCCAATTGAGGCTTGGCATATCCCTTCGAGGGCATAGACGTGTGTCGATGTAGGTATGTGTAGGTACGACTATAGCATCCATTTTTTAATGGCGACACTGAGAAAATTGGTGTAGGTACCCAAAATTCGAAATAGAGTACACCATAAGGGCCGGTTTCCACCGGAGCGGAGAGGAGACAAGCGCAAAGCTGGCAGGTTATTGGCAGGCAGGCTTGACAGGTAAAAACGAAAAGGAAATAACGAAATCGGATTGGTTTATTCAAACACATCTTCTCTGGTCTCCTCTCCTCTCCGCCCCGGTGGAAACCAGCCCTTATGGTCATCAGGTACTTCTAGATTATATTATTATCATTGTCCATCATCGGTTTTTTTTTACAAACTACGAGAACAAAATTATTATTTTTTCGGAAAATCTTTCTATTTTGCAAAAAGCATTTCCAATCTATGCTACTTTTATAGTTTTCTTGAGATGAGGCATAGGATGTCAATATCAAATGCACCAACCGACCATGCGTCATCGGGGGCCGATCAATATTTTCCAAAAATAATGACATAAGTACCATCCATGGATATTCGAATTATGTAGTTTCGCAGGCGCAGGTACGCTGTCACCATGTAGTGATAGGTGAAAATGGGAATAACATGTCTTACCAGAGATCAAGCACGTGTTAAAGAATGGTTTGACAACGTGATCCGGTAGGGATGCCCTGTCCATAGTGATCGCGAAGATGGTGATGGCGGCCGAAGCGCCGTACGCATAACTAGCGTATATCATCAACTTTACGTTGATACCGCGACGGTGGATCTCTTGGCGTTTTCTCGAACCTCTGTGGTTGCAAAATAAATACATTGCATCAATTCCTCTAAGGCTGCGTCTCCGCCAGAGATGAGCGAGGATGCGTAGCGAGAGATGTGTTTGTTAAGAACCAATAGAATCACTTCATTTACCTATATAGCCTCTCTCAGCGCAGCTCAGAGGCCCAATTCTCTAATTTAAAAACATTCCAGTCACAATATAATCTCGTGTCAGTCGCACTGTCACGTATAGTAACAATTACATAATCTTCGCGTATAATTCGTAGATTGAATTAGAATTGGGCCTCCGGTGGAAAAGGCTTAGCGAGCGAGGATTTTATACGTACAAAACAAGCGAGGGATGTGTGCAAGGAATGTGTTGCGAGGGATGTGTGCGAGAGATGTGCGCGAGGGATGAGTGCAAAGGATGGACGCGAGCGAGAAACTACTAGCAGTCAGTCTAAAAAGAGCCCGCTACACATCCTCGCACCCCTCATCGCTCATCTACGCACCGTTTCACAGCGTCGCTACGCATCTTCGCACCGCTCAGCTGCCTAGCACATCTCTGGTGGAAACACTCACATCGTTCCACAGCCTCGCTATGCATCCTCGCAACGCTCATCTACCTCGCATATCTTAGGTGGAAAAGCAGCCTGAGTATCCTCTAAGTAGGTTTAATACAAATAATAATAACAATGTGGTCGGTGGTTTACCGTCATGTTATATATTATATTTTTTATTATGCTGTTTTTATGCTATTTGTTTTTATCGATAAGTAGTATTCCTTTATAGTAAAAAATGTATTTTATAACGAGTCTTAAAGTAAATAATTGTCATAAAAATGAAACCGTTTATTGAGACAAAACTATAAAATCATGTGTACAGTTTGAAACGATGATGCCTGTAGAAGTATGACAACTGTGTTACAGGCACCAACGCCCACCTCCTTTAAAGCAATGAGTTCCAACCAGCGAAAAGGCACAAAAACTAATCTAAAAATAAAAGTTTTGTTCCTCAGAGGCCCAATTATCTAATTTAAAAACATTCCAGTCACAATATAATCTCGTTTCAGTCGAGCTGTCACGTATAGTATTACTATTACTACTACTATTACTAGATTAACTATTACTATTACTTAATCTTCGCGTTTCTTGCGAAGATTAAGTAATAGTTACTATACGTGACAATGCGACTGAGACGAGATTATACTGCGAATTTAATGTTTTTACTTAGAATTGGGCCTCAGAAGGATTTGCGATTCGAGTTTGAGTGTATTGGGTAATCTTTAGTAGGTCCTCAGTATCTTCGTAATTTAAAGATTTACCTAAGCTAATACTCTAGACATTTAATCTTACATTTTGTTGTGAAAAAACAAAATAAAAATAAATTAATATTTAATTTATGATTAAATAAATATTTTGCGGGTAAATGTTAATTAGTACCTATTACTAATGTCCTAGCCCCACAGTGTCTTGACCTGACTAGTGGCTAGTGGTCTAGACCTAACTCTATATAGGTATGGTACCAAATTTCAGTTTCTTTGGTCCAATAGATTGACAAAAAACAGACTCGACTCAAAAATATGAAAATCCATTTTAAATTAATAACTTAAAAAATATTCTATTTGTAATATTTCTTTTGTTTCTTTGATATTATTCAGCTTAACTATATTTCTTTTTTTTGTCATAATTAACATGGATTTTTCCGAAAATGAATTGTAGTTAACTTTTTAATAACATTTTTTTTTTTAATTTTAACATTTATTTTTATTATAATAAGATTAATTATCACTAGAAACGGGATATTTACCATGATTTTTGAGCATTATTGATTCCCGATATTTCGGCACACCCCGTTCGGTGTACCCGTGATCATGCCGCATGAAACTGTGCCGACATATCGGGAATCAATAAAGCTCAAAAATCATGGTAAATATCCCGTTTCTAGTGATAATTATTTTAATAACCATGATATGTAGTTTCAAAAGTTATAATAAGATTAATTTTAGTATTTTTGTATACCCGTATTATTTATTCTGTATTCATAATAAATTATTTTAAAATAAAATGATTGAAAATTTATATAATTTTTTTTTTTTTTTTTTTTTTTTTTTCAATTTGTTCACTGTGACAGGTCTGACCTGAGTCATCCTATAATGTTTCCGTTGATACCCTTGAGGTACGGAACCCCAAAAAGTATCAAAAAATTAAGTTACGTTTAAGTAAGTTATCAAAGTATGTAAGTCTAAGTAAGTTAGGTACCTGAATGTCCACCAAATGTCAAAACACATGAGTTTTAGCCAGAAGAAGGAAGCGAGGATCAAGAAGTAAATTATTTGACCTGAAAAACAAAGGGTTAAGGATCTTTTGTTATCACAATAACGTGACGACCTCCATGGCGTGGCGGACGAGAAGCCGGCTGAGACGCAAGAAATGCGGGTTCGATTCCCGCTGCGGGACAAATGTTTGCATGATCTGCAAATATTTGTTCCGGATCTGGGTGTTGGGGTACCATGGTACTCGTAGTCCTGATATCCATGACACAGGAAATTCTAGTGTGGGATCAGAGCTATGTATGTGACTGTTGGGTGTTATGTAGGTAAATTCGTCATCGACATTCATCACAATATGATGTAGGTTAGTACAGTCATTTCTTACGGTCTCATAGACGTCCGCTGATGAGGCCTCCCCCATAAAAAAGAATGGAGGAATTGCCATAATCATCACGATTGGCAGGCGGATTTGTGGTACTCTGGTAGCTGACACCGTTGGGGATAGCTCGAAGAACCGACAACGGTTGGTGGATAAAGATTCTCGAGTGGCGATCACGTACCGTACCGTAACCGTACTTAAATTGAAATGTTGAGAAGTGCATGTTACAGCTCATTCACACGGAATCCGTCATTGACGATTCGTCAAAAAACGATACGTCACATGACGTATCGTGATTTTACATGCTTTTTTTTAGACGAATTGTCAATGACGGATCCTTTGTGAATGAGCCCTTACTTATAAGCTTAAAAAACTGTAATCAAACCAGCTTTATGCTTGGCGGAGGGCATAGGTAGGTATGCCATCGCACAGGTTTTTCCTAGTTTGAATACCTATGTTGTCCCAAGTCCCAACCCAGAAATATTAGTTTTTTTAAACTAATTATCACTAGAAACGGGATATTCACCATGATTTTTGAGTTTTATTGATTCCCGATATTTCGGCACAGTTTCATGCGCCATGATCACGGGTAAACAGAAGTCCTTGCGTGTAGATTTTTATTGTTATAGGTAGCCGTAACGATCTACCCTCTTTCTCACTCTTTTATTACGAACACCCCTACCATCAGCTTCATTGTCACACTTAACTCCATCTCGACACACCACACTAACGGTATCCGGACGAGCAACTGGCACCACACAATTTTTCCGATTGCTACACATTCTCACCACAGGATTCCAGACTCCAGACAATTGAAAACCATCTTCTCTATTGAAATTCCTGTGTTTAGTAATCTCAATTGCCTCTTGTACCAGTCTTGGTATACTAACTTTGGTGTAGGTACATTTTAATGTAATTTTGACGTTTATTACTGATTAAACTTATTATTATTATTACTTACTTCTAACCGTACAGTCCGGGGAGTCAGCACTGAAGCTGATGAATATCTGCGCTGCCATTAGTGCGTACATGCACGTCAGAGTGGCGACGTACGCGAACAGCAACTTGCCTTGCGCGTTCCGAAGCTGTTTCAGGACGGAGTATACGATCAGCACCAGTATTAGGAAGAATACGGAGATCGTCATAGCTGCGGAACCAAAAATCATTAGCTCCACGAGCAAAATGTTTCATGGTAAGCGATATTAATGCCGAGATAAATAAATAAATAATGCTGGACATTTCACACAACATTATCTAGCCCCAAGCTAAGCAGAGCTTGTTTTATGGCAACAAGATAACTTATATACGTAATATAATACATTACCTACATAGATAGATATTTTTATTATACATAGAAAATACCCAGAACACCCGGAACAATTATCTGCAGATCGCACAAATATTTGTTCCGAGGCGGGGATCGAACCCGCAACCTCCTGCGTCGCAGGCGAACCTTCGCCCGCCGCGCCATAGAGGTCGACAATAGACATTGCTTAGCACGTACTAATGCTTAGACCCGTCCCTGACACTGTTAAACACGCGTATTAGAGAGAGGGACGATTTCAAAGTAAGACTTACACACGTAGCAGATGGCGGTAATATTTTATATGCGTATAAAAACTTAACGCATCTGACGGTATCACACACGTAGCAGATACGATAATATACGAAAATTATACATTCACGCGGAAACCTTCAAACTGTAGATAGATATTGTATTTCAATTTGTATACACAGATATCATCTGTCCATCTTTTGATATAATATGTCGGTGCCTATAGATGCTTGACGGTAAAATATAAGTGATCTGCTACGTGTGTTGCACCTTGAGTTTAGTATAGAGAGCGATATGGACAGATACGCGCTCAGATACAGATATCTTACCGCATCTGCTACGTGTGTGACAATTGCCGTGTAGTACTTTCTATTTATCTAGCTGGACCGACACCACATTTCGCTGCATGATCGCCTCAAATGCCATAAATGGCGCCATTTTATACAAAATGGCGACATTTAATTTTACAGTTAGAACTACAGACAAAAGTAGGGGAAAAGTAAGATTTTTATTGTCTTTTAAAACAAATAAAATAAATGAGTCTCTCAGGGCAAGTAACTTTAAAGTAAGGTGAAACGTTTCGCAAGTGGCGCGAAATTCTAATTTTATTGTGTTTTGTGGACATTACAGCTTATCAACACTTCTTGAGTTAGCGAACACATGTTTTGTGGGAATCAGGAGACCCAACACACATGTTTTAATTAATAGTAACTTATAAATATCATTAGTTTAGCTACCAATGTCAAAAAATAAATAAATCTTGGGACCACAAGAAAACCTCCTATCACAGGCCAAAGTCTAAATAGTCCCTCGGTAGGTTGTTAGGTTTTTTTTATACCTACTATTTTCGGAGTTTTTGTACGTAGGTACACAAAAAATCTTGAGACCACAAAAAACTGAACAAAATTCCATACCTCAAAATTTTCTTTAAGTATTTTTTTGTCGAAAATTATAATAAAATTATAATTTCCGCTTTTACCCGTATACATGGGAGAGGTCCCCCCTGTCCCCCCAACCCCTCTCCCTCTTCTCCAGCCTTATATAAAAGTCACTATTGGAAAGTCCTTCCTTTTGATTACAGTCTCCTTTCAAACTAAAACGTTCTAAATTCAATTTTTTTTTGCGATTCACACTATTTTTTATTGAAACAGCGAGCCGGATACGATGTTGGATTCTTTATCCCTGAATATAATACCTACTAATATTATTTGACAGTTGAACCATACAAAAACTGACAAAATCTTTTTGCCCGGGAACAAGATATATATATATATATATCTTGTTCCCGGGCAAAAAGATTTTAATAGTGACTTTTATATAAGGCTGGAGAAGAGGGGGAGGGGTTGGGGGGACCTCTCTCATGTGTATATATATATATATATACACAAAAAAAGCTCCAAAGCTCTGCCACACGGGCGCTGCGTCGGCGCATGACGGAGCGCAGCCGCAACGCCTGTGTGGCAGGCCGTTAGGTGGTCTACTATGTGACCTTGATCCCTACTAGCTGCGGTAGGGCATCGAGCCCGGAAAACCCCGAGTTTTTCCGGGTTTTCGGGTCGAGTTAATAAGATCAAAAACCGAGTTTTTCGGGTTTTTTCAATATCGTTTTCTTGTCGTTATTTGTTAAGCAGCCGTGTCGAATGCGTTAAATGCTTATTACATTTTACTCATTGTAGAAAATCGATATTTGAATTCAGTTTCTTCGTATTTTTTTTTATTATAACAAAAAGACCGAAAAGCTCAAAAAACCCGGGCGATATCTCGGGTTTTTTAAATTGGACCGGGTTTCGATGCCATAAGCTGCGGCCGTTATTATACTTACCAATCGCAGTGTAAAGGTTTTTGTGCTTGAATGTATTTTGATCTTCCAATTTCACCTTAAAAAAGTATTGGTGAGACGCTTTCTTATTCCTAAATCCAATCTTCATGTCCACACAAAACACCGGCGTTTCAAAAGGCATCCAGTACACATAGTGATTAGGCATAGATTTCACTAGAGTACCTTTCTAAAACAGGGAGTAAAAATCAACCGTATTATTCTGAATTATTACCTACTTATAAAAATTTGCTGAAAAATATAGGTACAGGTATTGACACTGACTACAGAGGCCCAATTCTCTAAATCATTTTAAAACTACACTGAAAGTTAACCGAATCGAGACTGAATTATGAACTGACAGAAAGTTGGTATTCTGCTCCCTCATAAATAACAATTAAGTCTACTTTCAATTCACGGTGACTACCATCAGAGTAGGATAGTTATATAAGGGAAGAGTAAAGAGAGACTCCCATCTACTTAAGCTAAAATTATCGAAATAACTTTGAATCGTTCAAGTTTCAGTCACATTTCGAAATTATTATAATCACATCACAGTGTTGTATTTTAAAGTTAGAGAATACCATTTCGACACTCTTGTGTCCGAACTCTATTTTAACTATTTTTTAGTTAGAGAATTGGGCCTCTGACTTCGGAAGCCTTCATTGTGCGTGATCCAACACGCGCCAGTCTTTTTTGTTAAAACGGTTAAACTCAAATCCGCCTCTAAAAAACTTAGAAATTAGAAATATTATTCAAATTAGAACCGAACTTCGTTCGCGTGCAAAAGCGTGAGCTACTGGTGACCTTCTCTTAATAGTAGGTACCTTAGAGAATTTGTAGGTACGTCCCAGAGAGATGAGCATGAGCTTAGGAGCTGTCAAGTTTAGTGCAGACGAGCGTTAGGGTCTCTTAGTTTTTTGTTATAACCATCATACCGAAACACAGCAATGCGAGCACTAGGTACTGCTTGCCGCCAGAAATGGCGGTGCAATGGTAGCACTTTCCCGGACGAACTCTTTGACAAGAAGTTCTACTACTAACAAAAAAATATAATTGAAACTTTTACCTCTAAAATTGTATCTGTATCCTTAGGACGAAATGCGCATTTATCATCTTTGATCATGAAAATTTTGCTATGCAATAACTTGAAATCACTAAATTTTTTCGACGACAAAGTTCTATCTTTGTAGATATCATTTTGGTAAATCTTTAGATCGGAATAATCTAAAGGTATGCCCGTCAAATTATTCCCAGTTTCCTTCTTCAAAGTGTTTATGTTTTTGCAAGTTATAACTCCCTTTGAACTGTGTCCAACTTCATTTTCTCCACAGCACTTAACTAAGCAAGGTTTACCGCTGTTGCATACGCTATTAAAGTCTATTTTCTTTTGTTTTAAATCCGTGACAACGAATTCACATGATGTAACTTCTGTTGAATAAACACTACACATAACCGTAACGATAACACCAAACGATATAAAACCTAAGTTATTAAAGTAATTCATTTTACTAATGTATGCCTTGCTTATGACTCTTCAATAATGTTAATGATCTAAATTAAAATATGAGGAAAACACAATATGTATTTTAACTATGGAGGAAAACTACATGGGTGTCCTTTGTCACCATCAAAAGTATGTGAATAACTCAGCGGTGTGATTTTTTGAAGTGACTAAATATCATCAAAATTGCAGCAAATCACCGTTTTTCAGGAGATGTACTGGACGAGGCATTTTTATTAATATCATAGTAGGCACCTATGATATTAATAAAAATGCCTCATCCAGTACAGTAAGAATTGTAGATAGATAGAATAACACTTTATTGATCACCACACAGAAACAATAAATAAGTAATTTTATCTACTCTCATAATGAAATATAAAGATTAAATTTTTTAAAACAAAACTAAAATGACAGTCCATTTTAGTTTTGTTTTTAATTTTTTAATCTTTATATTTCATTATGAGAGTAGATAAAATTACTTATTTATTGTTTGTTTTATGCACATGCCATCGAAATAAATTTAAAAAATTACATTAAGGTACTGATCATGAAACGTTATCCTTATTAAGGTGGACCGTCTCGCAAGTGGCGGGAAATTAAAATTTATTCGTGTTTTTTGCTCATCACAGCTCATCAACACTTCTTATGATAGCGTAAATTGATTTTGCGAAAACTAGGAGACCTAACACAAAAATGGCGTTCACTTTTTTTTTTAATTCTGACAAGATTCATATATCGTATACGAATCTATATAATATATCTATTTTGAAAGCAATCGGTCAAGAAACAAAAATGTTTAAAATGGCGTGTTTTTCATCAGCCGGTAGACATCCACTGCTGGATGAAACCCCCATATAATACAATATATAATAATAATAATATACATAATGTATAATATAATATATAAGCATGCATAGCGTACAACCCATAGCGTGCAATGGAGGGAGATACTATAATCACCACGCTTGGCAGGTGGATTGGTGATCGCATTTTGGTTTTAAGTACTCAGGTGGATGCTGCTGCCCACCCCGTGGCGATAAAAACTCCTTTGTCAATTTTTACAACATCTACAGGAGACTACCGCGGAAAAGGTGTCTATTTAGGTAACAACAATAAAGCAATCCATGCATTAACAAAAAAGTTTAGATGAGAAAATAAATAATACACCTACCCATAATTAAAATAAATGGATGAATTAAGTAGGTATGCATACATTTTCTAATAGTAACTACCTACATAACTTTGTCTCGCAGCAACACCACCAGCAATTAGCATTGATTTGGTGCATATAAGCTATTCGGTATCTATGTTTTTCCGGCCAGCAGAACCTAACCCACACAAGAAGGCATCAAACGATGGTTATTAGCAACGCCCTAACAACAGTACCAACGGCCATCAAGTATCAAATAAAAGGTCTAATAATATAAATTTCCCGTTTACCATAAATGTATCCTATAATCAGTTATTCATACGCTATAACCTAGATTTATGTGCCGTTTCATCCAAACCGGACAAAATACCACACAAATAACAAAAACAGCACGATAATTACAATATGTGGGATTGTGTTCTACCAATGGAATCAAGCCAGAGATTCTAATAATATCATCAACAGATTTTGACAGATGTTTTCCGTTTAATTCTGTAATCCTCGTAATTGACATTATTCATAATATAATCCCAGAAGTCCACTGGAAGAACAACGCCAGTGGATGTCTTCAGCAAGATCTACAAAACATACATCAGGCCTACTGGAGTACGGGTCATCAAAGAATGATTTTGCGGGAATCAGGAGACCCAATACATGTTTTAATTGACTATCTCATAAATATAATTAGTTTTACCGACTTCCGCCATTGTATTCGACTAAAAATTTGAATGAAAAAATTGGTTGTCTGTAAAGTCGGTTTACTGACGATAGTTGAACGTGACAACGTCACCGATTGTGCTTCTTTGTCGCTCGTTCCGCGCTCTCGCTTGCACTTCAAGCCTTACATGGAACGCCTCAGAGCGAGGTAACGCCGCATGAGTCATGTTTTTACGTGCGTGCAGCCGGCTCTATCGAATTATAAGACGTTGTCACGTCAAAAGAATAATGAAAGAACCATAGTGGTGAAAGGATTATGATACTTTTTGAATACAAATGCTTGATTTGTTGCTGAAAATATCAAAATCGCCATATGTATGCCTACAATATTTGAGGAGTACTACACTTCCTCATGGATTCCATCATCAGAACTGGATTATGAAAAAAATGGGACCAATCTGGAAGTATATCTATTCTAATAAAAAAAGAGTTTTCCTAATCGGTTCATAAACGCCGGAGATATGAGGTAAAAAACATATTAAAAAAAAAACAAAAAAAATACAACCGAATTGAGAACCTCCTCCTTTTTGTGAAGTCGATTAAAAATACCCAGAACACCCTGAACAATTATCTGCAGATCGTGCAAATACTTGTTCAGAGGCGGGAATCGAACCCGCAACCTCCTGCGTCGTAGGTGAACCTTCGCCCGCCGCGCCACAGAGGTCGTCATCCTCGAATGTTTTTAAATTAGAGAATTGGGCCTCAGTGGTCAGGTCATCGCTGCCATTACTTTCCCACAACCAACTCTGCTAACGTTTAGGACGATATGTTGAATGGTATTACTTTTGACTACCTTCCTAAGGTTTTTAAGTTCTCATTTACTATGTATCAGCAACTTCTTGCTCCGAGGCACCACACAGGCGCTTCTCACCTAGTGGTAAGACGGACCATTTATGTAAGCCAAGCCGACTTTGTTGCCTGATTCTTCGAGTAATTTAATTTTATATAAGACGATTCAAAATGATCCTTGTGATTTCAATGAATAAAGTTCTTTTTGACTTTGACTTTTTGACTTTTTGGTATCCTATCATGGTTCCGTTGGTATCTTTTAGGCAAGGAAACCTAAATACCACAAATCATATATAGATAGGCACACCTCACCAACTGCGTCCTAATTATAGTAGATATGCAACAATGGAGATAATTTTGGCAGCCTTAGCGCTATCAAAATCTTATGAAACTTGAGTAGGAGGAAACTTCTTGACCTAAATATTCCTCCTTTCAAGTTTAAAAAGATTTGGACAGCGCTAAGGCTGCCAAAATTATCTCCATTGTTGCGTTCCCCATTGCTACTGTAATTGGCAGGCTGGACCCCACGTGTATGCAATATAGACAGTATGAAAACGCGGAAGACAGCGAAAGAGATCAAAATCAAAATAGCAAATTCAGTCCCAAGCTTTATTATCATTTATTTATTTTATTAATCTAGGATTCACAGTTATCTTATACTAGTTTGTATGCAATTAAATATATGCCGTGCTTACACCAAATCGAATCCACATTTTATAGGCAGATATTTTATACAGTGGTAGTCTGTGGTAGGTACGCATGCATTGACAAAACAAAACTGAAAGAATAGATATTAACTAAAATTAAAAATTAAAAACAGGTACAAACGTAGCTACATTTGTACCGGTTTTAACATTATACACAATCGCATAAAAGTGTGAATGCGTGTGTGTATATCATCTCAATAAACTAATATTGTCGCTTTACAGAGTTTAATGTTTAATTCATCATAAGTACCTACATATCCATGTATCATCTTACATACTTATCCATTAGTACCTAGTATTGCAAGTTGCAATGCAAGAAACAATGAGGGGTTTTCATGGGCGTTTCAAATCATGCTTTCAGCGTTGAAAATAGATGGCGCTGCTCTGTTACGTAGCTGTCATGTGTCAAAATAAAGTTAAATGTCAACATCAACAACGTGGATATATTTTCGTTTCGTGAAATTTATTTTTGCTTATAAAAACACCACGAAATCACTAGCGCACTCTCAAGAAGCAGACACAAACAGAATATTATGACTAATAGCCACAGATTAGTTAGATAATAGCTTATTACGCGTACACCACAGATAATACATTTGACAATCTCGTCAGCTACAGTTGAGTCAGCGCCATCTATCGAACCAATTTGAACTACTTTTTTTTTAAATCGAAGTTGTAAAACCCTCATTGGCAACAATCTCTAACTAGACTGACTGGCTGGCGCCTAGGTCGGGTGCTGGCCTATCTCCCTTTCTAGTAGTTGTGGTCGGAACGCGTGAGGGACAGTGCTTTGTCGAGAGGTCACTCAGGTCTGGCAGATAAATTACTTATCTTGTCCACACTAAAGTCATGTACTTTCTTTTTGCCCTATGATGTAAACTAAACATACCTACCATAGAATCACTGTGTTATTTTTAATCCTATATTTAGTACAACATGGGTGTTAATGTTTGTTGTCCTAAATAAATAAAAATAAAATAAAAAATCATCAGCCTGTAGAAGTCCACTGCTGGACATAGGGCCTACCCTAGCATGCCACGATGAACGGTCTTGTGCCGCCTTCATCCACCGACTTCCTGCGACCTTTAAGTTTTTAAGTTGTTGTTAATAAACAATTTTCTTCAACACAAATATGATGTTAACATTTGTAACACACATTTGTCCCCCCACAACAACATGCCGTAAGACATATTGGGTTTAGATGTATCTACGTCTGTGAGGAGACTGATCTTTTTGACTGCGTATGTCGCAGAACTAAGTCTATTCGAAAATTTCTCTATGTGCGCCTAAAAACAGAGTGGTGTCCACTAGATACTTCTTCGTCTTAGATTTTAACATAAGCTTGTTTAACATTAGGTAGTACAAATCTAATGCAATCAATTCTTTTCGCTTAGCAATAAGTTGTGTACATTGAACCATTTGTTAAATGGTTGGTAACAAAGATGTCAGGAAGACCTTAAACAAGCCGCCAGCGCCGGCCCGGTATAGACGAAAACTGCATTGCAGCAGGCCTATGTGTCAAGGGGACACGCTATTAGTAGTGCTTAGAAATATAAATAGAACTATACTATATTAGAACTGATCTAACTTCTCATTGAGCAACGATACAGTGTCCGTCACAAGCTGCGTGCGGCGGGCGCACGCGGCCGCTAGCAGCCGCGCGGATTCCTCGCGCTGACTCTCTACGTACGCGCGCATAGCGGCCAACTTTGAACGCCATCTGCAATAAACAATCACTTCAACACATAGCTCACAGAAATAGCAACTTGATAGTGGCAATGGGCAGGCCATAGAATGCAATGAGGGATTTGTAATTATAGCCACGCTTGGCAGGCGGGTTGGTGATCGCAGTGTTGGTGTTCAAGTACTCAGTTGGAGATTCAATCATCAGGTGTAATACCTTAGTCGGCATTTACGACATCCACGGGAGGAAACGGAGGGGTCTATTCTTAGGCCAGACATACTTACTATTGGATAATGTCAAACATTGACAACAGTCATTTTAACAATACATACATAGGTACATTTCACGAAAATAAAGGCAAAAATAAGAAAATAAAGGATTTCCTTTTTATTATTTAATAAAGGCGAAGGTTCGCCTGCGACGCAGGAGGTTGCGAGTTCAATTCCCGCCTCTGAACAAATATTTGTACTATCTGCAGATATTTGTTCAGGGTGTTCTGGGTATTTTTCTATTTATGATAAAAAAATATCTATCTATGTAATGTATTGTATTAAGTATATCAGTTATCTAGTACCCATAACAAAAGCTCTGCTTAGCTTGGAGTTAGATAATGTTGTGTGAAATGTCCAGCATTTATTTATTTAAATACATAAACACACGACTTTTCCCCCGAAGGGGTAGGCAACCGTGGTGTAGGTGATTAAATGAAACCACTACTTTTAAGTCAACATAAGAAGAAAGTTGAGAGTGCGTCGTACAGAGCGGTATATCGCCAATTTTGACACTTTTTTTTGATTTTTTCTTATAACGGAGCCGCGTCGTGTGTCTCCGTATGTTCGCGACTAATCTACCCTAGCAAAACAATAAAAATAGTTAAAGGTCTGTACCCACCCTCAAAATTCATCTTTCTTTTAATATACGAAAAGAAGCCAACAGATGGCATTACATGTAGCTAATACACTAAAAATAGAATAAGTAGAAATTTTCAAAAGAAGACAGTTTAAGCAGTACCTAAATATAAAGGCATATATAAAATTAGTTCTACCTAAGACGTGTGTCGTCTACAATCCACCCTCTTAGTGCTGAACTGAGCGGACAGACTAATAAAAACAAAACAAATAAAAAGTTTCAGATCAGCACTAACATTCCGATGGTGCAAGTAGTGCGACACGCGTTACTGGGCGGCGCACCAAACCAGTGCGGGTGCGGACGTCCACCATTCTCACACGACCATCGACCGCAGCATGGGTCGCACTCACGACCCCATGCCGCCAACATCCACGATCCAAGTTAGGTTCCACTATAAGAACATAATCTCCATCTCGCAACGCTCTCGCCTCCCTAAGCCATTTCTGTCTAGGGATCAAAGTAGGCAGATATTCTTTAACCCACCGCGCCCAAAACATGTCAGTTAATCTTTGCGCTGTGCGCCATTGCTTACGTAAACATAGATCGTCATTATCGTACCTACCAAATACGGGACTGTTCGATGACGTACCTAGCAAAAAGTGATTAGGTGTTAGAGCTTCAGGATAGTTAGGGTCACATGAAACATGTGTGATAGGGCGACTATTAACTAGCGCTTCAACTTCAGCGAATAAAGTAGAAAGCGTCTCTGGGTGTGGAGCGCGTTCTTTTAGTACGACTTTCAAGGCCGTTTTCACCGTGCGTATCATACGTTCCCAGGCCCCGGCTTGCTCAGGGGCACCTGGAGGTATGTACCTCCACTCTATACCTCTTAAAGAACCGTCCTCGCGGAGTTTACTCTCGTCGAGTTCCAATAAACTCCGTTTTAACTCATTATCCGCTCCGCGCAGGTTCGTCCCGTTATCCGAGTAGATAACGCTGGGCGTACCACGGCGAGCGATCATGCGTCTGAGCGCCATGATAGTGGAGTCTGTACTCAGACTCTCACTTATCTCCAAATGAATGGCACGTACCGTCAGGCACGTAAACATCACGCCGTACCTTTTAACTCTTTTTCGACCAACGGTGACCTCCATAGGACCGAAAAAGTCCATCCCCGTAAAGGTGAAAGCTCGACGATTGTGCTGCAGGCGAGCAGCTGGTAGGTCCGCCATGCGCTGCGGTTGTGGTGCCGCGCGGCGGTACCGACAGAATAGGCAGCGCGCAACGACTGCGCGTACAGTCGGTCGCAGCTTCAAAACCCAATACCGTTGCCGTAACTCATTTACGACAAGTTCGTTAGCACCATGCATAGCTTTTCTATGATGATACTCGACTAGCAAACGAGTTATTTGGTGACGACCATCGAGTATGACGGGCCTCATAGTCGAGTGGCTGACGCCCTCGACTTTGTCGATTCGACCGGCTACTCGTAACACATCTGTGTCGTCTAGGTAGGGTGTCAATGTTAACAAACGACTGTTTGATAACAGAGGCTTGTTTTGCTTGACAAGTTCAATGTCCTGCGCGAACGAGTCCTGCTGAGATTTCTTGAGCAGAAGAAGTTCGGCTTTGTTCATGAGCTCGACGTTCATAGAAGCGTCTATTCGTCGACATCGTCTGACGAATAATAAAATTCGAGCAGTCACTCGGACGAGTCGTAGCCAAGACGAGTAGTTGTCTTCGTTAGGTAAGGAGTATTCAACGACTTGAGTCGTCATCACATTCAAACTCCTTTCCTCAAAGTCTACGTCCGGTGACGGCTTCTTGGTAGACTTACAATCCTTAGGCCATGTATCTTCGGGCTGCCGTAAGAATTGTGGCCCTCGAAACCATACACTGTCGTAGGTCAGTGGTGGCGTGTCGTCTTTAGTAGCTACGTCAGCTACGTTCAACTTAGTAGGGACGTAACGCCACTCTGATAAATCCGTTAGCTCATCAATTTCACCCAAACGATGAGCTACATACGGCTTATAGTTTCTTGGGTCGCTGCGTATCCATTGTAGGACCGTCTGTGAATCAGTCCAGAAGTAGCGCTTATCAGATTTCATGTCTTTGTGTTCTCGCTGGAGCGAGTCCGCAAGACGTGACGCTGTAAGTGCGCCTTGCAGTTCCAGTCGGGGAACTGATACTGGGCGGAGTGGAGTCACTCGGCTCTTACTGGCTGCGAAACAAATTAAAACATTTCCGTCGGCTCGAGTAAAACGCCAATAAATAACTGCAGCGTACGCTTTTATAGAAGCATCACAAAATATGTGCAGCTGTTTGTTTACTATAGACTCGGCACTACTACCTATACCTATAGATGTTGGATAGCACTGAGTCCAACTATCAGCATTGTTATACCACCTAGGTATGCGTAGGCATTCTAAAAGTTTTAATTCATCGAGCCACTTTACCCACTTGATGTGCTCACTAGAATGGATGCGGCATTTCCAATCAACATTTGATCTATGTACATCTTGAAAAATGATTTTACTTTTTATAACAAATGGCGATAAAAAACCGTGTATATCGTAAACAGACATAATAATGCTAAGCATTTTTGCTTTAGTAGGTGGTATAGAACCATCTAGAATATCGCTAGGTATCCTATCAAGCAAAATCTGAAAGCCAAATGAATCGTCCGCCGGATGCCATATCAAGCCTAAGGTGCGCTCACTCGTGTTCATGGCTCCATGTTTAAACTGCACAGCCGTACACGCAAGCGCATCCGTAGGTATCGAGTCTAAAACCTGTTTGCTATTACTCGACCAGCCTCTAATCTCGAAACCACCTTTCGCGTGAATCGAAGTTATGTCGTGGACTAATTGAATAGCCCTAGTTTCATCGCACGTGGAATAACAACAATCATCCATATAATGGCTAAAAATAATTGCATGTACAGCCTCAGGGTGCAAATCCTCGTATTTTAGCGCATTTTTGTTTTCAATGTATTGAGCAACGAACGGAGAGCATGTTGCACCAAAAATTAAACTTTTCATTGAATAAGCTTTAATCGGACTATCTGAAGATACCCGCCACAAGAACCTAAGTACATGCTGGTCTTCAGGGCGAATGGAAATTCTGAGAAACATGTCACGAATATCTCCAATTATTACGATTCTATTCTCACGAAATCTAAGCATGATTCCATACAATGAATTATATAAGTCCGGTCCTGTTAGTAAATAATCATTTAGGCAAACACCATCAACTTTCGCGGCGGCGTCAAACACTAACCGTAACTTATCAGGTTTATTAGGATTCTGAACACCAAAATGTGGTAAATACCAAACATGATCAGCTGAGAGTTCGTTTTCAGTTAGTTCTCGAGCGTAACCATTGTCAATCAATTTAGATATCTCTTTTGTATACCTATCAGCGTAGTCATAATTTTTACGGAATTTGCGTAACAGTAATTGCTGACGCGAGTAGGCATTGTTGTATGAATCAGGCATTATAAAATTATCTTTTTTGAACGGTAAACCTACTTCCCATTGATTACCTATCTGACGTGCTGTGCTATCTAAAATATTGATGGCGCGAATATGATCAGTATTCTCGCGCGATACGGGTGAAATTCCTATGAGATCAAAATCAAATGAATTTTTAATCAAGTCATTAAGTTCACTAATTTCAGGCACATCATTATCGCGAGCGTGAGCGAGATGAAAGATGTTTTGTTCACTTACCCTGGACTTGTAGTTGTGAGTGCGCCCACGGTGGAAACCATGGATTGACCATCCCAACCGACAACGTGATGCGTACAGGGAGTCCCTGTCTCCATGTAAAACCTCGAGCGGGGCTATTAAGAAATAATTATCCTCACCAATTAGGAGCCGCGGTTTTACACTAGCATCTGTGCAAATCATATGTTTAATATGCGATAGGTGCGTACTATTTACGCTATTTAAAATAGACAGATTTTGTGAACACAATTTTAACTGAGCACATTTACGTAACTTACAGTCATAGTTAATATTGTCCTGTCCCGTTATTTCCACTCTTACACTAGGCACTTCCGATTGATACACTGACAAACCGAACGCATCAGTAAACCTTATAGGGCGCGCACTAACACACTCTAAACCTAGGGTATCTGCCAGTTCAGCATCGATCACTGACACCTCAGCACCATCGTCCAGGAGTGCGTAGGTATTCACAACACCTTTAGGGCCACGTAATTGAACCGCGATCACTTTCAACAGCGCGAATTCCTCCGGGGCGCTGCTCGCGTCGTCACTATCTCGAGCGAAATGCATCATAGACGCAAAATCGGGTGCAGTTGTAGGTAAAACAGGTTCCGGGTTCACGATCATCTTATAAGCCGCTTGTGACGTCATCTTAGGTCTCGTCCAGTGTAGCAGGCGGTGATGTGCCATGCCACAGTTATCGACGTCACACATAGGCGCGGGACATGAATCTTTGTTGTGTCTAGTAAGTAAACAACAAAAACATAGACCGCGCATTTTGACGAATCTCCATCTATCTCTGGTCATCGCACGTTTGAATATGCGACACTCTAGCAGAGTATGACTGCCCTTCTGGCAGAATCTACATACATGGTTATCAGCTGCTGCGGTAACAGAAGATGTGTAGACGGTACGATGACGGTACTTGTCTTCAGTGAGTTTAATAGGTACGTCCATCGGCTTCTTGTCTCGCTGCTGAGTACATCCTACGACTGATAACATTTCAGCCTCTAGCTTCAAAAATGTAGCTAGTAGTTCTAGCTTCGATTTCCCTTCAGGAAGATTCTTGTAGGCAAACTCTGTCCATCTACCAATCAGGGTGCTCGGCAATTTAGATATTATGGCTGCAGCGAGCTCTGGACTTCGTAGGTAGTCTTTTTGGTCAAGTGCGCGTATTGTAGCTACGCAGTTGTTGACTTTGATGGACAAGTTTATCAAGTCATGTTGATAGTATGTAGGTAACGATGGTAGCTTATTCAATTGCATCGTTATGTTGCTAATAATAATATCAGCTCGTCCAAACCTTAGAGCAAGTGATTCCATGACTGCTGACGGTGGAGTATTGCCGATCAGCAAGTCAGTCACTGCTTCCTTGGCTTCACCTCGTAGAGATTTACGTAGTCTCCACAGGTTCTCACTGTCACTGAATCTACAAACTCGTGACGAATCATCATAGGCACTTTTAAAATGTAGCCACTCAATACTGTCACCACTGAAAATAGGTAGCTCTCGTGGCGTGGCAAGGCGGCTCAGAAGTTTATCTTCGTGCTTTGATGATGACTGGGTCATCAAATCCTTCAACGTATTGGCTAGTTGTTGGATGCCGTTGTCGTGCTGGACTAGTGATGCACAGTTCGTGTCCAGCCACTTCTCCACGTTATCGTGCACGTCCTTCTCGCTAGGCAGGGGCGAACAATATGTGCCAACAGGATCTTCATCTGGAGGGACATCAGTGCCGACGTGATGAGCTTTTTCGCTTTCACGGTCGACTTTGGCAAGGTCAGCTTGTAACTTCTTGTCAATTAACTCCATTTGAATCTTGGCTTTTGCTTCCGCCGCTTCCAATTCAAGTTGTTTACGACGTGCAACTGACGACGTAGTAGATTTCTTGCTATAAACCGTCGTTTTCGAAGCACATGTCGAATGCTGCGTAGTGCCACGCGGTGAAATCTTGCATGTCAATGGCGTCGATAGGTTTCCTTCTCGCGACGATGTGGTACAATCGCTGCCACGAGGAAGAATCATTTTCTTGAGCTCTTTCTTCATAGGTGCACATTCTAACTTCTTTGAATCTAAGAGTTCCTTATGTTGACGGCGCGTAAGAACTTTCGATGGCGTCATGTCCGACATGACGGAATGCGTAGTTCACTGATTTTAAATCGGGCTCGTAAGGACCAATTGTAGATGATTAAATGAAACCACTACTTTTAAGTCAACATAAGAAGAAAGTTGAGAGTGCGTACAGAGCGGTATATCGCCAATTTTGACACTTTTTTTTGATTTTTTCTTATAACGGAGCCGCGTCGTGTGTCTCCGTATGTTCGCGACTAATCTACCCTAGCAAAACAATAAAAATAGTTAAAGGTCTGTACCCACCCTCAAAATTCATCTTTCTTTTAATATACGAAAAGAAGCCAACAGATGGCATTACATGTAGCTAATACACTAAAAATAGAATAAGTAGAAATTTTCAAAAGAAGACAGTTTAAGCAGTACCTAAATATAAAGGCATATATAAAATTAGTTCTACCTAAGACGTGTGTCGTCTACACGTGGGTCGCAGTTATATGTATAGACGTGACAAGTAGGAGCTCATCGCCACCATTGCATTCCACGGCCAACTCGATTAACGCTTTTTTCCAGTAATAACATACGCCTAAATAAGCCAGCAGCTAGGACAAATCTTATAAGAACGAAAATTACCTAACAAGTTTGGGTAAATTCAAGTTTTTTTTTTAAAGTTCAGACATCTCACTTAGTTCTTTCTTGGTCGCCCTGCTTTACAAAACATAACAAAACACATAACACACCCAACAGTCACATACGTAGTCCAGATCCCACACTAGGATTCCAGGCAATCCTAGCAGATCAATCCTAGGGAATCGTAGTAACTACGAGTGCCATGGTACCATAACACCCAGACCTGGAATAAATATTTGCAGATCATACAAACATTTGTCCCGCAGCGGGAATCGAACCCGCATCCTCTTGTATCTCAGGCGGCTACTCGCCCGCTGTGCCACAGAGGTCGTAAAAAAACGAGGAAATAAAGATGCTTACGCTTGATCCTGTTTCTCCCAAAACTCCAATTCCTGTTCCACTCTGGCGTAATTCCTCTGCTCAGCCAAGATCGCCTCCAGCTTGTTCCTGGTCTCTTGTAGTTCCTTGCTCCATTCTGCCGCTTCGGTGCCTTCTCTGCCCACTTCTGCCTCGAGGCTCTGCTTCTCCCGCTGGACGGAAGCTTTCATCTCCGTTATTTTTGTGCGGGTCTCATCCTGCGGAAGACAATTATTGTGAACCTTCATCTTAATACTATGTTATACAATTTAAAACGTGGATATTCTTAAAAATGCCGTGATCGCTGACATGGATCTCAGAATTAACGAAGTGGTAATGAGCAGGCCATATAACTAGCAGAACCGACAACCGCTGGGAAGTTAACATTCTTGAGTGGAGTCCACGAACCAGACGACGCAGATGTAGAAAGAAAGAAAGAAAATACGTTTATTTGCCCCCAAAACACTAGGTGACATGACATTTTTAAAAAACCAAAAAATACAACAAATTATCACAAAATAAATCAAAAGCAGGTTACATAAAATAAGAAAATTACCAAATGGCGTTAAGCGAGTTGTGTGGGATCAAATTGGTCTCTGTCTCAGCATACAGCCACACCGGACCTACAAGTAGATACGGCGCGACGCTGGTTTTCAGACAGGGCCCGAGTACGAACGTAGAAAGTCTGTAGTAATGGCGTCGCTCCGCTAATTAGTGTCATATTTGTATTCTCAATGGCCAGTGTCGATTATATTATAGAAATTAAAGTATCTGGTAGACCTACTTGCGAAAAGGATAGAATAGGTGTAAGATGTCTTTCATCCTACTCGATGTACCAATTACATTTTAACGTTTTCAGGAAGTCTGTGAATGAAAGCGGTTCAAGACCGTTCGTCGTAGCAATCAATGGGGGAGACAAGTGAAGGTACTTACAAGTAGCGCAACACGTTTGCGTGCGAGCGCGGTGCGCGACCGCGCGTGCTCTGCGCGTCGCAGTGCTAGCGCGTCGGCGCACTCACGCAACGCCTCTACCGCGCGCGACACGCACTGCGCGCACTCCGCTCCCATCAGTTCTCTGCACAATTTACAACACGAATTAGCAATACTTTTTTTTAATACTACTTGGAAAACAAACAAGCATACGGCCCACCTTATGGAAAGTAGTTACCGTAGCCTATGGACGCCTGCAACACCAGAGGAATAACACGCGCGTTGCCGACCCTGAGACAAAGTTGAAAAGTCTCATGTGCCTGTAATTACACCGGCACCCGTACCCTTCAAACCAAAACACAGCAATGCTAACACTACTGTGGCGGCAGAAATAGGTACTGTGGTAGTACTTCCCCGGACGAACTCTTTCACAAGATGTTCTACTACTAACAAACAACATATAACACCCAACAGTCACATACATAGTCCTGATCCCACACTAGGATTCCCTGTGTCGTGGGTATCAGGAACTAAGAGTACCATAACACCCAGACCTGGAACAAATATATGCAAATCATACAAACATTTGTCCCGCAACGGGATCAAACCCTCTAGCATCTCGGCCGGCTATACTCGCCCATCGCGCCAAAAAATTCATGTGTAATGTCGGAGATGTACTACTATGGGACTCTCGAATTATTATCTTCATGTTCAGGACCTTCGGTAAGAGGAATTAATTATAGTCTGTTCACTCCATAAACGTATATTTTTCATGTAGAGTACAACTACTCAATACAGATGCTAATTGCAGACTTTTCCCGGTGGCGGACGGTTTGAGACTGGCCTGCCGGGCCACAGGTTACAGAGGAGTGGGCCAATTTGCTATATCAGCAAACGGTGCCCCTACATGTAATATAAATAAACTAGTGGTTCGCCCCGAACTGAGACCTCGCGATAACACCTTTATCAGCCCGACTACTTAACTAAGTAATTTCCATATTTTCTATTATTATTTTTGAAAATTTTCCCCTCGAGGTCTACCAGTACAGTACAGGATCTATCAGTAACAACTCTAATTTCCTACACATCATCGAAATAACCTTGGAATAGGGCTAAGCAACGGGGCGTAATACTACATACCTGTTAGTACCTATATCAAGTACCTGACGAATTAATTGATAACGTCCTTTTGATGAAATCTATAGAACTCCAACGTCATTCAAATTCTTAGAAATGGGAGGTCAACAATGGATGTTATATTGGTTTCTGTTTTATGGAGTACATGTTTCTAAATTCTTCAATTTCAGACTTTTCCCTGTAGTTGTGACACAAAAGCCACAAGCATACCAAATTTCAGCATTGTGGGATTGCTGGAAGTACCCTAGAATTTTGGGTTTTTACGTTTTTTATTTTCCCTAATATCTCGAAAACTACTAAGGCTAAATAATTATTAAAAACAGTTTTGAAATGTCCAACCAAAGCGCTTTCATTAGACACCCCACTTTATCTGACTGTCTCACTTTTACTTTTTTTACCCCCTCTTGGACCCCAATGTCTCAGCAACCCCCTGATCGATATAGCTCATAACCTTACCTACAAATTGTACCAATACTATCTACCCCCATACCAAATTTCATGAAGATCGGATTAACGGTTTGGAAGTTTTCATCGGACAAACATACATACATACACACATACATACAAACGCCGATTCTTCCAACTTGACTCAGAGAACTCGCTTCGCTCGTTCAATAAATAAAAGGGCTTACTTTTCGTCGATGGCCAGCGAGGCTAGGTGCGGAAACTGCGCCGAGAGATGTATGAGCCCTTGCTTGTACTCCACGCAACTGTCCAGGGTCTTCTTCTGCCAGAGCGCTAGCTCCGTCTCCTTGCTAAGGACCATCTAAAAGCAAGAATAGTAGATTGTATCATAAGGGAGCAAAATAATATTTTTACGGCGAGGGCGCTTTTTTTAATCCAGAGCGAAGTGTCGATTATGATATTCTAGAGTAGAATCCCGAGCGTAGCGACGGATTCTTTAGTAGAATCCCGAACGTAGCGAGGGATTCAAAGTACGTCGCCCGAGCCAAAAATATATTTTGCGCCCGAGTGTTACACTCTACTTTTCATCACCCACTATGAGAAAATAAAAGGCGCCTCATATTTTACTTCAAAACAAAACCATGAATTTCTAACAATCCGTGAATAACTTTTCATTTAAAAAACAGACATCCGCCATTGTGTACGACTAAATATTTGGATGAAAAAAAAATTATGAAAGAACCATAGTGGTGAAAGGATTATGATACTTTCTGAATGCAAATGCTTGGTTTGTTGCTGAAAATATCAAAATCGCCATATGTACGCCTACAATATTTGAGGAGTTCCCTCAATTCCTCATGGATTCCATCATCAGAACCTCCTCCTTTTTGTAAAGTCGGTTAGAAATGACGAAATCGCGGGCTGTAGTTCGCGCGTTTCTAATTTGTTTTATTTTATTCAGCCGGTGGCGCGACTATGGGCCGTCGCGTCGTACCAGCCAGTATTTATTTAAACAATATTGCGTAAGACTTCTTTGGCGCTGAACACTAAGATGTTCCAAATTTAAAAAGGGCGCGGCAAAGATAATTGCGGCGCACTTATTTGTGTTTGATTCTTTTCAAGATGTTCCAAATTCAAAAAGTGCGCGTAAAAGATAATTGCGGTGCACTTATTTGAGTTAGATATGTTCCAAATTTAAAAAGTGCGCGGCAAAGATTATTGCGGCGCACTTATAGAAGCTTCATACAGAAAACACCACCTTTGGGTGCACTTAAAGGCGTACCAAGTCGTCCTTTTCGAATAGATGGGATGAAAATCAAGTTAGTGTGCCGTGAGAATCCGCCTCCTCGTGTGGATTTAAAAAAAACCGTCTAAAGGTACAGATATACTGTGAACACCCAACCCGACAAAACACATCCGAAGCATGACCCACAAGGCGCATGCTGTGAACGAGCACGCGGCGCATTTTAGCTGCATGGATTTATTTGTTCGACAACGTGGGTCTTCGTTTCCACTGCAGTACACACTAAACACGAAAACTAACCCACGACTGTGTACAGCGCTAGGTAGCCGTGTACTGCATGGCGTTTGACAGCGTTGAGCTATGTAAGCACCTATTCGAGCAAGCCACGCATGTATCAATGACGTCAATTGATGCGTAGCGTGTCCATGGGTTTGCAGTGGACACGATCACATACATTTTCTTGCAAAGCGAAGCTTAACACACGTGCGTAGCCTCTCCGTGCGCCGCGGTGCGCCTTTACTTTTCTACATTATAGGCCAATTCACACCGGATGCGTATGCAGCACGTAACGTAGACACGCGCGTCACTTTGTATGTACACGCTTGCGTGCACGTCACGCAAGCGGTGTGCCACGTCTCATGGAGTTTCATACATTACAACGTCAAGGTACGACGACGTGTAAGCGTACGCAGGCGGTGCGCTGCAGCCTTGCACGCTGAGATCTCATACCTTGGCGATTTGGTCTGCTAGTGCTCGTTTGGAGTCCTGTACACGCAGCGCGTAGTCCACTTCATCGAGAAGTTTGGTGCGTTCCGCCACCGACATGGTTTGGGTCTCCACTTCTAACTTCAGCTGCTGGCTTTCCGCGCTGAAACAATTTTATAAAAACATACATGTAGTTCCGCAGTCAAAGTTTTCGTTGCCAAAAAGTTTTTATCACAGAAATATTATTTACTAGCTGCGCCTCGAGGTTTCACCCGCGTAAACAATGATGAAAATTGATGATGATGATGATGAAAAGTAGCATATGTGTTAATCCAATGTATATAGGTATCTCTATTCCAAATTCCACTTAAATCCGTTCAGCCATTAACAACATAGATACATGAGAAGCAGCTATTGCATTTATAATATTAGTGTGATTAAAAGTTTCCAAAATGGTCAACTAACATGAGCCATACGCTGTCGTGCACGTGGTCGTACCATGACGTTGTAATGTATGCAACTCTTGTTACGCGCTGCATACGCATCCGGTGTGAATTAGCCTTTACAATCTATCTTCAAATCGTTTGCAAGGGTTTTTAGACAGCTCAACTGTTTAATTTAAATATTTAAATCAAAATATTTAAAATAAATATTTTTTATTGTCGAAACAAGTTTCTAGGTCCAAGAAGCATTTACAAAGGAGAACCTCCTCTTTAGGGGGGGGGGGATTACGAGGGGAGCCTTGGAAGGGGATGGCTCAAAAGGAGGAAGAGTGCCGCATATTCCACGAGACGGGACTATAGAGACGCTACTTACATAGCCCTCTCTATCTCAGCGTCCACACTCTTCAAAGCCTCGTTAAGGTCGCGCTGGCGCGTGCTTTGCGCGTTTATGGCAGCGCGCTTGTCGTGTTGTGAGCTGCGCTCCGTGCGCAGAGCGCTGAGGTGTGCCCCGTGACGTTCCACGAGACGGGACTCCTCCGCGCGGGATGCTCGATCCGTTTCGTCCTCTAGGAGCGTCTCGTATTCTGTAAGTTACAAAAGATATGGCATATGACATAATATGCGTTTAAATCCTTCCAAAAACATAAGATAGATAGATAGATAGCTATTAAGTATGCTCAGATCTATATTATATTTTATTTGTATTTTTATGTATTGTATGTGTAGTTAAGTTAGGTATTTATATATTATTGAGTACACCGTATGTATGGATATACATTTATTGGTTTTACACCACCGTCCATTATCGTTCTCATCAATTCCACTCCATCCCAAGGTTGTCTGGAAGAGATCGCTCTTAGCGATAATACCGCCCATTGCACTTCCATACGTATAATTATAATTATGATTATTTTAGTGTTTTAATTTTTAATGTGGTGTGTAAGAGTTTTCTATTCTATTCTATAGATATGTTAACACTTTATTGTACACCAGGAATACATAATAGGATTTATTAATATTAGCAGTACAATGGGCAGCCTTATCGCTGAGAGCGATTTATTCCAGACATAAGATTTTTATTGAAAAAATATATTTTATAAGCAATTATGCTAGGGGCAATCTTACAATTCCTTTTTGACGCAATCTAGTTAATCATAATCCATCGAATTCCATTATTCACCTTGCATCTCTGTCATTTGATCAGCTCGCTATCACCATAATATTGTTCATCGGCTGCTAAGATAAAAACTTACTTTTGATAAGGTGTTGTAGTTCAGCAATCTTTTCTTCATCGTTGCCAAGCATTACCTCAAGGCTTCGCAAATACTCCTCGTTCAAGTCTTTAAATTGGAACTCAGGGTCTTGGAACCTAGAGCATTCAATGTTTGAGGTACACAAACACAAAAGCAAGGACTGTAACCATATCTGTCAACAAGCCCTTTCAAACGACATACCACACAATAAGGTAAGTAAACAACAATTTTGCATTCCCCTTGTACCATTACTGCTGCCATTTTTTTTATAAAACATTTATGATGTAGAATATTGACGACCTCCGTGGTGTGGCGGGTGAGTAGCCGCCTGCGAAGCAAGATGTGCGTAAAAAAAAAACAAGATATTTCTAAACCTTTCTTAATGATACTGTGCCGTGGTGTTTCCGACCTAAGAATGGACCCCTCCCGTCTCCTCCCGTGGATATCGTGAAAGCAGACTAAGGGATTACATCAGGGGATGGGCAGCAGCATCTATCAGAGTACTTAACACTAACGCGATCACCGATCCGCCCGCCAACCTAGTTAATTGAGAAATTCCCCTCTGGCTACGTGGTCCTACTGCCTTTGTCCTACCGATCGGACCGCATTCCTGCTATTCTATGGATGTCTTGTGACGTCTCCCGACTGATGAAGAATGTGTGGAGGATATTATTTACCTTATCCAGCACTGCTTCAAGTAGTCCCGTCGCAAGCACGCCATCATATCTTCTTCCGCGTATTCATTAGTTACTGGCATTTCCTGTAATTCAAAAACACGATTCAAATCAAATCAAAGGAATTTATTAATTTAAATCACAAGGATCATTTTGAATAGTCTTATTAACTAAAATTACTCCTGTTCTCAGTCTCATTGACTATACTATTGGGACACGATTACAAATCCATTTAATTTCATATGAGTTATGGGATTTGTTTGATGGAACAGGAGTAATTTTAATTTATAAGACAATTAAAAATTTTCTTTGTGTTTCAATGTATAAAATTCTTTTGATTTGCATCCTTTTTTACAGTGGTTCCAAGGAGTTGCGTGATCGTACATAATAGCTGTCGCAGGAAGTCTGTGGATGGAGGCGGCACAAGACCGTTCGTTGTGGCATTCTAAAGAGGAAAGCCGTGGAATTCCACAGGCTGATGATAATGATGATTATAAGATGGTGAAATGTTAGCGAGACATTGTGCACTTACAATGTGGTTGACAAGATCCAGTAGATATGCTATCAAGGCCAGCGCGTGTGGAAAAGCGTGGAGTGTGTTCACTGTCTTCAGCCAGGACTTGGAAACTGAGCCAGGGTACAGGAAACGCTTGGAGAGAAGCGGTAACTGAAATAATAACAAAACTTGTAATTATCTCAATAAGTATAGCTGAGATACACTTTTAAACCGACAAAGAGCAAGTCGTACTCAAAAAATTCGTTTTTTTGACCAACCACTTAGTTTTAATATGTTATAACATAACACCCAATAATCACATAATGTAGTCTTCATCCCACACTAGGATGCCCTGTGTCGTACCATGGTACCACAGCACCCAGACCCGGAATAAATATTTGCAGATCATACAAACATTTGTCCCGCATCGGGAATCGAACCCGCAACCTCTTGCATCTCAGCCGGCTACTCGCCCGCCACAGAGTGCACTTTTTCGTTTTTATTTAATAAGGGTAGAAAAAAAAACTTAGTACGATTGATATAGGTAGGGATTCATATACACGAGCGGCAAATTGCCAACGGCGAAGGAAACTGCACCCGTCGGCGGCAGCCGTTGACATGTCAACATCGAAGCTCTGCGGCAGCCATCGAACTGCAAGCGGCGCTATAGGTAACGGCTGCCGCCGATGCGTTGACGGCTGCCGCCGACAGATGTCGACGGCTACAGTTGCCTCTGCCGTTGGCAATTTGCCGCTCGTGTACAAGAACGCTAAATCGCTGTCTACATCTAATTTTGAATATTCATGTTTTTTTTACACGGATTTTTTTGATAGTTTTTTTTGGATATCAGTGATTTCTAATCATACCTTGGCGACATAGTTATCGTTATTTAGTTTGACATCCCGTGTGATGGCGGCGAGTAGTGCGCCGACTATGTCGACGAAGCGCGCTATAGTGAGCGGCCGCACTAACGTCATGTTAGTGCCTCCGCCACGCGATGCAAGTGCTTCTTTGACGCGCGCGATCTCTGCGCGCTGCCACGCCACATTTGTCGTTGGTCTAAAAATATTCAAAATCATTTAATTAATAAACTGTTGCCGCTGTGCCGTGGCTTTAAAAATAATAATCATTTATTTGTTCAAAAACTAAGTACAAATTAAACAAAAATCTAGCTGATCCTTATAGATAGGTAGCACAGTACTTGTCAGCTGCCGTGCTAGGTGGCACGGTCACGGTCAAGTGACAACCCTCCGTACTAGTTCGCACTGTATGACGGCAGGGCGTCGTTGCTCTTCCTCGTTTAACTAAGGAATGTTCCACATATCAAAAATAATCTAAAAACATAATAATACTAATACTAAATAATTAACTATTATATAAATAACTATTATACGATTTTACTATAAGGTAAGTATATAGAAAGTTACCGTTGAAATGTTATTTTATATAAAAATACATTTTAACTTTACAGATGTGTGTAACTACTGAATTAGTTTTGATAGTAGGGGCAATAAGCAACTCAACCTTGCACTTTTGTCTCGGAAGACGCCACTTGGCACGATTGTGTCATTCTGAGCAGAGTCAGCCCTGTAGCCACAAAGTTACCCCCCGCTGGTAGCCAGGGGAAGAGGGAGAAGTGTGCATCTCCCGCGTTACAGTCCGAGCTCAGTTACTGTCCACTTATAGCTACAAGAACAAGTTTGGTATCGTTTTCGTATAATTTAAGGATGGGGAATTCATTTCTGGAACAAACTTTTTACCTAACAATAGAAAAAAAACGAAAAATTAACAAAAAGGTAAAAAAATAAAAAATATAAAAACTAAAATGGTCTCTTACAGGCGTATGCCTGTAAGAGACCATTTTAGTTTTTACATCGTTTTTTGTTAAATAAAAAATATGCTGTTATAGCCTATTTAATCTTGAACCTAAAAAGTATTACTTATATGCCAACTTATAAACAAAAAGTTTGTCAAAAAAAATATTTTCATTAGTAAGGTTATATATACGAAACCGATACCTAACTTGTCCTTGTAGCTGTAAGTGGACAGTAACTGACCTCTTACTGCAACGCGGGAAATTCACCCTTTCCTCCCCCCTCCTGGCTACTGTGGGGGTGTACTTCGTGTCTACAGCGGTAAATTGGTCGAAACAAACTTAAAAGATTAAGAATAGATAGCAAAAGTAACATTCCAATGCAAAAGTGAAAAGCATCCCATATGAAATCACTCAACAAACAGGTGAAATCAGGGTTACCTAACTAATGAAAATATTTTTTTGACAAACTTTTTGTTTAGAAGTGGTCATATAAGTAATACTTTTTAGGTTCCAAATTAAATAGGCTATACCAGCATATTTTTTATTTACCTAAAAACGATGTAGTATGCCTGTAAGAGACCATTTTAGTTTTTTATTTTTTCAAATTTTTACCTTTTTGTTAATTTTTCGTTTTTTTTATATGGTTAGGTAAAAAGTTTGTTCCAGAAATGAATTCCCCATCCTTAAATTATACGAAAACGATACCAAACTTGTCCTTGTAGCTATAAGTGGACAGTAACTGAGCTCGGACTGTAACGCGGGAGATGCACTCTTCTCCCCCCTCCCCTGGCTACCAGCGGGGGATAACTTTGTGGCTACAGGGCTGAATCTGCTCAGAACGACCTAAAGAACAATCGTGCCAAGCGGCGTCTTCCCAGACAAAAGTGCAAGGTTTGGCCAAAAATCGACGCTTATTGCCCCTACTATGAGCAGTTTCATGGTTTAAGATAAAATTGCCATTACAATTTTTTGACGACCTCTGTGGCGCGGAGGCAGGCTCCTCTGTGGCAGGTTCGCCTGCCACGCAGGAGGTTGCGGGTGCGATTCCCGCCTCGGAACAAATATTTGTACGATCTGCAGTTCAGGGTGTTCTGGGTATTTTTCTATGTGTAATAAAAAATATCTATCTATGTAATGTATTGTATTAAGTATATCAGTTATGTAGTACCCATAACACAAGCTCTGCTTAGCTTGGGGCTAGATAATGTTGTGTGAAATGTGTCCAGCATTTATTTATTTTATTATTTATTTTCAGTGCTAGCGTAATCCAGTAATTTAAGATAGTTATCCAAGTTTTTTTTGCAGCTATATGTCGAAAGGTTTGTAAACTTTAAGTCTTTATTAATTTTGTTGTATACAAAGGGGCCAAGAAAAAAGAAGAAGTTATGCGAGAATTCTGTTCTGCATTTAGGAGTCTGGTACACAATATCACATCTCCTTTTTTTAGCTCTACATGGATCGCAAGGGAGTCTATGTTGAGTAAGGATAGTCGTCTTAAGATATAGTTGTCTGACAGTAGACCCCTCTGTCTCCTCCCATGGATGCCTTAAAAACCGACTAAGCGATTACACCAGGGGATAGGCCAATCCACCTGCCAAGCATGGTGATTATGGTAACCCCCCCACCCCCATATGGGGGAGGCCTATGTCCAGCTTTAGACTGATGATGATGACAGTTCACCAAACCGTCAAGTAATTTCAGTCACAGATGAACTAGATTACCTTAAATCTTTGATGGTGACGAAAGCCAAGGCTCTGTCTAGACATGTATGCAAACTCCGACTTTTACGATCATCTGATGGTGTCCTCTGTAAAGAAAACAATTTTATATTATAAATGAGAAAATATGGATGTTTGTAACTCAAACACTGTTACAGCCGAAACAGTATTGATATAACGAGTGTAAAAATACTACTCCCGAAAAACTGAAATAGTGCACTAAGACCATAGTTCTGAAAATCTTTAAACTGACAAAAAGCGAAAAATAAATGATTTGGGCCACTTTTTTTGTGTTTTCTTTAAATATCAATAAAACATCATAAAAGGAACACAAAAATCTAATTTCTATCAGTAAAAACACATTTATAAATAAAAACGTCAAAAAAAGCAATGAAACCGCCTAAGAAATATTAGCGCTGCGCGTCGATCAGCTGACCGGAAGCGATGAACTCGCGCAGCCGCGTAGCCGGTGCGCTCTGTGAACTCGCGCTATTTTATACCGGGAGTAAAAAGACTACTCCCGAAAACTGAAACAGTGCATTCAGACCATGATTCTGAAAATATTTAAGCTGAAAAAACACGAAAAAAAAATGCTTACTTTTGGTCCGCTTTTTTCGTGTTTTCTTTATTAGTATCCATAAAATATCGGTAAAGGAACACAAAAACCTATTTTCCATAAATAAAAACGTCAAAAAAAGCAATGAAAAGCACATGCGAAATATTGGCCCCACGGGTCGATCAACTGACCGGGAGCGTTGAAATCGCGTGGCCGGAATAAATGCGTACATTGCTGGCTGACAAATACGATACGAAACGAAAAAAAAAGTTTTCTCCCGTATGAATCACCTCTCAGGCGAAAGCTATTTTATATAGCTATGATATAGGTAGCTTTACCGGTACCTCAGTATTCGGGAGCTGTCTTTTTACACCCCGTATAGCTATGATAATAGGTAGGTTTACAGGTACCTTCAGTATTCGGGAGCTATCCTTTTACACCCTGTATTTTCCACATAGGCATACATACTTGCATACTTTATTATCCTTTCAACCTTTGCCTGATACCCAGATGCAACGTTATAATATTATATTAAGTTGATAATGCTGTGCCTGCCGTGGTGTATCGGCCCTAAGACAAGATCCCTCTTTCTGTTCCTTATCAGAATTACCTGCGGAGTAGTGGTTGGCCTGGCTGCATACTGGCTAGATCTCATTGGGGTCATGGAGGTCATGCCAAATCTGTCCCCTTGCTGTGAGCGGGATCTCTGAACAACAAAATAAGATAGTTATTAGACAATGTTATCCGACGTAGCGCGGCGAGTAGCCGGCTGAGGTGCAAGGTATGGACTTAATTGTGGCGCGGCAAGATTAAAACTTTGTATGATCTGCAATCTTGGATTTATATTTTCAAGAATAAGAAAATGGCAGGTGTGTCTTTATGTAAAAGGGGCACAACATTGTTTTGTCAAGTCATGTTTTAAACTGTTGGTCTTTTCGTTGAGTGAGTGAGGGTAGCAAAGGGGCAACGAGAGAGACTTGTCACTGGACCAATTGCTTTCAAAATCAATATCTAAGGGTTCCTGCTTAAAGCATGATTCTGTTTTAACTGAACAAAGCAAGCCACTCCATACCGACAGTCCCGACGGAAGTAACAATACACTGCCTTTTACCTCCTTTTACTTTAGTCTGTTAAAAAGTGAATAACCGAATAAACCTCATATCTTAATACATTACTATCAAGATCCACAAACTACCGGCTAAACACCCGGCGGACGGGTGGAGGTCATTTAAAAGCTGTGTTTGGTGCACAAATGAATTTAGCATGGATCTTTAATGAACCAATTACATACATGACTACTATTCGTAAACTAGGTAGTTAAGCAAACTAAGATGTGTGTGATAATTTACCATGTTATTTAATTAATATGTTACTATTTAAATATGTATATATCTATATTATATAAGCTGCAACCTGCGATTTCACCAGCATGACCAATGATGAAAATTGATGATAAAGATGATGAAAAGTAGCCTGTGTTAATCCAGGGTATAAGGTATCTCCACTCCAAATTTCACTCAAATCAGTGAAGCCGTTTGAGTGTAAAGAAGTAACAAACATACTCACAAACTTTCACATTTATAATAATAAAATAAAGTGTGATATGTTGCAGGTTATTCCCGAATAGGTGTTTAGCCAGTAGGGGTGAGGCGCTTGACACTAACAATAAAGCTACAATGCTGCATATTTATGAAAAAAAAATGGGAAAATAATATAAGCACTGACTCCATTCATAGGCAATTTAGTTGCCGAAGCCTCCTTGCTCAGCCGCACTCCTCCAAAAGTGCTGCGCGCTGGCTCTGCACTGCTTGAGCGGTAGGCGGTCGCGCTCGGCCGACGTGCCTCTGACGACTGCCGGTCTGTGGAGCCTGGTCGACGCGGCTTGGGTAGCATCGAGGGCTTGCCTTCGCCTATCCTAGATTATTCATACAGTAGATGATTTAGAGGTTCAGTAGAGGTTTGTTCAACATTTTTAGGTAGGCGCGATTTTTATAATCTTTTATAATTTTATATAATTTGAATGTATTACGTATAATATCAAAATTGCAGCGCCCTACAGGGTACATGTACTTTCATAAGCTACTATTAGACCTAAGCTATAAATTATGTACATGTTGACAATTAACCAATTAATGTAAATAAGTTAATCTATGCTTGATTGCCATGAATATATTTAACAGTTCAACTGCAGGATTGAGTCTAATAAGCCGCATAATTATATAGGTCACATTTTGTGAGTTCAAACTTCCAATAAAATTGAGACTTGGTGACCGAGAAGCAGTTGATGAGCAGCTTATGATCTAAGGAGTTCTAAAGCCATCCTATGCGATTATTATAGTTCAAAATTTGTGAAAGAAGAGACCAACTTCACACGATATAACATTATCACAAAAATTACCTGGATTTTCGTCCAACACTCGATTGCGCGGGGGCAAATCTTTGAGGAATCATTTTTGAGAAGTCACACAACTATAAGGACCATATAACCATGTAATAGTTTTTTCTTTTACACTTTAATTCACACAAGGTAATTTCGCAAAACTAACATGGCAAAGCAAAATAAATAAGCAAATAAAGTCGTTACTAGCAATTAGCTTTTTTAAATATTTGAATAGAACCAACCACAGGTAATTAATGTCACTTCACTTCTTACTTTTATGGCATCTGTGGCTTTCTGTCACAATTCTGCCAAGTGCTTGGAGCAAGGATGGTCTTATCTCACAGGGCGGTTGTTCTGATAAATAAGGCGTGCTCGGTTTTTGGGTCGAACTGGGTCGGCTATTTGCCCACCGATCCCTAGTTGTATACAATCTTGTAAGCAATAAATGAATTACTATGATATTTTACACAACAATGGCACTAATGTCCATATGTTTACTCTAAAGCTCACTAACGAAACATACATTTAGAACAAAATAATGAAGCAAAACTACAATTTCAATGTAAACTGTTGAAGCACTTGTGTAAAGTCAGTCCAGGCCAATGCTGGCTTTGCCTCGTACCACAATGCACAATATTACGCTCAGGCATTGTGTAATCCAACTTGTGTAGTAAAAAATATAGGTATTTTCTAATAAAATAGTGAAACTTAACAAAAACACAAAAAGTAAACAAAACTTTGAATGAAGGTAATCAAAGGCCACAGAGTATTGAATGAATGGCTGAATGGCAAGCTAATGGTGGACAATTTTCATACAAAACAAATGTTACTGCCACTCCATTTTGTTCCTTGCTCCAAGTCTTATCTCCGTTGGATCACGGACCACAGACAAACAGATGTACTAGAATTATCACAGGTCCTATAGATGCTCTAGTCTAGGCAATTCGAATCTGTTATGCTAACACGTTTTGTTAGAAAATTTGGCGCAGCAGATCAGAGGCCCAATTCTCTAAATTATTTTAAAACTACCCTGAAAGTTAACTGAATCGAGACTGAATTATGAATTGACAGAAAGTTGGTATTCTGTTCCTTTATAAAAATTTAGTCTACTTTCAATTCACGGTGACTACCATTAGAGTAGGATAGTTATATATATAATTGTAAAGAGTAAAGAGAGACTCCATCTACTAATCTAGCTAAAATTATCGAAAAAACTTTGAATTGTTCAAGTTTCGGTCACATTTCGATATAATCACATTACAGTGTTGTATTTTATGTTTAGAGAATACCATTTCTGACATTTAAGACAGACACAAAATCGAAACATGATCCGAACTCTATTTTAACTATTTTTGAACGAGCGAAGCGAGTTCTCTGAGTCAAGTTGGAAGAATCGGCGTTTGTATGTATGTGTGTATGTATGTATGTATGTATGTTTGTCCGATGAAAACTTCCAAACCGTTAATCCGATCTTCATGAAATTTGGTATGGGGGTAGATAGTATTGGTACAATTTGTAGGTAAGGTTATGAGCTATATCGGTCAGGGGGTTGCTGAGATATTGGGGTCCAAGAGGGGGTAAAAAAAATAAAAGTGAGACAGTCAGATCAAGTGGGGTGTCTAATGAAAGCGCTTTAGTTGGACATTTCAAAACTGTTTTTAATAAGTATTTAAACTTAGTAGTTTCCGAGATATTAGGGAAAATAAAAAACGCAAAAATCAAAAATTCTAGGGTACTTCCAGCTCTCCCACAATGCTGAAATTTGGTATGCTTGTGGCTTTTGTGTCACAACTACAGGGAAAAGTCTGAAATTGAAGAAATTAGAAACCTGAACCTTAAAAAACAATAACCAATATAACATCCATTGTTGACCCCCCATTCCTAGGAATTTGAATGACATTGGAGTTCTATGTTTTTGTCAAAAGGACGTTATCAATTAATTCGTCAAGTACTTTAAATACTAACTGGTATGTAGTATTTACGCTCTGTTGCTTAGTCCTGTTCAAAGGCTATTTCGATGATGTGTAGAAAAATTACCTATAGAGGTTAATTTTTTTTCTCAGTAAATGATTTTAGAAATCGGTAAGAAGGGTAAAGAAAGTAAAATATGCAAAAAAATATCTCGAAGATACTTCAAGTTTTCTGGTAATACTGAAATTTATTATTTAAGTATATTTTGTACTACGGGGAGAAGTCGAAAATTGAGGATTTTTTCTTTGTAATATCCATTTTAGAGTAGAAAATTTAAATCTTTAAAAATTAGATAGCAAAACTACAACTAGATGGCGCTGCTCAATTAAAGAAAACTTTTTTCTTGCTTCACAAAATCGCTTTCATATGAGAGAAATTGACTCGATAGTTTTAGATTTCTGATGGATCATCCATACAAACATACATACATAGCTTACATAGCTTTCTTCCCCTCTTAAATTAGTCGGGCTGATAAAGGTGTCATCGCGAGGTCTCAGTTCGGGGCGAACCACTAGTTATTAAGTTAGAGAATTGGGCCTCTGTATTCAATTCACTGTGTGAAGAACTTGTGTCGTTTGCATAGATATACGTCTATGGTCGTTTGTTATTTCTTGAAAATGTCTTCTTTGAGAACTTTTTCAGTTTCTTTCACCATTTGTGGAAAAGTGGGATCCAATAGGCACAGTCTGATAAAATTTGTATAATCAGATGGTAATGGTATGCTCGTATAACCTGCAACAAGAAAATACCATGAAAGTAGATAATTTCATAGAAACATTTTTCTAAAAAATTTAGAATACATCGAACCTCCAACCCACTCCTACTATAGAGATGCGCTCATCGATGCGCTACCGCGGTCCGCTCTATATGTCTGGTTGAACTTTTGGGATGGACTCTGTAATCGACTACGTACACCCAATAATAAAATTATAAATACCTAATAATTTTAAAATTTAGGAGATCCTTTACTATGGAACTAAGATTATTCCTCGGTTATTCATTGTCACTTTCAGAATTAGCTAGTTGAAGTGGTAGTGGTAATACTGGTAATGAGTAGTCCATATCACCGGTGGTGACCGCGAACGAACCGAACCGACCGATGACGACTAAGAACTACTATGTACTACTACTACTACCAAGTACCTATAAGTGTAGGACAGCGACAGCGCCCATGGACCAAGATAGATGGTCCATGGACAGCCCCCTATCGGTGGACCGATGTCATTGTAACGGTCCAGTTTCTGCTGCGGTCTGCTTTGTAGCTTCGGCGCAACTACATCATTTCAACATTTTGTTAAACATGGTGTTATTTTTATGATTTGCTATGTAAGTATTTAGGGATAGCTCAGCCCTGAGTCAAGAAAGTTTTCATTCAGACTATCGCTCTGAGAAGACACGATGACGCGTACACTTCTGACTAAACGTCTCATAAGCATAATTTTTTAGGATCGACGCGACTATTTCCTGGCAAAGACAGACTAACGACCACAGACAGTTAAGGATACTACGTATCTAACGACTGTCAACTTCCCTTTGAAATGTATGCCGGCGCGCATTCTACACAAACTAAACTGCCAAGCGGTGCACTACCCTCTTCTAACGTAGAAGAGTAAACACGTCTGCGCTGTCCCTCATGCAAGCAAGCCCGTTCTTATTGGCATTCCATAGGGGAGGCCTACGTCCAGCATAGTTTTATGATGATGATGATCGACTCGAAGGGCACCGTGCATGGCGGTTCCCGCCCGGTCGGTATTATCTGGGATATTTTAAATTTTCATGAGTGTGTACCTATTTTAACCACATCAAAATCAAATTAACAATTTCGTATACGACGATTATATACTGATTAACTCACAATTATCATTATTTAGCGGAGATAAAACACTTCGCAATACCTCGTCGACATTCCGATATTTTGAGGATGTGCAAGTCTTGGATCCATTGTAACTCATTACAGGAAAATGGTTTCCCAACTCTTGGAGACACTGCACCACGTTAGACGTTATTTGAAATTTGATTTTACGGGTCTGCAATATAGAGAAATTGAACGCATCAATGTGAAATATAAATGTATCTACCTACTATTACTAGGTAAGTATGGCAGATACATCAATTAAATTGTAATGTAAGGTATGTTCACAAGGGATTCAGCGTAGGGAGACCAACATAAAAGAAAAAAACAAGAATTCTAGTTACATAGGTAGGTACTGACTTCTTTCCCAGGCAAACTATCAAACAGTATTAAAATATCTTTTTTGTAGATTCCTTTTATCTTAGTATTCATGTTCAGGGATTCAAGGACTTTTGAATCTGACGTTATTAGAAGTTGATCACAGTGTAAACGTAGGATTAAGGTATCACATTTTGATGTATATTTCATCCAACTATTTGTTTGCCATATCATTAGTTTTTCAATTGAAAACAAGCACGAGTCCACGAATCTGAAATCAAGCAAGTTTTCATCCCAATGGTTGAATTATTTGTAACACAATCACTGTTGAGGGTACCTACTGAAACTATTAATATTACCTACAATCATTCATGGTGTAATGAAAAAAATGTTGTTTAGCTTTGATAGCTATTGTTACAAACGTATTTAAAATATTTTTAACCGACAAATTCTGTAAGTAGCTAACCTAAATAAACTCACAAGCAAGTAAAGTTTTCCCGCCAATGCAAAATTACGAATTTTTGTTTGCTGACCGGAAACAGGTTGACCTGCTTTTTCCATAGATCTAGGATAAAATGTTTAATGTTTCTTGTTCCAAGCGGCAATGTTTCATAAAATACTAAAAGAGACAAAAGGTCCACTCCACATTTTTTCTTTTTTTTATACTATTGCGTAAGCAAACAAGCGAAAGCGCAAATTAGTAAAATTTTCAATTTTTTTGATAATTTTCAGCAGTTGATGATAGTTTTACTTGTCAAACGTTAGTCACCGAGTGACTTTCAGTTAGTCAGTATAGGGAGGTATAGGGAGACTGATCGCACACTAGGATTCCCTGTCGTGGGTATCAGGAACTACGAGTACCATATGGTACCATAACACCCAGACCCGGAACAAATAGCAGATCATACAAATATTTGTCCCGCAGCGGAAATCGAACCCACAACGATCTGACTCATTAAAGTTCCGGTAGGTATCTTAGAAAGTGAAAAACACGAAAAAATCGTAAAAATTATTAGGAAAGCTATTTGCAAAAATAAGATTTAGTTTTTAAAAATATTAGTTGTATAATATTCTGAGTTTAGGCCTGAAAGTCAAGTCCAAGCCTGCAAGTGACCACCGGAAACCATATTTATATCTCTCCGCCATAGACTGATAGCAAGCAAGGCCCCTTGTGATAATTCCATGGAAGTAATAAGTACTACGTACAACAGGAATGAGCTCTATCAGTGCATCTTGCAGCTAAAATAAAGAAAATAAAACCTTATGCTAAGGTCGTAAGAGTCTTGTTGCGCGCAAAATAAAAATGAAGCCGAGTGAGAGGGCAACCTCTGAACGCTGTGTCCCGTTCTAACAGTGACTTAGAGTTGCCAGAGTTAAGTTGATTTCAAACCTTTCGTTGTTTGTAGAAAAATATGCGATTGATGTAATGAAATGAAGTAAAAAAAATTACTTCTAAAATGTTTCTGTGGTGATATAGACCTCCTTGCATCTGTCATGATTAAGTACTGAAATGTCATCGTGTTAATCTTATTATGTCAATAACAGCTAGGTATTAGCTTTTGCACGTCGAGTTTTTTAATGAATAAAGCCATATTTTACTCTGGAATGGTTTGATATACTACAGTTTCTAAATATAAATAATAATTTATTACCGACATGTTAAAGCAATATTATTTGTTGCTACGTGTAAAGCCTTATTAACGAAAAAATTTTTGCGATTGGCGTATAGGTTTTATTTTATTTGTATGCATGGAAGTAATAAGTACTGTACGTAGTACTTATTACTTCCATGTTTGTATGAAATACGGACACCTGACCTGACAACCCCACATGAAATCGCCGACTCGGACGTTAATGGCGGAGTGTTTTTAAATTTCGTGATATTTTTGAAGAATTTTAGTTAAAATGGGGAGAACTTGTGTCGTGGAAGCTTGCGGAATCGAGTATTATCCTGATTGTGGTTTATCTTTTCACAGGTAATATTTTTAATCATAATTTGTTAGTGAAGAATTACGGTGACCATGCATGACTATCCAATCCTAGTTCAAGAACAAATAACTTAAATACCTATGCATTTTTTATTCCTTTCTCTATTAAATAACTTTGTTTCAATTTCAGATTTCCTAAAGATCCTACATTGTTAGATCCACCACATCTTCCTCAATCTATATTTGAAGATCCACATGATATTCAATTGGTGAAGGCGTTAGCGAATTCATATCTCAATTTACGTATAACTCATAATGCCAAATTAGAATCAATTAAACATATAAGGAATAAGCTGGGTTTGCGGCAGAAACTTCACAAGACTGATGTCTGATTTAGAATGAAACTTAATTGTAAACTTAACTGTTTTTTTCTTACCTAATTAATTAAATATACCACAATAAGTAGCTTATCGTAGTTTTATCTCAGTCCAGCTGCATGTAGTGTCCCACAAGGACCAGTAGGTAAGTACCTACCTATATGACGCGAGTGTGAAAAGCAAGCAAAAACAGCAAATGTATAGTGCCGGAAAGGGCAAGTTTATCATTAGCATCTTCGATTTAAATCCATCTGAAGCAATGATCTGGTGACGTCAGATCACAAATTATTTTTTATAATTATTGTCCTCGGATCATATTTCAATATAGTCACCATCGCCAGAGAGGGATAAGAGATACAGTTACTGAGCTCTTGCTCGGCTTCAATTTTGCGACAACAGCTCATTCCTGTTGTACGTAGTACTTATTACTTCCATGGATAATTCGTCAAAGAAGGCCCCTCATCCGGTATGTTTTTCACGGTACTCTGTGGAATAGTACTAACTCTCTGGACACTGTTGCCAGATTGGGGTTTTTTTCGCGAAATTGGGGGAAAAATAGCTTCTCTGCGGAGTTTTTAAGAAAAAACATGGTTTGGGAAAATATTGGAGAAATGGAGGGGTTTTTGGGACATTTTGGGTAACATATTAATCAGTAATAAAATGTATGTGGTTTGGCTAAGTTCAGTGTAACCATTCTCAATCAAGCGCATCCCGTTTAAGGGATATTATTATGATGTACGCTTTTTTTTAGTAGAGCTATACGAACAGGTACGATAAAGGATCTCAAATTATATTTTAAAACACTGGAAAAGTAGCTGTTTTCCACGAAGAAGATGAAGCCACCAGTCAAGCGAGACATAAACAACATTGCACATGCCTTTCTCAATTAAATCGAAAATGAAGGTGACACTGTTGTTCAGCAATGGAGTGCTCCAGTTTCAGCATTGGGAGTTGGGACTTGGGACATCGGTCACGATAGCAGGTCATTAGTACTACCGTAGTAGTACGTAGGTTAATAGTAGTTCGGGTTTATCAATAAATATAATTATAAAAATTGGCCGCCAGCATGTTGAGTTTCTTCTTCTAAAACGCCGGCCCCGCGGGTTGTCCACATTATGCGGCGCGTTATTAAATAAATATAAAAATAAAATATAATTCTTTATTTGCATAAATGTGGTATGTACAAGGTTCTTATGTATAATATAAAGTGGCTCACATTTCCCATGTCTGGGATACAAATATTAACAAAACAGGCAAGGTCAATAACTACCCTTAAATTACAAAGTGTTACATAAAATACCAAAATAAATCACAAATGTCAACAATTAAAATAATTAAAAAAAACTTTAAATTAACAATGTCAAAAATATTAAAAAAAAAATAACTCTAAAGATAATACTCTAACCTAGGAAGTCCTTCAAATGGTAAAACCTGTTACCAAGAAGCCGGAGTCTTAATTGAGTCTTAAATTTATTTAGCGGAAGGCTTTTAATGTCAGAGGGTAAGGCGTTATAAATTTTGCCGCACATAGCATAACAGTTGAATGCACTGTCAAAATTCAGGTCAGAAATTGTTGGTGAAAATGATTGTAAAGGAATATATTATGTTTTATTGGAGATGTACATAATGAATAAAACTAACTTTTGTTGAGTAAGCTGTACCTACCTAATAATAATAATTTTGTATTGTGATAATCCTTACCTTTTTAGTATGTATGTACCTAAAATAAAACAACTATACCCTGATTTTTAATTTCAGACAATTTTTGTAAACAAACAAATGTCAAGATATGCCACTGTGTGTATAAGTGTCATGTATGTGTGTCATATGTGAATTTACACGTATGCCACACAATCATGACACTTATACTCACAGTGGCATATCTTGACAATTGTTTGTTTACAAAAATAGTCTGAAATTAAAAATCAGGGTATAGGTATAAGTTATAGAGAAAATACTTTTTGGGAAGAAATTGAGTCAGTTATAATCATTTTGGCGAGAAATATTTCAGATAATGGGGAATTTTGTAAATCCCATCTGGCACCAGTGTCTTTGGGTCATGTCATGATGTGATGTGATGTCATGTCATTCATTCAATTCATTATTTCATTTCAGTTTCAGTTCATCATTGCATTGCATGTCTTGCTTGATGTCTGTCGGTCGTACAATATTCATTTCTTGGATTGAAAAATCAGCCATCCGTTAGCAGTATTCGTATACGTTGAGTTCAGAGATTTTATTGATTGCAAGCAATGGCTGCAGGTACTTATTACTTTGTCATTGTCGGGCACTCAGATAACCCTATATTCGAACTGGATTTCAGCCCAGTTACAAAGGAAATCAAGGTATGTGTCTGACCTCATTTCGTTGTCTAATGTACTTAGCCACCCCTCATTTTAGCCAAACTCGATTCGTTCTTACATCGTACTTCATAGGAATCGTAGGCAGCCAGCTTGTGTAAGACCGATGACCTACTGACCTAATTAATAGAATTGCCCTACGTGCCTTAGTGTAACTTGAATTAAGAGTGTGGGAAGTGTCCCTAGGTATAAAACGCGTAACCAAGAACATAAAGTAAGCAGATTACAAACATTTCTTGTACTTATCTTTATTTCTCTCAACACTGTAATTTTAGACAGTTCCTTTATTCGTACAAGTGCATTGGGAAATGGCGGCAAAGAAATTCGTCACATAGGCAAAAAACTTATTTTCTTAAAGCAAACGCGATTTATTATCCACACACATTCGCAATGGAGCCGGGCCGTAGCGCGTCGTCCAGCGCAGATCCTAAAAAATATGGGTTGGAACATTGTGTGTAGGTACTCGTTCACATACCTACTTCTGTTTTGATCAGGCTTTTACACAGGTTTTTACACAGTTCAGCTGTGACCTGGATTTTTGTGGGTAATCCTTTGAGGTCTCTGCTTCCAGAAAGAAGACAATGGACACTTGAATCAGTTCATAGCTCATGCAGCTTTGGATCTGGTGGACGAGCACATGTGGAAGGTCACTAACACTTACCTCAAGTCTGTTGACAAGTTCAACCAGTGGTTCGTCTCAGCTTTTGTCACTGCTAGTCAGGTATAGCTTTGTTATCAGTTTTTCATCAATTAACTAGATTCATCATGAAAATCTTTCTGCAGGGCTATTCTAAAACATTTTGAAGGGTGTCCGATCGGATTCGTTAGATTTTCATTTCGATGTGGCAAGTAACTAAAACAATTTTCTCTAGTAAAACACAGTAAAAAACAATAAATCCTACTAATATTAAAAACGCGAAAGTTTGTGAGTATGGATGGATGTTTGTTACTCTTTCACGTAAAAACTACTGAATGGATTTGAGTGAAATTTGTAATGGAGATACTTTATGCCCTGGATTAACACATAGACTACTTTTTATCACCATCATCATCAATTTTCATCATTATTCACGCGGGTGAAACCGCGGGGCGCAACTAGTATTGTTTATAAAATTATTGTAATATTGTTATTAAAATCTAATAAATCCGATTGGAAACCCTTCCAAACGTTTTAGAATAGCCCTGCAGGACATAGAGACCTTTTGTTCTGGCATTCAATGGAGGAGGCCCCATTGAATGCCTCCTCCATTGAATGAATGAAAAAAAAGATAACCAGCTCAAGACCTTTTGTTGTAAAAGGTCTTGAGCTGGTTATCTTTTTTTTTTAATTCTTTAACATCATTCACAGCCTGACTTCACCCACTGCCTATTTCTTTTACGAATGAATCCTACTAATATTATAAACGCGAAAGTTTGTGAGTATGGATGTTTGTTACTCTTTCACGTAAAAACTACTGAATGGATTTGAGTGAAATTTGGAATGGAGATACTTTACGCCCTGGATTAACACATAGGCTACTTTTCATCATAATCATCATCATCAATTTTCATCATTATTCACGCGGGTGAAACCGCGGGGCGCAACTAGTATATAATATTTTCAAAGCAAAACAGTCCAAAATATGCTAAAAATACCTCTGCATATAAGTAACAAGTTCATATACCTAAATCAAACTGAAAACAGTACAAAGGAATTAGAATCCTACAAAAACTATTAAGTAAGACTAGATTGTCATAGAAACAAACTAGCCGCTCAGTTACAAGAAACAGACAGCATTCAATTTTCCAAGTCTCGATGAATGTTATGGGCCTTATTCATAATAATTTTTTAACCTATTTTAGTTAAAATAGCTTTTGTCTTGTTCTATCTGATGTAAAAATATGTCATACGTCAAAACAAGACAAAAGCTATTTTAGCTAAACTAGGTTTAAAAATGATTATGAATAAGGGGTATGTGTTTTAGAGTATCAAGTGTCTCCTAAGAGAGGACAAACTTTTATTTACAGATGCGCTTCGTAATGGTCCATGATGCAAGGAACGAGGATGGCATCAAAAACTTCTTTACTGATGTCTATGAATGTTACATAAAGCTAATGCTGAATCCGTTCTACAAAGAAAACACCATCATAACCTTTCCAGCTTTTGAGAAAAAGGTTCAGTTTCTTGGGAAGAAGTACCTGACATAGATATTGTGTAGTTTATTTTCAATTAGTGTAAATATGTAAATACTTCATGGTGAGAGGGAAAGGAGACTTGTCCAGCTGTGGTACCCTACATAACATTCCATGAATCCATTGAGGTTCATCTGGAAACTTGGTAATGTAGATGGTATGTATGTATATTACCTACTTTTAAGTTATTTTATAACTCAGGAATGAAAACTAATGAAAAAATTAGAAAATAATTTGTTTTTAATTTTATCTTGCAAATTACCACACTGAGAAATGTTTTTACAAAAAATAGTAGATTTCTAACTAATAATCTTTTATGTATGCTCTCAAAAAGCAGTCTTAGCTAAATTTAGATCTCTCACAAATCAATACTAAAATAACATTCTTAAAACTAGCTTATTACTAAAACCACTGAGATTAACTTCAATAATCCATCCAATCAATACAGGGCAGGGAGTCCCAAATCATCATCTGATATACTGTCAAGCGAGAAATCATCTGTAAAGGAAAACTATTTACAGCTCATGTGTTAGTACAATAATTTACCTGGTTTGAACTTTGAACAATTATTTCTCAAATATATATGATTTGATTTACTGGTTGTAATGTACAGAATATTTTTTTACACAAAGCAATTGGCCAATCTTGGTAGATTCGTGGCACAGAATAGATTCTATCCAGTATAAAAGCAGCTAAATTAGATTTGCACACATCAAAATCGTTTGATTTTACGAGTTTATTTTCAGCCTGGAATTGAAGAAATTGTGAAGACAACAAGAAATAATTATATTTGTCAGCTGTCTCGGGAAGAGATAAGGACTTGCTTTGTCTATCAGTCAGTCTTTCTCTCTCTCCTAATACGGCTGGCATACATTCATCAACATCGTTCCATGCTCAAGACTGCAGATAATTGCAGCGGCCTTACAGGATAAACATACACTATTTAAGCTAATCTAGACCTAAGCCAATAAACTATGTACATGTATGCTATAAATAAATGTAAAAATAATTTTAATTTACTAAATGTGCGTATGTATCATATCACAAGTCCATAAAACGAAAATAACTGTAATTAATTAGACTAATCATTGTTATAGGTCGCGCAACGAGTTATGAGCGCTGACCTTCAATGCGCAGTAGTCATTTTTTAGGTCTGTATAGAGGCGCGACGAGAGAGAGAGAATGCGCAATCAACCCCAACATTTTCGCAGAGCGCTCATAACTCGTTGCGCGACCTATAACAGTCTAGATTTTTGATGTATTGTTCAGTTTCATAGGTAATACGATTATATTTTGAGGTTTTGAAATCAAGTAAACTATCAAGTGTTTTATTTCAAAATTGTACTTAATTCTTGCAAGCTTATCTACTGGATAGTCTCTATTCAATGCTCTGGTGACAAGATCCAAGTATTTCACAAGTTATGAGCTAGCTGCTAGTTAAACTAGGTTTTCATTAGTCTAAACAAATGAACAGCAATTGTCCAATCCCACTGCTAGACTCTTCATTGGGCCATGAACAGGCTTGATTGATAGATGTAATTTGAATTTACCTAGTGTAAATTACTCACCATGTTTTCCTTCATTCAGTTTTCATAATAAATTCACAAACCTGAGAAGAACTCTTCCTGGTATGATAAATCAAGCTCCATGCTGTGTTGTGTAGCCTTTGGCGGTGGGGTGGAAGGGGGAGAGACACGTCTTCCTGACACAGGCTCCTGGAGCAGCAACTCGAAAAGCTCCTTGTAGTTATCTAGAAAGAGATAAGATCATAAGCAGGTGCTTAAAACCTAGTCAGTATTGCTGGCTATTATTACAGGAGATGGTATAATGAGATCTAAAGGCTCCTACACACTATGCCGGCAGGCATGCCGCCGACAAGCCCAGTGGGTATTCAGTGTCCCTGCGGCGTATATCGGCATTTTTGCGCGGCAAAAAGCCGCCGGTATACTGTGTAGGAGCCATTAGAGAATATTTTTTTTAGAACATTTGAGATAGTCCAACAGCAAGTAGAATATGGACTAGAACCGCACCAAATGGATATGAATGGAAAAGGTTGAAACAGGCCTTTGCTAGATGGAATATGTATGGATTTATACTGATAGAACATGCAAAAAAGAAATACTTTAGGAACGTAATATGCCAAACTACTGTACAGCTAAGATTACTAGGTTGCAAGGGCGGATTTAAGGGGGGGGGGGGGCACGTGTCCCCCCTGGAGATTCCATCACAATACATACTTAGAAGCAAATCTAATCAGAGTTGTTTAATTAATTTTTCTATTGTTTTCGACACTTTCATAAACCATCCTATACATACTTGAACTTGTAGAAATAAACTTGGAAGTATAAATTACTGCAAGTTTATTTCTAACAGTTGTTGTTGATTTTTTTGCCTGTCCGCCCCTTGTGGCCCTCCCAGAAAAAAATCCTGGATCCACCCTTGCTATGTTGCCCTAGTTAATTATCCATTTGGATGTAGTTAGATGTTTATCACCAGAGAGAGACACCTATTTCTCCACCAGCCTGGAGAAATTAAATTAACCTGTGAATTTCTAAATTGTCTTTTCATTGAGGGTAGCGTAAGATCTCAGTAAGAACTGGTCATTTTACTCACCACACTTGTAAGTTGGCTTGGTGAACTCAATCTCTTCCATTTTAGATCTCTTGTCACTATCGTCACTGTAGATCAGGGAAGCAACATTGGCTGCGCGAGGAGTGAAAACTTTCCTAGCAGGTGTGCTTTGTAGGACTTTCCCGGCGTTGGACAGGAAGGACTTCTTGTCTCCAGCCTTCTTCGTTGGTTCATTGGGTTTGATGGGACCTGCAGAAACCATCTTTCCCATGTTCTCTACAAAGAGGGTGAGAATTTTTTTGGTGAAACCAGAACTTCGTGCGTTTTATCCTCAACAGCCTTTAGACATCCACTGTTGGATAGAGACTCCCCCATTAGAATGCAATGGGGGGGATTTCCCTTAATCACCATGCTTGGCAGGCAGATTGATGTTAAGTACTCAGATGGATGCTGCTGACCATCCCCTGGTGTAATCCTTTGGTAAGGCCTTTACTACATCTACACGAGGAGGAGGGATCTATTCTTAGGTCGGAGTCCGGACACGCCACGGCAAACGGGCGTTTTATAAATATGGTTAATTTTAATGGCTGGTCGAAAAAGATTTGTTCTAAGAACAAGAGCTTTTGATAGGAATAAGAGTTGAGAGGAAAATTTATGAGGAAGTTCGAAAATTGCACCAGTGATAGATAAGTTGAATGAAAGGGAATCATTTAGCTTGGTATGGAGGGCATGTGCTTACTATGAAATGCTAGGAAGGTTTGTGGATGGAAAGGAAGACAAGAAAAGATGGATGGATTGTGTGAGAGATGATATGAAAGTGAAAGATGAGGCGACGACAGGGGAGAGTGGAAGAAAAAGACGTACTGCGCTGATCCCAAATAAATTGGGATAAGAGCAAGACAATGAGTCGAGAGAAAATAGAACAAAAATATTTACCAATATTGGACAGCGGTTGGCGGGTCACATTTTTCACCTGCCGAGTATGATGGTCACCAAATATGTTAAAAAGAGAGTCAGCCATTTCATAAAGTTTTATGATTTTATTGTTAAATTTTCACAATTTCATAAACTGCCAATGTTTTTTTGAAATCAACGGTACTTTAGACAGGTACCTATTTTGACAAAGTAAACAACACAGACAAACAGTAGGTAAACATAAACAATAGTAGTGATTTATTATTCTCTTTGGATCAAAGAGGATTTAGGCACATATGGAGTTGTTCTTCCTGTTCCTTGTTCTCGAGGCGCCACTCATAGTAAGGAGAAGGATCATCTAAATCAAGCCAAGCCGTGTTTGTTGCTCTGATGATTCTTCTTTGGCTAAATGTTCTTATGAGGCTTGTAGATTGTAGATGGAACAAGAGTAATTTTAGGTTTTAGGACGATTCAAAATTATCCTTTTTGATCTGTGGAAAGAAAAATCAAAAATTTCCGAAAATAAGTGGCACAGTTTTACCAGTGAAGTTATCAAAAAAAAAGGTCAATAGAATTAGAAATTGTCAAGTCAACTTCAAAAACTCAAAATTGTAGGTTATGTTTATGCAAAATTATCAAAACTAAGCCTATTTTTGTTGTTTTTCAGAAGATAATAAAATTAAAGCGTTTCTTGTTCAGTTTCTTTTCAACAAAATGTCGGAAGAAAAATCTAAACCCAATGGTACCGATCCTCCGCAGCGGCTGCCTTCGTTCAAGCCGCCCAGAGACCTCTCACTTGGGGGTGTGAAACCAAAAAAAGTTTTCATCCCGAATCTCAATGTATCTAGAAATAAGAACAAAGGGTGAGATAAACATTACTCCAAATCGCAGGGTCTTTAATTTGGCTTAATTTTGTAAGTACTTAGGTAAACTTTTGGTAAAAGAAAGCACAATTACAGCATAAGTACTTCCTTGCATCATCGCAATGATGGTTGGTACTTAATGTTCCTATTGTAACACGTACGTTATAGAATCCGAAATGAGGAAACCCGTACAAGAACCAAGATCACCAACATAGCTCTCAGAGTTAGCAAGTGGCAATGGGCAGGTCATATAGCTCGCATAAGTGACAACCGATAGGGAATAAAGGTTCTCGATTGGCGACCACAAACCGGACGAACGACGCGGTGAAGAAAGGCCCTCCACTCGATGGATTAAAGACATTGTAAACATAGCAGGAATTCTGTGGACGGAGGTGGCTCAGGGCCGTGCGTCGTGGCATTCTAAGGGGAAGGCCTATGTCCAGCAGTGGACTTCTACAGGTTGATGGTGATGATTGTGCAAGAATAAACATTTATAATGAATAAATAATTAATAATGAATTTCAGCCAAGCAAGCTCAAGCAGCCAGGACTCTAAGAAAGATGACCGCAATCGTGGCCGGGATCGCAATAATAGGCAAAGGCACAAGAATGGACCCAACGTCATTAAGTCTGCTGGGGTCTTTTCTGAAGGTAACATCGCCTTATGAACTTAGTTAACTATTGTGTGTAATCTTTATAAGTTAAGAAGCACACAACCACTGCTTCGGTCGTGACTCATGTGTCACGACAGGTTTAACAGGTTAAAAGTAGCTTTTATGAGTCAATCCAGGTCAAAATCAATTTGTACCAAATTTCATCAAAATCTGTTCGGCAACAAACAAACATTAGTTTAACTATTGTAATCATTGTTTGATATAATACGAGATGTCATGCCTGTGATCTGCGAGTAATTTTCGAAAGTGCAATACAATGTTAACCTCCTGACTAGTGGGTAAAAAGAAGAAGTAAGTATTCCTGGACTGAGCTAGATTCAATATTTTTTTTTGACATTTTGTCTCATACAATCGTATCTCCTTGACCTAACGCTGTTTGTCAATAAAGTCTAATATTGTTTTTTTTTTTACATTTTGACAGTGGCGATTATCCCTTCCGATGCTCTAGCAGTTAGTGTATTAATTTATACAAAAAAATCACACTTAAATTTCTTAATAAGTTAGGTACCCTATCATATTAAAAAATTGCAACCCTGAGTGAGGAAGTCCACCATAAGCCGTGTATGCATGTATGTTAAGTTAGGAAATGCCTATTTCAGGTCTGGGTAGTACAGAGAGGCATTCTAGCCGGGCGTCCTACAGCCGCGAGGGTGTGGATTCCACTCCCCATGTGCTGCAAAGACCCACTATCAGAGTCAAAGATGTTGTTAAGGTGAGGACATAATTCTTCAGGCTAAGCAAGCTTAAGATAGCTTAATGAGAGCCTAATTCTTATGTTTATCCAAAACTTAGCAATATAGCTTGCAACCAAAAAACATTTTGAAATAAAAGTTCTTGAGTGGCAACTACAAACAAATCAAAAGATTAATTTAAATCACAAGGATAATTTTGAATTGTCTTAACCGGACGATGCAGTGTATGAGGTCCTGAATCTTAGAGAATTTATGTAGGGAGATGGCATGCTCAACTTCTTGTACTAAATTATTTCTGCCACTTTTTGCGGGAGGCGAGGTAAACACGTACAGCACACATTTACTTACTCACGCACACTCATGCAGAAAGTTGAGGCGTGTCTATAAACGCACACGGAAATAAAAGCTGTCACACAAACATAAAACAAGCACACAAATAAATAATTTCTGTAATTACACTATTGGTTAGTTGCACACTAGCGCAAAAACTAGTGATGGGGGTGTAAAAGACTGAATGTAATTAAGATTATTCATTGTCTATTGATCTTGTCTATGGATGTATGTTTATTAGTTTGAATGGGTGAATTGATTCATATTGATCAAAACTAATCGCGTAACAAACATACAAAAAAACATAGTCAGTTAAAATTGATTTTTAGGATTTAAGAGGTCACCGATAGGACGCGTACGTCCTTTTGCACGCGAACGAAGTTTGCTTCTATTTTGGCTATTATTTCTTCAAACTCCATGAAATTTTGTATTCATGATCAGTACACTAATATCTAGACCTGTGGTGCGTTGGTTTCTTATAAAATTATATGGTTTCCAAATCACACGCATCAGGCATGTATGATCTGCAAATATTTGTTCCGGGTCTGGGTGTTATGGTACCAGGTACTCGTAGTTCCTGATAGGTACCTACGATACAGGGAATCCTAGTGTGGGATCAAGACTACGTATGTGACTGTTGAGTGTTAAAAAAAACAATATTTTGGCTCCTGCTCGGAATGTAAGGTTGGGTCCCGTGGTATTAAGGAGCTCCTCCTCATTGACATGGCCATCAGACAGAAGTTCAGGAGGAGCAAGGGAAACCTCTCGGCTGCTTGTATTGATTATAAGAAGGTCTATGATTCGGTGCCACATACATGGATTTAACAATTATTATAAGCTGGGATTAAGACATTTTATATTGTATTTTTTAATGAAAATATAAGCCATTGGTTTTAAAATGGATCAATTTATTGTTAAGAAAATGTATTTTCGTGGAGTTGCTTTTTTCATACGAAACGAGATTCGAATATCCGAATACCTTTGCATACCTGCCTTATTTCATATTGTGATTGACGAAATAACCCTAAAACCGAAAAAAAAAACGAAAATACAACCCTCTTAAATAACCTTATAACCCCAAAAACAGCTATATAATCAAGCCCATTTAACCTATATTTTTGGCTGGTATTGAACGATGTAGGTAGGTATTGTTTGTTTGGAATCAGGTTTTTTTTTACAGTTTTGAGATCGTTTTTTCGGCCTGAAAACTCCATATCCTGTTAATTTCATAAAACTCGTTGCAGCCTCTTTCGTTCATTCATTCGTTCGTTGTTTTCACATCACTTGTCCCCGTACCAAGAAATTACGTATCGTTATTTCTGTCGTAAGCTTGCAGTAAGAAAATATATTTTACGGTGAAATTAATGGCTTAATTGTGTGGTCAATTACTTAAATGTGATAAGAAACTCCATATTTTGTTTAATTTTATGTTTCCGACCGCCATTTACACGAAACCACAGCACAACCAACCATTTTTAGGAGCTCCGTACAGCGACAGGTATGAACGCAGAATGGCGAACGATCGTGGCTAAACTAGTTTTTATAAACTGACACGAACGACCGTTCATGTACTTCGGCAGAGGGGAAAGCGTATGCTTGCCATCTCCCTACTATAAATTCTCTAAGTCCTGAATGGACCAACAACATTTTAAATAATAATAATAATAAATAAATTCTGGACATTTCACACAACATTATCTAGCCCCAAGCTAAGCAGAGCTTGTGTTATGGGTACTAGATAATAAATATCGCGGTAAGTCGGTGAATGGAGGCGGTTCAAGACTGTTTATTGTGGCATTGTATAAGGGGCCTATGTCCAGCAGTGGAGATAAAAAGTTGATATCAATCATCATCATTATCATCAGCCGTTAGAGGTGGAGGTTCTTAGGGTTCCGAGTCCAACGAGGTAAGATCTTTGGGGCCTTCCGTCCGTTCGTCCGTCACATCGTCATAACTTTCACAATTATGAACCAAAATGCAAGAAATTCGGTATATTATGATAGAGAATCTAAATTTTAAGAAAATAAATTTTCATGCACTGTCTACCTCTAAACCATTTTTTATATAGCTTTACTACCAGTTAGCAGCACAATGTGCCTCCCCCCTCGCCATTTCTAAACCGTTTTACCTAGAAACTCTTATACAAAATACAGAGTGAAAAACTTGACTTTTGGAAACACACTTGGCCAGTTTTTCTTAATTTTTCAATATAGCATCAGGCGTCATAATAATTATTGATTTCAGATTGACAAAGAGTTAGAAGAGCAGAAGATCAAGTACGTGATGGGGGAAGCTGGTAGCGCAGATCAAGAAGAGAGCTATGACTTCAAACGCGCGCGCGAGCGAGACGCACCCATCAAACTGCCTATGGACGACGGTATGTATTAGGCTCTATTTAGTGCTATATAATATATATATATATATATATATAGATTATGATTATTATAGATTATAATATAATACATCGTATAGAAATCAATTATTGCGTTTAGTAGTGCACGGCCCGCGGAGCGATTGATTTCTAATATTTCTATACGATAGCTCCGGACAACGGACGTCCGCGCACACGTCCGTATAGCACTAAGTAGGTTATTGCTTTATTTAGTAATAAATCGTATAATTCTGTGGGTTTACACACAATTATACAATTTATTATTATCAATTACACATTTATTATTATCAACTACACAATTGATTATTACAAATTTCACAATATATTCTGTATTTATATTTACTGTAATACAATTAAAATGCAATGCCGGCTGAGATGCGAGAGGTTGTGGGTTTCGATTCCCGTTGCGGGACAAATGTTTGTATGATCTGCAAATATTTGTTTCTGGTCTGGGTGTTATGGTACCATCGTACTCGTAGTTCCTGATACCCACGACACGGGGAATCCTAGTGTGGGATCATGTATATTTATGTGACAGTTGGGTGTTATGTCATTTTTCAATGATTTTAGGTGGTTTTCTCAGACAGACAGCGGTGAAAGTGAAGCAGGAAGTGATGGTCAAAGAAGAACCCATGGATGAAGACGATGCCAGTAAGTTAGATTCTGTCACAGGGGTATATCTCGGCGCCTGTAAAGCCGGCTCCGTTGCACTATGTTTTGGTGTTTTACAAACATGTAACATTGTTTTCTAACAGAAAGGAGGCGTGGCCTAACTGTTTTGTGTTAGCAAAAACACAAACATGTTTGCCCCGATGAACGGAAAACATCCTGTGAAGTCATCCGTTTCGTGTCAGTGCTCTCTGTCAGGAAGACGTCAGAACACAGAGATTTTCTAACAAATCATTGTTAACTCAAAAGTCACTGTTTTGCTAACATGTTTTATTAGAAAATTTGGCGCAACGGACCCGCCTTAAGAGGCAGCCAGTTTAAATTTTGACAGATTGTGTTGTTTCGATATTAACCCTATGCAAATAATAAAAATCCCACATGAGAGGTCTCCGAGACTCACAAGAGTTCTTTACTACCAAGGAATTAAACCGATAGAGCGTTCTAATCTACTAGTGGCGACATCTAGTCTTGAGTTGAATAAACTTTGGAATCCTACACTGTGCTAGTTCGAGAGGATACGCGTTGGTTATACTTTGCTCAACTTCATACACACGGGACTTATAACTTGACCATTAGATTAACAGTAGTACTATTTCTGTGCCTTTTTAACCGACTTCCCAAAAAAGGAGGTTCTCAATTCGGTTGTTTTTTGAACCGATTTGGAAAATTCTTTTTTTATTTTAATAGATATACTTCCAGATTGCTCCCATTTTTTTCAGAATCCAGTTCTGATGATGGAATCCATGAGGAATTGAGGGAACTCCTCAAATATTGTAGGCATACATATGGCAATTTTGATATTTTCAGCAACAAACCAAGCATTTGCATTCAAAGTGGTGGAAGTCGGTTTTTTAAATGAAAAGTTATTTGGTGCAATTTTTGAATGTCACTGAGAAACTAAATCATGAAAAAATAATTGCATAAAAAAAAACTGCAAAATGCTCAACGCTAACTTTGTGTTCCAAAGTGTATTCTTTATTTTGAATGATATACGTTTGATAACAGATGTGGTGAATGCTATGCCTGATGTGAAGCAGGAGTCGTGCGACACGCCCGACATTGTTACCCTGCTGAAGAGTGAAGACCCTAAGATAATGCTGTTGCAGGTAACATATACCACCATACTATTCACCTTTGAGTCAGAGGCCTTACCATGAGCTCTTCTAGCGATTCAGTTCAAAAATTATTCAGTACAAAATATTAGTTCCGTGATGTCCGCAGCTATATTTAAAGGCACAGTAGCAGAAGGTCTATTAGACTTCTGCGATTAAAGTTATTTAATGATGACGAATGTCAACGACGAACCGATATTTTGTGCTGAATAGTTTTTGAACTGAATGGCTATAAGAGATCATGGTAAGGCCTCAGTACTGACAGTTGGCCCAACAGCAGGGCTGTCCTTTATCTCGCGACAGGTTTGCAAGAGGCTTAAATTGTGCAATCAGGGCTGTCAAAAGGGTTTGTATGAGAAAAGCGACGTTTGACGGCCCTGATTGCACATTTTACGCCTGTTGCAAACCTGACGCGAGATAGAGAATACGGGGGCGGGGGGCTCGTACTCTCGAATATATCCCATCCACGAGATGACGACACATCTCGTATGAGGCCCATACAAAATTATGGTAATCATTCGAGATTTGACGTTTTTCCAAGAATCACCGCCCTGATGTAGCCCTGTTCATTCAACTGCAATATCACTTAGGTTACGTCCACCTAGGACGCGCCCTAGGTGGTATTGCACTGTGCCTGACACCCTGAGGCAATGTTTGAAATCATTTCAGTTCCCACAATCGCTGCCGGGCCAGGCTGGCAGCAGCGATGATGATCCCCCTCGCAAGGACTCCAAGGGGCCGTCCACCTCCACTGGAGAAGGTGGGGACGAGGAACAGAAACCGGTAGGTTTATCTACAGACAATAATCACACTATAAGACACATAATAATCACTCTTAGACATGATGATCACACAATAAGATAAAATGATCACTCTTAGACATAATGATCAAACTATAAGACATAATGATCAAAATATAAGACATAATGATCAAAATATAAGACATAATGATCAAACTATAAGACATAATGATCAAAATATAAGACATAATGATCAAACTATAAGACATAATGATCAAAATATAAGACATAATGATCAAACTATAAGACATAATGATCAAAATATAAGACAATGATCAAACTATAAGACGTAAATTTTGTACGGAACCCTGTCCACGCGAGTCCTACTGGCACTTTTATGATCTTTTTTGTCTAAAGGCAACAGTACACTGGCTGCGTACGCGTATGCGTAGACGTGCACGTCGACGTACCATGACGTTGTAATGTATGGAGCTGTATGAGACATGGCACATCGCTTGCGTGACGTGCACGCGACACATACGTAGAGACGCGCGTGTCTAAGTTACGTGCTGCATACGCATCCAACCAGTGTGCTTTAGTCTTTATTTTTGTTTCACGAATTCTGTTGGCTTTCTCTACAAATAATAAACTGTTTATTATTATACTTCTTAATAAACAAATAAATTGATTAATTAGGAATCAGGTATCCAGTAATATAATAACAAATAAACATAAAATACAACTAAACTTTAACAAACGCGAGCAAAGCCCTGGGGAGACACTATTCGCTTGTATTATTTTCATTCTCGTATGTTCTTGATCAAATTCAACCTGTGGTGCGATTACGTCACTCTGTTGCTATTGGTTTCAATCGATTACAATGCAGTTTCAATTCGTAATGATGCTCTTGTTACTACCCAATTTACGCATTTTGCTAACAAAGATTAATTGCAACAAAACCGTAAATTAGGTAATCGTATAAACGTTATTTCAAATAGAAACAACATTAAAATCGATTGAAATGAATAGCAACACAATCACGTAATCGCCCTCCTGGTCAAAAAGACGTTGTTTGTTTGTTAGAATAGCAATAAAAATACTACCAATTAAAATATTTGCAAGTTTATTATCAATCTAACTGTATACAGGTTGATAACAGCTGTTGCCTTTCTGATCTTGAAGAAGGCAAGATCGGGAAGCTGAGGGTGTACCATTCCGGACGCGTCACGCTGAAACTTGGAGACACTGAGTTTGAGGTAAGTTTATTATCATCATTATATCATATTTTATTATATTATTGACACGGATGTATGGTGTAGTGTAACACGGATTTTTGTATTGAAAATTAGCTTTACAGAGTGTACGCTAGGGGCTCATCGGTGTCGCCATACAAAAATCTACACTACACTACACCAGAGGCCCAATTCTCTAAATTATTTTAAAACTACACTGAAAGTTAACCGAATCGAGACTGAATTATGAATTGACAGAAAGTTGGTATTCTGCTCCCTTATAAATAACAAATTAGTCTACTTTCAATTCACGGTGACTACCATTAGAGTAGGATAGTTATATATATAATTGCAAAGAGTAAAGTTTTTTTCGATAATTTTAGCATTGTAGATGGAGTCTCTCATCTACAACGCTAAAATTATCGAAAAAACTTTGAATCGTTCAAGTTTCGGTCACATTTCGATATAATCACATTACAGTGTTGTATTTTATGTCAGGAGAATACCATTTCTGACATTTAAGACATAGACACAAGATCGAAACATGATCCGAACTCTATTTTAACTATTTAGAACTATTTTTAAGTTAGAGAATTGGGCCTCAGTCAAAACTGTCAGCTCTCCGGGTGAGCACAGTTTCCGGATTGACGACCTCTGTGGCGTGGCGGGCGTGTAGCCGGCTGATAAGCAAGAGGTGCGGGATCGATTCCCGCTGCGGGACAAATGTTTACATGATCTGTAAATATTTATTCCGGGTCTGGGTGTTATGGTCCATGGTACTTACTACACCTACAACACGGAACCTTAGTGTGGGATCAGAGGCCTTACCATGAGCTCTTATAGCGATTCAGTTCAAAAACTATTCAGTACAAAATATCGGTTCCGTGATGTCTGAAGCTATATTTAAAGGCACAGTAGCAGACGGTCTATAGACTTCTGCAATTAAAGTTATTCAATGATGACGGATGTCAATGACGAATCGATATTTTGTACTGAATCGCTATAAGAGCTCATGGTAAGGCCTCAGGACTATGTATGTGACTGTTGGGTGTGTTGTTTCAGGTGTCAATGGGCACTCAGGCCGCCTTCCACCAAGAAGTGGTATCGGTGGCGTGCGATGACGCTTCGCGGTCCGCCAACATCATATCACTCGGGCCTCTCTCACACAAACTCAACGTGGTACCCGACTGGGAGAAGATGTTCAAGAAGATGAATGTATAGGGAAGGAACGAACCGGCAATGAGCAGGCCACATATCTCGCAGATCCAATGACGATAAAGTTCTGAAGTGGCAACCACGAATCTGGACGAAGCATGTGTAGGATGGACTAGATGAATCGATAATGTGACAACATCATCAGCCATTAGAGAAGTCGCTTTTGGGTATAGGCCTCCTCCGTAAAATGCCTTGACGAACGATCTTGAGCCGCCTCCATCCACCGAAATCCGAGAGGTCTATTGACCATTGAAGTTGTCCCAAAAATTGGTTAAAGCCGATTATATGCGAACTTGCATGCCGGTTTGAGGCTCGCAGGATTGGAATTTTTGGGCTATATTCAATTTTAAAATCCCACTTTGCTGAATTTTTGTTATGACATGCCTTTAAAACCTCATAGTTCAGCTAAGTTTGATTAGAACTTTGCCCCTCTAATATAAAATTTATAAGTTTTTATAAGTCTGTTATTTATAAGTGTAAAAAATGCATCGTATTATAAGGTATAAAATGTATGTGATTACAAAAATGAATTTATTATTTTGTTTCTATGAATTTTATTTGAGCAACAATTAGTTGAGCCAGCTCTTAATGCACAGTTATTTCATTATCATTTTTATTTGATTAATTCAATTTTTAAAACCATTTAAAAAAATACTCTTTCTTGTGAAATGTATGCCTATAATATTTTAGGAATTCCATTAATTCCTCATGGATTCCATCATCAGAACTGGATTGTGAAAAAAATGGGACCAATCTGGAAGTATATCTATTCAAATAAAAAATAATTTTCCAAATTGAATAAATGAAGGAGATATGAGGTAACAAACATAAAAAAAAAAAAATACAATTCAATTGAGAACCTCCTCCTTTTTGTGAAGTCGGTTAAAAAATAATTTTGCCAACTAATCTTTAACGGTTGTGGTGGCAAGAATTATGTGGTAGTCTCTCAGGCCTAAGAATAGAAGTCCTCCAACTCCTCCCATGGATGTCGTATAAGGCGACTAAGGGATTACGCCAGGGTATGGGCAGCAGCATCCACCTGAGTACTTAACACTAAGCCGACTGCCAAGGTTATAAATAAATAAATGCTGGACATTTCACACAACATTATCTAGCCCCAGGCTAAGCAGAGCTTGTGTTATGGGTACTAGATGACTGATATACTTAATACATTACATAGATAGATATTTTTTATTATACATAGAAAATACCCAGAACACCCTGAATAAATATCTGCAGATCGTACAAATATTTGTTCCGAGGCGGGAATCGAACCCGCAACCTCCTGTGTCGCAGGCGAACCTTGGCCCGTCGCGCCACAGCGGTCGTCATGGTTATGGCACATCCCCCTATTGCACGATATGGGGGACTCCTCAGCAGTGGTCTACCGGCTGATAAAGAAAATTAAGATTCTTACCAAATTATTTATTACCTACATATTTACAAAACAACTAATAATCTTAAACAGCTGCACTCTGTTTATCCTCCTTAGGTGGTATGACAGGAGTCTCTCGTCCGAGGTACTGGTTGCCTTTCAAGTCGATAGCGAAGTTATAGTCGGTGGGGTTCGCGATGGCTGCATCGATGGCCGCGTCCAGGGTCTCGGGTGTGATGAAGGTTTTGCTAAGCTCCTGAAATAATTGTTAAGTAGAAGTTTAAACCATGCTCAGTCAGATGACCTCTGTGGTGGGGCTTATTCCACTTTTCCCCCCTAAAAACCCCCTTATTGGGGAAAAGTGGAATCTAAAAAGTCTAGATTTCCCCCCTGATATCCCCCTTAAAGGGCGTTCTGGTAGCCGGCTGAGAAGTGAGAGGTGCGGCTTCAGCCCCTGCTGTGGTAATTTCTAAGAAAACACGAAAAAAGCGGCCCAAGAGTGAGTATTTTTTTTCGTGTTTTTCAGCTTAAATATTTTCAGAATCATGGTCTGAATACACTGTTCCAGTTTTCGGGAGTAGTCTTAAAAAATTGTTGTGCGTTAATAGTCCGTCAATCGCTGAGTAAGCCACGCAATTTTTTTTCGATATCATGTATATATGCCGATACAATGCCAGCTGTAACTAGATTCTACTGGGTACCTTTTCTCTCCTAATCTCTTCGGAAGCCTTTTTAATCATCTGCTGGTGGATTGCATCCTTCTTCTCCATCTTACTAAGAGCATATTCTTCCATAGCCACTATCTCTAGCTTCCGTCTCTCCGTTCTTTCTGTGGCCACCTGAATGAGACATTGGTAAATTGTTTTATAAGTTATGAATCAATTTGTGTATCCATTTGGATATTTACACTTCAGTTAATTCTCCCAGGGTTGAATGATAAACAATACATTACAGTTTATATGTTGTTCAGCATTCTCTAAAGTTAAACCATGGTTATGAAGGACAGTTTTACAATGAGGGGTTTTCAAGGCCGTTTCATATCATGCTTTCAGCTTTGAAAATAGATGGCGTTGCTCTGTCAAGTGTCAAAATAAAGTTAAATGACAACATTGTTGAAGTTGACATTTAACTTTATTTTGACACTTGATAGATTTTGACTACGTAGATATAGTTTCGTGGTATTTATTTTTGCCTACTTCTAACAACACCACGAAATCACTGTGCACACAACAAGAAGCAAAGACAAAAAGAATATCATGTCTAATAGCCACAGAGTAGTTAGATAATAGCTCAGTATGCTTATACAGATAATACATTTGTCAATATTGGCAGCTACAGTTTAGTCAGCGACATCTATCGAACCAATTTTTTTTTATCGAAGATAAAAAGCCCTCATTCTTTTAGATGTTGACCATACAGTTTTGTAAAAAATTATATAAATTGTTTTTTTAGCTTCCCGTGGATGAAAGCCGATTAGGGATTATACCAGGGGAAGGGCCTGATTTTTATACTGAAATAAAAGGGACAGCAATACCTTTTGGCCACTTTTGGACACAATTAAGTACAGATTAGATACCTTAAGTCTCTGCATTAAACCCATCATCATCATCATCAGCAGCCTTAAGGCGTCCACTATTGGACAAGGCCTTCCCCATAGAAAGCAATGGGGAGATTTGACATATTCACCACTGTTGACAGGCGATTTGTGATCGCAATATGTGGATGCTGCTTCCCATCCCCTGGTACAATCCCATAGTCAGCTTTTTCAACATCCATGGCAGGAAACAGATTAGATTGCTTGTATGTAACTAGCAAGTAGGCACTTGCATTCATATAAGTACCTATATTGCCTTTATATATATATGTATTAGACAACCTCCATGGCGCGTTGGGCAAGTAGCCGGCTGAGATGCAAGAGCGGGTTTGATTCCCACTGCGGAACAAATGTTTGCACGATCTACAGTTGGGGTGTAGCTAAGGGGGTGCTGAAGAAAAAAGACTGACAAAATACTGCAAAAAAAGACTTAGAAGAATCTCGCTCAGTGCCCCCTTATTGACACTCCGACCCAATCTACAAATATTTGTTCCGGGTCTGGGTGTTGAGGTACCATGGTACTTGTAGTTCCTGATACCCACGACACAGGGAATCCTAGTGTGGGATCAGGATTATGTATGTTATATATTTAGAGTTGTTTCACCTGCTTGTTCCACTGCTCGTTCAGCTCCACACACTTCTCCCACTCTTCGGCTTCTAAGCGCAACGACATTTCAGAGCTGGCACTTTCTCGAGTCGACTTATCATGGATCATTTCTTCGTGATAGAACCTCCTGATGGCGCGCATCTGTGTCTTGTAATTATTGTTAAGGCGCAGTAACTCTAAACGTTCTTCTTCACCGACTACAGGGCGTTTTGGTATACGAAATACTTTACTTTTGGCTACGGGCAGCCATCGGGGTTTTCTGTGAGCTTCGGCGATCTGTATGAACCCTGGGATGAAACGCTTCGATAATGCTTTTTGGGAAATCATATTATAACTATTTTATACAACTTTATACGTAGATTTGTGTATTTTTTTGATTTCAGCTGTATTTTTCTACACCAAAAATCACCAATACAAAAATAACCTAAAACAAACTTTGGTTTGACATTGACAACCAATGCATAGAACAACTTGACAAACAAATAAATGTGGGGTGCGTTCAATGGGTAAGGTCTTAGAGAATTTATAGTAGGGAGATGGCAAGCATACGCTTTCCCCTCTGCCGAAGTACATGAACGGTCGTTCGTGTCAGTTTATAAAAACTAGTTTAGCCACGATCGTTCGCCATTCTGCGTTCATACCTGTCGCTATACGGAGCTCCTAAAAATGGTTGGTTGTGCTGTGGTTTCGTGTAAATGGCGGTCGGAAACATCAAATTTAACAAAATATGAAGTTTCTTATCACATTTAAGCAATTGACAACAAAATTAAGGCATTAATTTCACCGTAAAATATATTTTCTTAGTGCAAGCTTACGACAGAAATAACGATACGTAATTTCTTGGTACGGGGATAAGTGATGTGAAAACAACGAACGAATGAATGAACGAAAGAGGCTGCAACGATTTTTATGAAATTAACAGTATAGGGAGTTTTCGGGCCGAAAAAACGATGTCAAAGCTGTAAAAAAACCTGATTCCAAAAAAAATATCAATACCTACGTCGTTCAATACCAGCCTAAAATATAGGTTGAACGCGCTTGATTTTTGGGGTTTAAAGAGGTTGTAAGGTTATTTTAGAGGTTTGTATTTCATTTTTTTTTCGATTTTAGGGTTTTTTCGTCTAATCACAATATGACGGATATTCGAATTTCGTTTCGTATGAAAAAAGCAGATCCACGAAAATACATTTTCTTAACAATAAATCTTATATTTTCATTAAAAAAATACAATATAAAATGTCTTAATCCCAGCTTATAATTGTTAAATCCAATGTATGTGGCACCAAATCATAGAACTTCTTATAATCAATACAAGCAACCGAGAGGTTTCCCTTGCTCCTCCTGACCTTCTGTCTGATAGTCATGTCAATGAGGAGGAGCTCCTTTATACCACGGGACCCAACCTTACATCCATTCCGAGCAGGAGCCAAAATATTGTTTTTTTTAACACTCAACAGTCACATACGTAGTCTTGATCCCACACTAGGATTCCCTGTATCGTAGGTACCTATCAGGAACTACGAGTACCTGGTCCATAACACCCAGACCCGGAACAAATATTTGCAGATATATACATGCCTGATGCGATTTGGAAACCATATAATTCTATAAGAAACCAACGCACCACGGGTCTATATATTAGTGTACTGATCATGAATACAAAATTTCATGGAGTTTGAAGAAATAATAGCCAAAATAGAACCAAACTTCGTTCGCGTGCAACAGGACGCACGCGTCCTACCGGTGACCTCTTAAAAAATACAATTTTTAACTGACTATGTTTTTTTTGTATGTTTGTTACGCGATTACTTTTGATTAATATGAATCAATTCACCCATTCAAACATAATAAACATACATCCATATACTAGATCCATAGACAATGAATAATCTTAATTTTATTCAGTCTTTTACACCCATCACTAGTTTTTGCACTAGTGTGCAACTAACCAATAGTGTAATTACAGAAATTATTTATTTATGTGCTTGTTTTATGATTGTGTGACAGCTTTTATTTCCGTGTGCGTTTATAGAGACGCCTCAACTTTCTGCATGAGTGTGCGTGAGTAAGTAAATGTGTGCTGTACGTGTTTACCTCGCCTCCCGCAAAAAGTGGCAGAAATAATGTAGTACTAGAAGTTGAGCATGCCATCTCCCTACATAAATTCTCTAAGGGTAAGGTTTTAGTTGTTTTTTAATCGAGCTCTGGCATGGAAATAGTAAGAATGCTTCGTACTATATCTTGGACGAATTATCAGAATTGTGATATTTCTACCAAGTACTATATACTAACTATTTCTAAGGATAGTATGAAAAAAAAGCTCGTTTTTTATATAGGAGACTTGAAGTAGACTCTTAAATTTTTTTTAGGCAAAGTACTTATTTTCTTGAGCAATCTCACGAAGTTTCAGATCTAGTTAATAATTTTAATTTTTGTGCGTAAAAAATCTTGAGACCGCAAAAACTTCTTACACAAGACATAGACAGGCCCTCGGTAGGTTATTAGGTTTTTTTAAAGCTATTTTATAGTATTTGTACACAAAAAAACTTCTAATCACAGGCCCTATTATAGACAGGCCCTCGGTAGGTTGGTAGTTTTTTTTAAACTATTTTATTGTATTTGTACACAAAAAATCTTAACACAAAAATAAAACTTCTTATCACAGATTCTCGGAAGGTTGTTAGGTTTTTTTAAACTATTTTATTGTATTTGTACACAAGAAAACTTCTAATTACAGGCCATAGTACAGTAAAATTACCATAACATAAACTCAAAATATGATTTGAATAATTTTTTTTTAAAAAACTATGCATTTCCTAAACTTCCAGAAGGAAGGATATCCTCCCCCTCCTTCAACCCTCCCCACCCTCAAATACACTTATATATATATATATATATATATATATATATATATACATATATATACCCTTACATAAAAGTCCTTCCCGAAAAAATACTATAATTTCAGTACTTCACATATAAGAACAAAATAAATAATAAAAGTGGCAATGGGCCGGTCATATAGCTCGCAGAACTGACAACCGTTGGGAAATAAAGGTTCTCAAGTGGTTACTATAAATCCTTGCTCCAAGCACAAACCGGACAATGCGGTAGAGGAAGGCCCTCCACTCGATATACTAAAGATATTATACTGGTTTTATCATCAAAATTGTACTGATTTTATTTCTTCTGAGGATACTAAGCTAATTAGTTTACAGGCTAAGGATGAAATTCTGGTTTAATAATTTATTTCTCTTAAGAATTTACAATTCACTTATAAGAGAACTTATGGACTAACTAAACATTATGTAAATATATATTGCAAAACACGAGCGTGCTACACGAAAAAATATATATATATAGTACATATTATAGTATATAAAATATAGGTACATATCGAATAACTTAAATCTATGTAACAGAAAACAAAACAAATAACTACCATTTTTGCAACTTGCGCTGTTCTGATTTCATTGATGTGGGTAGATTGCAAACATTATGAGCGACAAGACCAAGATGGAGGGGTTGTACACAAAGTACAAACACAGATCGGCAATTACTAGATGTGACAAGCGTTATTTATTTAATACCTACTTTTTTGTTATTTGGTTTTAGTAGATGGATTTTTAATAACTTTTTGAACTTATGCATTGATTTAGTTTCTTTAATAATATTTGGTAGTTCGTCGTAAATTTTTGCACTTTCGTAAGTTAAATTTCTTTTTAGCATAATTTGTCCTTGGTGGACGTAATTCTAGTTTATTTGCATTTCTTAGTTGTATTTTATGGGTATGGCGTTTAGTATTAAAAGTAATATCAGTATGTATGTCTTTATGTAGTTTTTCCGTATTAATAAGCATGTGTAGTATTTGAAAGTTGTATTTATGTTCATTAGCTTAGTTTCTTTGTATATTTTTAGAGATGGGGTTAGATAATCATAGTTATATAATCTTTGATAATTTTGTTTTGTGATATTCGTGAGAGATTGGATTTTTGTTATATTTTAGATCACCGTAATTGTTTATGAGTTGATATGTAGTTGTTTTACCGTTCTGAAATTCATATTCAAGAACTTATAAGAGGAGAAAATTTTGCCAAAATTGGTGTTAATTTTAATTATTATTATTGACTAGACCTTTTATTCATAATCATTTTTAAACCTATTTTAGTTAAAATATGTGTTGTCTTGTTTTGACATATTCCATTTTACATCAGAGAGAAGAAGACTAAAGCTATTTTAACTAAAATAGGTTTAAAAATGATTATAAATAAGAAGTATTTAGGATATATGAATATTAAGTAAATATAATAAAGCGTACCAATCCAACATAATTTTATTAAAAATACTACATCGTTTCCAATATATCTGAATCTAACCCTGATCATATTATCACTGTTTATAAACTAACAATCAATGAAGATGAAAGAAGGACACTCGGGAAAATGCGTTTCCAAAACAAACTTTTACTGTTGCATATGATAAAATCTATCCTGGAAATATGCACACTATCAATGATGAAGATGACGATAGAGTCCACTCATAATGCGACTTATGACGAGATGTGACTCTAGTCTAGTATTTGTTGTGCTTTAGTCTAGCTCGGTAGGTGGCTAGAAATCACTTGAAAATTAGAATTGATTACTTAAATGCCGGCATGATAATAATATAAGAGGTACCGAGATTAAAACGAACGATACAACTATGTTATTATGGCCAGATAATGTTGTGTGAAATGTCCAGCATTTATTTATTTATGTATTGCGAATAAGATTTTGAGAATCATCAATACATAGAATTTGATTTTGATAGACGACAGACTCGTCAATGTTTTAAAAAGCGTGTTGGTCATTATGCGTCAGAATGCGTTGTAGGTGGTTGCTCGGTTAGGGTCATGTGACGCCCCGGTGTCAACGATAAGTTCCAAATTCAGGGTTTTCCACATTATGTATTTTCCAATTTCTTTGTAATACATATAAACCTTTGAGTGAACGGAACAACCATACTCTCTGGCGTAGTCTTACAACCAGAGTGTACCCATTGAACGCACCCCTGCACAAATCACAAATAACAAAGACTGTCAAATTGTCAATCTGTCATATCGGCGTTTGTTATGCTCGGTCGGGACGTTTGGGTTTATTTATGCGTTTCGCTAAAATTCATGAATAAACCTCGTAATAAATGATTAAAATAGCAGCATTAAACGATGAGTTGGAAGAGGAGAGTGGCTCAGAAGATGAGGTGACGCGGGAGGCGCTGGAACAGATAGCACTGCAGCAATACGCGAAAGCGCTGGAGCTGCAGCGAAAGGGTAACTTGAAGGATGCCACCCAGCTCCTTAGAGATCTTCTGGACACGGAACTGCTCTACGATGTCAAGAAACCCGGTCCAGGTGAGAAAGTGGCTGGACCATTATTTAATTTGAAATATTTGAGCTACAAAAACTTAGCTGCTATGCTAAGCGAGTCTGACGAAATTGACGCTGCTATAGAAGCTTACAGTGCCGCTGCTGAGTTAGACGACACTGATATTACCCTCTGGCATCGTCTAGGGCAGTTATGCATGCGTGCAAAACGGTATGAAATGGCCTTACATGCGTTTCAACGAGGTGCTGAACGAAACCTACGTCATTGGCCATGTCTAGACAAGATAGTCACGCTCCTGCTGGGCCTAGATTATAAAGAAGAGTGTATTTCCACTATTCATGACACACTACTACTAGATCCTAGCTACTTGAGAGGTCTGGCTTACAGAAAACACATTTACACTACATTTCCTTACATCAGAGATTTTATGGAATATTTGAATCCGATTTACAAATGGAACGAGAAGGATGACGAGGAGATAGATAAAGAACAAGCTGAAAAATTGATTAAAGAAGCCGATGACATCCATGAGATTTTTATCGAGCAGCAAAGAGCAGAACAGTTCAAATATAGACTACCCGATTTGAAACTCAAACAGCCAATTACTGACTTCACTTGGCACTCTGTTGGTGATTCTCTTGTTAACATGCATCACTACATGACGGATAATTATTTCAGCCATGCCTGTTTCATTGAACTAGTGTTTGAAAAACAAGAGAAGGAAGAACCTATGGAAGTTTCTGAGGAACCTAAAGATGTGGAGATCTTAGAATGCAAAGATGATAAAGAAAATACAGATAGTGAAAAATATCCTGAAATGCCTGAATCGGAGAGTGAAACCAATAATTTATCTGACAAAGAGAAAACTGCAACAGATGTGGAAAAAGTTGATAGTGATGTAGAAATTGTTCCTAATGAACCTATGGCAGAAGTCATGGAAGTACCTCCAGAGCCTAAAAAGAAAGCAACAGTGAGAAGACGAGGCAGTGACCTTGTGTACCTCCAACAATGGGGATGGTGCACCAAACGTAGGTCGGGTCGTAAGAAACCAGTGAACAGGCAGGACCGTCTTAATGATAACATCTATGATACATTGAGAAGAATGGTTCCTACTTGTTTATCTCCTGAATCAGTTGAAACAAAGGAACACCAGGAAAGAGCAGTTTCACCAAACACAAAAGACCTTAGCAAACTATTTGATGAAAATGCACCATCAACAGAGGAAAAACACAATGAAGAATACTTTGGCATAGAAAATGAACAGAAAGATGTGAAGCAATTCATAAACAAATACACAGAAAATAAAAGAGATATTATTGACATGTTGAAGGAATTTTTGAGTACCTTAGCTAGTAAATGGAGAGTAAAATGGCCGGAAGGATTACCAAAGATATTCATTGAAGCTAATAAGTGCTACAACAATCATATTGATGTACCCACGTGCACTGATCAGAACCGTGATGAGTTGATTCACCATGCCAATGTCAATATCCTTGTTGAAGAGTTTTCTGTCAATGAAAAACTAAACTCAGAGGAAAAACATGAGCATGAGCTATCTTCAATAGAAGCTATAGGTATAACCCTCTACTTGAAACCTCATATTTTCACTGGTGTTGAATGCTTGGAGCTGATTTTGCGACAATTATGGGTCAAGCTTCATATTCATATTCTTAACAAAAACGAGGAGTTTGGATTGGACTGCCTGTATCAATTAATATGCGAATTTGAATCAATGGGAGAGCACCATGACACTTACAACTTGGAAGTCGCCAATTTCACATTCAAACCTACTATAAATGAATTTGAAATACTAGCCAAAATCAAGTTTTTGGAGAGGAATAAAAAACTGTCAACAGTTATGGATTTGTTTGAAAGGGGCAGTTATGACGAAGTACTGGCTATAGTGATAGACTCTTTTGAACACTGCAAGACCATGGCTAGAAATCAAGAAGAAGAAATGTCCCTAGACTTTGCTGTTCAGATGTCACTCATACTAGACACTTACTGGGCTTTGGATAATGTCGACAGCTGCTTCAAATGGTCCTTAATTTGCCTACATGAAGCTCTAAAACACTACTTCAGATATACAACTGGAACTCCTGAATATGATAAGTGGACACTGACAGTGGTCAAAATTCTCTGCTCCATGGAACACATTCTGACATCAGAAGGTCTGTCTTGTTTGGGGACTATTTCACACAAAGAACTAAGCCAAGGTCTCGAAAATATAATCAGAGTTATTGGCCATCAGATAGAAACGATTGCAACAGAAATGCCACTTGGCACAGTTATACCATGGATCATCATGCATTATATTTTGCAAAGAGAAGAGGATCAGGGAAGAGAGAGAGTCGAAAAAGATAAAGATCCTGAAGAAGTTCCTAATCCATTGCTAGTTCTGTTCATTGCACATGAGCAACTGGGAAACCGCGGCTGGTGTTGCAAATCCGAAGCAAAACTACTTTACTTTATTCTCGACACTGTTGTCCCTCGGTTGCGAACTCCAGCTTTGTTAAAATGCTTGGAACAGGTCAACCAGTACATGGAGCAATGTGTTTACTGTCTCTTCGGACATCCCGGAAAGAAAACCAAATTGAAATACCTCGTAGATCACAATGTTACTGCACAAAGTTTAAACTGGGACAGAGCTCAGCAAGTGTACGAAATTTTCAGACCACTAGAACTTCCGGCATTAGAAGGGAAACAATCCGGAATATCGCCCGATACTGAAATCTTGTTCCATCGTATTTTGGCACTTTTACCATCAGAACACGACCCGCAAAAATACGTCATTGACGTCGAAAAATACATAAGAGGAACAGAAGAAAAATTACCAAATTTTCCACTACTGTTGCCTTTCAAAATGAGGGATATTTACTTCCTTTTAGGTGATTACTGTTTCAAAAAAGAAGACTATAAAATTGCTGTTAAATACAATATCTTAGACGTTATTGTGAATAGCGACCGCTTAGAATCGTGGGCAGAAATGGCATTGGCTAAAGCTGTAATTTTAGAGAGAGTATTGATTTCTTGTAAGAATCTCAACAATGAGAAAGATGTGTTGAACCCTGCGAAGTCAATAATCAGATGTTTTAGACGAGCACTGGAGTTAGATCCTACGCATTGTAACATGTGGATAGAGTATGGTATTTTCGTTTACACCGTTCATTCGTTTTGTTCTCGACTATTGAAGCAAGCCAGTGAATCATTGAGCATGGAAGACTTCGAATCCCTAGAAAAACAAAAAGAGGACATGTTAGATACGACGCAAAAATGTTTCATGACGGTGCTGAATGATCTCAACAGCAGTCAAGACGATGAAAAGGCGAATGAGGACTCTTGGCTTCATTACTACATGCTGGGGAAAGTCGCCGAAAAACGGAATAAACCTCCTGCAGTTTACCTTGGTTACTATTTGAAAGGCGTTAAGAGTCTGGAAGAGGCAAACGCAACTTATCCATTGAAAATAAACTACAGTTCACCTACACACTTATGCATTGAAGTGTTAGAAGTGCACTACAGAATACATTCGTCAATTCTCAAATACATCGAACAACATGAAAATAAACCCATACCAGCTTCGGTAGGGAAAGTTTTCACGACTTACATAGATGAATGGAATAATGGGCCGTTTACAAAAAAGCCTAAAAAAGACGGTGCACCAGAAACGGAAAATTCGGCATCGGAAACAAAAATTGAAGAGCCTGTTCAGCAGGCTGCTAACATTCTGAAACGCTCCATCAGCGATGCAGGGGAAGAAGAAAGCCATGAAGCTAAACGACTGAAACTGGAAGCTGCAGCTGCAAAAGTGAGAAGATCGGCTTCTTTCGATACAGAGAGACATGCTCCTAAAGAAACACCAGCTCCAACAACTGAAGTTCCTAAAGATGCAACCGAAACAGAGGCAATCAAGCCTGCTGAAGAACAGCAAGAAACACCTGACAAACTAGAAACACTGCTTGAAAAACAAGAAGTAAACTCGACTTCAGAGACTAAACTACCCGAAAATAATGACAAACCCACTGAAGAAAAAATGGTAATTGAAGAAAAAAATTCAACAGAAACAAAGGTAGAGGCGGAAATAGACAAGACAGAAGACAGCTCAAGCAGCTCATCTTCATCGTCATCAGATTCAAGTTCAAGCGACTCATCTTCCGATAGCAGCAGTGATTCCAGTAAAGACAGTATAGCGTCAACCAACTCTAACAACACCAAACCTTTGACCGATGAAGAGCTTATGAATATCGTGTCAGCCTGTCTCGATTCCTTAGAAGACTGTGCTAGTAGATTCCCACCGCATTATAAAGCAATTTACAGAGTAGCTCATTATCATTTCTATTACAAGAAGGGAAAGGATATTGAAAGGTGTCGAGATTTGTTGCTATCTAATTTTACTTCGAGATCTGGTCAAAAGTTAGGAGGGCTTTTTAGTGAACGTAAGCAAAACAACTTCTTCAACAACATTTGGAAGATTCCGTTATCGGAGGTTGATAGAGCTGGCAGCTTCACATTCCACATGAGTCGCTCCGTTCTCCTGACGATGGAAATCTTGAAAGAAATCGACGACCACAAAACATTGTTAGACTTGAGCATGCAGCTACAGAGAATACCAGAGCCGGACAAAAAGTATTTACGTGACTCTGATAGGGAAGAGTTAGCGCAACAGGCTTTCTCACTCTGTGTGCAGTCTCTTAAAGGGCAGTTAACCAAGTTCGGCCAGCAAGCAGACTTGAAGAGTAACGACGTGGAACAACAAGCTCTCAAAAGTTTGATGCTGGATATCTACAGAGCTTACCAAAGAGCACAGAAACAACCGAACTCGAAACAGTTCACCAATTTACTCATAGAGGGTTTTAAGCTGGTTACTACAGATCCCATCACGGAAAACATGAATCTCGTTGATCTCAGCATGAAGTATTGCCAGAGGGTGATTCAGCAGTTGAAACAAGAAGCTACTCTCGCAAGTATGGATAAGACTCAGAAGCAAGAAAAGAAACAGGCGGCTAAGCTAGCCGTTGCTGAAGCTCCGAAAGCCCCTATGGGTTATGCCCATACTTCAATGGGTAGTCAGACGAAACTCGACTCAAAACTGCCAGCACCGTCAACTTCCGCTGTTGTGCCTAGTCTCCCAAAGATGTCTGCTCGCGAGATGGCTACAGCTTTTCAAAATTATCTCCCAATGTTGAACGATCCGATGATGTCACAGCAAACTGCCGCCGCTTTATCTCTTTCGTCTTATCTGAACAATATCAGCGCTCTGGCTGGATACTCATCACTTCAAAATAGTCTGCAATCCACGCTACAAAATTCTCTACAAAATTCATTTCAAGCTGAGTTTTACAGACAATTTTTGGGCCAGACATTGTCATCTTGCTTACCTCCGCCGGCTAAAAAGCAAAAGCGCGCTCCGAAAATGACGACTGTTGCTAGAGCAGCTCAACAGGCGAAGCCTTCGAAATCTTATTCAACTACTTCAAAGCCGAACCCTATGTCGTCCTTATCTAGTCTCCAAAAATCTGCATCACTTCCTATGACGAATCTACCAAAGTCAACACCAACGTCGATGGCTTCGAACAACAGTAATCTGCATAAATCTTTATCTACGGCTTCAATTATTCAAAAGTCTACATCAAGCTCAATGCAAAAACCTTCATCAACTTCCATGGGAAATTCTACGTCTACATTGGCGCCAAGTATGGGGACGGTCTTGTCACATCTTCCCGCATCGCTGACCGCGAATCTGACTTCGTATGGAGCGCCGCATTCGTCTCACTCTCATTCCCACACTACACACACCAGCAATGTACCTACCAAAGCGCACATGTCTTCTACGTCCACAGTGAACGCAGCAGTACATACAAAACCCCTAATGCCGCACCAGCAAGTCAGCCCCGGTAAAACGTTGCAGGAGAAATTGGCTGAGCGACAGAAACACTTACCCAAACCTAGTGTGAAAGAAATTAATGCTTCTATCAGTAAACTGCCCTCTTCACTCACCATAACCAAGACTTCTAAACAGCATCAGCAACCAAAAAAGCCAGACACTAAGAAAACTTTATTCAGCAATGAGAGACCTAAACCTACTATGTCTTCAGATGAAGTGATTGTATTAGATGATGATTAATCTGTAAGGTATATAGTTTAGCTTGTAGAAACTTCTAATCGCAGCAAATAAAATAATTATGAATCAGATTATTTACTTTTATTCGATAATTATAAACATTTTAATTAATAAGCCTAATATTTACAGTTAATCAGTACCCAACTAAAATATTAGTAAATTAGACATTGAAAATTAGTGCATATGTAATTTTCAATGCATGCACTGTTGACACTATAATTGTTCAGTAGTCTTCAACTATTGTTTTTATTTCATTATTATTCTCATTCTTGACCAAATAGGAACATGTACAAATTCCTTCATCATTGTGGTCGTACCATTAAAGTAACGATGCGACAATATAGAAATTACACTGACAGTGAAGAGGTACTAAAGCACCCGATACTGATAGAAGTAGATCATCAAATTGCTGAGGTTCACGTTGATGACCAGCGTGGCCAGATACGCCAGCACTAATATCGGCAGCGGGAACAGAAACAGTCGAACGTTGTGAAGCATTGGGAGATCTAAAAATTATAAAAAAGATATGATAGAATTAAATATTTGACTGCAACACCAAGCTCGGGAATTGGTTGCAATTTAATCACAGGTTTAATCCACTGCTAGAAATAAGCCTTCCCCATAGAATGCCACGAAGAACGGTCTTGAGCCGCCTTGACGTGTGGCCATTTCCACTTCAACATGCTAATTCTGAGTGATACGGTCGTTGATGATCATAGTTCTTCTACAGATCTCCTCGTATTCGATTTTATCACGTAGTGAAATGCCAAGCATAGCTCTCTCCGTAGCTCGCTGCGTAACTTTGAACTTGTATCAGGCCAATAGTTAGTGACTACGTCTCGATGCTGAATCGTTTACCAGTCCTAAAACGCACTTATTATTTAACTTGAATACAGAGTTGTTTGAATAGTAGGTAGGTTATTGTAGGTACATGTAAACATTTCATTTCACGTTGCTCATTTAACTCAAAGTGGGATAAATAAAGGAATCTATAATCAAATCCATTCCTTCGTAATCCATTATTTGCGTTGTAATTTCCAATTATCTAAGCTAAATGAGCCAACAACAACCTTGTGCACACACACCACTTGCTTATGGTGAAAGAGAACACCACGAGGTAACAAACATGTGCCTTATTGAGCCAGCTTGGCTGTAACAGGCAGTGCAGTGCAGCCTGAATTCGAATACTGTTCGAGAGTACTTACTGCTGTATCCCAAGAATGTGATGTACATGTAGTATATAAACGCGGCTAGCCAGAATGAGTTGGATACGAAACATGATATAAAACCTTTCTCGCCCAACAGATCTGAGAACAAATAAAAACCGGTCAATTGCGTGTCACGTTATAGTAACGGTAAAATTAACCGGGCGGTCAGTTGTGGCCCAAATACGCGAAAATGAGGTTCCGGGCGGACAGTTATAGTTATGGCCCAAATACGCAAAAATGAGGTTCCGGGCGACAGATGTGACCCAAATACGGGAAAATGCGGATGTGGCCAAAAGATGATGGTAATTTTTTACACCGATGCCGTTATTATATTATCTTTGAACTTAATAAATAAAAATAGATAAACTTACTAATAAATAGTATAATGTGGAAGCAGTGGAGCAAAGATAGTGGAGGGAAAAACGCGTTGATATGTACATCGAACGCGTACCCCCATTCCACGTCCGGGCCGAGCGGGTCTCTCCGCAGGTACTTGTTCACTAGGTACCTGAAAATATATACAACCTAGCATAAACTACCAGACATCTTGAAAATTCAGTTTTAAGGCCCAAACACATCTGACGGAATTTACGTCGGGGATCTTCCATCGCTTAATTTTTCGAACAAACGCATCTTCAGTCAAATGTGTACGGTGTGCGATTTTTGTATGAAATGATGTGTACCGGCGCGCATCGGCGTCACGCGACGGAAGATCGACGCCGTAATTTCTGTCAGAAGATGTGTTTGGGCCCTTACGGTTCCGTACCCAAAGGGACCCTATTACTAAGCTTACGGCGCTATCCACCCGTCCCTTCTTTCACAGGGGTATATCTGGGCAGCCGTAAGAGTTAGCCAGCCAGTTGATATTATCAGATTGTGTTGTTTGAGTATGAACCCTATGGAAATTAAATAATGGAAACCAAATCACAAAGGGGCCCCCCATACAAGAGTTCTCCAACCAAGGATTAAACTATCGGTTTTTTTCATGTGTTATGTATGTATGTTATGTTAATCTGATTATGGCGACATCAAATCTTGAGTTGAGTAAACTTAGGAACCCTACACAGCATGGTTCAAGAGGAGACACATGTCTGGTTTATTTAGGGTTCCATTACCTAAAAGGTAATAATAAAACCTATGGTAAGACTGTTGTATGTCCATTAAGTTCGCCTATGTACTTTTTTATGCAATAGCGATTGTGCAATCCATGGTGAAAAGAGGCCCTCTGAGGATATGCCTATCTCTTTGGGAAAAAAGGTGTGTGTTTATATATGTATGTATGTAAATAATTTTCTTTCTGTCTATGTATGTCTGTCAGTTTGCAGTCTTAGTGGTTGCACTCATGGTGTATGTCATATATATGTATGACACATATATTATAGGTATGTATCATGTCAGGGTTGTAGCTCGTAACGATGCTCGCTTTAATGATTCTTCGTCACTTCTCGCACCGCTGTCTTCCTGGCGCATTCATTTAGTGAGGTCCTTGGTCTGTGCCGCGCGCTTGTTTGCCCTAAAGCTATCCTTGTACTACCAGGCGATCAACGGAGACCTCCCCGCGGCGCGACAAGTGCCCAAAAAAGGTGAGATGAGATTTCAATTTTAGTTGGAAACTTATTTACAAAAACTTATTTACAAGCAAAATTGTGCAAAAAATATTTTTTCCTTACCAAATAACAGTTGAGGCAATAATGCCCATTCCGATGAAGTCCACAAATACCACGAACAGTGTGAACAGCATTATCTTGCCCCCCGACAGACTCATCGCCAGTCCAAAGCATATGGAAGACACTGAAATACAATACATTTACATTTTAATATTACAAGATTGTATTTGATACCATAACACCCAGACCCGAGACAAATATTTGCAGATTAATACAAACATTTGTCCTGCAGCCGGAATCGAAACAGCAACCTCTCGCATCTCAGCTTGTTACTCGCCCGCTGTACTACTGAGGTTGTCATATATACATGCTCAACTATTAGCCTATAAGCTCTTACTGCTATGATCTCTACATGTTGTATGTTGAATATAGTTTAACTTTTATAGAGGTTTTAAATGTAAAAACAATACTCACACAGCATCCACACACTGAGTAACACCAAAAAGGCAGGATCATCTCTTGCAAACTGTGATTTTGTGTCTGAAATCAGAAACAATCAAATTAACCATTCTTTACTGCCATTTTTTTTTCTTTTTTAGCATGTTTTTCTTTAATTTTATTCAAAAACTATTGTAAATTGCAGTCATTTTGTACAAGTCAAAATCAGTGCCTTTTTGTGGAAGTACAAAATTATCAATAGTTTTGACTAACATATTTTTTCTTTTTCTGGGGTGTTCAGACCTGCACTGATGTCCCGCTGTGGCATGTATCGTGCATTGTCCCCCTGCTAAACTTACTCCAGCCAGCTTAGCTCTTTGAAGTAACAAGGCAGGACTGTGGGGTGATGGTAACATTGATGAAGTTTCTCAGGGTGCTCCATGGGAGCAGGAGTCAGGCAGCTTCCAGACTCAACTGGGCCCTGGCTTCATCTGTTTTATAGCTTTTATAGAATAATATTGTTTTTTGTTGCCCCAGGGTCTTTCACTGTTGATATGGCTTTCATTTTGGCTGATAAGTGCTATAAAAATACCAATCTCCTATTGTGCAAGTGTGCTAGGGTTGAAACTGGTTTTTTAAGCCACTCTCAATAATTTTGAAACATACAGAATCTAGGCTGATTTAACAGTTTAATTTACTTACGTTTCCTATAGTTAAAATTCCTGAAAACTTTCTGTGGCGCTACAAACAAGTAAACCATTTGCCACGCCGCGAATTCGAAGTCCATCTGGTTAAACTTGAACAGTCGTCTCAAATACTTGTATCTCTTCACTGCCGCACTGGCAGTGGTGGGCTGGTAGTTGGCAGGAGCTGGCAGGGGCGACGTACTCCGAGGATAGTTGCTGAGACTTGGTGTAGGAGACGTTGAGTATTTCATCATGGTTTCTGTGGCCTATTTTTTTTATAGAGAGCAGAACACTAACATACTCTCGGTTATCACTGTTTTGAATAAAATATATCAATTCTATAGCTTTATTTTAGCAAATTACAAAGAAAATAAGAATTTCTGTGATTATTCACGAAATGTCAACAGCTAATTTTGACACTGCTTGTCTGTGATTTAGACAGTGACATTTGTTTTAGGACAGACAGGACAGTTTAGACAGCTGAGAATGTTCCACTGCTGTGAGCAGATTTTGGACATGAAGACTTCTATGTTTTTTGGGTGACACCAAAATTACACGCACAAGCCTCAGAATAATGACTTCAGTCCTTATTCTGAGCGATTACACGATATTCGTGTGATTCATTATAGCCACAGACATAGATAAACAGTAGGTACATACTAGATAGCTGGTGTAACAAAATAAAGATACTAACTTTAGGTATATGTGTGCCTTTTCAAATGTGTAGAAATCTTAGATCATTTATTTCGTTAAATGCTAAGCAGAAATTGTCCACCAACATCTAATAAAACCAAAACCATCATTTCATGACATTTTTGTTTGCACCTTTGAGCCCACGGTCCGTGTTTTGGTGAGCATAGCCACTCCACCACTCGCCCCTTTCACCTTTCACGGGCGGGATTTCTTTCTCGGTGCTGCTGACTCTAGTGATGGGGATCCTGAATGAGTCGGATTTAAATGATCATAACAGTTAAAAAAAGAAAAGCGTGAATTTTTATGGTTTTATTAATTCCTACATTATCACTTACAATAAACAGTCAGTTTCTTATCACAAAATTATACAATATTTTTATTAGAAAATAATAAGTTACGATTTTATCGGTAAAGTACCAACTGAACTGGTGGCCATGTGAGTATGGCAAAATCTTACAGCTATGTTATTATTATTTTGGTAACTAAAAGGTACCTACAAGATTTAAAGTTTGATACAATAACTATAGGGACCTGTGACTTCTTTGACTTGATCTTCTTTGTTTAGTTATGCGTGCCCGCCGGTTCTCTTTCCAGAAACGTCGTCTCTAGCATACCAGTTCTAGCATGAGCATTTTATTGATAACATAGTATTTTTTTAAATACCTACATAAGTACATAACCATATTTATTTTTAAAATACGGCACAGTGCCTAAAGTCAAGTATCGCAAACTTGACTTTGTCCTTATAGAAACTAAACTAAATTCTGGTTCAGCCAGCTATCGTATCTAGTGACGCGCGTGTACACTCCAGGGTAGCCTGGCTCGCCGCACTTGTTCCCGAAGGAGACCACGCCGATCTGTGTCCAACGCCCGTTGAGCTGCAGCATCAGAGGCCCGCCAGAGTCACCCTGGAAAATAAATAATTTGCCATAAAAACTAATTTCCATATAGGTAATATGCTTCTAAAACATAAATAATGTAGGTACTTATACTTAATCTTAAGATAATTTTAGAACCATTTAACTAACTCTTGAAAAATTTGAATAAATGAATAAGTATAACTTAGTGCTAAGACCGCTTAGAACTAACATACATCGTACATCACCTACGATTTAAGTTGGAGATATCAATGGGTGAGTAACATCACTACGACCCAGTGCGGAAGGTGTTTGAATGCTCAGAATAAAGACCAAAGCAACATTATTCTGAGTTTGAACGGCTTTAGATGACTGCTTATCATATTTCTTCTTCCATGCATGGGTACCACAGGGTAGGTACCACAAACAAGGGTTTTGAACAAGGAGGTTAAACCATATTTTCGAAGCAGAAAAGAATGCTTAAAGGATATGTGGTCCTGGATTTTGAGAAGCCTCACCTGGCAGGCGTCAACCCCGCCGCGCGTGTATCCGGCGCACAGGAAGGTGTCGGTGATCGGCTGGAAGTACGCCTTGTCGCACTCCTCATTGCGCCACACCGGCAGCCTCGCCTCCAGCTGCTTGGAGCTCTCCCCGCCGCCGTAGCGTGTGGTCCCCCAGCCGACCACGGTGGCGAGCGCGCGCTCAAAGGAGCGCCGCAGCTCCTCCCCGCGCGGGAGGCAGATTGGGATCACGTATTTTGATTTTTGAACGTTTTCTGAAATTAATGGTTATTTAATGATGCAGAATTGCAGACATATGGTCGTATTCATCAACCCCATCATCAGCCGATAGACGGCTACTGCAGGACATTAGGACTCTCCCGTAGAATGCTACGATGAACGTTATAAAGTCGCTTCCATCTACCGACTTCCTGTGACCGTTACCCGTGCATCGCCCATCGAGTGAGGGGTTATCCTACCTACTGCATAAATTAGGTAATCGAAAAACATAATAATTTCAAATAGAAGTAGTAGTAGTACCGGTTTCAGTAGAAAAAGAATTACGTAACCCGCAGAGCTCGTGGTCGTGTTTTGTGGTTCGTATCCCAACACGAAGAGCGATTTTGATTGCCCTAATAAAATTGTTGTTCGGGAATTAAGAAATTGAGACGCACTCAAAATTATGTTGAAGAAGCGAACTTAGTGCAAACCCAGTTTGAAAGCTTGCTATCTAACAAATCAGCCACTCAAACTCGGCTTAGGGCCTGGACTGGACACATGATAACAGATAGCTATATAAACCGTAGCCTTAGTCCACTGCTGGGCATGCCATGAGCCTGATCTTCAACGGTTCCAGCTGTTACTAACCTGACAGCACCAGGATAGCGATATCGTTATAGAATCCGACCCTGGAGAACTGCTCATGAGCGCGAACAGCCGTCACACGCAACGTGACCGGACGGGACGGCTCGTCGTCGCGAGATAGATCGATGTCTCCGAGGCGCACGCTGAACTGACGAGGAGGGAAACTGGAAAAAATAAAGATCTATGTTAGAAATAGGTCATAGCTACCTCTTATATGTAAGCCATATCTTCATGAGTAAATCATAAGCCAGAGTGGTTGTGATAGCTATCCACACCAAAGCCCCCGTCATAAACAGTAGTCTTTGGCTACTGGTGTAATGAGCTGACAGCACAAATTGCTTCCCCACCAGGACTCCTCAACACCAGCCCCACTATTCCCTTACTGAAAGTCTTCAGAACTGACTGAAGACTTTCAGTTAGGGAATAGGGGGCAGAACTCTCCTCTTTCTGCGCTGCAGGAAGACAGCTACCTACCATTCATAGCATATAGCTTCTCCATCACTTACGGTCTCTGCTTAGAATCTCTGGTGCAATGCGCAGCTGTCAGCACATATCGCTTCCCCACCAGGGTGCCTCCACACCAGAACTCTCGTCTCTTACTACCGTGCAGAAAGATTGCTGCCATCCACGGCCAGTGGCCTGGCTTGGACTCCGTACCACCGACGATCCGGCCGCCTTCGTCTTCGCGTTGACCACAATCTAGAACACGGAAAAGAAAAAGGATTACTTACTTATTATTGTTGAAATTAATTTCCCTATGGTTAAAACTAGGTTTTCTGTGTTTTGATTGCTCAGTGTTAACTGTAACTAAGACATCATCAATCTTAGCTTTAGCCCTCTTGTGACTAGTAATACTCTTATAGGTAGTATGATGATGACGGAAAGTTTTCAATGGAACTCCTTAGAGACTAGCATCTATGTGTAGTCTGTATGTTTGGGCTAATTTTGAAGGAGTTGCAGCAGCACATAGCTGAGTAAAGGTTTGATTGGAGCTAACAAAGTAAACTGCAAGAAAGTGTTGTTCTTACCATCCATATCCACAATGTTGGAGAAGTTGGTCACAACAGGTGGTGCCACAGTGCTGTAGTAAAATGTTGTCGTTCTGATCGGCCTAGGAGTTGTTACTGTCGTGCTTGTAACAGTCGTGGGTTTTCTAGTCGTGGTTACTGGTTTCAGCGTTTGTTTCGGTTTTTTGGTGGTCAGGACTAAAACTGCTGACGGTCTGTTTGTCGTCTGAGGTTTCGGCTTCTGCGTTGTCACTGGCACTAAGTATGTAGGCTTGCTCGTTGTTGCCACTAATGGCCTTTCAGGAACAGGCGTAGTCACTATTGCGTCTTTCGGACAACAAACTCCAGGGACAAAAAGGTCTTTGAAGCATAAAGACTCGCGAAGATTTACCAAGTTGAGTAAAAGTTGGGGACAGTTACTCAAGTCTTCACAAATACCTTCCTGACCCTCAGGAGTTGTACAGGATTTTACGTCATTCCTGTCATTGGCTGTAGCTATTTTCGTGATCGGTGCATCAGGAAGAACTTTAGGTAGGGCTTTTCTGACGTATGGTGCGATTTTATCAGTAACGTTTCTTCCTAGGACATTTTTGCTGATCGTATAAAAGGCATGTGGAAGCTGCTCCAAATTTGGGTCTTCATCATCATTTTCGTGCTCATCATTTACCATGTCGACTAGATAATGTCCAACGGTATTGATAGCACCAAGTGTCTCCGAAATCTTCGTGAAAGCAGATTCAGAGAGGAGCCTTCCATCGTTTGGAACTGGCCCTGAAGACCTACCATCGTAATTTTGAAAATTATTGAAGTTCTGATTTTCTGCTGTAGCTATAGAATGTCTGCCATCATAGTTTTTAAAGTTATTACAGTTTTGACCCGTTTCCGGTCCGTCTATAGAAGACCTGTCATTGTAATTTTGAAAATTCTGATAGTTTTGGACTGGTCTAGGACCAAACGGACCAGTGTTATAGCTGTATGCTTGATTACTATTGTAATTCGGCTGTACGAATTCTGGCGCTCTTTTCCTTGGAGCAGGAAACTCGTTCCATGATGGGTTTCTCTGCTGGAGTTGTGGATTCGACCAGTCAGCTGATGTTTGGATGAAACTCACTGAAAGGAGTAGATACATCTTAATAAGAATTTTGTGAGAGTGTGTAAGAGAAAGTGGTGATAATGTGATTGATGCATACCTACCCTGCTGGCCTGGATGATGCACTGGAAACTGGCATTTTGAGATCGTAGTTAGGAGAAGTAATCCTGTAACAAGAGGACATCACAGTTTAATAAAGCCAATCGGTTGTAGGTATAAGGTGGTATTCTATATCTATACCTACTTAGTATCCTAGTCAGCAGGTACGATTCCATAGACACATCATCACCATCATCAGCAACCTTGAGACCTCCACTGCTGGACGAGGCCTCCCCGTAAAATACAATGAGGGGATTTGCAATAATCACCACGCTTGGCAGGCGGATGGTGCAGTATTCGTGTTGAGTACTCAGGTAGTTGCTGCTGCCCATCCCCTGGTGTAATACCTAAGTCGGCTTTTATGCCATCCACGGGAGGAGACGGAGGGGTCTATTCTTAGGCCGGACACATCAAGCACATAGACAATTAAGCACCTAAAATAATCTATTGCACAGGTAAACGACTCCAACCCGGCAGAACTTTAAGACGTTATGGATGACCCCAGCAATATAGGGACTTAGGCTGATGTAGATGAGAAACCGTTCGAAGCAATTAGAAACTTTGATTACAGTAGCAACAGAAACGATCTATCTATTTTTGGAATCGTTGTCCTACTTACTCCTACGTAAAACCATAATGTCCTTATTTAATAGCTGTTGCTAAATTATAGAAAGTTTTTCTTAAAAGTCGTCAAGAACGGTCATGCGATGGCTCTAAAAACCTATGTTTTGATCAGCAACCTATTTTATAGAGAGTATCGTATTTCGTAGAAACCTAAGGAGAGAGTACGTTTTTTATAAATATACTACTTGGCAAGCAAACAAGCCTTCTGTTATAGCCTTCTCTTACATAAGAATCGTAAGAATGGCCAATTAAAGAACAAGAAAAAAATATTTGCAAGGCGAATTCGCACTCGGACATATCATTAGCCTAATCATGCCCAAATTAAAGTAAGAAAGTTAATGCATGCAGAGAAAGGTTTTGGTCTTATTTGTAGCCAGATTTAAAGTTAATAGAATGTCATGATGGCATGCTGTTTGCCATATATTTGATGTTTGTTTACAAGACTTTACTTAGGCAGAAAACGCCTTGTCTAATAGTAATTGTTTGTTTTGAGATTTCTTTTTAAATACCTCCTTATGAACTGTGAAATAAACTTAATTTTAGCTCATATATATAATCTCATATAGTAGGTCATATAGCTCACAGAACTGACAACCGATTGGGAAAAAAAGCTAGACTGGCGACCACAAATCGGAAGACGCGCTAGAGGAAGACCCTCCACTCGATGGACTAAAGACATTATAAACATCGCAGGAAGTCGGTGGATGGAGGTGGCTAAAGACCATGCGTCGTGGCATTCTAAGGGGGAGGCCTATGCCCAGCAGTGGACTTCTACAGGCTGATGATGATATTAATCTTCCTCATAAATCTATCAGCCTCCTGGCAAACGCAGTTAGTGAGAAATCAGTAAGCTTAAATAATCAGCAAAAGAATAGCCAAGTTCATCGTATAACTGGTTCTTTTTTGGTCTGTGTTGGGTTAGTGAACAGGTATAATGACCCTGAAAGGTCTTGGGGGCCAATGATGAAAGGATTCAGAGCACCTCGCTTCTTTCATACACGTCACAATGTCTTCGAATTTTTGCTAAGACTTCACATTTAATGGATGTCCCGCAAGAGCTCCATTTAGTCATATTTGATTCCAATATACTTGTAGGTCCGGTGTAGCTATATGCTGAGACAGGGACCTATTTGACCACACAATATGCATTACGCCATTTGGTGTTTTTTTAGTTTTTTGTAAACTTACTACTTAACTTAGGAGGTACTGTTGTTTTTATTTTGTTTCTTTTTAAGTGGGGACAAATAAACGTACTTATTTTTTTCTTTATTTCTTTCTTTCAATATTTTTCAACAATTTTAAACTTTCAAGTTTAGCAAGGACGGGAATCCAGTGCCAGGCCATTCTAGTTTACAGGGGTCTACTCTAGAACCCATTCTTCACTCCAGTTGTCCAAGACTCTTCTTGATGGCGTTGTGGGTTATGTGTCGTCTTTCTAGCATTATCTTACAGCAAAAAAACAGCTAGATATACCTACCTCCTAATCTAGTGTATGATAATCATTATGGAAGTGTGAGTCAACGAGAAAGTGTAGTTTGCGCAAACGCACGTTGTCCGGCTTGTGTAATCAGTGTGTTTTGTTTGTGAGATGAGTAAGCACTTGATTTGGACCTTGCCACTTTTATGTAACTTGTAGGCACAATGGTTCCTTTCCAAGAAAACTGACACAAGACACTAACGCTGACCACAATCAAATTCCCGGCGATGTTTTTGCACAATAATATTTTTTTTGAAAAAAAAATACAAAAACCGACTTCTTTAAAAAAGCGCTGAATCAATTTCGATAAAACTTATATGAGACCATCTCTGAAGTTATGACCTACCAAATAAAAAAAGAATCATTAAAATCAATGGCAGAGTAAATGCGTAAAAAACATAAAAAAACATACAGTCGAATTGAGAATTTCCTCTTTTTTAAAGTCGGTTAAAAATTAGAAAGTTCGTTTTTTTTATTTTTTTTATGTTGGTTACCTCATAAATATCTCCGTCGTTTATAAACCGATTTGGAAAATTCTTTTTTTGTTTGAATAGATATACTTTCAGATTGGTCCCATTTATTCAGAATCGTGTTCTGATGATGGGATCCATGAGGAATTGAGGGAACTCCTCAAATATTGTAGGCATACATATAGCGATTTTAATATTTTCAGCAACAAATCAAGCATTTGCATTCAGAAAGTATCATAACCCTTTCACCACTATGGTTTTTTCATCATTTTTATTTCTTCCAGATATTTAGTCGAAAACAATGGCGGAAGTCGGTTTTTTAAATGAAAAGTTATTCACTCTATGTATTAAATATACATTTAATTCTATCTATTATGGTTTAGGATTTCCCTCTACTGACCCACCATGTAGACCTTGTAAAGGTAGATGAGCAGACGCATGTGTTAACGAAACGTATTTTCCGAACAAACGAGGTCGGGTTATGAAATCGGCTGCATAAGATTACAACATCAAAACGTACGCTACATTTTCCTGCTGATATTTTTGACAATGAATTTGAATTACTGGATATGCGAAGCTTAACAACGCGTCCTAAATGTTGTCAAGTTGGTTTACAAAATTAATTTGTCATTTTAATAACTTTTCATTTAAAAACCCGACTTCCGCCATTGTATTCGACTAAATATTTGGATGAAAAAAAAAATTATGAAAGAACCATAGTGGTGAAAGGATTATGATACTTTTTGAATGCAAATGCTTGGTTTGTTGCTGAAAATATCAAAATCGCCATATGTATGCCTACAATATTTGAGGAGTTCCCTCAATTCCTCATGGATCCCATCATCAGAACTGGATTCCGAAAAAAATGGGACCAATCTGGAAGTATCTCTATTCAAATAAAAAAAGAATTTTCCAAATCGGTTCATAAATGCCGGAGATATGCGGTAACAAACATAAAAAAAAAAAAAAAAATACAACCGAATTGAGAACCTCCTCCTTTTTGGGAAGTCGGTTAAAAATTCACTGAAAATCACAGCACCAATCATCTCTTTTGTTTCACTCACATTCTTTAAAATCGCGCCTATTTCTTTTTTTTTTGAGTTCTGCCACCATAGTGGCCAGTTCGATTTTCGAACAAACCTCTTTACAATGCCATATGGGCATTTTTGACTTAGAGATTTTTTTTAATGGCATCTGAGGATATACTATATTATGCCAATGTCAAGTAACATAGATAAATAAACAATGTCCAGTCGTCAAGTCCTCTGTTAAGTCATGTTCTAGTAAATCGATGACAGTTTACTAGAATGTTCCTGGACAATTTCCACCCCTTCGAAAAGATACGCAATACATTTATTTTATTTAAATTTACTACCATGTGCTCTTTATAAGCTACACCGGTTCAAATGCCATCAAAATTACACGATATAACTAAAAAAAAACACTAGAAATTGAAATAAAATAAAACAGGACGAAGTCTCCCTTCGAAAGAGCAGAAAAAGAGAGTTTTCCACGAGTTTCCACACGAAATTGACGTTCCAAATTCAAATCACTTTATTCCATATAGTTACCGTTGTAATACAAAACGGAATAAACGCGCTATATGGTATTGCCCCCTAAACAAAAAAGGTAATAAAGCACAGCTGAGCCCTCAAATCCCACTATGAGTGTCTTTCTGAACAGACTCTACCACTGATGTCTCGGACACAAGGCAGTTACATACAGATAAACCGATCGATATACAGACAAATAAGTGAGGGCAATAGGATCCTATTTGCACCCTTGCCTCCAAGCTATTTTTGTCTTACAAAAACGGGCAATACGTGCCATTTATAAACTGAAGTCGCGTGACTCCTTGAGGGAGCGTTTCAAAGAAATCAATATTCTTACAGTAATATCGCAATATATCTATGAAATATTATTACATACACATAAACACTTGGATAGTTTTATGATAAAAAGTGACGTGCATGGTATTAACACGAGAAATAAACACAAACTAAATATACCAAGGTTTCGATTAAAGAAAGTAAGTGGGTCTTTTATGGGGAATTCTGTACGGTTCTATAATAAACTTCCAGAAGGTGCATTTAAACTTCCTATTCGAAGATTTAAATCCTACATAAAGATGAATCTAATTAAGAAAGCGTATTACACTTTTGATGACTATATTAATGATAAAGCCGCGTGGCCTGATGTCGCTCTGCCCCTCGACTGCTAAAATGGAAATTTGCAATATCTGTACTTACCTATTTACATGTTTGTATTAGATTATTATTTATAAGTATAACAAGCGTAGCGTGTGCTGTCTTGCATATTTTTGCTGATGTTTATTTACTTTTGACTACCTTCCTAAGGTTTTTAAGTTCTCATTTACTATGTATCAGCAACTCCTTGCTCCGAGGCACCACACAGGCGCTTCTCACCTAGTGGTAAGACGGACCATTTATGTAAGCCAAGCCGAGTTTGTTGCCTGATTCTTCTAGGCTTGGTCGCGTTGGAACAGGAGTAATTTAATTTTATATAAGACGATTCAAAATGATCCTTGTGATTTCAATGAATAAAGTTCTTTTTGACTTTGACTTTGACTTTGACTTGGTGTACGGAACCCTGAAAACTGTAAACATCCAAAATCTTTGGTATGAATCACAGGGCAGTCAAAAAGAGCGCGTTGAAGTCTTTTCTGTTCAAAAATCGATATATTTTCATGATGAATTCTTATTTTTAATTTTTCGATCTCAGAGAATAAATCTGCCATTTAGAAAAAACGAAATGATTATTTATTCGTACCAAAATCCATCTCTATTGCAGATTTTATAAATAACAAAGTAATATAACTTTTACAAGCGTCAACATTAAAACGAGCAAAAACCCTCATTTGCTTGGCGCAGTCGGATAAACACGGACTACCTTTTAACCTAATCTACCTACCTAACCTACCTTTTAACAGCCTAAATTTTCTGAAGCCAAAACATTAAACTTGTTTAATGATCGCTGTGTGTAGTAGTTACAGCAATTTTCAAGAATTATTTTGTGCAACGCTTGATTGGAAAATTGACTTTGAAGTGTTTCCTACATAACTTGTTTGAACGTTGGTTTATTTAGCAGACCGTGAACGCTATTTAGTAACTTTCATCATCATCATCATCATCAGACGACTTCTTTGGCGCGGCGGGCGAAGGTTCGCCTGCGACGCAGGAGGTTGCAGGTTCGATTCTCGCCTCGGAACTAATATTTGTACGATCTGCTGATATTTGTTCAGGGTTTTCTGGGTATTTTTCTATGTATAATAAAAAAACTATGTATGTAATGTATTGTATTAAGTATATTAGTTATGTAGTACCCATAACACAAGCTCGGCTTAGCTTGGGGCTAGATAATATGGGGTATTCCTGCTCGTCCCCACGTCTCGTCCCCACTGGAGACGAGCGGGAAGTTTTTTTCCCGCTCGTCCCCGAAGGGGCAAGCGGGAAAGTTTTAGTAGCGTTCGTCCCCACTAAGATATTAAGAGGGCTATTTTTTCATTAAACCACAATAAATACCTACAATGACATACAATTAACTTTTTATTTATTTTATTAGTTTATTTATTTATTTTATTATATATATATTTTATTGATAGGTTGTGTGAAATGTCCAGCATTTATTATTATTATTTTGATAAAATTGGGTCAAGTCGTTTTTTTTGTCGTTTCTTTTTTTCAAGTCTCAGTCAAGGCATGTTCTAAAAAAACGGTGACAGTTATACTAGAGCGTTTGTGGAGAATTTCCACCCATTTGAAAAGGGCATGCAATAGGTACACTTATATTAAAATTCACTACCACGTGCTCTTTAAATAAGCTACACCGGTTAAAACGCCATCAAAATTATACGAAATTACTCAAAAAACACTATACCCTGATTTTTAATCTAAGACAATTTTTGTAAACAAAGAAATGTGAACTTATACACTGTGTGTATAAGTATCATGTAAGTGTATCATGTATGTATATAGGTACACATATGATACACATACATGACACTTATACACACAGTGACATTTTTTTGTTTACAAAAATTGTCTAATATTAAAAATCAGAGTATGGACATTATAACTTTTCATTTAAAAATCCGACTTCCGCCATTGTATTCGACTAAATATTTATATGAAAAAAAAATGATGAAAGAACCATAGTGGTGAAAGGATTATGATACTTTTTGAATGCAAATGCTTGGTTTGTTGCTGAAAATATCAAAATCGCCATATGTATGCCTACAATATTTGAGGAGTTCCCTCAATTCCTCATGGATCCCATCATCAAAACTGCATTCTGAAAAAAATGGGACCAATCTGGAAGTATATCTATTCAAATAAAAAAAGAATTTTTCAAATCGGTTCATAAACGCAGGAGATATGCGGTAAGTCGGTTAAAAATAAAATAATAATGGACGACGTCCCTTTTCGAAAAAGCGGAAAAAGTCTTAAAAAATTTATATTCAGTTTCGGTAATTCAGTAACGGTCATTAACTTGTGTTATATGTTTTGCATAAACACACGCCTTTTTCCCCGAACGGGTAGGCAGAGCCTCAAATGGCCTCTTTTCACTGTAAGTTACACAAACGAGGGATATTCCTTGCAATTGTGCAACTTAAAGAGAAAAGAGAAGACGTGAAAAGAGAAGACGTGACAAGTGGTGAGCTTATCGCCGCCATTGCTTTCATTTTATTTGAAAATTGATAACTTGTAGAGTTCAAAATAAGATAGAAATCAACATTATTTATGTAGGTACGTCAAATCGTGTTATTCGACCAATACAGCTCGTTAGAAATTCAAATTTGGTAAAAAGCAGATTTGCAATTTTAATAACAAGGTTATTTTCATTCCGTTATATTCCGCGCTCTTGTTACTTCCACATCAGAGGCAAATGAAATCAAATATTTTTTATTACCAAATAAAAGTACAAATCACATTTTACTTAACTAGGTGCAAACTAATACAAGTAAAAAAAATGGTGGGTAAGGGGGGGGGGGGGGGGTGTTTAGGGGTTCAAATTAACTAGCTAATCGTGACACCTATTACGATATTACGCACCTTTTTACTATTTTTTTATCTAAAATTCTTGATGAGTATAAGTACTAATTAAATTAGCATAAGCCGTAGTGCGAAGCCAAGCCAAATACAAAAGAAAACCCCTCCATCTCATCCCGTGGGTATCGTTTATAAGCCGACTGGAAATATACCAGAGGATAAAAATAGCTATAACATGGAAGCTGCGATCAACAAACCGCCTGCCAGCGTGGTAAAGCCCCCCATTGCATTCTATGTGGGAGGAATCGTCTAGCAGCGTGTACTGGCGGATGATGATAATGATAGAGAATTCAGTTCGCGTGTCAAATGGCAATGGACCACAATGGCGTTACGTAAAACTCTGTAATGACTTCATAGCTTTCACTTTCGATCGCGGTCAATGAGCCAAAGCAGACATCGCGGAATTCGTTGTAGATTAGTGGGACAAAAATGATTTTCGAAGGTCGAATGCATCATTAATTTGTTCCCAGCCTCAGTAGTATGAATTCCTCATCATCAGCCAATGGCAGTCCACTGCTGGGCATACTATCAGCGGTTTATTCCTATTCTTTAACAGAATTTAGACGTCCGCTGCTATACGAAGCCTCCCCCATAGAATGCAATGGGGGGATTTATATCCACTATATTCACCACGCTTGGCAGACGGATTGGTGATCGCAGTTTGATGTTAAGTACTAAACTACGAATATTTCATTCGTAGAGCAAACACCCCGTGAGGTAGAGCGTCGGATAAAGAAGGCCTGGAACAGGTATTGGTCCCTCAAGGAAATCTTTAAGTCAAATATTCCAATAAGACTTAAGAAGAAGGCGATGGACACTATAGTACTTCCAACACTACTTTATGGTTGCCAAAGTTGGGCACTGACAAAAGATGCAAGCCATAAAATCCAAGTCTTCCAAAGAGCGGCGGAAAGGAGCATGCTGGGGTTAAAATTAAGCGACAGAAAGAGAAATGCTGATATCAGGAAGAAAACTAATCTAATTGATGCCGCAGAACTTGCATGCAAAATCAAGTGGAGATGGGCTGGGCATGTGGCAAGGGCGACAGATGGAAGATGGAGCGAAAAAATTTTGCATTGGTATCCCCGAAATGCAACTCGCCCTCGAGGAAGACCAAGACGGAGATGGCGTGACGACATCATGGGAGTAGCGGGTGCTACGTGGACTCGGCTAGCGCAACAGAGAGAAAATTGGAAACGGTTGGAGGAGGCCTTTGCCCGCAAAGGGGCGCCCCCACAAACATAATACATTCGAAATAGATAAAAATGATAACATAGATTAACATAGGTACTTTTATAATAATAATATAAAAATAAGAATATAATAATAACATAAAAATAATAATATAAAAATAATAATGTTATAATAATTGTATCTACCTATATGTAAATGTTTTTTATGTAAATAATGTTCATAATAGCTGTTTTTTGAAATATTGGGAAATAAAAAGGCTCAAATAAATAAATAAAAATATTCACCACGCTTGGCAGACGGATTGGTGATCGCAGTTTGATGTTAAGTACTAAGGTGAATGCTGCTGCCTATCCCCTGGTGTAATCCCTTAGTTGGGGGAGTATTCCCATTGACCACTCCCATTATACCTTCTTCGCTCGAGTCATTGATTATTTCTTGGTCACCGAAGTGTGCCTTTTTTATTGAACAATTATCTATTTTAATCTTTTTGTAAATATGAATACACCGATTGCTTTCAAAATCAATATCTGAGGGTTCCTGTGATATTTGAACCCGAATCTGTTTTAAGAATTTAAAAAAGGACGCCATTTTGAACTTTTTTGATTCTTAACCGATTGCTTTTAAAATCAATTTCTGAGGGTGTCTGTTATCACTGAATGCCCATACTGCCACGCCGCATGGTATTGAGCTGTCTCCGTTCACTGCCTTCCTCCAAGCTTTGCATTTTATCGGACTATCGAGTGGAGGTAGTCCCCCCTGAGTCTTTTGGTTCGTGGTAGGCACTCATGAAACTTTATTCCCAGGTGGTTATCGGTTTTGCGAGCTGTATGTCCTGCAAATTGCCACTTGTTCTTAGTATGTTGGTGATCTTGGTTCTTCTACTATTTCCTCATTTTGGATTTAGTAGTGCATCATGCATACCTACTCCTACAGGCTAGTATAGTAAGGCTCAGACCTACTCTCGAAAACCTAGATTGAACGGGCCGTAATGCACAGCACAATGGCCCAGTACGGGCTATTGTTTTAACGAAAACTGGGTCAGATTACTCGACCTATTTGCAGCTGAGGGCTTGAGAGCACGTTGCCCTGTCTTTTAGGTGGTGAACTTTCCGCCTCTACAAGTTCCGTCACTCTTTAACCCGATTTGCATGTGGCTGGTAGCCAAACTAGAACAGTGGGCAGGCATTACATTGGTCAGGAGACCCGTTTCATACTTGGCCCACCAATGAAATGCCTGCTGACCAATGCCCTGGCTTATCTACTAGCTACATGTAAAGGTGATGTTCCAAGATGTATGGAGCCTAGCCCTTGTCGATGAACACTTGTGTAAACGTGGCTAAATATATGTAAAACCTTTTCTTATTATCCTTTTTTGATTATTTCGCTTCATTTAATGCAGGTTCCTAAAATATCTTTCTCACGGAGAGCAACACAAGACAAAACAATATGGCGGGGCGGATACAATTTAATCTGTGGTAAAATGTTTCAACAGCTGTTGACAACTTTGACCAAAACTGCATTTTATTCACGTCTTGGCTGCAAGGTCTTGGAGAAAGGGAAATAAATATTTACGAAGTAACTTCTGGGACTTCTGTCCCTGCTTAAAATTGTCCCTCTCACTACTCCCAACGAACGAATAAAGCAAGCAACCACAGAGCAATAAACGTGACATTCCCTGCCTGTAATGGCTGCTCAGGAAAATATGTTACCATTGTAAAAAAACGAATTTTAAACATTTCTGTGCAGTAAATTATACTTCAAATTAGAGTAAGAGTATTTTTACGATAATCACTGATTTTTCCGCCATTCTCTGTGTGGTGTACATCGATATAGGCCATTTTGGAACATTTCCTTTAAACAATTATTTGATTATTTTAACGATTCTGGTGGGCCCATGGATTGCATTGTCATGTTGAAGTGGCTATCAACATATGCAACAAGAGATATGTAAAATGACGTCCGAGTAAAGGTAGAAGTAGTCGCTGGATGGAGGCGGCTTAAGACCATTCGTCGTGGCATTCGTGTGGCTTATACATGCTGATGATGATGATGAGACGCTCTTCTGTCAAAAAGGAATCGGTAATAAGCTTATTTTTAAGCGTGTTCATTACGGGCCATTGAGAAACGATACTTGGAAAGGCTCAAAAACTATTCTTCGACTTCCTTCCAATATAAAACGTTCTTATAAAATGAGATAAGAACTTCCGTAGATGGCAAATTACTTGTTTATTTTCCTTCTTTTTCATCAAAGGTTCTCAAAATTAACTTAACTTTGTTCGAAGCCCAAAATGATTAGACTTCCAACTTACCTACTATTTTGTTAAAAATTTATTTCGTTTGAAACCGAATTAAATTCTGTCGTGAAACCAAACCAAGCAATCAATTCACTGACCTACTAAAAACTAGACGGTCCAATATGTTCGAAACGTCATCATAACTCGGTTTCATATATCGTTCTGCTGGGGTCAATATGGGATTACAATTCTATCTAGCTTTTGATTTTTCCTGGATAATACTGGTTTGATCTTTTACTTTTATTGGCTTTGATAAAATGATAAAATCCACGGGATTTTTATTGGCATTTTGTGTTTATATGAGTCGTATACATGTCATAGACAACTAGCCAAATTGACTGTATAGGACATTATAGCAACCTGTCACAATGACGTACGTTAAGTGCCCCATAAGCTAAGTATTGATTGATGCAAATAGGCAGAGGTTAGATCTATTGGGTAGTTTTTTAGTAGTAGAACTTCTTGTGAAAGAGTTCGTCCGGGAAAGTACTACCATCGTACCTATTTTTGTCGCCAAGCAGTACCTAGTGCTTGCATTGCTATGTTTCGGTTTGAAAGGTACGAGTGCCGGTTGAAATTACAGGCACGTGTGATTTTTCATCTTTATGTTTCAGGGTAGGTAGCGCGCGTGTGATGCCTCTGGTGTTGCAGGTGTCCATATATAGGCTACGGTACCTAATTTCCATCAGGTGGGGCGTATGCTTGTTTACTTGCCAAGAAGTAGTATAAAAAAAATGTTCTGTCTGAACAAATACGCTCCTGCTGAAAGCAACCCCACACAGCAGTCTCAGAGAAAATAGCATGAATGAAAGCCTTGTATTTTGCTCACGTCCAAATATTATTGCCACAATAGATACCAAAGGATACCGCCTAACACCGGGTTGGATATCTGCCAACTAGTATTTCAGCAAAATAAAACGCTGGGTCACGTAGCCATCAAACTATCCTATAGCTGCATTATCAATAAACCCAGATATCATCGGTAAAGGATAGCTTCAGAGATAAAACAAGAAGAAAACACAGCGCTGTCTTTGTCTTTACTCTAGGTATCTTAAATTACAGACAGAATAAATCATAACTTTTCATTTATAAAGCCGACTTCCGCCATAGTATTCGACTAAATATCTGGATGAAAAAAAATTATGAAAGAACCATAGTGGTGAAAGGGTTATGATACTTTTTGAATGCAAATGCTTGGTTTGTTGCTGAAAATATCAAAATCGCCATATGTATGCCTACAATATTTGAGGAGTTCCCTCTATTCCTCATAGATTCCATAATCAGAACTGGATTCTGAAAAAAACGGGACCAATCTGGAAGTATATCTATTCAAATAAAAAGAATTTTCCAAATTGGTTCATAAACGCCGGATATATGAGGTAACAAAAAAAAAAAAATACAGCCGAATTGAGAACCTCCTCCTTTTTTGTGAAGTCGGTTAAAAATAGCACTATACCGTATCGTGTCAGTAGTAACACCGGTAAAGGATTTTTATAGATAAATATTTTTTTAATAAAATATATAATTTATAATATTTTAACATTAATATTATATACTTTATAATATAATTTTTATAAACAATCTCCGTCTTCTAGGGACCATAAAATCATTTTTCACACCACCTGCTCGACAATGTCCAATTACAAATCATGCAACCTCAACGTAAAGTACAGCATTGTCTCTCTAGGGATATAAAGTTGTATGAAACTCCCTAGGGATTAAAGTGATTTGAATTTAGAACGTCAAATTCATGTTGGAAACTCGTGGAAAACTCTGAGTAAAAAAATGTCCATATGGCATTGTAAGGAGGTTTGTTCGAAAATCGAACTGGCCACTATAGCAAAACTCGAAAAAAAAGAATTAGGCGCGATTTTAAAGAATTTGAAACAAAAGAGATGTTTGGTGCTGTGATTTTCAGTGAATTTTATTGCAATATTTTTGTAATATAATATTATGTCAGTGACAATATTAGTGTTAACAAAAAATGTCGAGCGATAATGATTCTACTCCAGAGTTTATCAAAACAGACGATACTTATTTTTAATGGAGCCCTGGCCTTTTATTGCCTCGCAGTAGGTGTGAAAAGTAGAGTATGCTCCTCTGGAATAAAGCCTGTCTTCGTCTTGGGCAGCTTGAACCCCTTGCTTCACTCAGGACTCTATATAACTCCCTCGCTACACTCGGGAGTTAACTTTAGAGTCCCTCGTTACGCTCAGGGTTCAATATGCCGCCCGCGACATAAGACACTGCTTTATTCCCTTAGTGCATAATCTACTATAACGACAGGAGGTCACCGGTAGACCGCATACGTCCTTTTGCACGCGAACGAAGATAATTTATTGATAAAATGTTATTAACCGACTTCACAAAAAGGAGGAGGTTCTCAATTCGGTTGTTTTTTTTTTTTTTTTACAAGTTAAATTTATAAAATATATACCTAACTAGGTACATAGTATTAGGTACATTATACAATAATCCATACTTACACTAAGTACAAACTTATTTATACATATGAGTTATTTATTTATTATTTATTTATCAATAAATATATAATCTTCTACGAATTCACTGACAGAATAGAAGGCTTGTTTTATCAAGTACTGTTTCAGTTTATTCCTGAACACGGCGTCGGATTTTGCATCTTTTATCACATCTGGCAGCTTATTAAATATGGTGACTCCTATTACATAAGGCGACTTCTCAGACTTCTTGAGCCTGTGGCTTGGAATACGTAGCCTATTTCTGTTCCTGGTTGAAAACCGATGTGCTGCCCCTCACGTTTCAAATTTATCTATGTTCATGCGTACAAACAAGCTTATCTGATAGATGTAGATTGAAGGTACGGTAAGGATATTGAGCTCAATAAAGTATGGTTTAGCAGAGACATCGGATGGCACTCGAACAATGGCGCGAATTGCTCGTTTTTGGAGAATGAGAGCCCTTTCACGCTCAGCTGCCGTTCCCCACAGCTCCGTACCGTACGCAAGTAAGGAGTGAACTGTAAATGTACACATGATCTAATATAATAACTACACCCGTGGTGTGTTAGTTTCTTATATAATTATATAATTATAAGTACGTTTATGTCCAAACCATAAATTAAATAAAAACAAATTTTAATAAAAACTGACACATTGCACGCGTGTCTACATATTAGTGTACAAAATTTCATGGAGTTTAATGAAATAATGGCCAAATCAAAAGCAAACTTGGTTCACGTAAAAAAGGACGTAAGCGCCCTACCGGTGGCTTCCTCTTACGATCTTTGCATCCGCATGGCATAACCACATTGAGAAACAATGGATTATGTTGGTCTTATTACAATGCCATTCATAAGACACGTAACAATCGTAATAAAACGAAAGCTTTCCTTTGACGCCCATGACCGTTTTGAATGTCATGACAGCTTTGTATTACATAATGGTGGCACACCAATAATGCCACACATGTTCCATGTTAAATAATATTTTTTATTTTGCTGAGTATACATACATTGTTAATCCAGAAAATAATAATAATATGTTAAATCGAATTAATACATTTTATGATTATTTAATTTAATTATCTATTAATTATTAATTGCAATATTATGTTTTATATATATATTTTTTTTATCCTTATTGTATTTAAGTTTTATTAATTTTTTAATCCTATGTATACATGCACCAAATGCTTGTAACATTTTGATATCCAAGTGTACTTTTGTATATTCTGTAATAAAAATATATTAAATTGAATTGAATAGAGGTTACACGAGGACGGAACCTCTGGAGGTTCTACGCAGGCAAATGTTATGTATGGTATAAATGCAATAATAACATTGGTTATTTGGTATCCTTATTAACGCTAGCATTTCAGTATGACACACGCTAGCTATTGCAAAACATTTGGGAAGGCTCTTTTAGCTGTTTACAGTTCTGCATCCGTATGTTATGTTATGAATGGTGGTTATTGTGCAATAGCTGAATGTTATGTCTCGTAATCAGCGTGCCATCATGTGTCATCGGACTTGTCCCTGTCTGTCATAAGATGTCATGCTGATTGTCATTGCTTTTGCCCATAGCCATTGCCATGACTATATTAATGATAAAGCCGCGTGGCCTGATGTCACTCTGCCCCTCGACTGCTAAAATGGAAATTTGCAATATCTGTACTTACCTATTTACATGTTTGTATTAGATTATTATTTATAAGTATAACAAGCGTAGCGTGTGCCGTCTTGCATATTTTTGCTGATGTTTATTTACTTTTGACTACCTTCCTAAGGTTTTTAAGTTCTCATTTACTATGTATCAGCTACTCCTTGCTCCGAGACACCACACAGGCGCTTCTCACCTAGTGGTAAGACGGACCATTTATGTAAGCCAAGCCGAGTTTGTTGCCTGATTCTTCAAGGCTTGGTCGCGTTGGAACAGGAGTAATTTAATTTTATATAAGACGATTCAAAATGATCCTTGTGATTTCAATGAATAAAGTTCTTTTTGACTTTGACTTTGACTTTGATAGAGCGCTATCACACGGGCGTTGCGGCTGTGCTGCGTCAGCGCTGCGATGACGGAGCGGTGACACTCCGTAATTCTGCATACAAATCTGCACCAGCAACGCAGATTAGTATCTAGCAGTGGATATCGTAAAAGATGATTACACCAGGAGATGGCCAGCAGCATAAGTACTGCGATCACCCAATCCGCCTGACAAACGTGGTGATTATGGCAATTTCCCTGATGGTGTTTATGGGGGAGGCCTCGTCCTGCAGTGAACGTCTAAAGGCTGCTGATGATGATTGATATATTGGTGGATGAATAGTGTTCTTCAACGTGCTGGAACATGTTTGGCATCATTGAAGTGCAGCCGCAAAGAACGTGTGGCAGCGCTCTATCTTGTATACAGTTTCATTCTCGTGTGACGAGCAATGACAATTTGAGGATTGTGTGATGAAGTGGAAGGTTCATATTTGCTCACAAAATACACACGGTTCGTTTATCAGATGTACGCATGGAATGTCCAAAAATAAATAAGAGTTTGTGTGTGTGCGATCTCGTTTTTGGGACCGGATATCGTGTTACCTTCCCAAATGTTTGTACTTTCTTGGATAAGTGTGAACGAGACTTACAAACCTTGAGGGTTCCAATCCGTAAATTTTAATATGTTTTGTTTATTGGAAGATCAACAGCAAATACAGTTTAGATTTTTGCATATAACTTATGCTATAAAAGGCCAATAATAGATCTTCCTAAGGTAAAATTATTTTGAAATCACCAGAGCCCTTTTAGATTTTCAGCCTTTTATTCCTCTATCCACTGGCGTGTCCGTCTCCAAAAGACGATTTGGCCCCGAGTACCCCAGCGTTTGGCGCGAATTTCACGCGAGCGATCGCGTAACCGAAAAACAGCTGTAAACATTTTTTTGCTCTCTAGGACTCTCCTTTCTCTTAGATCGTTTGAATGTGCTTGAATCAAGCTTCATAGGTGTATTAATACTTTTTTTATCTGTGCTTGGGATATATTTGTACATGACTGTAAACCTAGATCAGCTGATAAACTTCACCATCTCAATTTAGGGATAAAAAGTCGAAACTCCTCAATTTTAGACTTTTTCGTTTATTTGTGGCACAAAGCCATTCCAAATTTTAGAATTGTTAGGTCACTGGAAGTATCCAAGAGTTTTTTCATTTTCTTGATTTCCATACAAAAGTTAGACATAATAATTGCCATCTTTTTAATGCATTGAGTTAGATGCTTGTTTTCACGGCACTATAAGCTCAAAGATTTTTATATGATTATAACATACAAAGTTAAACCATTACCCCCTTATTCATAATAATTTTTAAACTTATTTTAGTTAAAATAGCTTTTGTTTTGTTCTCTCTCATGTAATATTAAATACGCCAAAACAAGACAAAAGTTGTTTTAGCTATCAAATAAAATTGATTATGGATCAAGAGCGTTAGTCGTGCCAGAGAAAAATGGCCTTGACAGACAGACAGACGAAGAACAAGTCATCCTGAGATTCCGTTCCAATTTTTCCTGTTGACGTACGGAACCTTAAAAATGCGGAGCTCTTCGAGACAGGTGGGGGACGCTGGGAGTACACGGAAAATTAATGGATACCTTTATGGAATTTGCAGACATTGTAAGGTGCGTGGCCGCTTACCTTAGATATCATATGTCCATCGGACTTTGTTTTGTAATAATATCAGGTCCATACTTTATGAGGAAGCATTAAAATACCTAATTAATAAAATATAAATAATAGTAGATTATGCACTAAGGGAATAAAGCAGTGTCTTATGTCGCAGGTGGCATATTGAACCCTGAGTGTAACGAGGGACTCTAAAGTTAACTCCCGAGTGTAGCGAGGGAGTTATATAGAGTCCTGAGTGAAGCGAGGGGTTCAAGTTGCCCAAGACGAAGACAGGCAGAGGAGCATACTCTACTTTTCACACCTACTGCGAGACAATAAAAAGCCAGGGCTCCATAAAATAAGTATCGTCTGTTTTGATGAACATCTCTTTTGTTTCACATTCTTTAAAATCGCGCCTATTTCTTTTTTTTCTGAGTCCTGCTTTTGGTGGCCAGTTCGATTTTCGAACAAACCTCTTTACAATGCCATATGGGCATTTTTTTACTTGGAGTTTACCACGAGTTTCCACACGAATTTGACGTTCCAAATTCAAATCACTTTAATCCCTAGGGAGTTTCATACAACTTTATATCCCTAGAGAGACAATGCTTTACTTTACGTTGAGGTTGCATGATATGTAATTGGACATTGTCGAGCAGGTGGTGTGAAAATATAACTTAGATTATTGTTATCTTCATCATCATCATCATCAGCCTGTAGAAGTCCACTGCTGAACATAGAGCTCCCCCATAAAATGCCACGACGAACGGTCTTAAGCCGCCTCCATCCACCGACTTCCTGCGACGTTTATAATGTCTTTAGTCCATCGAGTGGAGGGCCTTCCTTTACCGCGTCGTGTCCGGTTTGTGGTCGCCACTCGAGAACCTATAATCCCCAACGGTTATCAGTTCTGCGAGCTATATGGCCTGCCCATTGCCACTTCAACTTGCTAATTCTGATCCATCAATGCCATCTTACTCATTATATAATTTCTGAAATTATAGTAACAGATCGTATTAGTAAGCGAAAGCGTTGCAAAGCGTTTACTTCAGAATTCGTTCAAGTGTTGCTTGTTTTTGTTTTCGTCTGCCATTGTCTCTGGTTCCGCGCTATTACCCCGCGTCCACTGTAAGATGCGCTATAAATATATTTAGCAGCATAAACCAAGTAGGTAGTCAGTCACATTCGAGACCAGTTTCATTCGATTCAGTTCAAAAACTATTCAGTACAAAATATCGGTTCCGTGATGTCCGCAGAGCAGAAGATCTATGTAGACTTCTGCGATTAAGAACTATGCAATATTTTATTTTGACGTAATGGAATAAGCAGATTTAGATTAGATTCTACCTACCTATACGACCACTGTGCCTTTCCACTTACTTGCCACTTACTATGAGTTCTTATATAGCGCTTCAGTTCAAAAACTATTCAGTACAAAATATTGGTTCGTCGTTGTCATCTGTCAGCATTGAATAACTTTAAACAGACTAAGACCCGTATTCCAGAACTATGCTCAAGCGTGAATCAAGACTCAAGCATAGATTCGGAGACAGTTTTTCATTGAAATCTGTCAAAAAATCTATGCTTGAGTCTCGATTTAGTTTGAGTTTAGTTCTAGAATACGGACCTAATTTTAGAATAGATAGGGTGCGTCTCACCACTTTTTACGTCTATAATCCAGTGATTGTACAACCCACGGTGAAAAACGACTCTTTGAGGCTCTGCTTATCCCTTCGGGGAAAAAGACTTTTGTTTATGTCTGTGTATGCGGGTAGTCGCAATTCGGAATCTCGGAATTTAATATCTTTGCTTTTGTTCAGAGGATGCAAGGCTTATAGTGAAACTTGTGCAATTAACATGGAGTTTCCATGTCGTAATGGAAATGCTCATTTGCTAGATGAATATAATTGCGCTTTTGAATATATTCCTGTTTACGTAATGCTGTGCCCTTACTGATGTTAGATAATATTTAAGTTTTTTTCATGAGGTCAAGATCTTGTGATAAGTGGAAAAATTTAAGGGGACGTTTCCCAGCAGTTGGAAGCAGGTTGACAACACAAAATAATCTAGACACAAGCAGAATCGTTCTAAGAAATGTCAGTCTTGATTTGTGATCAAAATGGTGGGTCAAAGATTGAAAATAAAAAGGTTTATTTGGGGAGTTTCATTAATTATATTTTCAGTTAAGTAAGGTTTATTTGGGGAGTTTCATTAATTATCTTTTCAGTTAAATAAGGTTTATTTAAGGAGTTTTATTAATTATATTTTCAGTTAAGTAAGGTATATTTGGAGAGTTTCATTAATTATATTTTCAGTTAAGTAAGGTTTATTTGGGGAGTTTTATTTTCAGTTAACTAAGGTTTACTTAAGGAGTTTTATTAATTATAATTTCAGTTAAGTAAGATTTACAGAGAAAAAGGTCTCGTTACTTCTTTTCAGGAAAATTTCAGTTAACGCTGAAAAACGTGTGTGTTTATTTTGTTTGAGTAATCTAATACATGTAAAATCTCAAGTGTCTACTGATGGTTTCTTGTTACAGAGCATTTTCGTTTTACTTTTAAAGCCCCTTGGAGGGTGAACTTCCATTCATTCATTCATTCAGTCAGTCAGGACTTCTAACTCTGACTCTTCTAGTTCTGACTTCTTCAGGTTATTCTTATATATTTGATAAATCAGAATAATATACAGGCTTATGAAAAAAATGCCTATAAATACCCGTGACAATATTAATTATCACTAGAAATGGTATATAATTACCATGAGTTTTGAGCTTACAACAAATAAATTTTGACAATCTTACTCGCAAAGACTTCAGTTTACCCGTGATCATGGCGCATGTAAACTGTGCCGAAATATCGGGAATCAGTAATGCTCAAAAATCATGGTAAATATCCCGTTTCTAGTGATAATTATGTTAATAACCATTGATAGTTTCAAAAGTTATAACGTGACAATTAATAAATATACAGGCTATATCCTACTATCCTACTAATATTATAAACGCGAAAGTTTGTAAGTATGGATAGATGGATGGATAGATGTTTGTTACTCTGTCACGTAAAAACTACTGAATGGATTTTAATGAAACTTTACAAAAATATAGCTTATACATCAGAATAACACAAATACAATACCTACAATTGCTACAATTTATAAAGATATTGTGTGAATTGTCCATAGTATGACGATAAGTGTCAAGTAAGTAAGAATAAATCTATCGCGCTGCCAAAACCGCTAGAGTTGTAATGATATGTAATGTATGATGGAAATGTTTATCTTAAATAGTCCTACAAAAAGCCCGCCACAGTATATATCTATATCTTATGTGTAAGCCATTATAGCCAAAATGTGTATAATTGAACGAGCGAAGCGAGTTCTCTGAGTCAAGTTGGAAGAATCGGCGTTTGTATGTATGTATGTATGTTTGTCCGATGAAAACTTCCAAACCGTTAATCCGATCTTCATGACATTTGGTATGGGGGTAGATAGTATTGGTACAATTTGTAGGTAAGGTTATGAGCTATATCGGTCAGGGGGTTGCTGAGATATTGGGGTCCAAGAGGGGGTAAAAAAACTAAAAGTGAGACAGTCAGATCAAGTGGGGTGACTAATGAAAGCGCTTTGGTTGGACATTTCAAAACTGTTTTTAATAAGTATATAGCCTTAGTAGTTTTCGAGATATTAGGGAACATAAAAAACGTAAAAATCAAAAATTCTAGGGTACTTCCAGCAATCCCACAACACTGAAATTTGGTATGCTTGTGGCTTTTGTGTCACAACTACAGGGAAAAGTCTTAAATTGAAGAATTTAGAAAATTGTACTCCATAAAAATAAACCAATATAACATCCATTGTTGACCTCCCATTTCTAGGAATTTGAATGACGTTGGTGTTCTATGGTTTTCGTCAAAAGGACGTTATCAATTAATTAGTCAGGTACTTGATATAGGTACTAACAGGCATGTAGTATTACGCCCCGTTGCTTAGCCCTATTCAAAGGTTATTTCGATGATGTGTAGGAAATTAGAGTAGTTACTGGTAGATCCTGTACTGTACCGGTAGACCTCGAGTTGAAAATTTTCAAAAATAATAATAGAAAATATGGAAATTACTTAGTTTAAGTAGTCGGGCTGATAAAGGTGTTATCGCGAGGTCTCAGTTCGGGGCGAACCACTAGTATTATAAATGCGAAAGTTTGTTATTATGTTTGTTACTTCTTCACGCTCAAACGGCTTAACGAATTTGAGTGAAATTTGGAGTGGAGATACCTATACCCTGGATTAACACAGGCTACTTTTCATCATCATCCCGTGGTGAAACCGCGGGGCGCAACTAGTTTACAATAAATGTTCCACACGGGTGGAGTCGCGAGCAAATGCTAGTAGGTAGGTACTTGATAAGTTTAGTATTTATTTATTTATTTATTTATTTATTTATTTATTTATTTATTTGTAAAAAGATAATCATGCCACAAAGTTTGCTTATAAACTACCTAAATTAAACAATCAATTTAACCTAGATTATAGATAGGCAGGTATTTAAGCAAAGTGGTTTACTAGCCCCCACACTAGGATACCCTGTGTTGTGGGTGGCTAGTCTCTTCCAAGAGTAACAATAATAACAATTTGGGTAGGTAGGTATGTATATAAATAAATAGAATACAAATGCAAAATTTTCTAAAAGAAGTAGAATATCCAAAATACAGTGGGTAAGTACTGACCTAGTTGAGATTTTTTTTTTTTTTTAAATACCTTGTAGTTGTATTTAGCTACACACACATCCGAACAACAGAAAACAAAAAAGTATAGGTAAGTAGCGTGGAATCGACATGCCGGGAACAATTCACAATTTATGAGTATGCAGACAATTATGTACATAACTAGGTTCGGCTAAGTTATTAAATATTAAAGCTAAGTACAAAACTAAAAGATAAGGTAGGTAACTACTTAAGAGGTACACAAAATTATCTTTAATTTAACATTTTGAGGGTAGTCTCTTGAGTATGACTTCAACATTTTTCAAAGTATAATAATGGATGGCATCACTGCTCGATGATGGATGCAGTGCGAGAGTGTGCGTGATTCGCTGGTAAAGCAATTGATAGTGTGAGTGACGGTTGACCGGACTGCGTGAATGTGTTAATGTGCGTGCGCAGCATTGTATTATGCAGTGTCCGAGGAGTGTGCCTGTGCGTAGTGTGTGTAGGTTAGCTATGAATAAAGTTGAGGATACAATGAGATTTTAGTTTTTTTTATTATATTTTTTTTTTATATATTTTGTAGTATAGATGAGATTTGTTATGTAGGCGAAATGAGTATGAATTTGCTTGGCTGTGAGGGGTCAATAGGCAATCTGTATCGACAGATTCCCATCCAGAAATAGCATGTCCTGGCGAGATCGAATAGGAAATTGCTTTTAGTGGCAATTGACGGTAGAAAATTCACTAGACGGAGGGATGCAGGGCCGTACCACGCGCTATATTTATAGTGTATAGGAGCTGGGGGGGTGATTCTCGGAAAAATCTCGAATGATAACCTTAATTTTGTATGGGCATCATAAGAGTTGTGACGTAATCACGTGGACGAGATTTATTCGAGAATACGGGTGATATAATTTTTCATAAAAAAGATTTTCAATTAAAACTTTGGCAGTAGGTAACTACTAGAAAAAGACCAAAGGGTCGATTGTTAGTGATTTACTTCGTAATCATTCTATAGAAGTCCATTACTGTGTTTTTTTAGATTAATATTTATTGTTATAATAAAAAAACCGTGCATAATTCGAACAATGAACTAAAAAAAAGATTACTTCATACATCAAACCAGTTTTTAACCGACTTCACAAAAAGGAGGAGGTTCTCAATTAGGTTGTATATATATATATATATATATTTTACGTTTGTTACCTCATATCTCCGGTGTTTATGAACCGATTTGGAAAATTAATTTTACAATTTTTTTAATTAGTCATAGTATTAGGCAATATCGGGAGAAATATATAAAACTAAGTGGAGTTTTTCACATTATTTTCGTAGCATACATACATAATTATATAAACACACGTCTTTTTCCCTGAAGGGGTAGGCAGGGCCTCAAACGGCCTCTTATCACCGTGGATTGATAACAGCTAACTGCGCATGCGCGTTGAAGTCTTTTGTATAGAGTTTATCATAATTACTTACATAAAGATAGTTTTGCTTAAATAAACCACCAATCCAAAAATTAAAGGTTGTTTTTCAACCGACTTTAATAAGAGGAGGCTTAATTCGACTATGTTTTTTTTGTATGTTTGTTACGGGATTACTCCGCCAATTATGAGTTGATTTTGTTTTTTTTTTGTTTGGTAAAAAAGGTTTTTCCATATAAATTTTATCGAAATTGATTCAGCGTTCTATGAAAGAAGTCGGTTTTTTTTAAAAAAAATTAATAGCTTCCAATTGTCTAAAAATTGATTATGAACAGTCCCGTGGGCCGGGCCTATTACGAGTTTTGCATTGAAAAAACCGGAATGCGAAACGTGAGCACCATCCGGCCCCCAGGGGTAAAACGACGTGTTTACGTGTTTTAGACTTCTTTTACTTGTGTCACAAAGTCTCCTATAGCAATCCAAATTTCAGAATTGTGTGGTTACTGGAAGAACCCTAGAGGTTTTTTATTATTGCTATTTCCATACAAAAAATAAAGCAAAAAAAAAGTAAGCAAGTGTTTTTTAAAGTTAGAAGCTTGATTTTTTACTGCACTAAAGGCAAATCACCATTTTTCAGGAGATTTACTGGAAGAGTCACTTGTATCTAAGGTCATCGGTCATAAGAACTTTAGTCATCAATAAATTTCAGCTAACCTATAGGGCCTTATATCCTTTCACGTGCCAGCCGATCCATATGGCTCGGTTTCGCATATGCCTAGAGTGCCAGTGAGCCATATGGATCGGCTGGCTCGGTCGCTATTTTACGCTTTCTGTGCACTACATGTGTAAAGAAAAATGAACTGTAGAGTGATAGTTGCTTGTATCATTAAAAGTGTTCTCGGTCTGTGGAGATATTTTTTGTAGGCGAAATAGCTTTTTCGAAAACTCATTGCAAAGTGGCGGTACAGTTACTCTGTGACGGGAAAGGAATTGTTGTTTTTAGCAGTTTTACTGTTGAAACTTTGTGAAATAGTGTTGTGTTAGGCTAACCATGTAAATATTTCATTGTTTTTCATACATTTGAGGCTTCATGGTGGTACAGTAATTTATTTTCGTGCTTTCAAACTTAACTTTTGATTTTTGCCGTTACAGTGTAAACTTTTTATAACGTTATCCTTTATAACAATAAACTCCCTGTAACGTTGAAGTGAGCCCAACTTGGTTGGTTTGCGTTAAAAACACTCTTTATAGCGATACGCCATTCTCTATTACGAAGAAATGTGTTCATATTTTTAGTAGTATTTTATCATCGGTATTATTGTTTATGTTATGTTATCAGGTAACAAAAGACTTTGAAGCTCCGAAACATCCGATGTCGGTCTAGCTTTTGTTATCCTTAATTGCCTTGAACACGTGCAGTATGATGCATTGTTTTCTCGGTTCTTGTTAATTTGCTTGTTTTTTTGTTCACTCCATATAACGATAACTCTCTATAACGACAAAAAATGCTCAGTCCCTTGAGTTTCGTTATAAAGAGTTTACACTGTATATTTTAACTAAAATAGGTTTAGAAAATGATTACGAATAAGGGGGATAGAAATTTAGAAATGGGGGATTAACGGAAATTTTACTGAGTCACTCGATGAAATTCAAAAGTCGACGTTATATTTATTTGGTATAACAAATTGATCCATTTAGTCCTAAAAAAAAGATCTAGACAGACAGGCAAACGGACAGATGAACAACAAAGTAATTGCATAAGAGTCTCGGTTTTTCTGTTGAGGTAAGGATCCCTAAAAAAAGAATCGATAAAAACATAATCGATTCTCTGCACGATCGATTATTGTAACGTAACGATCGCGTAATGCTTACGGACGTGATGTGGTGTTGTGTCATTGATTTATCAAGGTTACAATTTGTCAGTGCACTCATTAATAGGTAAATATGTACTATCGAGTGAAAGAGCGAGTACCCGGCTGAGATGCGAGAGGTTGAGGGTTCGATTCCCACTGCGGGATAAATGTTTGTATGATCTGCAAATATTATTTGTTTCTGGTCTGGGTGTTGTACCATGGTGCTCGTAGTTCCTGATACCCACAACACAGGGAATCCTAGTGTGGGATCATGACTACGTATGTGACTGTTGGCTGATTTACTAACAATTTTTATCCTTGTCATAGATTTAACAATTTAAAATTATAATAAATTTGTTTATTATTGATGTCAGGTTAATTTTTATTTATTCTCTTTTATGTGAGTCAGTTTGTAATATATTTATATATAAGTACCTACTACAAAAACGCTTTAAGGCTTGTATTCCTATGCTCAAACTGTGAATCGAGACTCAAGCATAGATTTGTTGAAAGTTTTTCATTGGAATCTGTCAAAAAGTCTATGCTTGAGTCTTGATTCAGTTTCAGTTCAGTTCTAGAATAAGGGACTAAATCTAAAAAAAGAAAATGGACTCCAATTAACGTTTATTGCGCATGCGTTAGGCGGAATGAAGATATTTATCACGCCACAATCAGCCACAAATCATCCTCCTTGTCAAAATACGCTATCAACCGTTTTATTACAATGGCTAGATGCGGCTGCGATATTCTAGCGTTTAGAAATTCTTGAGAGCGCTATTGTTGCGCTTATTGGCAGATCATAATCAGAAAGAGACAGTTTTATTATGAAAGATTATTAATGCTAAAACATTAATTTACCTACCATTTTCTACGTAAGTGAGAACCCTGTAGTTTTTACTTGTACCTTACCTAGTACTTCTTAGAATAAGGACTGTTGCTTCAGTCTTTATTCTAAGTAGTAGCTCATATCATTGGGTGATGTTGAGTGTGTTCCAATTTCAAAATTTCCATACAAAAATTTCATTTATGGTGTTCTCAACGGACCCTAGTGTGTGTGTGTGTGTGTGTGTGTGTGTGTGTGTGTGTGTGTGTGTGTGTGTGTTGGGTGTTACGTTATCATCATCATTATCAGCCAGTAGAAGTCCACTGCTGGCACTCCCCTCTAGAATGCCTCGACGAACAGTCTTGAGCCGCCTCTATCCACGACTTCCTGCGACCCTTTTAATGTCTTTAGTCCATCGAAGAACTCCCCCACTCGAGAACTTTTATTCCACATTTCGGATTCTATCACGTAGTGAAACTCCTAGCATAGCTCTCTCCATAGCCCGCTGCGCGACTTTGAGGTTGCGGTGACTTGGTTATATTTTTATTATTCAGGCGTAGTGAAACTCCTAGCATAGCTCTCTCTATAGCCTGCTGCGCGATTTTGAGGTTGCGGTGATTTGGTTATATTTTTATTATTCAGGCTTAGAAATTATAATTTAGGTACTACTATGTGATTGTGCAGTGACGTGAAATAAAAATCAATTAAATTTGCAATACCACGAAGGGTACGTCGGTCGTAAGTGAATGTGACCTAGAGGTATTGCATTTGTTATGACCTAGGGTGGTCCGAAAGCCAGTTCCGATATTTATTCAAATAAAAAAATAAAAAGTTAATTTAATCGTTAACCGGGTCATAATCTGTGTTTAAGTGAAAGGAGGGGATTTGGTATCATTCTCATTTTACATATATAAAGTGACAAAATCTGACTCTGCGTTAATGTAGAGTTAAATCTGACATTTTAGTTCTTACGTCTAACATTAATAATATCTGTAACAAACTTACCGTAAATAGTGAGACACTTCCCGAAACGGCTAATATCCGCCATAATAACTGCTCTAATGTAATGTTACGTCACACACTTTCACCTTCAGTACAATAACATTCTACCACTTATGAAACTCCACGGAGGCCGGCGCACTCAAGTTCAACGCACGGTAAAAAAATAAAAAAGTTTTAATCTCTAGGGTTTTTGAACGAAACTTGCGCGGGAAGGTTTTGGCGGGATTTTTGGGGACGCGTGATGCGCGCGCACTTGAAGTACGGATAGTGAATTCGATGCCGCGCTGCGATTGCTTTTACTTTCTGTTGTCGCATCAGTGGGGAGTGGTCGGTCGTCCTTAAATATTCGGTCAGTCATAACTTTTTGATAAAATTTACGAAATATATTGAATTTATTTTGTTGCTCTTCTCGTAGGTCTTTTAACAGGATCCGTCTGAGGAATTACCAACGCCCTTATTCTTCAGCTAAAGCCTGTGATATGACAGCCATGACACAGTTTTTTTCGATTCTTGCAACTACCAATGGTAACTGTTGGCCGGTAGACACAACAAAATAGACCCCTAACAAAACTGTAATAGGACAAATATATTACACAGTATGTACATTATAAAATCTACAATTACTTTGTTGTCGTACTAACTGTAATTTACCACAGAATACCTACTAATAGTAGGTACGACGGATTCAAACATAATTTTACCAGAACTGGGGCTAGGGTCCACGTTCCACACATAAATAGTAAATTTTATGCTTAGTCCAGATATTACTTACAAGTAAGCAGAAATGGGATTCACGCATAAATAGTCAATTTTATGCTTTGTCCAAATAAGTTAAGACGATATGCTCAACGAAAATTTTTGTATGAACTAAAGAAGACGAGGGCATGCTCTGATACCTTAGTTTTATATATAACATAATTATATAAAAAAATCCCTTTAAGGTTTTGTTAGACTTTGTTGAAGAATTCACTAATCCAATTAAATTACCAAATGTTCCAAAAATTCAAACGTGTTAGAAGTTAGTCTAAAATTAGATTGAAATTTTAAAAAGTTTAAAAAGTAGGTATTTTAGTTTTTTTTTATCGAGTGGAATAATTCAAATTGTGTACTGAATTTATGATTTCACTAGATAAAAAGCTTAAGAATACGACATCATTTTTTTCTTTTTATTTACTATAAGAACTCATTATCTAAAACTTAAATATTCTAGACCTCATTAATGGCATTTTGTGAACCTATAGCGTCTTAAGATATGTGTCAAGCAAGGTATGAGCAGGCTACTAACTTACGACTCAAACTAATACCTAGGACAGTCGCTTATTAGTCACACACTAAGATTCCCTGTCGTGGGTATCAGGAACTATGAACACCAAGACCCGCCCTCCAATTACAGTAGCAAATGGCAATGGGGAATACAACAATGGAGATCATTTTGGCAGCGTTAGCGTTGTCATCATCATATTTCCAAAATCTAGAACCAAAAATTCGAAGCCATTCAATAACATCCTTAAACCCAAAGGAGATGTTTCATGAATGTATGCAGCTTGGGCCTGCACTATGTACAGTATATATAGATATAGCTAAGCAATATAGAAACCATTTGTTATTGTTTGTTTTCCATAATATTGCTTCGTGTTAGTGTACATTCAAGATTATCTTCGCCAAAGAGAGCAATCACACACAAGGAAATCACACAAAAAACCTGTTTTGTTGAGCGTCAATGACACTCAACAAAACTATCAGTTGTCAAATTCACTCGACTGTCATGGCTGCTCTAAAAATCGGGTGACCAGATTAAAAAACTCATAAATAAACATTTTTGTACCACTGTATTATGCTTCAAATTAATATAATTGTATTTTTATGAAAATTCTCTGTTTTTTTTATATCTTTCAGTGTAGTGTACTTAGAGCAGGCCCAGGATGAAACATCTCCTTTTTGTACTAATATTTATTCTGTGCTTTGAGCTAGAGCTTATTCACTCTCGTCTAGCTAGAGTAGGCCCCGAGTCCCAGTAGTGGGAACATTATCATTATCATCATCATCACCAGCTTGTTTACGTTTACTGTTGGACGAGGTCTCCAGCAATTGCAGGGGATATGCCATAATCACCACGCTTGTCAGGTGGATTGGTGAACGCAGTTTGTTGTTAATATCTCAGGTGGTTGCTGCTGCCCATCCCCTGGTGTAATTTATAAGGCTTTTATTACATCCACGGGAGGAAACTGAGGGATCTATTCTCAAGCCGGATACACCACGCTTATTTTGTTTCTTACATATTATAATACCGGACTTCTTAACACATGGTTTTGAAACAAAATTTGAAGAACTGCTTACAAGATGCGAGAGTTAGGCAACGGTTGGGTTATAAAAGTTGCGGTAAAAACCTATTATATTTCCTTTACTTTTGAAATGACTAATACGCCTACAAGTAGAAATTACGAAACCCCAAATTGCCTCAAAGCTTATCTGTATCTAGTAAGCGAGAATCCATTTTGGATTACCTACAATAATGACCAAAGATTCAACTTATTTCACTAAAAGGTACGTTAAACAATAAAATTCTCACTAGAAATATTCTCTATTCAATTCAAAGTTAAATAGCGCACGTTTTATGTCCGAACGCCTACAAAAAGTTATTGGCAAATTGTATACTGCTGTTCGGTGTTTTGCTCATATTAAAATGGTAGGCGCTCTCAATAGAATCCGTCCTGAATTTTCAAGTATGAAAGGATATTGAAGACTATTAGCACCTGCGGAGCACAATAGCTCTCAAGCTCCTTTTGAATATAGATGGGTGCTAACAAAAGCCAGGATGGAAGCTGTCTACGCATCCGGGAGGGAAATTTATGATATTTTTATTATGTTCGATGAATAATGGAGCGCGTAGCGAATATTTCTGCAAAGTTTAGTGTGGGCGGTCTCATCCGTATTCCATTATTCCGGCTGGCGGAATACTGAATTTATCACTTTATTTTTTTTAATGATGACAAAGGTTTGTGAACGTAGGGAAATCATTGCTTGAAGAATTTGACTAGTTTTAAATGATTTTAACAAACAAAGGGTTTGGAAGGATTTTCGACAAGCAATTAATATTAGGCTGGAGAAGGGGGGTCGGGGGGAAATTCAAATACCACCGAAACATGATGACGACCACTGTGGCGCAGCGGGCGAAGGTTCGCCTGCGACGCAGGAGGTTGCGGGTGCGATTCCCGCCTCGGAACAAATATTTGTACGATTTAATAAAAAAAAAAAAAATATTTAATGTATGATCTGCAGATATTTGTTCAGGATGTTCTGGGTATTTTTCTATGTACCTATAATAAAAAATATTACCCTGGTTCAGAATTCGAGATATTTTTTGTAAACAAACAAATGTCACTGTCAAAGAGACAAGCCAGTGGTAAAAATATTTTTTTTTGCGTGGATCATCTTTTACTAGTAGTGACCCGCGGCTTCTCTTATGGCTTACCAATTGTATTATTTTTTTTGTAATATCGCTCGTGCGGTATGTACCTTCAACTTGCGGCAAATAAACACAAACCCACTACCTATCTACATTTTGCACAACACGCCACCAAATGTTAGAGTTTTTCTAAATAAAACTTAACAAAAACAACAAAATAACAATAACTAACAACAACTACTACAATATAACAGGTAAAAAAGACTCTAAGCACAGAAATGAATGAAATTAACGAAATGGGGACCGGCTTTCAAAGCAAAGCCCATTGTTTAGAATTTCTGCAGTGTTCCGAGTAACATAAAATATTTTCTACTAAAAAATATGTCTTTACTTGATAACTTAGTTAATAACCGAAATAACTCCAAAATATATACGACAGTATATTGATTACTATAGTTTATCAGATCTGAGTTAGAATAACATGCCTAGCCTGTTGAATGGCCTAATTTAATAAACTACCATAGAGCACCTATTTTTTTGCTATGGTATCCCCTTTGTTTACAAAAAATATCTCGAATTCTGAACCAGGGTATATGTGTAATGTATTGTATTAAGTATATCAGTTATTTAGTACCCATAACACAAGCTCTGCTTAGCTTGGGCCTAGATAATGTGTGAAATGTCTCCAGCATTATTTATTTATTTTATTTAACATGGCGTTCGGATAGCGATTTCAAAAATAAATATCTCCAAAAGTATTGGTTTCCGCGGTATACTATTTCATATTTAGGCTTGTGTTATTGAAACCTGCATATTGTAATAAAAATATGAACTTCCTAGCTCACCGTCGCTATTGGAAAGTTGAGCCAAAAAAAAAACTTAAAATAATTTATAATTATATTTGACTGTAATTTTGACAGTAAGTATTCTGGATGTCAGTATTCCGAAAGTCAGTATTCCGTTTTTTTTCAAATGCCTATATTTCCGTTATTTATTATATAAATCGGCTGGATGCTTCATGATCGCTTCATTCCCTACTATAAAGCAACTCAAAGGAGTCCCCCAAGTTAGGATGTACTGAAAAATTCGCCCAAAAAGTTCGTAGGTACCGAATTTAGTCCCATAGACTTAGCTACATTGACTTATAGGAATATTACTAGCCCATATGTATAATACATAAGTACCTATATATAACGCGTAGGTTACGTTCAGTATCACGTTACCCGTCACCGTGAGTCACGCGTCACGCGGCGTGACTCGTGACGTAACAACTGAGGTATATCGAATAGCGCAATTCATAAGCATCAGCCCCCCTATTCCCTAGCTGAAAGTCACTTGGTGACTAACGTTTGACAAGTAAAATGACCATCAATACATAACATAACAACCAACAGTCACATACGTATTCTAGTAAAACTGCCATGACTTGACCGAGGACTTAACGACTTGACATTATTTGAAATAATCTATCTCTACTTGACATTGAAATTGAGTTTGTACCCAGAGGCCATAATAAAAAAAAAGAATAGGATAGTCATTATTCTGAGTATAGGATCATGATGGAAGGAGACATGAATGATAGGGCCAATTCACACTGTCACAAAAGAGAAAAAAAAGAAGAAAAAAAAAGAAAAAAGTTGTTCTGGACGAAGCCTCATAGAGTGCAATGGGGGGATTTGCCATAATCACCACGCTTGGCAGGCGGATTGGTGATCGCAGTATTGGTTTTGAGTACTCAGGTGGATACCACCTGAGTACTCAACACATGCTGCCTATCCTCTGGTGTAATCCCTTAGTCGGTTTTTACGACATCAAAGGGAGAAGAATGAAGGGTCTATTCTTATGCTGGACACACCACGACCAAGGGCAGTCGCGAGAATTTTCTAGAATTCTCGGGATGCGTTACCGCGTTCATCAATAGGTGAACAAAGTGTACGTTATTCAATGGAGATAAAGTTCAAAATGACTATGTTTGTGTGCGAAAGATCCGCGGCAATGTAAATCCATGACATTCCTGTCACACCGGCTGCGTACGCGTAGACGTACCAACGTACCAAGACGTTGAAATGTATGCAACTGTATGAGACATGGCACACCGCTTGCGTGCCGTGAACGCAAGCGTGTACATACGAAGAGACGCGCGTGTCTACGTTTTTTTTTTTTTTTTTTAATGGCATCTGAGGATTTTTTCATTTTTGCCAATGTCAAGTTATTGATATAATCAAACAATGTCCAGTCGTCAAAGTCTTCTGTCAAGTCATGTTCTAGTAAATTGATGGCAGTTTACTAGAATGTTCCTGGACAATTTCCACCCCTTCGAAAAGACACGCAATACACTTACTTTTATTTAAATTTACTACCATGTGCTCTTTATGAGCTACACCGGTTAAAATGCCACCAAAATTACACGATATAACTCAAAAAAACACTAGAAATTTAAATAAAATAAAAAAGGACGACGTCTCCATTCGAAAGAGCAGAAAAAGTCCTGTGTCTACGTTGCGTGCTGCATACGCATCCGGTGTGCTTTGGCCTTTAACCCGTGTCAATCTTGTCACATGACCCATGCGCCCTCGTGTCATCCCCGCGAGTGACAGCTGCTTTCACCACGATTCTTAAAGTTTAAGGACAGGTTTGAGATCTTTTGCGTTAAACAGATTGATGATTTCCAATATTATTATATTATATAATAAAATAATATTATTATATTATATAATAAAATAATATTATTATATTAATATATTGATGATTTCCAATATTATTATATTTAGGCTACGTTTCCACCAAAGATGTGCGAGGTAGATGAGTGGTGCGAGTATGCATAGCGAGGCTGTGGAACGATGTGAGTATTTCCACCAGAGATGAGTTAGGCAGCTGAGCGGTGCGAAGACGCGTAGCGACGCTGTAAAACGGTGTAGATGAGCGGTGCGAGGATGTGAAGCGGGCTCTTTTCAGATTTCAGATGCAAGCGCACTCGCTCACACCTCACCCACTGGTGAGGTGTGGTACTGACTGCTAGTAATTTCTCGCTCGCGTCCATCCTTTGCACATATCCCTCGCACACATTCCTCGTACACATCCCTCGCTTGTTTTGTACTATAAAACCCTCACTTCGCTAAGCCGTTTCCACTGCAGCTGCGCTGAGCGAGGCTAGGTAAATGAAGTGATTCTATTGGTTCTAACAAACACATCCCTCGCTACGCATCCTCGATCATCTTTGGTGGAAACGCAGCCTTATAGTGGGCACTGCCACGTAGGGCACGTGACGTGCCCATTAGGCACGTGTATTACGTGAAATAGCAGACATTGCAGTAATAAGTGGACCCTTCACCTTAATTTTTCGTGCATCATTCTGTTCCGGCAATGGGCGAGCCAATAACCCGCAGAACCTTCAACCACTGGGGAATAAAGGTTCTCTGGTAACGACCACGAACCGGGCGACGCTGTGTAGGAAGATCTTATGGGTCAACGATATTTTGACGGTATAGGTATATTATGACGATATCTTGAGCCAGCTCCATTCATCGACTTCCTGTGAAGCGACCATCAGTCGTGGTATTACGGAGAAAGAAAGAAAGAAAACGTTTATTTGGGAGAAAAACCACACACAATGCCGATACTAGAAACCCAACGTAAAATTAATAAAATTAAAAAAAACTAGAAACTTAAAATCAGAAGTTTCAATAAATCGGCTCATGTGTGTGTGTTTTATGTGTGGCCTATGTCCAACAGTGGACTTTTACAGGCTGATGATGATGATGGGTTTGTTCTCATAATAACGATAAATGAGTAAACATTACATGTCTCTTTGTTTTCATAAACGTTTGGTTACTCTACTCTTGACGGAAACTTTTTCAATTAGCTGAAAAATGATGATTTTATCGCGATTAAGCTTCGGCAAAAGAATGTGGAGTTTCCTGTAGAAATACTTTGTGAAACCATTCACATAATAATAATTATTCAAGTTAGAAGGTACTTACATATACTTTCATCATATTTATTGTATTGTCACGGGTATTTATCATTGTCAGCCTGCGACCATGGTTGCTGTAAGTTACAGCAACCATGGTCGCAATATAATGATGATGAAACTAGTCTTTTTTAAACTCTCGCGGTTAGAACACATATTTATTATATTGTCACGGGTATTTATCGCGTGTTATATACCTTATTATTTATTATTCCCGACGTATTCTGCGTCGTGCTTCGTTTTTCTGCTTGGCGGCAGAAATAGGTACAGTGGTAGTACTTCCCCGGACGAACTCTTTCACAAGAAGTTCTACTATACTAACAAAACTAAACTAAACTTCGTGCCCGTTCACTTAGTTTATAACATTACATAACATAACATAACACCCATCAACAGTTACATACGTAGTCGCATTATCCCACACTAGGATTCCCTGTGTCGTGGGTATCAGGAACTACGAGTACCATGGTACCGTAACACCCAGACCCGGAACAAATATTTGCAGACCATACAAACATTTGTCCCACAGTGGGAATCGAACCCGCAATCTCAGCCGGATAATCGCCCGCTGCGCCACAGAGGTCGTCGTTATATCAATTTTTACATAGTCTAAGTAGTTAGCTTTTGTGACTCATAATTTGTGTAAGCTTAACAATCTTTGTGGCGCGGCGGGCGAAGGGCCTCCTGTGACGCAGGAGGTTGCGGGTTCGATTCCCGCCTCGGAACAAATATTTGTACGATCTGCAGATAATTGTTCCGGGTGTACAGGGTATCATAGGTTCTATGTATAATAAAAAATAACTATGTAATGTATTGTATTAAGTATATCAGTTATCTTGTACCCATAACACAAGCTCTGCTTAGCTTGGGGCTAGATAATGTTGTGTGAAATGTCCAGCATTTATTTATTTGATTAAAAATCCTACCAAATTTATTTCCTATAAACTGGATATCAGATCTACACAGGCTTGCCTAGTGTTTTAGAGAGATTACTAAAAATAACAATAAATTGGACTACTAAAACTTCTGTATTCACACACAATTGTTGTACCTAATAGTTTTAATTAGTAACCTAAGTAAGTATTCTAGTGTGTTTGTACAGCAAATAAATATATTTTTCTTTATTTTTCTTTGTATAGAAAAGCTCCAACGATTTATCCCCCGGGAAAAGAGAGATGACGTCAGTTGAAACTAGGTCGTTATGCAAATGCGCGGTTCACTGGACGAATTTAACAAGCAAACTTATATACGTCGTTAGCAATGTAGAACCTAACGAGAATCCACTGACTTTAAAAACAGTTGACAACACAATAATTGTCAATTGAGTTAGCCATCTGTGTTGTGATTCTCGAATACCACGCGCATGAGATGATGTCAAATCACGCATGATAAACCTGGGCGGGGAGGGGGTTTAGAAAAAATCACGAAATATCACAAGGGGTGAGGGGGGGTATTGTAAGATATCACGTGTATTTATTTTTTCATCAAACGCGCGATTTCTAAACCGAAAAGCGGCGTGTAGTGGTACTATACTTATAAATCTGTGGTGTAGTGAGACCTTGACTCGCCGTTGCCGGGCAACGAACATTTTAAAAATACACGTGAATTCAGTCTTAAACCTCACCACGTATCACCAAGGGGGAGGGGGGGTTAAAAAATGCTAAAAAAAACATCACGTGATTAATGGATGGCCCCTAATTTTGTATGGGTGTCATACGAAATGTTACGTGATGTCACGTCGTCGACCCGTGCTGTGGTAGGTGGTGAAACCACCTCCAATAATGGGTAAAGATCATTCATTCATTCATTGGATCCAGGTATTTCCAGGTAACGGCAATGATGTCATCCATATAATCTTATTGATCGCGCTGTTTCAGAATAATTTTATATCGAAGTAGTAGTTTATGAAACTGTTGCATAATAAGGGTTCTTAAAACACGAGTGCGAGTTAAAAAAACGAGCCGGAGGCGAGTTTTTTCATAGCATCACACGAGTGTTTTAAGACCAAATTATGTGCAGTTTCATACACTACTTTATCTAATCTCATGAAATAGGTAATATTATATTTTAAAGTCTTGGTAACAATACTTTCTAGATTTCGCCGGTAAGAGGTTCATTTTGTTCGTTGCAGCTTCGAGAATGTCCGGTGGTGTAAAATTTTCTTCAGTATCGCTAATGTCGTTTTCAGACATTTTTTAAAACAAAAACTAATTTGACAATTAAATTTACGTAAAATTACTGCTTATATTTGCATTAATTTGTAAACGTTCAGCGCCAAAATCCATACGCGCGAGTGTGTTGCGCCGCGTCCACAGATTATGTATAGAAAAACTGCATTGCAACCTCCTTGGTCCAAGTGAAGTTGTATCGTTATAGAAAAAAAGTTATATTATAATACAGTTGTCCAACAGATATCGTAACGAGCCCGCGTTATGTTACGTTTGGTCATCGCGAATAAGGGGGCTGTTTTTAGTTTTTTAATCTGTATATTTCAGTATGAGAGCAGATAAAATTATAAAGCTAATAGAATTGAAATATATATAAAATACGAATAGGCGTAATTTTCACTAAAACTTACTTACTACTTACTTTTTTCTTTTTTTTAACTTCAGCAGGAGAATAGTATGTAGGTACGTGATGTATAGCTTTTTTTTTTCTAAAATTATAAAGCTAGTCATATAATTCGTACGGGGATGTACTACCACTAACCACAAGCACTAGTGCTGCATTACTGTTTTTTCTGTTTGAAGAGTACGGGTGCCAGGAACCATGGCAGGCACATGAGACTTTTCATCTTCATGTCTCAGGGTCAGCTGCGCGCGTGTGATGCCTCTGGTGATACAGGCCTCTATCGGCTACGGTAACCACTTTCCATCAGGTGGGCCGTATTGTTTGCTTGCCAAGTAGTATAAAAAAAATGAGGCTCTATAAACATGTTCATCGAGAGTGAATCAGTTGTCCAGATTTTCTGCAAGAAATTGGGAGAGTCAAGATTCAAATGCCTTTTGTTCCAGCATCAGCATTGGGGTAGCTGCAGAGGGTTTATTCCTATTGACCACACCCAAAACTCCCACACAGAGGTCGTTGCCACTCATAGGAATCATTTCAGCATATATAAACCTTTGTACTTACTATAAACGTTTCTATAAATACTTTTTATATCTTTCTTCTGCATGAAAGGAACCTTGGCGAGGTGCACTATCCTATCACCACACTGGGTGTTTCACCATCAGTCCACAAGGCCGTTTTTAGAGCCAACCTGCCCCTTTATTGGCTAACAAACTGATATTCGCTTTCGATTCCGTTTTTACAGTACATTGCGCTTTATGTTTTGAATATTTCTGCTTATGACAGTAAACTAAAGCATGCGGCGCAATGTAATGCGAAATCGTAATTGAAAGCTATTACCAGTTTGTTAGACAATACTCCCCCTGGTCGCTAGCCTATAAGGATCACTGACACTGATCGATTTACCAGTTTTTTTTTTTTACGGTTTTCAGAGTACCTAAGCAAGTTACAAGTTCTTGTACTGGGTGGTTACCATGAGCTCTTATAGTGATTCAGTTCAAAAAATATTCAGTACAAATTATCAGTTCGTCGTTGACATTCGTCATCATTGAATAACTTTAATCGTAGAAGTCTATAGACCTTCTGCCGTCTATTACCAACCGACCAACCACGCTGTCCACCTAGTTGGACGAACTACAAAACGGTAAGTATTTTTTTTTCTTAACTAACAACCTGGTTTGTCAGTTGATATATTTTATTCTTAATCGACAACCTGGTTTGTCGGTTGATATATTGTAACTATGTAATGTTCTTAACCGACAATCTGCTTTGTCGGCAATTTTTTTTTTTCTAGCCTACCCCACTAATGTACATAAATTGATAACTAATATCTGTTAATTATACTTAATTTCCTCTTTTCATCGTACCCATATCCTACCTCTTTGTAATTAAGTTTCGAAAATTACTCCGTGTGGGTCATTTTTTACACAAAGTTAAATAAATAATTAATAAATTGATGACAGACTTTTTTTTTTTATTTGAACTGCACAAGTGCAGTGCAGTAAAACGGTTGGGAACTCCTGAACTATACAATGGTTTGTCAGTTGGTAATAGAAGTTTATCAACCAACAAACCATTCATTTATCCTTAGATAGTTTGTCGGTTAAGATTAAAAATGTAGATTACTAACGAACAAACTAGATTGTTTGTCGGTTAAGAAAAAAATACTACCCGTCCAACTAGGTGGACAGCGTGGTTGGTCGGTTGGTAATAGACGCCTTCTGCTACTGTGCCTGTGTATATAGCTGTGGACATCACGGAACCGATATTTTGTACTGAATAGTTTTTGAACTGAATCGCTATAAGAGCTCATGCTCCTTAAAAATAGAACCCTTTTTTAGTAAATCGCAAAGATAAACGATTAACCAATAAAACGGTAAGTAGCTGTCTCCATCAGCAGGTGTGGACCAAAACATAAATATAGCGCCCGCCAGCTACCTGCAACGCCTGTAGCACTCCGTAGCAACGACGAGAATCTGAAAAGGTCGGTATACATTGCTGGCTTTTGAATTTACAATTCACCTATGATAACTTTTAGAATAACTTATAAGTCATTAAATAATTGCAACACGCAAACGTACAAACATACAAACATAAACACACGTTTTTTTTCCCCGAAGGCCTAGGCAGAACCTCAAAGGTCCTCTTTTCACCGTGGGTTGCACAGTTACAGGATTTACCAGGACTTGTTGGGCAATTTTCGTTGGTATAAGATTTGTTCTGGCTGCTGGCTTGTTTAGGAGTTTTTCTTAGTACTTACGTATACAATTTCATAAGAGCAATTAATTATTCTTAGAAAAATATAATAATGGAAAATATGTTTATTAAGTTTACGAAACCTCCTATAAGTAATAATAAGTATATAACTACCAAACTATTTTATATAATATAAGGTCGCCTTTTTTAAATAAGTGTGTTTAAATACAATCTCTCTCATGGTACAGAAATTGACTCGGTAGTTTTAGATTTCTGATGGACCATCCTAACAAACATACTTACATTATTACATAGCCGTTGAATTGAATAAACATAACCCTTTCTTCCCCACTTAGTAGTCGGGCTGATAAGGTTTCATCGCGAGGTCTCAGTTCGGGGCGAACCACTCTAAGGAACCAAATAAATGACAATAGAATAGGTGTAAATAATAATAGGTCTCCTCCCATGGATGGATATCCTCCTATGGATGGATCTTATCCCGTGGATAGGTATCCTTCCGTGGATGGGTCTCCTCCCATGGATGGATATCCTCCCGTAGTTTGACAGTGGAATCGAACCAACATGGTCCACGCGCTCCATATTATAGTTTCTCACACCCAGCAATGTACACAATGTGGTACATTAGGTTTCCTCGAAAGCCTCGCCGCCCTCGGATGCTGCGCGATCTCTCGATCGATACAGGTCCCCCGCGTCGCCCGCCCAGGCACAGTCTGCCGCCCGCCCTTGCAACGCGAGTTCGAAATAAAGGATAAGTCCAAACAGGAGCGGCTTAATCGCGTTATTTTTGAACTTTGACTACCTTTTTGTGGTACCATGATGATATATTTTAGAAAAGCTTTTTTGTGACTGATTAAGTATAAAGTTTCAGACTGAAAGTAACAATTTTGAAAAGTGACCTGTGATGGGCGTTTGCTAAGGTAAGTTTTTGATTCAAAAATAATAAATATTTTTAGAAGGGTTATCATCGTATTTTTAAGTTGTCTTAAAAAACAAAACCGAATTGAGAACCTACTCCTCTTTTTGAAGTCGGTTAAAAAAATCAAAAGAAAACTCTTGAATATGATTACCATTGATTAAGTATTGAATTGTAATGTGAATTACCACCTAAAACAAAGGTTACGGCAAAATTCTTGAAACATGAATTAGGTCAGCTAAACATTTCAGTTATTGTAAGCAGATTTAAGAAACATAAATTGTTATCATTAAACCCAACAATTGTATACTTACTTAAAAATATAGGTAGATTATTATCAGAGCTTTTGATATTTTTAAGTAAGTATTCTAAAAGATATTAATTTTGGCCGGTGGTAATAAGTCTGTGCCTTCGAAGCCATCATCATAGGCCTCTACAGGGCTTCTAATTCTTAAATTCTTCAACCAAAAGAGCTGTCAGTTCATTTAAGAACTTACTGTATAATTGGTTTAGTTGAATAAAATCCATAATGTCGTATCTTCATCTAAATACCTCAGGGCAATGACCTACCCTCAACCATCCTGCAACTGCAGCTTTCAAAATGGCCGACTCAAAGTTCAAAATGGCCGTTAGCAGGTTTTCTAGACCGATCAATCATCGTACCTGTGGATAGGATGCCTAGAACAGTGACCTGGGCCACGCGCATGCGCGCTGGACCGCAGCCTCTGGATGCTGCAGGGAATTATTATTTTAAGATTATTGTACCTAGATTTAAAGATTGTAACATTGCTTGATTTGTGGAATAAAATATTATTATTAATTTTGCGTCTTCACTGAGCCATTTTAAGAATAATGATCATCAGCAAAGAGAGCCCTTAAGACGTCCAGTGCTAGACAAGGCCTCCCCCATAAAATACAATGGGGGGGAATTGCCATAATCACCACTCTTTGGCAGGCGGATTGGTAATCGCAGTATCGGTATTGAGTACTCAGGTGGATGCTGCTGCCCATCCCCTGGTGTAATTCCTTGGTCGGTTTTTACAAAATCCACGGGAGGAGACGGAGGGGTATATTCATAGGCCGGACACACCACGGCACATTTTGAGGATATCCCTATGTTTCTAAAAAAACCCTGTGCTGCGTACTTATACAGTCTACCCTAGTTCCTTAGTGGATACCTATCATCATCATCAGCCTGTAGAAGTCCACTGCTGGACATAGGCCTCCCCCTTGAGAATGCCAAGACGAATGGTCTTGAGCCGCCTCCATCCACCTGCCTGTGACGTTTATAATGTCTTTATTCCATCAAGTGGAGGGCCTTCCTCTACCGCGTCGTCCGGTTTGTGGTCGCCACTCGAGAACCCCTACAAAAATCAACAAAAAGTAGCATAAAAAATTGTTTTGACATTTGCGCCGAATGAAGTTGACATTTTCATTCCACAGCGCATAATGGCAAAAGGCAGTAAACGCATTCAGCCAGAGAGCGCAGTCCAAGCGCAGTCTCAACCGAGCTTCCGCGTAGAGCGGACGGTTCTGAAATCTGTTTTCGTATAAAGAGGAATAGACAATAGTGCAGTGGCCAATAAGTGGATTATTTTAAGATGTGCATTTGGCCTTGCATTTGGCACATGTTTGGCATGCTTCGGCTGCGTTTGTTTTATTTATAAAGTTGCAAGTTTAATTTAAAGTTTTGCATCCAGGTGTTAAACTGGTACGTATTCTATATTTTTTACTTTTATAATTAACAAAAAAGTTTTCACGAGAAAGTCCGAAACGATTTTACCTCAACTAAGAAAAAACTAAATATTACCTAGGTAGTATTGTGAATTTGTGATAGATTAGGTAACTGGCTGAAGACCTGAACAATAATTACTACTTATCATTTAAATGTAATATAAGCTACAACTGTTTCGTTTGTTTTTAGTAGACTTGTTGATTTATTTCTATAAACAAAAATTACAAAATTAATCCTATCCTACTAATATTATAAACGCGAAAGTTTGTGAGTATGGATGGATGTTTGTTACTCTTTCACGTAAAAACTACTGAATGGATTTGAGTGAAATTTGGAATGGAGATACTTTACGCCCTGGATTAACATATAGGCTACTTTTCATCATCATCATCATCATCAATTTTCATCATTATTCACGCGGGTGAAACCGCGGGGCGCAACTAGTAAGTAATATAATTTATATTTAATATAAATTGTCGTAAAAGCCAATTAAAAGATTACACAAGGGGATGGGTAGCAGCATCTACGTGAGTACTTAACACCAACCTGCGATCACTAATTCGCTTATCAAGTGTGGTTTTTATGGGAAATCCCCTCATATGCATTCTATGGGGACTCGTCTAGCAGTGGACGTATATTATGGTTATCTAAGTAAACAAATTAAAGTTTTTAACTGACTTCCCAAAAAAGGAGGAGGTTCACAATTCGGTTGTTTTTTTTTTTATATATATGCCTACAATATTTGAGGAGTTCCCTCAATTCCTCATGGATCCCATCATCAGAACTAGATTCTGAAAAAAATGGGACCAATCTGGAAGTATATCTATTCAAATAAAAAAAGAATTTTCCAAATCGGTTCATAAATGCCGGAGATATGCGGTAACAAACATTAAAAAAAAAAGACAGCTATACGCTGTCGGGAACTTTCCGTGAAAGTGTCGAATCCTAATGTCAAAATTTTCGTTATCGGATGTTTTAGACTCGCGTTCTCGGAATCTCCGTCGGAAGTTTCCGAATCCGCTGTCGGGAAGCTTTTCGAACGTTTTAGAATCAACATGCTGGAGGTCTTATATTTCATCGGTATCCATTTGACATCTTCTGTAGCAATATCTTTGGAAGGATGCAGTTGCATCGGCCAATGAAGATAGTACAAGCAATTGAAATGAAAGTGCTCTACAAAATGTAGAGTCAATAAAAACACTTTAGATGAATAATATTATTTACTTACACAAAGAAACGCAGTGTAAAGATGACTTCTGTTAAGGACCTGACTCAAAAACATAACTTTTGCATACATACATACATATACTTTGTTAGTATTAGAACTTCGTGTGAAAGTGTTCGTACGGGGAAGTACTACCACCGTACCTATTTCTGCCACCAAGCAGTAGTGCTCGCATTGTTGTGTTTCGGTTTGAAGGGTACGGGTGCCGGTGAAATTACAGGCACATGAGACTTTTCATCTTTATGTCTCACAGTCGGCAGCGCGTTTGTGATGCCTCTGGTGTTGCAGGTGTCAAGCTACGGTAACTACTTTCACTCACGCCTTTTTCTCTGAAGGGGTAGGCAGAGCCTCAAAAGGCCTCTTTTTCACCACAGGTTGCACAGTCGAAGGAATATAAACGTGACAAGTGGTAAGCTCATCGCCGCCATTGCTTTCAACTACCAACTCAGTTATGCATTCAGTTGGCAGGCTAGAAACAACATTGAATGTTTGAGACTGCAAGCATTGCATTCTAGTAACTGCCGGATGGACGCTTATCGCTTACCACCCACGCATCTTGTGCCTTTGTGCCTTAAGTTAGTAAGATGATTTGATTCATTCATGTTGAGAATAAGCTTTGTCTCACATGTGTCATTTTTTATTAAATTAATTTACGAATTTTATTAAAGTAATTTTAAATTTAGTTTTTAAAAACTTAAACAACGTTCCCGTATCCTTTACTGGCGCAGCCGGGGCAGATTTTCCGAGTTTTCCGCGTAGTTTTCCGTGATTTTTCGGGAATTTTCCGACGCGAATCGGATCTGTTCGAACCAAATAAATTGTGAAGGTGCTAAGAAGCGATCGAGCATGTTGGTGACTGGCTGGTGAGTAGAATTTTCGCCATCCTTTCCTACCTTTCGTGTTTTATGTTTTGTGTTTTGTTATATTCGGAATCGAACTTTTTCCGTCATAACGTTTTCTGGTTTCCTATTGTAGGAAATTGTGAATGTAGAGTAAGTAGAGTTAAATAAACATTGCTTATCAAAATTTAAGTAAGTGTAAGTTTTGGTATTATTTGTTTAAATTATAAATAGCCAAGTAATTCTAGTAGTAGTTAATAGTTCTTGTTTACGTAGTGATCAAAATTTTACTAAAATCGTTTGTGTCTTTAGTTTATTAAAATAAAAAATACTATTAAAGTAACAGAGTAGATAGGTACGTATATAAAATGACGACAGTTAAGGTGATACCAAAAGAAATAATGAATATTATACCAAATTTTAATGGCAACAAACGTCATCTTAATTTATTTCTACGGAAATGTGATTATATAATTGAAAAATATCGCGGATGTACAGAGCAAGATATTTATGTATTTCATGCAATTACGAGTAAGTTGACTGATGAGGCCGCCGCATTAGCTAGTGAGCGAAATGACATTTCAAGCTGGGACCAACTTAAGGTCTTGTTAATACAACATTTTGGTGATCCTCGAAGTGAAGAATGTATAGCGATAGAACTAGAAACCTTAAAACTGAAACAAGGGGAAAGTTATGTAGAGTTCTGTAATCGGATACAGTCAGTAAAATCAGTACTGATTTCCAAGGTGAACCAATTACCGGATGTGGACATTAGGAAAAGTAAAGTGAGCATTTACGGAAATTTAGCACTTAATGTTTTCCTTTATAACTTGCCCGAAAATCTTATTAGATCAGTGCGAATGAAAATGCCACAAACACTTGAAAAAGCATTAGAGTTTGTGCTGGAGGATGTCAACTTTTATGAGCAATATAGCCTTAGAAGTAAAATGCTTCGCCCTCAGCCACCAGCAGGCGCATTAATGAAATTTGGCACTCCACCATCACAGAGCATGCCCATCCAACCCAGTGGCTTTAGGCCAGCTTTTAACACACCCCCTCGATTTAATTTCGGGATTCCGGGAAACAGTCAGTATAGGCAACCATTTGTAAACAAATTCGGTCAACAGGCTCCAACTGGATATAGACCACAGTTGATGCAGCCGCAACAGTTTGGAATGCAAAGGTTTACGCAACACCAAAATTTTAACCCAAGACCACAACAGTTTGGCTATCGGCCTCAGTTCAACCAAAATCAATTCGGGTACAAGCCTCCCAATTTAAAATACAACACAGATGTTTCTATGAGGACCGCACCTCCTTTAAAGCCACAAATGCAGACCCCAACACAACAACCACAGGGTTTTCGCTTAAATGAGCTTGAATTAGGTGAAAATTACGGTTACGAAAATTATGAAAGTCAAGAAGGATATTATTATGATGAAAACGATAATACGGATTACATCACCTCCCAAATGGAAGTGATAGCTGAGAACGAACAGGAAAATTTGGTGACAAATGAAACCGCGAATGTAGTGGAAATTGAAAATTTTCACATTCTGGCCTCAATAAAGGACCGGAAGTGATAAAAATAAATTGTAATATGAAATTAAAGCTACCGTATGTTTATTTACCAGAAATTGACGGAAAATTTATGATAGACACGGGAAGTACGAGATCTTTTATTAGCCCGCAAAAGGCTCACCAATTTTTCCGTGAGTTCGCCTTATGTGAACTGTTCACTGTAATAAGCACGCACGCATCTAGTAGCCATAACGAGGTTATTGAAATTCCGTTGATGCCATCTTTCAAAAGCAACGAATTTCACAAATTCTACGTTTATGATGTAGACCCTCAATATGATGGACTTATAGGAAATGACTTATTGGTACAATTAGAAGCTGTAATTGATCTAAAAAGTCACAGACTTCGAACCAAAACAGCTACCCTGCCGATTGTACAAAATATAACAGATCACGTCATAAAGCTAGCTCCACGCTCAGAACAACGAGTAAAATTACCCGCAGACCTGTTTTCAGGGGACGCCATAATAAATTACAAACAACTCTGCGAAGGCGTCCGGATGCCAGCAGCTATTGTTAGCGTTGAAAACGGATATTTTACCACCATTATCCAAAATACATTAGAAACACAAATGACCTTAACTATTACAGCCCCGTTTAAAGTAGATAAATTTCGTAACGACACAGTAAACTTAAATTGCTACAATGACGTAGAGATGAAAGACATGGAAGTGGATGACATTTTGCAGGAAAATTTGACGAGACTTAGGCTTGATCACATGAATCAAGAAGAACAACAGTGTATTTCTGAATTATGTAGAGAATACAAGGACATCTTTTACAGTGACAAGCTTCCTTTAAGCTTCACAAATCAGGTAAAACATATTATTCGGACAAAAAATGAGGATCCAATCTATGTAAAACCATATAGACAACCTCCTGTCCAAACGCAAGAAATTAAAACTCAAGTTAAAAAGTTATTAAAAAATAACATAATTCAGGAATCTCACTCGCCATGGAATGCACCTGTTCATCTTGTACCTAAAAAAATGGACGCTTCAGGTGAAATTAAATTCCGAATGGTAATTGACTACAGACGACTTAACGAAATTACGACAGATGATAAATACCCCTTACCTAATATTATGGACTTATTTGACAAATTAGGGAAAAGTAAATACTTTACGACTCTTGACTTAGCTAACGGATATCATCAAATTGAAATTAATGAGACTGACCGACAGAAGACAGCTTTTAGTACAGAAGCAGGACATTATGAGTTTTTAAGAATGCCGTTTGGGCTTAAAACGGCACCAGCGACCTTCCAACGAGCCATGGACAATATCCTCAGAGGGCTCCAAGGTCTACATTGTCTGGTATACATGGATGACATTATTATTTATAGTACTAGCATGCAGGAACACGTTAAAGATTTAAGATCCATCTTTGATAGGCTGAGAGAAGCGAATCTGAAAGTACAGCTCGATAAATCTGAGTTTTTACGGAAAGAGGTACTTTACTTAGGTCATACTATTACCGATCAAGGCCTCAAACCTAATGATGACAAGATAAAGGCAGTTTTAAACTATCCTCTGCCCAAAACAGTAACCGAGATCAAGAGTTTTCTTGGACTCATCGGCTATTATAGACGCTTTATCAAAGACTTCGCTAAAATAACAAAACCATTAACAAATTGTCTTAAAAAGCGGAATAAGATCATAATAGACCAAAAATACATGGACGCTTTCCATCAGTGTAAAGAACTTCTCACACACGCGCCCCTTCTTCAGTATCCAGACCCATCAAAGCCCTATATTCTCACAACAGATGCATCAGCCGTTGCGTTAGGTGCTGTGTTATCACAGGGTACTGTAGGTACTGATCAGCCTATTGCATATGCGAGTAGGACCCTTAGCGAGACCGAAATGCGTTATAGCACCATAGAGCGCGAGCTTTTAGCCGTTATATGGGCCGTCAAACACTTTAGGCCCTATTTATATGGTAACAAATTTACTATTTATACAGACCATCGTCCTCTGGCTTGGCTGGATTCCCTGAAAGAGCCAAATAGTAAATTAACACGATGGCGACTGCGTTTACAGGAATACGATTTTCGTACCGAATATAAGAAGGGTAAACAAAATACAAACGCTGACGCCTTATCGCGTATTAAGGTAAACGCTATTGATGACGATACGTCAGACGAATCAATGAAGGTTAACTTAGATGAAAAAGAACAACGACTTCAAAGACACATTCAGGACATAACTAGTGAAATTATTGACTTAAGTAAAGACACTGACGAGGATGAGCCTATAGAAACTGTAGTACTATCAGATGCCTCTGATGCAGAGACGGTTCGAAATATTGAAGAATTAGAGCCTTCTTACCCTCTTCCGCCGTTATCAAGTAGCACGGAAGGAACCGTCCATTCAGCTGCGGATCTAGAATCGAAAGGGATTCCTATCTTAAATGAGGCAGTCGACACGAAACCAAACCAAATTTTAGTTTTCACTTGGTTCAAAAAGGAAATACTGGTAAAAAATATATCAAGAGAAAAACAAAAAGTTTTGGAAGTATTTTTACCATTAAATAATGAAGAATTAATCAAACAGTTTTTAAAAGAATATATTACACCAAAAACGAAATATTTTATCTATTTCGAAGATAAGCATCACAGAAAAGATTTTAACAGCGTTATTATAAAATTGTTCAAGAAAGGTATGGTAGAGTTTTATGAATGCACTGAAAGGGTTATATTTGTGGAAGATGAGAATGAACAGAAAGCAATTGTATTAAAACATCACGAAGGAAAAACATGTCATAGGGGGATAAAGGAAACTATGGTTAGGATAAAAAGAAATTATTTTTGGCACAAAATGCAGGAAATGACATCAGCTGTAATTAACTCGTGTGTTGCTTGTCAAAAGATGAAGTATGATAGAAAGCCGATAAAACCAACAATAGAGTTAACTCAAACACAATCAGCACCATTTCAAGAAATCTTTATTGATATCTTTTCGATTGAAAACCGGTATTATTTGACTATAGTGGATGCATTTAGTAAATTAGGACAGGCAATAGAAATTGAAAATAAATCGACACCGGAAGTCGTTCGTGCATTGATCAAATACTTTTCAATGTATGGTGTTCCTAACAAAATAAGTAGTGATCCCGGATCAGAGTTTAAAAATGAATTGATGAAAGAATTTGCTGATATGTACAAAATCCAGTTACATATTTGTACACCTAATAACCCAAATTCGACAAGTGTTGTTGAACGTTTTCACTCAACATTAATAGAAATTTATCGTTTGGCAAAATATGATCAAAAGTGTACTGACGCTGCTTCAGTTATGACATACTCTATAATGGCTTATAACAACACGATCCATTCAACAACAGAATTAACTCCTTTTGAGATAGTATTTGGGCACACCGATTCAAATAGATTATTTGATGGTGAATTTGAAAAGACATACATGCAACAATTGCTGAATGATCACGCTAAACGGACGAAATATCTTTATCAATACATTTCTGATAAAATTGTGGAAAAGAAGCAAAAAATTAGAGAGAAAAGATCAGGGGATATTGTAGAATTAGAACCCGGTGACATTGTGTATACTAAAGATATTAACACTAGGAAAAGCAAGGATAAACCACGATATAATAAAGCCAAGGTGAAAGGTAGAGTAGAACGAAATGTAGCCTTAATGCAAATAGGCAAGAGAAAGACTAAAGTAGCTGTTAAAAATGTGAAACGTCCTCCACAGGTGGTGCTTGGTCGTAGTGAGCCTACTTCCCCAATTCCAGGCCCTTCATTTGCAAAAGATTGTAAACAATCCTGGAATTTTGCCTGTTAAGGAAGGACAAGCGTTCAAGGAAGAAGATAAGTGGTTGATAGTTAAGATTTTAGATTTAAGTGGTATTAGTAATGATTTAGAATTCCATATTTTAAAGTTTAAAGAATTTATTAAGTTAGTAAATAGGCATAAACCCTTTGTCAATGAATTTATGGGCATAAGGACTCAAGTAGAGTACATACGTAACATAACTGTTGTGAAATTTCGGCAGTTGATTCCCTTGCGTAGATATAAGAGAGGATTATTGAATCCCCTTGGGTCATTAATTAAGGTAGTTTCAGGAAACTTAGATAACGACGACGCTATTCGATATGATGCTCTCATTTCGCGAATTGGTTCCAAGGAAATGGTAAATGATAAAAAGATTACTTTGATCACCAGAATGTTAGATAGTTTCATAAACAGTACAGAAATCTCACACAAAAACACACTAATTCTAGATAAACGATTAAAAACAATTGAAAATTTAATTGCAGATAAAAATGGTAAAGAAAGCTCTTGTCTTTATTTGTCGTATACTTTAAGCATGTTTGATATGTTTATGAGTATGTTCAGGACCATTTATATAACGTTAAATGAAATAGAGACAGCTTTGGCATTCAGTAAGGTGTCTGTACTGCATCAGTCGATTATAAATTCTACCGAACTGATACATCTACTAAAATCTATAGAGCAAGTAAATCATTTGGTGTATGAAGCTCACGAGAGTAATTTGTTAAAATTAGAAAGAATTATTAAGGTAAAGGCTTATGTAAAGGAAACCCAGATAACGTTCATATTGGAAGTTCCACTGACAGATAAAAATACTTACAACTATTTTAAAATTTATTCATTACCCATTTATAAAGATTCCATTAACAAAACAGTAGTAGTTTTTCCTGAATTCCCTTACCTTTTGGTGAAAAATTCGAAATACCTGCCGGTTACAAAGCCATGCGAGAAAATTGCCGTGGATGACAATTTCCTGTGCAACGACGACAACGTGGCTCAGTTCCCATCACTGACCTGTGCTGAGCAGCTTCTGGAGTTCCAGGCAGACCCAACTTCTTGCGTACCATATGCTGTTGACATTGAAGATACCAAGTTGCAAAGAATCAGTTTGGATAGTTGGATCGTTTTTACACGAAAACCGACAGTGTTGCTGGAAAAATGTAGTCATGATAACATCAGAGAGTCGCTCTTGGGTACTTATATTGTAACAACAACAGAAGATTGCGAGATTTACCTGAATGAGTATAAATTGAGTTATCGCAGAACGTTTGCAGAGAGTGTTCAGTATAAAATAACCCCAATAGTAACATTACCGGAGTTGAAATCAATAAATATGACTTCATTGGCTACTGTTAACATCAAGAATATAAATTTGGAGGAAATGAAACATTTTTCACGATTCCTAAAACTAAAAGAAAGTGTATTCAGTGAAAGTGAAAATGAGATCAGTGGCGTAAATATGAAAAGTGTTAGTTTAGGCACTATACTATTGTACTTAATTTTAAGCTTAGTTATTATTGGTTTTCTAGCATATCGTTTCATGTTGATGCGAAATGACCGGATCAGAGCTTCCGCGAGACCCGATAATTTCGCACTTAATGAGGGAGGAGTTATGCATTCAGTTGGCAGGCTAGAAACAACATTGAATGTTTGAGACTGCAAGCATTGCATTCTAGTAACTGCCGGATGGACGCTTATCGCTTACCACCCACGCATCTTGTGCCTTTGTGCCTTAAGTTAGTAAGATGATTTGATTCATTCATGTTGAGAATAAGCTTTGTCTCACATGTGTCATTTTTTATTAAATTAATTTACGAATTTTATTAAAGTAATTTTAAATTTAGTTTTTAAAAACTTAAACAACGTTCCCGTATCCTTTACTACTCGGCTAACGCTTTCTTCGAGTAATAACACACTCATAAAAAAGCCAGCAGCCAGGACAAATCTTATACTTTAAGTTTAAAAGCTCCAATGCGTCTTCGAAGGGACTTACTTAGGCTATAATAGACTAGGCTACGTAAGAAATACCGTTTTATACTACTTGGCAAGCAAAAAAACAAGCATATTGCCCACCGGATGGAAAGCAGTTACCGTACAGCCTATGGACGCCTGCAACACCAGAGGCATCACACGCGCGCTGCCGACCCTGAGACATAAAGATGAAAAGTCTCATGTGCCTGTAATTTGTCCTGCACCCGTACCTTTTAACCCGAAACACATCAGCAATGCGAGCACTACTGCTTGGCGGCAGAAATAGGTACAGTGGTAGTACTTCCCCGGACGAACTCTTTCACGAGAAGTTCTACTACTAACAACGATGTGACGTAATCAGTTACATGTATTTAAAACAATTGTAGTATTACGGTTATTTTTTACTAATGATTGTGCGTTTAGTTACATTTTTGGCTCGCGTCCAATTCCCAAAATTCCAATCATTTTTTTGTATTTCGCTCGCAAATTGACGAGATAATGCGTCTTGTAACAAACACGATTTATTGCGCAAAAAGACGTAAATTAATTAATAATAACGCTGACGACACAACGGTAGTTTTAACGTGAAAAACGTCTATGAGTTTGGTTTAGTAGCCAGGTAAAATTTGCGATGCATCGAAGTTATGTCGAATTTTGTTAAGGGATAATGATAATCTCTGTTGCTATTGAGCCAATAAGAAATTATCATTAAATTCAGAAAGCATACTCTGCAGAAGAGCAGGATTATGGCAATCGGAAATAAGGACTGATCAAGGAGAACCTGAAAAGTGCCAAAGACATATTTGCTAAATCAAATTTTGATGACTTATAATTTTAGAAAAATTACGACTATACACCACGTTCTTTACTATTCTCCTGCTGACGTTTCGTTGACCATTTAGAGGTCCATCCTCATGAGCACTTAAATACTTTAACTACATAGTATTATTTTATACTTTACGAAAGTTTTCACGTTAAATTCTATGGCTTGAACACGTCTGAGCCTATTTAATTTTTTAGCTCATCGTGAGTCGAATGCTTTAGCGACGCTAGCGTAGACAGTCTCGTTAGATTTTCTTACTGAATCCGGTTTCATGTTTTCAGATTTAAGAAATATTATAACTGCGAAAGTTTGTAAGTATGCTTGTTACTTCTTCACGCTCAAACGGCTGAACGGATTTTAGTGAAATTTAGAATGGAAATACCTTATACCCTGGATTAACACATAGGCTACTTTTCACCATTATCATCAATTTTTATTATTGATCATGCGGGTGAAACCATGGGGCGCAGCTAGTTAAATATAAGATTTATAAAATCAATATTCTAAAATTTCATTTTGGAGCAAACTACCCCCTTATTAATGATGATGCATGCATACAATTTAATAATTTAATGAAATATAATAAAATTGCAGCACCCTAACGGGGTTTTTTGTGTAAGTACTAACTGCCTTGTATATAAGACCAATACTTACTAATATAAATTACTTACTACATAAAAGCAATGAATAAATGAATATGAACCCCTATGAATTCCCTATGACCAAACGTAACATAACAAGAGCTCGTTACGATATCTGCGTGGAATTATCGCTGAATCGTATTGGTGACGTCACACGTTATTGACAAGGAATCTCTTAAGTCATAGCGAATAACCACACTGTATGTAAAAGCTTTAGAGCAGAGATCATCTGTCGGGGTCAGGGATCATAAAATTTGAAGAAAAGAAACCCCACTTACAGTATGATAGAAAATAGGTTTCATTCATTATAAATTAGCTAAACATATATAGAAACTCTTTTTTAAGAATATTTACAGGTAGCTCTACCCGTGTAGGTAGTATACATGCCCGTGTGTTCATTTAAGGCCAAAGCACACCGGATGCGTATGCAGCACGTAATTTAGACACGCGCGTCTCTACGTATGTAGGTACACGCTTGCGTGCCATGTCTCATGCAGTTCCATACATTACAACGTCATAGTTCTACGCAGCCGGTGTGCTGTGGCCTTTATGATTAGCCCTTAATTTTATATACCTGTTTGTTTTTATTTAAATGTCACATTCATAGCCATTTAATCCAAGTCGGTTCACATCAACTTTACTAACAAGAAAGACCAATACTGTGCGTTATTCATTAACAATAAAACCATTCCATACGGAAACACAGCAAAATACCTAGGTATGACGCTTGACGCAAAGCTGCGCTGGAAAGCACACGTCAAGAAGAAAAAAGAAGAGTTAGAGTTACGCTACAAGAGGATGTACTGGCTGCTTGGAAGGCAATCCGCTCTGTCAGTGCACAACAAACTTTTGTTGTACAAACAAGTCCTAATGCCAGTATGGACGTATGGTATACAGCTGTGGGGCTGTACCTGTGAAAGTAATATCGAAATAATACAGCGATTTCAAAATAAAGTACTAAGGGGCATTGTTAATGCACCTTGGTACGTGAGAAACGATGATCTACACCGGGATCTCCAGATCGAATTCGTTCATAAAATAATTAAGAAATTCGCAGAAGCTCATGAAAAAAGACTTCATCACCACGTGAATGTCGAGGCCATCCAGCTCCTTGACAACACAGACAAAGTGAGAAGGCTCAAAAGAACCAAACCTTTTGAGTTAGTGTAGTGTTCAACTTAAATTATTGTGTAGTGATAGTGCTACTTATAATTAACACAAGAACAATGTGTCGTCTTAAATAGAGACTTATAAGAAAAGTGCCAATGGACACATTCTTAGTAATATTTATTTCTATAAAAATAAGTCAAAGCAAAATTGCTCATTAGCCTACTTGGCTAGATCGTAATATTATTAGGGTACCGCAAACATTCATAGCCCCAAGTTTTATAACAAAAAATGTCTTCCGAAGTTGTCCCTCAATTATTCGTATCATGACCCACTTTACAGACTCCTGGCTCTTGATTTGCATTCAAAACTCAATAACCCAATATAGACCATAAATCGTTTTTCAATAAAGTTATGTACCCGTCTCAAAGTTATAATGGAACCTCGTTGCTGATTTAGCCTCAAACTCCCGCCTAATGCAACTTCCGCCCGCCAATATTGCCATAGCCAATATCCAATATGGCGGGAAATGGCGTAAAAGCGGCATGGCGGCTCAGCCCCCTAAATACAGTAGCAAATGGTAATGGAGAACGCAATAATGGGGATCATTTTGGCAGCCCTAGCGCTATCTAAATCTTATGAAACTTGAATAGGGGAAACTAATGCCGAGATAAATAGACGTTACTTAGCACAAGCTTAGCACGTACTAGGTAATGCTTAGACCTGTCCCTATCACTGTCACACAAATGTTATAACACGCGTATTAGAGAGAGACAGGGACGATTTCAAAGTAAGACTTAGACTTAACCCTTTTCTCAGGCGATAAGGAGAAAGCAAAATAAGTAAAAAAAAAGTAGAGCAAATAAGTAGAGCCGTGAGTCAAAAGCAGCGCAATCGCGGTTAGAGCTCTATATTATATGAACGTCAGTGTGCCGCGCGGGTCAGCTAAGCTGGGCGGTCGAAGCTCTACTTATGCGCCGAGCATCTTAAGCGATCGGGCAAGTTGAGATCTAAGCTTTATGTGCAAACGTTGCACATATGACGCGCGGAAGGTTACCTTGTAACTTAGATTTGAACGTAGTTTTTCCATAATTTTAAGTATTGGCCGTGGTGTGTCCGGCCTAAGATGTAACTCCTTTTTTATACTACTTGGCAAGCAAACAAGCATACGGCCCACTTGATGGAAAGTACTTATCGTAGCCTATGGACGCCTGCAACACCAGAGGCATCACACGCTCGCTGCCGACCCTCAGACATAAAGATGAAAAGTCTCATTAGCTTGTAATTTCACCGGCACCCGTACCCTTCAAACCAAAACACAGCAATTCGAGCACCACTGCTTGGTGGCGGAAAGAGGTACGGTGTTAGTACTTCCCCGGACGAACTCTTTTACAAGAAGTTCTACTACTAACTAAGAACTCCTCCGTCTCCTCCCGTAGATGTTGTAGAAGCCAACTGAGGAATTAGACAAGGGGATGGGTGGCAGCAAAGCCACCTGAACAACACCAATACTGCGTTCATTAATCCGCCTGCCAAGCGTGGTGATTAGGGCAAAACCCCCCATTGCATTTTATGGAGGAGGCCTCGTCCAGCAGTGGACATCTACCGGATGATGATAAAATGTTGATTGGTTAAAAAAGGTATGAGTTGTATTAAAAGGTTTTCACGAGTTTAAGGTTTAATTATTTATGAGTGCTTTTGTTTTTAGTCACTGTGAATATTATATTTATCTGGACCTAAATATTCCTCCTTTCAAGTTTCAAAAGATTTGGACATCATCGCTAAGTCTGCTAAAATGATCGTCATTGGTGCGTTCCCCATTGCCATTTGCAACTATAATTGGGAGGCTGATTCAATTTTCGCGTGTTCTGCCAAGCGTTAAGTGCGCTATATTGCCGTAGGGAAGTTTTAGTAAACATTATTTGGTTCTGTTTTGGCTGTACTTTGGTGTTGCGAGGGAAGTTAAATGGAAATGATGGTGCAAAGCGACGTAAAACCTTTTTGCTACCGGATGCATTTGGACAGTTGCAACTTAGTTTCAGGATTGTTTCAGCCACTTGATGGCCAACTTAAGACTTGGTTAGGATAATGGCCGTGCCACACGTTCAAATCTAGGTATTCCTTCGGGCTAGAAACCTAGATTATCCATAATTATTTACACTTTCAGTAACCGTTTACGTTTTCAGTAGTGATTTATTATAATATGGTCTATTTATGGGTTTTTTATATAGTAAGATGCACGTAGGTAACTTACTTATTATTTATTGATTTAAATTGTCGAAGTTTATAAGATAATTTGCATTTTTTGTTTTTTTTGAAGTTTTTTTTTTTGAGTTTTTGCATTAGTGTGTCTTTGTTGTTCTAGCACGCAGTGAGTCTACTGTTTCCTGAGGATGCTGCGTTGAGAGGCGAAACACGTGTCGAATTCTTTCAGAGTTTTCGTTGGACAGGAGCGGCATTGTTACTATATATTTGTTCGTCCATTTTATATTGTAAAGTTCATAAGATATTTTTTATTTTAAATTTATGATTTTTCATATTTATTGTGACTAATTTCTGCACGTAAAGATGCACGTAGGTAACTTACTGATTATTTTATTAATTTAAACTAAACGTGAAATTATGATTTTGAATATTATCCAATAGGATTTAGGTTCCGCTCTGTTTTAAGAATATGAATGAAATAGGCTGATGCACTTTGTAAGCAGAAAAAGTTGAAATTTGTCAACATAAAAATAGTTATTACAGAGAAAAGTGATCCCCCACTGAGCACTCCCTTTCACCACACTAGTTTTTACAAACTGTTGCACACAATCAAAGGGTTTTTTCAGAGCCACGTCTCAGGCAGTCTAACAAAAAGAACCAGAGCACGGCAGAAGAAAGGAGAAGCATAAACTGAATTTCCAGCAATTTTAATAGGCAGGCCATCTCCCCTATTTATTTACCCAAAATATGAATAAGTATGGTAATTTATTTCTGGACAATTAACCAAATATGGTAATGATAAGCACGTGAAGAAAAAAATTGCTAGTCATTTACATAATCACATATAAACGCCCCCAGACGGGTTTGTTTTCCTTTTCCATTGATTTTTTTTAACCTAGTCCTTATCCCTTACATATTTAATCAGTTTAATTAATTTTTTCTTTTTATGTCTTTTGTGATTTGATATTTTGGAACCCTGTATTCTACAATATGGAGCAGGGCGTTGATACTTGCGACACAGTATTTTTTACTTCTAAGTAATCTCTAGTAACTATCTAAATAATTGATATCGCGAAACACGCGGTATCGTGCCTCACGACTTTCTGGCTCTGAGAATTTGAAAACTCTTTAGAAGAATACCCTAGCCAAGCCACGTGGATTCGGTTGCCTCCGCATTTGTTTTGACCCACTTCTTCCTAGTATGTGTTTTTACCCGACTCAGTAAAGCAAAAGAAGGGTTATGTGTCTTCATTTGTTTTGCTCGTAGCTCCAAAGCTACTTGACGTTTACCTTCACAATTTGAGAGTATTTAGTGGTGTTAAATAGAGAAAAACGCATGATCTTAGAATATAAAAGCGGGATTGCTCCCCGCACCAGATCAGTTCAGAAAATTTACCAACCCACGGCTCTAATAGCAAATAAAATAAAATAACTGCCGGCAGCCATTTTGAATAATTCAAATAAGTCGGGCCTCGAGGAAAGGTTCCCCCGAAATGTCAGAACTGATGGCTCTGATAGATTGATTGGTCAATGGATTATTTATGGTTACCCCGTAAAGTAGGACTTGGGAACTTTATAATATTATCTGTGTTTTTCTACCTGTCTATAGGCACTTAATATTCCTGCTATGCGCTTAAGTTCACGGAATATTTATTTCATTAATATATTTTTCTATATCTTGGTATTCATTTATATATTGTTCATATTATATTCATTGATATTACCTACTAAGTAGGTACATGCAACTATCTCCCTATGCGTGCGTACCTTTAAACACGAATTACCTACTTTTATTCATAATATTTTCTTATTTTCTATAAGTTATGATAATATGGTTCCTATTAAGTAGGTACTAAGTGTACAGATAAGTAGTAGGTATAAATATACTTATATCTATTATTTTAAATTTTTAATTAATGGCAGCTCTGTTAAAATAATGTTTATAGCACTCAACTTGGACATGGCCAATGGCAAAGACCCCAACGCCAAAACAAAATAAAAAAAAACAAAAATTATCTACTGTTCCCATTTTCCCACCATTTTTGAAAAGAGATGCCGTCGTCTATTTATTTCAAGTGTTCTTTGGAGCACAGTCGTGTAATTTTGGTGGCATTTTAACCGGTGTAGCTTAATCAACAAAATGTAAAAAAATGGTGGAAATTCATCATCAAATTCTTAGTAAACTGGCACAGCTTTACTAAGGCACGACTTGACTGAGACTTTGACGACTTGACCGAAACAATAAAGATAAAAACGAAAAACATCAGTTGAAGAAAAATCGCCCTAAGTAAGACAAAGTGGTATGGTCTTATGACTTTAGCCTGCGAAAGAGTGAAGAGACAATAAAATAACCTATTTGTCCGTTAACACCAGAGGCCGTAGACAAAGTAATATTCTAATAGCGATGACGCTAGTAGAAAAGTCCAAAATGTATGATATTGACGTAAGCCATGCATGTCAAACTCAAAGTCATTGGTGGGCCAAATGCTTAAGGACCGTAGAATCAGTACGCCGCAAAACCCAACCACAGAGAAAACAAACTCATTGCATAGATATACCTAGTAGTACTGTCCCCCTATTCCCTAACTGAAAGTCACTCGGTGACTAACGTTTTACAAGTAAAATGACTATCAATTGACAATTCTCTAATTTTGATCAATTGACGTTCATATTTTTACTTGTCAAACGTTAGTCACCGAGTGACTTTCAGTTAGGGAATAGGGGGGCAGGACGCTAATCGTTTATTCAATCATTAAGTACTTAATAGCACCTAATATGACTGAAAAATATACTTTGTTCTTAAAATTGATTCGGGCCGCAGTCAAAGTTGTAAAGGGCTGCGGGCCGCATGTTTGACATGCTTGGCGTAAGCTATCGATATGTCACGTGGTCTTTTGTATTGTATTACGACTGTAGAAATAGAATCGCTTCGAAGCGAATACCGTTTGTCTAGGCCGGAAGGTTTTAGAGAACCTACCTAAACATTTTACTGTCTCCAAAAACTTGCTTAATATAAACCTAATTTAAGTGTGTTTTTGTTCCAGATCAAGGATGGATCCTCGCCGGCCACTATGTGCCTTCCTCGTGCTCATCCTCTATCACCTCCACCTCTCGGAGTAAGTAGCTGATCTACAGCTGAACACGGTTGAATTAACTTGACTCCGCACTGGAAAAGGGACTAAATCTATACTTAAACCTAGAAACTAGACGACAGCTTTTAAAAAAAACATTAAATAAATAATTTAAACTAAAAGATAATTTAATAAATAATTTAATTAAGGTAAATTAAATTAAATATTAAATAGTTGCGTGACTGAATCACTTTCTTTCTATATGCCGTAAATGTTCGCAACTCTATAAGACCAAATTGTTAAGTAAATATCTTGAATCATGTCTAAGTACTAATTAATGCACAGCCGAAACCGTCCAAGAGATCTGAAATTTAGAGGGTACATTTCTTTTTGTGGTGTAGGGGTGCACTTAGTAAGGGTTTTGTGAAATTTACCCCCTATGAGGGTACAACGGGGTGTTGGAAAAAAATTGTATAGAACAACTTTTCATTTAAAAAACCGACTTCCGCCATTGTATTCGACTAAATATTTGGTTGAAGAAAAATGATGAAAGAACCATAGTGGTGAAAGGATTATGATACTTTCTGAATGCAAATGCTTGGTTTGTTGCTGAAAATATCAAAATCGCCATATGTATGCCTAGAATATTTGAGGAGTTCCCTCAATTCCTCATGGATTCCATCATCAGAACTGGATTCTGAAAAAAACGGGATTAATCAGGAAGTATACCTATTCCAATAAAAAAAGAATTTTCCAAATCGGTTTATAAACGCCGGAGATATGAGGTAACAAAAAAACAAAAAAAAAAAAAAAAATACAACCCAATTGAGAACCTCCTCCTTTTTTGTGAAGTCGGTTAAAAAACTACACGTGGACGAAGACGCCGGGCGTTTCGCTATTAATTCATAAAACACTTTAAAAATGCAAATAAATATTTTTTTTCCAATAAAAGAGAATAAAAAGCTTTAAAAGTGATTACCCGAGTCAAGGTTTCATAAGATAGCGGCGTTGACGGACGTAACAAAGCGGGAACGATTTCTATCCGCCACGTCTCCGGTATTATAGGAGGTAAGCGGCTAAGCGGACGTCCAACAACAGCTGCGTCCGCTAAGGTGGAAGTCCGCTTCACTGCTCACCTATTCAAACCTATCCGTGTAGATAGAGAACAGGTAATTATGACTTATCGACCCGTGGAGTCAAGTTAATTCATCCGTTTATTCAAACTAGTAAGTAGTGTAAAACATCCCTGCCAAATTACCAATTATACCTAACTTAAAAAGCGCATAAGAGCGTCTAAGTTATCCTTATCACTTAAAGCTATGGCACGCCTATTAGGTATTTGATATTTCTTCCAAAAAGCAACTGGGCACCTCTTAAGCTTTCTATCCTATCAACGTAAGCACATACCTACTGCTTACAGCTATACCAATTATCAATCGTACCAAAGAAAATATTGATAGAGTTGAGTCTATTTTCAGTGATATGATAAAACAAATTGTTTGTATAGTTTATTATGAATATAGTATTACCTGTGTATATCAGTTAAATTTAATTTATGATGCTTTAAAACCTACAAAACTATGGACTGCATAGGTACATCTAAAACCTTGAGGGTTTAATTCCCACACAAAATTGTAAAATTATGCAAATATGGTCCCATAGGTTGTTTTATAAAACAATTGATCGTAAACGTTTGCCATTAAGAATAAGCTTAATACAAACTCCACATTACCTGTGTCCTTCGGACTACTTTACCGAGCTTAAGGTAATGTCGGTTTTATTTTGTTCAAACTCCATGAAACTTTGTACACATAATTAGTACACTAATATCTAGACCCGTGATGCGTTAGTTTCCTATGAGAAATGACTAGCTTTTCAATGAGTCGTTGATTTCGTTGAGAGTCAGGCCTCTGTGGCTCCATACTAGACTTAGGGACATATAAAACTGAGAACCGAACAGCAGGAAAGTTTGTTTCATGGGCGAAGTTTAATTTGTATGAAGGTGAAGTCGCTACGAATTCAAAATTAAAATTGGCTTTGCTCCTCCCAACTCGTAGGCACTTTATCGACATAGCACAAGCATGACAAGAATGGAGGAAGATCTCCACTCTTGTCATGTTTGTGAATAAAACCTATCCATTCTACAACAGATGTATGAACAGTGGAAAGATTAACTTCCGTGAGAAGGAGAAGCAGATTCTTGATCAGATTCTCGGGCCGGGGCGTTACGACGCTCGCATCCGACCTTCTGGACTCAATGGCACAGGTATGAAACTTATAACTTTCTAGTTTTTTTCCATAAACACAGTTTCTAGATACAACACAACAACTTAAAAATGTCTGCGAATTGCTCGACAAGTATTTAATTTTGATGAGAACTATAGTACATCAAATTGTAATGGCTGGCAATCACTAAAGTGGAGAGATGACTGATATGGTAAAGAGCGTTTCCACACTATCCAATCCGATATCGTTATTGGCTGGCATTTCTATACATTTTATAGGTGGCCGGCAAAATATATGGAAATGATATCCCTAAAACAATATCGATTCATATAGTGTGGAAATGCAAAAATGTAAATGTACCTACAATACGTAATTTAAAAGGATTCCAAAAGCCGTAGTCTAACCCCTTTATTCAAAATATTTTTTTAACCCATTTTAATTAAAATAGCTTTTGTTTTGTTCTCTCTTATGTAAAATTACATACGTCAAAACAAGTCAAAAGCTGTATTAGCTATCAAAGATTTAAAAATTAACTATAATAGGGTTAGTTTTTAGCAAACAATTGATACTTTTATGAGGACACCGATGAGCGCCCCTTGTGTACAATTTGTGAACCTCATTTTCCATACAAAAATCCGTGTTACACGACACATCCGTGTAAGTTGTATGGTTAAACTCAGACTTCGGTATCAGACTTCGACTTCAGAGTTTGGTTTTGTACTTCTATATCCGGCTCTGCTTTGTTAGATGAAGACAAGCATTTTTATTTTGTACAGAAATTAACTATTTTTATTTAATTAAATGTTTTTTGGGTAATGTGTTGGAAAAACTTATATATTTTAGGTAGTAAGAATCAATTCAACATTATGTTTTGATTTATTTAAATACTGAACTTCCATAATTAAATTCGCGGACATTTATATGATTTTAAGTATGGTAACGAAAGTTTATCTAGATTATTTAAACGTAATATTGACTAATTTTTTAATTTTTATTGTTATACGATAAATTAATTATCTAATTTTTAATTCAGTTAGCTAAAAGTTATTGCCTAGAACGTGAATCTATTGAATAACTTTCATAGACTTTTAAGTATGTATTAAGTACTCTATAACTTTATCTAGCTATCAAGTCAAGTTTTTTGAAAAATGTATTTTTCATAACAATCTTTTATAAAATTAGTGATCGGAACCGTGAGCTGATCAACATGAGCCCAAATACTGCCAGGCTCCTATTAATCATCGAGGACTTCCGTTGTCCACCTTCCGTCTCCATCATCACATCAGCTCGGCGCCGTCACCATAATATTGTATTGTCATCTGAAAAAAATTAGCTCAATCGGTTAAAGCTTACTGATTTAAAATTAATTTGCAAGATTCCACCCGGACAAACATACATATAAATTTTTTAAAAACAATCTGAACCGAAAACTCGGTTTGACATCTTAGTTTTTATAGAGATTTTTACTATTTTCGTTAAGGTGATATGTTAAAATTTGGAGTCGCTGCGTTACATAATGCTCACTCAGTAACGGTACAGGTTACAAACTTGATGTTAATACAGTGATTACTTGAGGATGTAATATAAATAAATCTAAAACAGAAACACGATTGGTGAAACTTTTCTCGATATATTTATTTTTTGAAATCGGTTCTCCTAATACCCGTTTAACGTCCATCCTTCTTATCTAGAAAATATTGACGGTTTATTTTTATACTATGCGGTAGCTAATCAAAGTTTCAATTCTATAAATATAAAAAGATTTAATTTTGTATTTGCTAATCTTTAAGCAAAACGAAGGTTTATCATTTGTCGCTTACGCTATTTACTTCTGAGCGGCACAAAGCTATACCTTATTCTTTTCCCGGGGCGTGAAGTGAGTAATCGTGCTATCACCACAGAATAAATATTAATACAAGTACTGCGAGCGCTCAGACATGCGCCCGACAACCGACTGTCACTTGTTCCCTTTGGGGAACGGCTTAGATGTAGGTAAATAACTCGCAACCTTGAGCGAGTGGCGATGGCCTGCTATCACTTTCTTGCTGTGCTGCTACCTCCCCCCATCGAGATTCGAAACGTTTTAACATATCCTCTTAAGTTTTTTTTCAAACTTACGCACTATCGAGTATTCTGGATGCGATGACGCTGATGGATCGTTACATTGCGTGTTACTTTAGAATAAGTACCTACATTGAGGAAAAAGGCTGCCCTTGACTTATTAAAACAAGCCTCAATTTAGTTAAGTTTAAGTACTACTAAAGTCATCAGCGGAACAGGAGTTTTCCGGAACTTTAGCTTAGAATCCCTTTCAATTAGTTTTTTGGTCCCCTATTAACGTTAATAGTACGTAATAAAAGTTTTATATTTAGCAAGTTGAAGTGGTAATGATATAAGCGCCCTACCGGGGTAAACTCCTCTTAACAATGATCAAAAAAAATACAAAATAATTGTGCAGCTGCTTTTAAAATAAAAGCAGTTTTAAATTTCATTCATTTATTATAGTCGAGGGATTGAGTGTGGCAGTGGAAGCCAAATTTTTTTTTTAGATTGGTTATTTCTCTTGTTTTTACCCGACTGACGGAGGGTTATTCTTATCGCGCGTATTTGTGGCTATGTATGTTCTTTACTCTTAAATGTGCATGCATTAAAGTCAAAGTCAAAAAGAATTTTATTAATTGAAATCACAAGGATCATTTTGAATCGTCTTATAAACTAAAATTACTCCTGTTCCAACGCAACCTAGCCTAGAAGAATCAGGCAACAAACTCGGCTTGGCTTACATAAATGGTCCGTCTTACCACTAGGTGAGAAGCGCCTGTGTGGTGCCTCGGAGCAAGGAGTTGGATTAACAACACAAACAAACAAAAATGAATGGCCTGTTATAAAAAAAAAGTGTTGTATTCTTCTTTTACATCGAGAAAAGTTAACAGACATGCCTATTTACAATATTCTCTAGTTTCAAACAAAAAAATATTATTTTTACCTCAGTGGCAAGAAGCCAAGAATTTATTCTCTAACTGTCTAGTTATATTTGTTTTCATGTCTAAACACGTCGAAAATGATATACGATGTGTTAAAAAAGTATAACGTGAAATTACACCTAGATATTTACTTTATGCTTAATGATACTAATACTTTTTGTTGACATACTTACTTGTTTATCGTAGGCATATTGTCCTACACAATTGAGCAGTTCGGTCTAGGTAAACATACCCTCGTAAATCATCAATTTACTCTGTTTATGTTTGACAATGTAATAGGGTGTATCTACCTTCAAAACTTTACAACATAGTTCATTTATCACTATCGCATACGACTAAATACTGGCAGTTAAGGGTATTAAGTTGTTCAGAAACCTAAATGATTCATTAGGAAATGAAAACGTAGCTTGTTAGTAGTAGCCCCGACCGAATGACCTTGAGGTGTTCGTCTCTACAATACATCGCAAATTATTTATATTAGTGACACCTATGTAGCCCGTTCTTATAGTACTACCATCTAACCGTCTGTCCGAGAGCCGGCGGCTGACTGGTCCGCTCCTTGCGCACTGCCAGATTCGCATGGATTCATGAAATATAATTCATAAAAAATATAGAGAACCCATTTTTCAAAAAAATCGTGTAATAATTCTACTATTCAATTAACTATCCAATTGTGTAAACCAAAAAATTCAGTAACGTGAACTTTAAGAGAAGATGTACAAAATCATGATTTATTTCAATTTTTTCATGGGTCGAGTACTTGCGACGTTAAATCATTAAACCAATCGTGGAACTTGATGACAAAATGTCAAATATATGTGGTGACTTTTATTTATTTTTCTACTTGCTTTATTTAACGAGGAGAGAGGCTTGAAAAAAACAGTTTGACGCCCTGTTTGGTCGGGGTACTGCCTTAAGACGATTACAATTTATAAGTACCTACACATAATTACAATTATTTGAACTGCTAAGTAATTCTGTTTATGACAAATAGCCTGTGTTATTTATTATTAAAAAAATATAAAATTATGTTAAGAGTCTGTTCAGCGAATAGAATAGAATATAATTTATTTGTATACAAGAGTTACACAGAGACACATAAAAAACTTAGACTAAGAGGAAACAGACCCGAAGGTATAACTCCAGTAACAAAATGGCTCTGCCTCAGCATGAGTTGGTTGACAGCGAGCTAGCAACCAACGCTGGTCTTCCGTCAGAGCCACTTGCGCCAAAACCCCATCGTGGGCAAAATGACAATTAACTTTGTGAACTACATGTTAAAACCATAATTAGGAGCTGGTTTCTTTTTGCAGGCATTTTGAATTAATAGCTAAAGAAATAGTAACAGTTTTAATAGGATCAAAACGAACGGACGCGCTATTGTATTTCCCGCTAAACAAAACAGGTAATTAAGCACAGCAGCGCCCTCCAATCCCACGACGGCTCTCTCGCTGAACAGACTCTACCAGAGACTCTCCTACTCTCCACTAGCGACGCCTGTCAATGGAGCTGCATTTGGACGACTTAGCCATGATATATTTTAAACAGAGGCCCAATTCTCTAACTTAAAATAGTTAAAATAGAGTCCGGATCATGTTTCGATCTTGTGTCGATGTCTTAAATGTCAGAAATGGTATTCTTTTAACTTAAAATACAACATTGTAATGTGATTATATCGAAATGTGACCGAAACTTGAACGGTTCAAAGTTTTTTCGATAATTTTAGCTTAAGTGGATGGAGTCTCTCTTCACTTTTTTTCCAATTATATAACCATCTTACTCTAATGGTAGTCACCGTGAATTGAAAGTAGACTAAATTGTTATTTATGAGGGAGCATGCAATTTTCTGACAATTCACAATTCAGTCTCGATTCGGTTAACTTTCAGTAAAGTTATAAAATTATTTAGAGAATTGGGCCTCTGACTAAACGTCAAATGCCCCGGACACTTCGTGACTTGCTCCGTTTAGGGACGTCCGCTGGTATAAGTTTTCGCCAGCTAGGATAAATTCTAGTGACCTTTTGAGGTCGCTAAATTTTCGCCTGCTGTCAGTTTCATAGATAAATTGTCAGATTAACGTTACTACTAAGCCATTCCATTTGCAGTTCGTTGTTATAAAACTTTATTGTGATAAACTAAAATAATCTCAGTTATGTAGGTACCTACATAAAGATAAAGAAGAACATGAAGTGATTATGCAAATAGGAAATAGCAACATGAATAGAAAAGATATGGCATAAGCATAATGACTCCTTTCTGTGAACCCATGTTAGGTTAAATTTTAACCTGTTTAATTTTTTTTTTAAATTTCATTAGTCGCCTAATCGCAGCCTTGAGGCTCAATTCTCTTATTTAAATAACGATTAAATCAAAATATAATTTCGTGCCAGATGCACTGTCACGTAGCATGCGAAGATTAAGTAATAGTTACATGACAGTGCGACTGACACGAGATTTTATTATGATTTAATTGTTTTTTTAAATAAGAGAGATGGGCCTCTAAACAGTATAACTGAGGGCCTATTCCGAGTTTTGGATTGCAAAAACAGGAATGCGAAACGTGAGCATTCAACGTGACTTACGTAGTAACTATTTACTAATCTGTACTGTTTCTACCGACACAGAATGATGAATAGTTACTACGTAAGTCACGTTGAATGCTCACGTTTCGCATTCCTGTTTTTGCAATCCAAAACTCGTAATACGAGGGCGTATTACGAGTCTTTGGTTTCGCTTATACCTTACAATAAATTTGTAAATTAACCAAACTATCGGGAAACAATCAAATTTAGAAGTAGGAACATCTTTCATAATTTTTTGTTAAAATTGTCTTTATGTTTTTTTATTCTTCTTTTTCTAGAGTAGTTTAGACAACAGCGATTATACTATTTTGAAATATATTTCGACAGGTCCAGCAATAGTTAACATAAACTTATTCGTGCGAAACATATTGACTATCAGCGACATTAAGATGGTTAGTGATACGTAATGTTTGGATAACGGTAGAGCTTTGATACTTAATTAAAAAATATTTTTCAAAAGGCCAGGTGCAAATTATGGCGATACGGCAGCGCAGATGTACTCGTATATATTACAAATGAGATTTCTATATGAAAAAAATAACACATAAAAGATAGAATCAGAGGATGCCGGCAAATTGCCTATTGGAAGGCAAAATAGCAAATTTGATAATTGTTAAGCTTTCGTAACTATTTACATTGTTATTGAAGTTGTTAAGTTTAAAAAAACTGAACTGAAATCGTAACCTCTCTAACTAAAGCATTGTTTTAAAATTTGTTTGATATTTGTGCCCTGTCGTGTCGTTTAATTAACGGATGGTCTTAATTTTCTGCCACACTGACTTTAACTTTTTTAATATATTTTCTTATTGGTTGTTTTGTGTGTTTGGATGTGAGTGAGATGAGTCCAATCTAATGTTCAATTTTAAACAGATTTTTAATCCGAAATTTATTTTGCTGACAGTTTATTATTTCAATGTTTAAGGTCAGAGTTGTTGTTCTTAAGTGTTTGTATTTTAAACTACTTTGTATAATAAGTTGTTTTATTGTTTTCGTAGTTAGCATCCGCTAGTGCGGGCGGTACGATAACAAATTGAAATGGATACCAATTTAAGGTTGTTTTAACTGGCAGAGAAAGACTATCATAAAAAACTAAAATAAAAAGATGGTTTTTATTTTAGGTTTTATACCATGATTACTATTCATCTATTTTGGAAGTTACGCCAAAGTAAATATACCTACGTCCTATTTATATGATTCATAGTAAGTGTAATGTTGGGTGAACATAATAAAATTTACTGTGCACAAAAGAAATTGGTTCAAATAAAATTATGCTAAAAACGGATCTTGTAAAAACAGAAAGATGAGATGAATTCAAACAATATTATTATACTAATAATCCCAAATACTTATCACATGAATAGATAAAATAATTCGTGTCTCCCCTCAATAAAATGTTATCAGCAAAAAGCTACAACACCGCATTATTAAAAAGTCAATAAAACTTAGTCACACGCGATTTCTGTCACAATAAACACTTTGACACGAAATAAACATTTTAACACGAAATAATCAATCGGCACCGATCCATCATGAACTTGGTTTGAGTCACGTCATTGTATTCTAAATATGAATTATCCAGAGACATGTTATTAGAAATGTAATATAGAAGATCGTTATTAAGAATTAGCATAAAAAACGCGAAATGCGACCCAAAGTAGGTACATACAGTACTTACATATTTTTGATTAAAAACTAAACTTTTTAACCACTTAATTAATTCAAATATTGATATAGTTTTTATTTAATTAAATAAAAATCGTTTTAACACATGAACTATTCAATGATTCTACGTCAAAATATGATTTGATGTTGAAATTGATTTTGAAATTTCGAAGTAAAAACTGATGATATTGAATAGTAGAGCAAATAAAACTGGAAATATGCCTAGCCCTACCAATAAATAAATATTTTACTAAAGAAAGTGCACTTTACTTAGTAGATGTTATCTTGGTGGTAGTTTCTGAAACAAATTGCTAATATCCGGACAAGTCACGCACGATCCATTCAGGGATTCTTTGGGCCGTGACTCGGCAACACACTTATTCATCGTGAACTATTTAGCCCCATGGTAGATCTTAATGGTTTTCGTTAATGGTGATATCGCCTCCAATCGATTCTACGTCGTAGGCTGGTTATCTTCAATTATTTAAATCCATCAATTCTTTATGTACCATAATCGTTTATATCTATGACGACAACTATATTTCGATGATTTCAAATCTAGTGGACAATGTCACAGACTTTGATTTTGAAATAATGTTTTTCCTATGTTACACTAACACAAATTCCCATCAACAGGCTAATTAAAATTTATTTGCCAATTTCTTTTTCAAATCCAATGTTTTATATTATGTTATTTAATCACATTTTGTCTTTGTTCCTTTTGACTTGGTGTCATTGACAACATCCATCGACACATACTAAATTTTCAGGTTCCGAGGTGAGTCGCCCGAATGTGTTATTTTTAGAATGATTAACGAAACCATGACGCTTCTAAATTATCTCTTAAGTTTGTTAGTTTAATTTAGGGTTAAATTTTTATTTTACCCCATTATTTACCCGTGATTTTGATTGGTACTTAGATGGGCCAGCGGTAGTGAGCGTCAATATATTTGTCAGAAGTATATCAAAGATCGATGACGTCACAATGGTAAGTCTACTGAGGCAGGCTGGACCGTATTCTAGTTTTTGTAACAGTATGAGATTTTCTATTAACAACAAAATTCGCGGTGTAAACAAGTCAAATGAATGGGCAACTCTCTCCTGTCTTAGTGACGAGGAGCGGATTTCCCAAATATATGTGTACATCATTATTTTATTTTATTTTACTAAAATTCTAAAATTTCCGTTTGGTGTTGACGACCAAAATCGTTTTTAGACGCGCATACTAACTGACCAACTAAAGACGCCGTAACGATAATGTTCTATGCTTTTCTACGTATCATCGCGTGACTCTGTTCTTCTCGTACTCTCCTATATCGTTATTCGGTGTTAATTGTTTGAACTTTAAACTGGGATTCGGAAGGGTGGATTTGAACTTTTACTGATTTATTGGCGATATCAGTTATTTTTTATATTTTCTGCATTGAAACATATCATCAACATACGGTCATAATGAGTCCTGTATTAGGAGTCGATTATTTAGGTACCTATTACTTATTGCGGTTTCTTAAAACGTATTATTTTTTTGTCATAAAGGGGACGCTGAAACGGTAGTACGTGTCAACATGTTTCTGCGTTCTATCAGCGAAATCGACGATTATGATATGGTAAGTCATAATCGTCGTGGTAAGGATGTGTATATTACCAATGACACTTTTAATTTCTTGATATTCATTAGCTTATATTAAATCTTTGTTTATAATAAAATTGGCAATATATACGTCAAGGGTTTTGAAAATACGTATTTGCACTTTGCTGAACTGTCAAAGCTCAATGTCGTGGTTATGTTGTACTTTGATTATTTATGTTTCATTTGTTATATTTTATATTATTTTCAATGCACTATAATTTGTGTATATTATTTTAAGATTATTGTTTCATCCCTAAATCCCTTTTGTTCATTTGACGCTGAAACTAAATTACTTACATTGTTTAATTTAAATCACTGAATCCTGCAGGGCTGTGTCGCATTTATATTTGATAATTTTATATTATGTTTAAAAATTATGACTCTAACTTCTAAATAGTAAAAAATGGCACTAAAATTTAAAAACAATCATTATTGTTATTTTAAAACAGTGTTTTAATAATTTACTCTGATTTTGTTCGTTTACTTTTGTTATAATTTGATTTGTTTTGATAATGATAACAAACGAAACGTTTTTCTGTACAGACACCGATGGATTGGCACAAAACGTAGAGAGCACCCAAATGCGAGCAAATTCAACCGCTTCGGTATCAAATACGCACTGTACGTCTCCAAGACGATAATTATGTTTTAACTTACAATTGGCTTAATCGCGCACCAACAGACCTGTCATACGACTCAAAATTTACGATCAGGACCACGCTTCTATAGAAACGGCTAGGAACCGCGGCCCGCACCCTTTCATATCACCACATTATTATTAATTACCCACCATTATTTTCGAATCATGCTTCTTATTTTAATTTGATGCATTTTATGAAAAGATTTATAAAAACTATTTTGGTCGTATATGTACTATATTGTATGTCCGTTTATGTGAATTTGTGTTGTGTAAACATTCGGGGTTATCGTCGCGTCCGCACTCGCCTTCGCGCTTGGATCGGGGGCTGTCCCAACCACAGTATCTGACACCCGACCTGAAACGACAGCTAGACGTAAAGTAGCTGTAGTAAAACTGGCCGTGTGCATGAAGGTAACAAGCATTCCATCGACGAGTGCTGTCGACGGTGAGTTGGTATTAGGCTTTGCTTTGAACGCATGTGGTGCTTTATAAATTAGATCGGAAGTTATCTTTTGGATTATATCATGATCTAGAATGTTTGTATTAGAATCATCAAAGGGCATCTGGCTTGTTGCCAGCATCGTCCACAACATTCAAATAGATATCATCGCGTCCATCAAAGTCGCGGTCTTTCGTAGATGATATTACTATCTCCAACAAAATACCAAATACCATGATGATTAATGTGTCACAGTTTGTTTAATATCTGGCAAAATATAATCTGAATATTTTAAGATTCTCATACTTCTTCATTCGGTTTCTTTATTCGCGCGCTTGCTTCTGCAGCTTTTGTATTTTTATACTAGTTTTACACGTTTATCACTTAACATTTTACACTTACACCTAGATTAGATTTCCAAGTTAATGAAAAAGTATCAGATTCTTCCAAATTTGTTCAACATTGACACTTTTGTGATCCAGAAGTTAACGTTCGGCTGCATGTATGTGAATCATTATTTAGAAGCTGTATATGTGACTTTAATTCATTTGACTTGCTGTTGATCGAGGGGTCTTTTTGCCTCTGTGACTAATTAATTCTCAAGAGAACCTTCGACAACGCGCCTCTCCAGCGATTTATTACGTATATTATTGGATTTGTGTCAATATGGCTTAGGAGTCTCACCCGAGGCCATTGATGAAAATTACCTTTTAAAACGGAGAGCTCATGATCATTTTCATATAAGTCACTTATTATTAATGAAGTTGTGGTCAAAAGTATAACAGAAATAGTTACACAAACACCAATAGTTTAGTTTGGCTTTCATTTGTAGATAAAAAAAGATCACAGTATCAGCAGAGTCATGTTTTTGTAAGCTTCAGATGGAACAGTAAGTAACAATAAATTTCATCAATGGCCTGAGTAGTAAAATTTGTTTGATGATGTAGATGTATCTATTAGTCAATCAAACGAATTGGCTGTAAATCACAAAATCACGATTGGCTCAAAATTGAAATACAGCTAGCAATATATTGGCACAAACGGTCACACTGTGAAAGCTTTCGTAATTATAAATGTAAATAATAGCATTGTAGAATCAAATGTATTTTATAAATAGAAACAGATAAATGGAATATAAAAGAGCTTTAACAATCACAAACACTATAAGTCTTCGAAATTTAATAGAGTTTGGATTTTAATAAAATTTAACGATATGTACACATTTCATTGAAAATTTGACATTTCAAGAATTTCCATAACATACACCAGTCAGTTTTTCAATGAATGTTATTTTGTATATGACCATTGATAATTCAGAAATTGTAACATTTTCAGGAGTACTCTGTCCAATTAACGTTCAGAGAACAATGGTTAGACGAGCGGCTGAAATTCAATAACTTGGGAGGTGAGTTTATTGATTAATATGAATATATATGAATGCCATGTTTCTAAACACTGTAATTCACAGTTAGTGAACTTTAACACTAATATAACGACTTGAAATCTAAATTAAATTCTGTGCAAGTCAGCACAAAGTATTTTCATAACTTTCATGGACTATATATTTATTATATCGTCACGGGTATTTATCGCGTGTTACCTTATTATTTATTATTCCCGACGTTTCGAATGCGTTACAGCAATCATGGTCGCGGGCGGGTTTCATGGACTATCTCAGGGCGCCATAATTGGACCACTCATTTTCCATAAGTCCATAAATTAAAATATTTCAGGTCGTCTCAAATACCTGACGCTGACAGAAGCAAACCGAGTATGGATGCCAGATCTGTTCTTCTCTAATGAAAAAGAGGGTCATTTCCATAACATCATCATGCCTAACGTGTACATCCGGATCTTTCCGAATGGGAATGTGCTGTACAGCATCCGGATCTCGCTGACGTTGTCCTGTCCCATGAACCTGAAGCTATATCCATTGGATAAGCAGACCTGCTCGCTGAGAATGGCTAGTTGTGAGTATTGTAGCTAATGATTGGTTTAAGTAACGATAGTTAAAGTTTATTCGGTAATTCGGTATAGATAACCCTAAGTTTTATTACGATTTCCCTTGAATTATGGTACGATGATACTAGGTAGTAAATTACCGTTTACTCTAAAAACAATGCAAATCTAATGCAATGGTTGAAAACGACTCTACCACGAAAAAATCTGGCATACAAAATGCAGACACATTGGTCCGGTTTTGAATCTGTTTTTTTCTGCGGGATGTAGTTACACTAAATTATGTATACTAATCAAAATTAAAGTAGCCAAAGTTTAAGCAGCAATAATGGTTGAATCATCACAACAATTTCTCCACAAACCATTATCCGCCAACGCTAGACTGATAAATAGGTGTATAACAATCTGAATGAAACTAAAGTGCGAAAACACATCTCCGTGCAGAACCATGAAATTACAGAACTCTTACATAAGCAAACAAGATGCTTTCGCAATCCACGTTTCCATTTCAAATCTTTGCTCTTTGGATTTATTCCTGAAGATAAATCCAGCGAGGCGGTAAACAATTTGAGCCTTGGTTGTGAACTTGTGAGTTGGGGTAAATTTTCTAAAGATAGAGAGAAAAAACGAGGCCACCTAGACGCAGTGTCGTGGCAGATTGCGTACCTATGGATTTTTACTTTGAAAAGTTATATGCAATGCAAGACAAAATATAATTCAGTCAGACTAAGATGCGCAGAAATATGAATTTGGCTCTGCAATTTAAATTATCAAATAAAATAAGTATCAAAGTAGGGGTCGTATAAAAAAAATATGAAATAAGTAATACACATCAAATTATATCAAGCAATCAATAGGCTCACACTCTAATAATCTGAACGAACTATTCAATGAAACTAATCCTAAGAGTAGGATAGCAAAGCAAACATTATAAGCTTATTGAAAAGCTTTTTTATGTTCTGGTTTCCTGTTACTAGAGCATGTTATGTTCCACAGATGGATGGACGACTGATGATCTCGTGTTCCTCTGGAAGGAAGGAGACCCTGTGCAAGTTGTGAAAAACTTACACCTACCACGCTTCACCCTCGAGAAGTTCCTTACCGATTACTGCAACAGCAAAACCAATACAGGTACGGATTTTAACCTTTTCTATTTTGTGGTTCTTATGGAGTGAGGCTCTGGAAGAATAAACTGTTTAACTTCGAGTGTAGTCTTTGTGAAATTTGTAAGCAGACTATGCGATTCAAAATGTCGTATCGTATTCAGTTCAAAAATTCCCATTGCGACATCGCCAAAACACATAACCCCAAATTCAATCACCTCAACAACTTTGACTTATCCGATGACAAAATCGTTATCGTTGATTCTTTCTTAGAAAGTTCCTTTAAATGTTGACGACTACTAACTTCTATCTTCGAGATTCGAAGACCTCAATTTGCTAAAACTAACAAACCACCCCCGATTCGGCCCTATAAATTATATTGTCGTCCGTATTCCAGGCGAATACAGCTGCCTAAAGGTAGACTTGCTGTTCAAGCGCGAGTTCAGCTACTACCTTATCCAGATCTACATCCCGTGCTGTATGCTCGTCATCGTCTCCTGGGTCTCCTTCTGGCTCGACCAGGGGGCCGTTCCTGCCAGAGTCTCACTTGGTAAGAAATATTCCAGGTGAATACAGCTGCCTGAAGGTAGACCTGCTGTTCAAGCGCCAGTTCAGCTACTACCTACTCCAGATCTACATCCCGTGCTGTATGCTCGTCATCGTCTCCTGGTTCTCCTTCTGGCTCGACCAGGCCGCTGTTCCAGCCAGGGTTTTACTGGGTATGGGTAGCTAGTTAGTTAACTCTTTTTAGTTCACCTATTTCTGCCACGTTTGCTTTTGCCGTAGTTTGGAATGCGTTACCGTTGAAGAGAGCTCTGCCCAAGGAGACTTGAGGCTGGTAAAAGGTTCATCAATTTAACTCATGTCTTAAGTTGATTGATTAGTATTAATACCATAGGAACTATTAGCATTTTATATGTAATGCAATTTTTAAGTTTATTTTTATTATTGGTATTGTTTTAGTAATTTTATTCTGTAAGTAATGATTACCATTTTGTTATTGTAATTTTTATCATTATTATTTGTATTTAATAAAATCAAATTTGACAACAATGCTTTTGTTTCTGTGATTATTTTAATTTCAAAATATTTGTTTGTTTATTTATCATATATTTTATCTTTTCTTTGAATCTATTGCACGCCTTCTGCAAAATCTTGCACAACTGGTTGACTGGTAGAATCTGCAACATTAGCGTTATGATCACCGTTTGTTATAGCTTTCTTGAATGCTATAAAATAACTTGTGTGAAATAGTACCTATTACATTCAATGTTGTCACACAGTCAATATAGATTATTTCACAAGGCCAAAGTTTCACCTTTAAAAATGTATTACATTCTTCTGAATGAGTTTCTGATGATTTTGATGATTTCCATATGACTATACTTGCCTAGATTCATCATGTTTTTGTCTACACTAGTCTAAACTATACCACTCTGACCTATCTATGCATATTGTTACTGTGTACTTATTAGCTGACATATTTTTATTAAACGAGTCAATTGCTTGATGCAAAGCTGTTACAATGTATTTGCTGTTTGACCTAACTTTCTTTGACCTAACTAGCTAATCACTTAACCCTACATTTCTCAGGAGTAACCACACTCCTCACGATGGCCACCCAGTCATCTGGCATCAATGCGTCTCTACCTCCTGTCTCCTACACCAAGGCCATTGACGTCTGGACCGGAGTATGTCTAACTTTCGTCTTTGGGGCGCTGCTTGAGTTTGCCCTGGTGAATTATGCTTCTCGCTCTGACATGCACCGGGAGAATATGAAGAAAGCGAGACGTGAGATGGAGGCAGCGAACCTGGATGCAGCATCAGACTTGCTGGATACGGACAGCAATGCTACATTTGCTATGGTAAGCATTCGATACAAAGTTTTCTGTATGTAGATCGTCGGAGCTCTAGTTTACTGGGTTCAGTTTTGATTTCTTAATAATTGTAAAGTGTTTGGTTCTGTTAGCTTGACTTTGATTCATTTGACAGAAGTTATAGTTAGTGGCTTAGAAATTTAGAATAGATGATTTAGCTTCCATAATTTGAAATCATTTAGATTTTAACATGAATGCATGTTCCAATAATTAAGACAGTATTAGGTATATAGAGTTATATAGAGATTATAATAATTAGACAACAACAGAACTTTTAAACTAAATTGTAGAAGAGTGTAATAAAGCTACGAACAACACATAAAAATGTCCAAACCATTCATAAAAATGGGTGCGCAATTGGCATTTAAATTAATAATTGGATGTTAATAAAAAGAGTCTAAAAAACTAAATTTGACGGGGTTTTGAGCTCAGGTCTACTAACATAGAGCCCAAACGCACCTTATACTTCCACCCTGACCGGTCTGCAACTGACAGAAACCCCTCGTCCGCGGCTCGGTGGACCCCAAGATGCGCCAGTGCGAGGTCCACATGGAGCCTCCTCGCAAGAACTGCTGCCGGCTGTGGATGTCCAAGTTCCCGACACGCTCTAAGCGGATAGATGTTATCTCCAGGATCACCTTCCCACTCGTATTTGCGCTCTTCAATCTCGCCTACTGGTGAGTTGACATTTTGAATGATCTAATGTTAATATACTAAACCCAAAGATGCGTCAGTGCGAGGTCCAGAGGGAGCCACCGCGCAAGAACCGCTGCCGCATGTGGCTGTCCAAGTTCCCGACTCGTTCCAAGCGAATTGATGTCATTTCAAGGATCGCCTTCCCAATGGTCTTCGCTATCTTCAACTTCTGTTACTGGTGAGTTGATGTTTTCGATAAAAACAGCAACTGTTTTTGGAGTTCATTTTGATAAGCATTTTGTTCAGTTATTATCGTTTCAGGATAATAAGATGAATAGAGGCAAAAAACATTTGAAGGTGTTGACGTAAGAATCTTAAGTCTGTTATTTTAATAACTACCAATATATATCAGAATAGAAAAAGTACCAATAAACTTATTCAATTCACCAGTCATACATACCTACACAGAACATCCATAATAGTCATGCTCCACTCATTAGTTAATGTAACATATTGAAGAACGACGTTTTTAATTTAATCAATGTTAATTCAATTAATGTAATGTTTTATTTATGAAACTTACAGCTGATTTTCTACCCAGGAAGTTAACAGAGAAAATATATGCTGCAATATCAAGTTTCCACAGATAAGTAAATAGTTAGTAGTAAAAACAGTAAAAGTAACTTCAAGTAAAAAAAACTAAATAACTTTTCAGCTACAACAACCAAAAAAAGCCATATTCTTCATGGTTGATGTTTTCATTGGTGCCGAGCAAACAGTCTTTGCTAATAATGAAAATACGTACATATTTTCCCAGACAACTTACAAGACAAAGTGACTACTCATGTTAAATTAACTATTGGTTCGATTTTGACAAAAAAATATGGGACCAATTCGGGATCATTCCCTCCCTACACAGAAAAGACTATTCAAATTGGATCAGCCATCGTGGCGTAACAGTAAGCTAACCTAGCGTAAGCTCCAAAGTCCTGTAAAACAATGAAGTTTCTAAAAATAATTACGGCCTTGAATAATATTCCACTAATCTTAGACGTTTGTTTGTAACACAATCACTCCGTAACGGCTGAGCCGATTGCAATAACACATACTTACTGAGGCTACGTTTTTACTGGTTGGGTTACCACGCAAGCAAAGCCACGGATGCATGTGAATAATATTTATACTGAAATCACTAAATATCAAAAATCTCTAGGATATTTCCAATGCACACAATGCTACAACATGACATGCTAGGAGCCTATGGCCCAAATAAAGGTTAAATTCAAAATTGGTGATGCGAGGGTGACGTTTGTAGGAAAAAATCAGTAGGAAATGCAAAAATTTTACACGTTGGGATAAATAACGGTATGGAAGCCTTAATTGTCGCGAGAGCTACTCGCACCACACCAGCAACACCTGACGAATAGTCACTAATGTGTGTTCCTTCCAGGTCGACGTACTTGTTCCGAGACGCGGAGGAGGAAAAGTGATTCGAAGCTTCCGCGGCGCCCGGCGACTCGGCACGCATCATTGCTGCCATCGTCGTGCCGTACGCGCTGTTCATCGTCACCTGGATCTTCTGTCTGCGCAGTAACCCCTCCCTCCCCCCTCTCAGGCCGAGGAAACTTTCCAGGCGGAACACGACCACATCAGCTACCGTTTGAAGACTCCGTCCCCGGTTATTGTACCTACGGAACTCTTTCGGATACTGTGAAAGCTCCAATAATTGCTTGAAGTGTGAGCATTAAATGACTCCTCCCCTCCCCCCAATCTGATCCCAGTGACTATCCCTTCAGAACAGACCCTCCCAAGAATAAAACTAAATTTTCTTAATATCAAAAACTACTAAAGTTTGTTATTATGATAAGTGTGTACTTTTCAATTTCGACACCTAGAACGTCGGACAGAAATAATAAAAGATGAAGAAATAGAAAAACACGAAACAGGAAAAGGCAATATAGGGCAGGGCGCACATAAGCGGACTAAGTGCATATTCAATTATAATTTTACATACGTATTTATAAGCGCACTGAGTGATAATACAAGTTACGAACTTATACACGCAGAGACGCAAGAACAATGCTCAAAAGCATCTAGATATTTAATTTATGATTAGAATAAGTCGATTTGTCTATCTGTGTCATCTAGGCCTAAGTATGAGCAGTAAGATATTAAACATTACCTACACCTACCTACCACTTTACACGTCTTCCTAATTATTAATAATCCACCGCATATTTTCTAATCTCACTTCTTGTACACATTTCACATTCCCATCTAGACACTGCTGAAATAAATGCTCTCTCAGTCATAATCAAAATAAGATTTAAGTATAATTGTCTTTCAATGGATGTTTTGCTATGTAATTTTAACAATAACATAATCACAGTAAAATATGGATGTACTTTATCTAAATAGAAACGTGTATAATCTTAACACTTAATGTCTTATAATTGAGGAATAAAATTATACTAAACTCATTTTTTTATGTGCGGGATTTATTATCCAATTAATGTAGGTAATAGAAAAACATGATGATAAGAAAATACTAGATTATCTTAGACTTCAATTTCATAGTGAGTAGTTGGTATTAGACAGAGTTCGTATTGTAAGAAAGGCCTAGGTATTTGTAGAACCATTTTGAACATGACATGTATGTAAGTCGTCTTTAAGACAAAAGGAATTTATAGGGCACGTTAATCACTATATAGTAAGAGATTAGATAGGTATTACGTATTATAATAGTGAGTCGTTAAGATATATCTGTTTGAGGAGTGATGATTTTAGAAGCATGTATTGTCAAGTACAGGTGAATGATAAAATTAAAATAATGTTTTGAAAGGATGGTAGTTTTGCATCTGGAATACTATGGTAACAATAAACATTTATTTTGGCTTCTTTACTAAAATTTCTTAATTAAAGTGATATAAAATACATTAGGTTCATTTTTGAAAGTATTTGTTAGGTGATGGATTTGATATCTATGTACATGGATGACTTCGTTTTTCCATGCGGCTGATGAAGGTAAATATTAATGATTTTTAGGGTGCGTCTAGTCTAAAACTGAACGCCTCTCTACTGATTTTACTTGGCACATGACACAAGCTTGACGTTCAAAAATGGTCCTTCTAGTTCCGGATTACGGAATATATTATTTTGAAGTAATGAAATAGCAGAGCGTACAGATTTAGACTAGACCTATGATTGAAAAATTATGACTTTTTGATGATGATTACACTTCTTTTTAACCCTCGAGTAAAAAGAGAGGTGTTATAAGTTTGTGGCCATAGTGTGTTTATCTGTGGCCTTGTAGGTCCGGAATGGGTGCTCTGATTAAGATGCGGTTTTTGTATGAAAGATGGTGTTTTCTAGATGGTTCTTAATTAAGTTTGATGGATATGGATTGGTACAGCCGTTTCCAGAATCATTACTTTTCAGGGGCTAATTAATATAAAATCAATATACTTTACTGTAAGTACATTAATCAACACTATATGCTATTATGTAATTGGTGTCACTGAATATTAGATGAAATATCTTCAATGTTGTCTTACATTTACATAGGATAGTTACATGCTTTGTAAAGTAAATTGTTTGTATGGTTTATTTGACGTACCATCTGAAAGTAAATGTTAAATGTCTAAAGATAAATTAATATTATCCTATGTTTATGCTAACTTTTGCTAGGACAGGTACTTTGTGTCGGTCGTGGTTTGAGAAGCATGTCACTGTCCAACTTACTTAAATGTTTCGCTGTGAATGTAACATTATTATCACTAAAGCTGTGTTCGTTATCAATTACCAACTGTAGCGATATTGTGTCCTAAAACATTACTTTGTAAAATCCTGTACCACTAATTATTATTTAGTTATGATTCTTGCTCATTTATCTTTCCGTCCCTAATTTCAAAACTTTTATGTTTTTATAAAACAAAAGTTTAATTCGTGACTGATTTACTACATCTATCAGTATTCTACATCTATTATAGGTATTTTTGGCTGTGAATGGCGATTGAAATCTATTAAATCCTATTGAATAAAATATCATGTTTTATAATGAAAATTCATTCAAAATTTGTGTTTTCAATAAGTCTGTATACATTTTAATTGATATTAATGAACCAATGTTCACTAACATCTACAACATATCGACGAATGACAAAAATGAGGCCGGTAATTGAAAAGCTAGTCTTATGTTAGGTTTCAAAGTGATTTCAAATAACGAGTGTCCAATGAAACCTAAAATCTAACGTTCTCCTTAAAAATTACAGTTGTATAAGTTGTCTGAAAAGATTTTAATAAACGTATACTTACTCATCTATGAATGTTGTTTTACTACTAATCCAATCATCTACGTCGATAAAGAAAACCATTTGTGATAAATGTTTAAACCTTCATTTGAAATTACAAACATAACAATTAGATTATAGACAGCACAATATACTAAATATTATTTAACTAAACAGGAAAAAGTAAGCATTTAGTCAAATTATAAATTAATAGCTTATTAAATATCTGCCAGCCAGCCCTGTTACACAGTAGGAGGTATACGAGATAAATACTACATAATACGAACACTAAGCAGTTTCACTTACAATAAGAATAATCTAGAACCCTAGCCAATTCTATTAATAAGATAATCAATTAACAAATTGAATAATGTGGCTTTAGCATTTTTTAACAGACTTCCAGCCAAGTCAATTTAAAAACGTTAAGCCTTTTCTACTAAACAAACGATATGTTCAGGAATTTCTTCTTGGTTTTGACTATAAAACTCATGGTGTTTAGGGTAGTGTAGAAATTAGTTTCACCATCAGCCACTTGGAATAAATTAAACTTGTGGATTAGTTTTTTCCTTCTGTTTGGCACGCCAGGAACTTTTCAGCTTCCCTCTGCAAAATATAGGATAATTAAAGGATCTCCTTATTACTTTTTGCTTACTAACCCCCTTATTCTTAATAATTTTTTAAAAGTTTTTTAGTTAAAATAGCTTTTGTTTTGTTCTCTCTGATGCAAAATTACATAAGCCAAACAAGACAAAAGCTATTTTGGCCATCAAAAGAATTCAGCTAGATTACATAGTTTTTTAAATATTGAAGGGGATCATCTCCCCCTACATGATTCAAGATTCAATCATTTATTTGTAAGAATACACATAATTTTACACGTTTAGGTCTTAAATCTATGTTAGTCGATGCATTCAGCCTGCATGCAGGCTTACAAATATAAATAATAAATAAATAAATAAATGCTGGAGACATTTCACACAACATTATCTAGCCCCAAGCTAAGCAGAGCTTATGTTATGGGTACTAGATAACTGATATACTTAATACAATACATTACACAGATAGATATTTTTTATTATACATAGAAAAATACCCAGAACAAATATCTGCAGATTTGTTCTGAGGCGGGAATCGAACCCTCAACCTCTTGCGTCGCAGGCGAACCTTCACCCGCCGCGCCACAGAGGTCGTCGTCGAGAGGTCGAGGAATATATAAATGTCAAATTAATCGTGTCGTGGCTGTCTTCAGGACGAGGAGACAGAGGAGCGTGTTATATTGTACTGCACAGCCACAAATGAAGCCAGGAAAAAAACCGGACTCCAGGAGCTGATAGAGTCCTGTTTAACTTCATCCGTTACACATTCGGGAACACTGGAACAGTGCTGCCATCAACCCAGAGTCCTTCTCCGTTATTTTAAGGAGTTGGGCTGGCTGAGCTAGGGTTAGCAGGGGGACAATGCACAATGCAATGCGGGAAGTAAGTGCAGATCTTATCTCCCCATTTTAAAATTAGAAGTAGATTAGATGTCAAATTAATTCAAAATTTACATTTCAAAAAAATCCCTTATAAGTACTATTACTATTACTATTTACTATAAAAAAGTTATCTAATAGCCAATGAGTTAGTCTAATGTGTCATGTTTTATCACACATTCATTGTAGTCCTAATCAAAACATAATTTTAAAATACCTGAATAAGTTTGTAGATAGCAAAGATGCTCTCCTCAGTGCCGCATCCGTCTCCCTGATCCGACCTGATGGACCTCTTTCCATTCCCCCATCCCGTGCTGAATGTCAGTTGCGCCTGGGCCGCCACTACGAAGATTGTCATCATCAGGAATATGTAAAATACAGGATACATCTTTACTTTTTAATTCAGGATCTTCAAATTTGAGGTGCAGCCTCAAGTGTTCTGTGTATATTGGATATCTTGTGCTTAGGAGTGTGTGGTTTAGGAGAATAACGTTCTGATGGACTGTTTGAGTAAGAATGAGTGTCCAGAGAAGGCGATTGTTCTTTTATACCGAAATGTAATAAAACAGATCTTCGAAGGTTTCTGACCAAATCAAAAGAAGACTTTGAAGAGATAATTAAATATGCAAACTAAACTGCCCACTTCTAAGGAAAATTACTAGAGTTTTTTGTTCTTGTGTTTGTTAAAATAAAGCTACTTTCACATAGGAACATCTGTCATACCCATCACAATCTTTATAATGCCGAAGTGATACGTGCTACGCATGACAGTGCTACGGCGTAGCACCTTGGCCATACAAGGAAATAGGTATAAAATACAAGCTCTTTCAGATTGTTTTTCTAAACAATAACATAACATAATACAGCTTACAACATAACATAGTATGTTGCGTATAAAGCGGTGGCTGTCGTATAACGTCGTATTAGAGCAATGAACTCGAATTACAACCGTACGTCGAAGACATAATTGAAGTTAGCCATGTATCCGTTATATTACGACCGTCATAAATGATCTTCGCCACTTCTTAGGAACCAAGTCTTAACTTTGCGGTTCCTCATCACAATACGAAAGAAGAATTACTTACCTCCAGAAAATTATAGAATGATGAAATGGGAATGTAGAAGAACCCTAAGTTTTTTTAAAATAAATGATTATGATAAAAATAAGCATCATCTCATCATAACTGAACTAGTTCAGTAGTTCGACTTTTCTCATTATCGTAACTAATGAGAAAAGTCGGACTACTGAATTTTAAAATTCGTGAATTCACGATTTCGAATTCACGATGAACACAGGGACAAAAAAAAAACAAATAAAAACTATACAAAAAGTCAACAGTTAGACAACAGCTCTTATTTTTTATAAATATAGGTACTACTTGGCAAACAAACAAGCATACGGCCCACCTGATGGAAAGTAGTTGCCGTAGCCTATGGACGCCTGCAACATCTGCCCCCCTATTCCCTGATAGTCACTCGGTGGCTAACTTTTGCCAAGTATGACCATCAATTGACAAATCTTAATGATAATTTTGAGCAATTGATGGTAATTTTACTTGTCAAACGTTAGTCACCGAGTGACTTTCAATTAGGGAATAAGGGAGCTGAGATATCATATGGCGCTGCCGACTCTGAGACAGTTATAGATGAAAAGTCTCATGTGCCTGTACCTCACCGGCACCCGTACCCTTCAAACCGAAACACAACAATGCGAGCACTACGCTTGGCGGCAGAAATAGGTACGGTGGTAGTAGGTACTTCCCCGCACGAACTCTTTCACAAGAAGTTCTACTACTAACCGTTATGTAGATAAGTGTAATATATAATACCTATTATGGTGAGTACAAAATGCACTGATAATTTTCAAACCATATGGGCGTATGGACTAAGAGTACTAGAAGGAGTTGGGCTACACGATTTGAACATAAAATAAGATAATTTTCCTAAAAATTTCAGTTTGATCTGACATCTCTGAAAAAAGTTAGACAGTTTTTTGTTCCTCCTGAACAGTAGCACCAAGTCGATACGCCCCTATGGTTTGATGCCCTCGATATGTAGGTAAGTACATTATAATACACTATCGTCTACTTTAGAAGGCTTCTTTAATTTGTCACAATCACCAACAGCCAGAAACTAGTATAAAAGCTCCCTCAACTCGAATGCAAGCGTACACCACATCCTCCCTTCAAGCAGTTTACATCCGAAACTCTCAAAATTTTCAACCTCATTTCTACAATCATGTCTTTCAAGAGTGTAGCCTTCTTCTCTGTTCTGGCGTGCCTGGTCATCATCAGCGAAGCACAACTGACATTTACATCGAGTTGGGGCGGCGGCAAGAGGTCTGCTGCCGGTATTGCCGGCACGGTCAATTGCCGGAACGAAGATGCTTTTGCCACCATTTACAAGCTTGTTCAGGTATGGATCGAGCTGCGGGTTTGACTCCTGCTGTAGAACAAATAACTTTTTGTCCTACAGCGACAATGGGTATTGCCATAATCACCACGCTTGGTAGGCGAATTGGTGATCGCAGTATTCGTGTTGAGTTCTCAGGTGGATGCTGCTGCCCATCCCCTGGTGTAACCCCTTAGTCGCCTTTACGACATCCACGGGAGGAGATGGAGGGGTCTGTTCTTAGGCCGGACAAACCACGGTCATATAATATACATATATAAAATAATTTTCAGGGTGAAGCCGAGAAACTCCTGTTCTGCCAAAGGCCCTGAAGACACCTTCCAGAACTACCAATCGTACAGCAAAACGGCTTCCACTTAAACTTGTTTAATAATTAAGTAGGTACCTATCCATTTATTTTTATAGTCACGAGGTGTAAGTTACTATAATATTATAACTGAATGATAGGTGAGAAGTTGATATATGACCGCGCGTTACCTACTGAAGATTATTATTTTAACCGGAATGACAAGATGTCATTCCGGTTAAAATAACAAAATAAATAACATTGATGTTTTGATTAATAAATGATAACTTACGTACCTACCCTTTTACTTATTGCCTTATTGGCATCTATAGCACTTTACATTCAAATTACAAACATATTAACAATTATACAGATTTCAATTATTTGTTATACAAGAGTGCAAAGTTGCTTTTTAACGGCGCCGGCGTGCTCAATTTTAATGACCGAGCAAGCGAAGGACTCTAAATGATTCAAAAATTAGAATACTGAGCGTTAGCGAGGGCGTTAGTGAGGTGAAAAATCTTTGCACTCGAGTGCAACACGTAACATTTCATCCCACCTCAGCGAGGAAAAAAAAAACATTTTCATCCCACCATCTCGGAAAGAGTGTTTTTGCTATTAGTACAGTCAAATTAGGTGATTTTTTGCAAAAGTGTGGAACTAATTAGATGTAGTCATGAAAACTTTTCTAATTGTTTTGTATGGCTTAAAAATCACCTCTAATAATAAGCATCAGTAATTTCACCCTCCGGAACAGGGTGAAATAGGGTGAAAACCTTATAAGTAATATCCGTAACTTAATGGGGGAAATAGAAGTAGTCGGTGCAATTTGGCATAGACTTTGAACCGTTATGATCTACATTTGCACCAAGTATTTTTTAAATCCGACATACGGAACATACAAAAAAAAATCATTTACAAAAAAACTTTTTGTGGGTATTGCGGCTCCGGGAAAATTAATTTAGTCTGTGCAAATTGATAGACTTATCAGAAAAATGTTCGAAATACATTACCAGGTTTGCACCTTGGTGCGTCTCACGGAAGGCACTTTTCCATATTTTATTTTCGTTCTACTTCGGGGAAAATTAATGTAGTTCTGGAAATTGACTTAAACTTATTCATTTAATTAGTACTACATCCGCCGGAAGTTTTATAATGGTATTTATTTACGGAAGATGCATTTGTTCAACACTGTGTTCCCTACATGCACGTTGTTTTTATTAAAATCATAATACACTAAGATAGTCTTACCCTACCCCTTAACCCCCCCCCCTTACCCTTACCCTTTTAAATATTAGTTACAAACTTAAAAAGGCCGTAAATTTTAAAATAGAAATAAATTACTTGATGCAAGTTAAATTAATAAAAGGATTCCGTAAGCGCCAGAAACGGTGCAAACCTAGCACCGTCGTAGCTTTAAAATGTAACTTGTTAAGGATTCAGTTTTCCGATATAAGCATAGATATCTAACGGAAACTAAAGATAGACGGAACGAAAAAACGTAGTTTCTTTTTAATTGAAAAACTACAAGTCAGATCTTCATAAAATTTTGTAGATATACCTAATCGGTTTAGATTTTTTTAAAGCATTTTAGGGTCAAGCTTGCCTTTGTCCATGTCCTTGGTTATATTTTTTCCTGTAATTTTCAATAATAAAGAATAAAGAAAATAAGCATAATTCGTCCCAAATTTTCAAAGAGACGAACGTAAAAAACCTCGTACGCAGAGTAAGTAAAAAGTAAGATAAATTTGAGTTGTTGCATAATTCAGCTGAAAAGACGTGGTGTACGACACGATACAGCTCTCAGAATTAGTAGGTTAAAGTGGCAATGGGCAGGTCATATAGCTCGCAGAAGTGGCAACCGTTGGATATAAGGTTCACGAGTTGCAACTACAAACCGGACGACGCAGTAGAGGAAGAAAGTCCCTTAACAGTCACATAGTTACGTAGTCATGATCCCACTCTAGGATTCCCTGTGTCGTGGGTATCAGGAACTACGATTACCATGGTACCACAACACCCAGACCCGAAACAAATATTTACAGATCATGCAAATATTTGTGCCGCAGCGGAATCGTACTCACAACCTCTCGCATCTTAGCCGGCTACAGAGGTAGTCTTACCGACTTAAGACATGTCTATATGATAATGTCTCATGGAGTCGGTGGATGAAGGCGGCTCAAGAATATTCATCGTGTCATTCTATGGGGGAGGCCTATGTCGAGTAGCGGGCTTCTTCAGGCTGATGATGATGATGTGCGTGCAGGCTCCGTAACTCAGAAGGATAACAAAGTGAAGTTAATTTAGGAAGTACTAGGTAGGTTTTGTTAGTAGTAGAACTTTTTGTGAGAGTTCGTCCGGGGAAGTACTACCACCGTACCTATTTCTGCCGCCAAGCAGTAGTGCTCGCATTGCTGTTTCGGTTTGAAGGGTACGGGTGCCGGTTAAATTACAGGCACATGAGACTTTTCATCTTTATGTCTCAGGGTCGGCAGCGCGCGTTTGATGCCTCTGGTGTTGCAGGCGTCCATAGGCCACGGTAACTACTTTCCATCAGGTGGGCCGTATGCTTGATTGCTTGCCAAGTAGTATAAAAAAAAAAAAAAGTTAGGCAATACAAAATAGACGAACAAATATATAGTAACAATTCTGCTCCTCTCCAACGAAAACTCTGAAAAAATTCGACACGTGTTTCGCCTCTCAACGAAGCATCCTCAGGAAACAGTATACTCAAAGACACACTACTGCATAAACTCCGCAGCCATGTTGCCTCGCCGAACGCCGAAGAGTTTTTTTTTCGGCTTTCGGGTAGGCAACATGGCTGCGGAGTTTTTGCAGTAGTGTGTCTTTGTTGTTCTAGCAATCCCATCCTACTACTATTATAAACGCGAAAGTTTGTAAGTATGGATGGATGGATGGATGTTTGTTACTCTTTCACGTAAAAACTACTGAATGGATTTGAGTGAAATTTGGAATGGAGATACTTTATACTCTGGATTAACACATAGGCTACTTTTGATCATCAATTTTTATCATTGTTCACGCGGGTGAAACCGCGGGGCGCAGCTAGTATAGAATATTCTAGCAATATAGCAATTGTAGAATGGATTTCCGCAAAGTCACGCTTGAATCAATTAATTATCTTAAAAAGTTAGGCCCTAGCTTTGATTATAATCAAAGGCTCCTAGCTAGCTAGGAGTTAGGACCTCTTTCTTTGTGGTTGAAGATACAAACAAATAATAATAAGTGCAAATGTGACTCTTCCCGCCATTTTCGAAGAGATGTCGCCTACTTTTATTTTAATGAATTTTTTATAAGTTATTTTGTGTAATTATAGTGATATTTTACCCAATGTAGCTTTTATAAAGTGCACAAATGTAGTGAAATGAAATGTGAGTGCATGGCTTGACTTTTCAAATTGGTGGAAATTGTCCACCAAAGTTTTAGTAAAACTAGCACCGCTTTACTAAAACATGACTTGACTGAGACTTTGACGACTTGGAATGAGTGTAATGTTGCAAATTACAATTAATTTATTAATACTTGAAACTGGAAAGTGCAGAAAAAAAAGGGTAAATGTCAAAATCAATTTATTGTTTTCCTTCACATATAATAAAACCTAATATTTCAAATCTGTAGTTTATTTAAGAAGCAGATGGAGACAGCACTTGTGTGATTCCACTGGTGTCCAAAGACATCCGCCCTGCGGGAGGCATATCGTCCTCATCCAGGGTTTCTCTCATACGTCTCTTATAGATCTCGCTATCAGGATTGTGATCCTGATTGCGACATCTATCCAGTTTCTTTTCAATGAGCCTGACACGTTCTCGAGCTGGACTCTCAACCATTTTGACGAAAGAACGGATTTTGCGAACTGCCTCAATCAATATTGCAAGCTTGTCTGGCCCTGCATCTCTGAACAGCATGTCAGTGACATAGCTGTCAAGGTTTTCCTGCTCTTTACTTGCAGCATGAAGCACTGCTGCTAATGCGATCTGTGAGGGAGCATACACCAGGCATGCGTCTGTTAGAAACACCTTCTCAAGGAACTCATCAATGCCTGAACGTAGCCGCTCGGGGTTCGCCAGTGAGCAGCGCGTTTTTATGTCAATGAGAAAGCCTTCTACAGGTCTGAATGGGTTGTGAATCGTCAAATGATAGTTCAATTGCTGCATTAGTAGTAATTCGTTGTTTAGGATAATGTCTGATGCTTTATCTCTGTCTCCCTTGATATTGGCAACAAACTGACCGATAGAAACGTTGAATTCTTCGACTTTACAAGCTAAGTACACGCAGGTTGCAAGAATTTCCTTCGGATGGTAGTCCATTGTAGAATTATAAAGGTAGAATCTTTTAAAGTACTGAAATGCGGTACCGACGACTCCTTTAGGCATTGGCGGGCTGAATCGCTTGCAGAACTCCTTGAGATGCAGCTCGTATTGTTTTAGAAGAAGCCTTTCCTCTTCTGGCGAGAGGAAAAAGTTGTAAGGTTGGAGTAATTCATCGACGTTCCCTCCGTGCATCGAGATGAATGATTCGTTGTGCTTGTCTCGGAGGCGGGCGAGCTCGTTATCATCACTGAAAGTCCAGAATTTTCTTTGCGAGCTCGTGGAAAACATTTTTGGGTAACGTTTTCATACACCATTAATTCGTAAATATTTATTATTATTTTATTGTTCAAAGTGTTTTGGAAAAATATACGTTCAATTCGATATTCGACGTTTATTTACCCACAGAAAAGAAACAAAGCAGCAGTTTGACACTGACAGTAACATTGCATTGACAGCCGTCTTTGCTTTTGATTAGTATTAGTGCTGCCATTTTAAATTAATAAAATCTACGACGTAAGTAAACTGAATCTAAAATAATATATTTAGACACGTTCATAGCTGCATAGGTCTAGTCTAGAATCTATTTGAGCATACTCAAGACAGAGATTAGACATGGGCAAGACGACCATCATGTCCATATCGCACTACCAGCTATAGTAATGGGAACATAATATGTTCTGTGAATGAGCAACACTGATACTAGAGATAGGATAATACTTAGAGAATTTATGTAGGGAGATGGCATGCTCATCTTCTAGTACTAAATTATTTCTGCCACTTTTTGCGGGAGGCGAGGTAAACACGTACAGCACACATTTACTTACTCACGCACACTCAAGCAGAAAGTTGAGGCGTCTCTATAAACGCACACGGAAATAAAAGCTGTCACACAAACATAAAACAAGCACACAAATAAATAATTTCTGTAATTACACTATTGGTTAGTTGCACACTAGCGCTAAAACTAGTGATGGGGTGTAAAAGACTGAATGAAATTAACATTATTCATTGTCTATGGATCTAGTCTATGGATGTATGTATTACGTTTGAATGGGTGAATTGATTCATAATGATCAATAGTAATCGCGTAACAAACATACAAAAATACATGCTCAGTTAAAAATTTATTTTTAGGATTTAAGAGGTCACCGGAACGCGTACGTCCTTTTGCACGGGAACGAAGTTTGCTTCTATTTTGGCTATTATTTCTTAAAACTCCATGAAATTTTGTATTCATAATCAGTACACTAATACATCTAGACCCGTGGTGCGTTGGTTTCTTATAAAATTATATGGTTTCCAATTCACACGCATCAGGCATGTATGATCTGCAAATATTTGTTCCGGTTCTGGGTGTTATGGTACCAGGTACTCGTAGTTCCTGATAGGTACCTACGATACAGGGAATCCTAGTGTGGGATCAAGACTACGTATGTGACTGTTGAGTGTTAAAAAAAACAATATTTTGGCTCCTGCTCGGAATGGATGTAAGGTTGGGTCCCGTGGTATTAAGGAGCTCCTCCTCATTGACATGGCCAACAGACAGAAGGTCAGGAGGAGCAAGGCAACCTCTCGGCTGCTTGTATTGATTATAAGAAGGTCTATGATTCGGTGCCACATACATGGATTTAATAATTATAAGCTGGGATTAAGACATTTTATATTGTATTTTTTTAATGAAAATATAAGCTATTAGTTTTAAAATGGATCAATTTATTGTTATGAAAATGTATTTTCGTGGATATGCTTTTTTCATACGAAACGAGATTCGAATATCAATTAGTATACTTTTGCATACCTTCCTAATTTCATATTGTGATAGACGAAATAACCCTAAAACCGAAAAAAAAACGGAAATACAAACCTCAAATATAACCTTACAACCCCTTCAAACCCCAAAAACCCGAAAAACAGCTAATCAAGCCCATTTAACCTATATTTTACGCTAGTATTGAACGACGTAGGTATTGATATTTTCTTTGGAATCAGGTTTTTTTTTACAGCTTTAGAGATCGTTTTTTCGGCCTGAATACTCCCTACCCTGTTAATTTCATAAAAATCGTTGCAGTCTCTTTCGTTCATTCATTCGTTCGTTGTTTTCACATCACTGGTCCCCGTACCAAGAAATTACGTATCGTTATTTCTGTCGTAAGCTTGCAGTAAGAAAATATATTTTACGGTGAAATTAATGGCTTAATTGTGTTGTCAATTACTTACATGTGATAAGAAACTCCATATTTTGTTAAATTTGATGTTTCCGACCGCCATTTACACGAAACCATAGCACAACCAACCATTTTTAGGAGCTCCGTATAGCGACAGGTATGAACGCAGAATGGCAAACGATCGTAGCTAAACTAGTTTTTATAAACTGACACGAACGACCGTTCATGTACTTCGGCAGAGGGGAAAGCGTATGCTTGCCATCTCCCTACTATAAATTCTCTAAGGGATAATAGTTCTAGCGCCAAATGCAAAAGCAGTGCGACGCCAAAAAAAAAAAAAAGAAAAAGCGAGCGAGCGAGTGTGATTTTGAGTTTGATTGATCTACTACTTTTTTTTTGAGTCATCCATCAACTCTTCAATAAGTGCTGCTGGAATTAGATTATTTACCCAATTTGAATTGTTATAATAGTAAAACAGTTCAGCAAACAAAATGTCGCGGCCGGGTGATAGACCAAACCAAGCACAGACGTATAAGCTCGTCGTTGTCGGCGGCGGCGGAGTCGGAAAAAGTGCAATCACTATACAGTTCATTCAGGTATCTAATTGCGTTAATTATTTACAATACACCCAGAAATCTATCATAAAAACATCCTGCGCGCATTCTCTATACATTTATCCCACTATTAATATCATATTTCATCAAAATTAAAGTGTTAATTCCATTATGTGTTCACTCACAAAAATAGTTTCTAATCAAGACACTGTCAAGGCCTCAAGAGCTAAACGCCCACCATCTCCCACATCTGGTGCTGAAATACTCGTGTTTTATGTTCCAGAGTTACTTCGTGACCGATTATGACCCTACCATTGAAGACAGCTACACAAAGCAGTGTGTTATTGATGATATTCCAGCTAAGTTGGACAGTAAGTAATTAACAACAGCAAGTTGTTTATTGTGGTTCTAATAGGATGCATGGGTGGAAATGAGTCCATTATGCATTAAAATGTGGCTACTTGCCATCAAGTGGGCTTTAGGTAGGCATACACCTGTTGACATCTGAGTGTAGAAGGTCACATTCCTAAATTAGTGCCTATTATTTCCCAACTGAGCAAAGCTCTTGTATTTTTGATTATAGGAGAGTTAGAATAATTACTGGCCTAAGGGTATTATTACAAAATTATTTTCTCCCAAGTTTTTTAGAAAATCTGCATGTATATATTTTGTTTGTAATGGTGTGTTGGTGAAGGCACCAAAAGGTATCACCAGTGTGAGGTGAAATGCAGAGGAAAGTATAATATCGAGATGAATGAAGCATGAATGAAAACTATGTTATAATTCCGAAGAATCGCTCTACCAAAAACATGATTGATTAAAAAAAAAACTTTAACTTTTGGTTAGATTCGTAATATGTTACAGATTATTTGGTCAAAATACATAAAATGGACATAACACCGAAGAGACTAATGGTTATGTCAAATTATGTATATTTTATGAGAAACTATATTAAAATGCCTTTGTAGAGTCGTTTGTTTTATATAAATATTTCTGTGTGTGCTAGGCGCAACCCAGAGAATTTTTTCTTGAACACTATTAAGTTTTTTTACTTTATTTCCTGCTTATTCTATTTTAAGCTATCATTCAGTGTAATCATAACTGGAGACTTCCTTTTAAGAAAAACACAATAGGTACTTACTGTTTTTATATTTTTGTTATAAATTTTCCCTATACGAAAAAGTACTATTATTTATCAAATTTGCATAAAATAAATGCTGCCACACTCCTTCTTTCTCATTCTTAAGTCTTATCTCGAGAAAAGATGCTTCAAAGTCAAATAGGACGCTGTACTCTCAGGAAGAAGCAGGAGTACCACCCATTTTATGTTACAATGAAAAATCCAAACTGAAGATGCTTATTAGAATGCATCTGGATCAAAACAACTTGGAATACAACTAGACAGCAAAAGTGATAGCATTAACTCAACATACCTAACATTATGCCCAACAGTCACATACATATTCATGATCCCACACTAGGATTTCCTGTGTCGTGGGTATCAGGAACTACGAGTACCATGGTACCATAACACCCAGACAAACAGCTTAAACCGTTAGTCGCCTTTTACGACATCCAAAGGAGTGTGTTATTACCCTCTTAATTATAATAAGGTTTTTACTGTATTTAAATTGATCTAATCTCCACAGTTCTGGACACAGCGGGTCAGGAGGAGTTCAGTGCGATGCGGGAACAGTACATGCGTTCCGGGGAAGGCTTCCTCCTGGTGTTCTCGGTGGCTGATCACTCGAGCTTCGACGAGCTGTATAAGTTCCACAAGCAGATTCTAAGGGTCAAGGACCGCGATGAGTTTCCCATGCTGATTGTCGGAAATAAGGCTGATTTGGAGACCCAGAGAGTGGTAAGCAAACTCATTGTCTCAATGAAAAACCCCACCAGTGAGCTTTATGGGAAAATGAAAAAAATTCTCCCAAAAACCCCACCATGAGATCATTAGCCGAGTGCTAATGATCACTGGGCGGGCGAGTTGCCGGCTGGGACGCAAGAGGTTGCGGGTTCGATTCCCGCTGCGAGACAAATGTTTGCATGATCTGCAAATATATGTTCTGGGTCTGTGTTGTGATAGCGTGGTACTCGTAGTTCCTTGATACCCTCGGCACGGAATTCTAGTGAGGTTGTGTATGTGACTGTTGGGTGTTATGTTATTGTTAAAAATCTCAAAACAAATAATCATAATAGGGATAATGCGTAACAAATATTCATAATTTACTTTGAAGTTGGAAATTCCTTTTTGTTGCAACGAGTACAAAGCTCCAATTGTACCTATGTATAGTTTCTCGCAAAATTGTTGAATGAATTACTTAATAGTGACGTATTTTCATTGTAAAACAACAACCAACATGAATGAATCATAGGATTGAAGTTATCGTGGCTTGGTATCATTTTAGAAAAATTACGACTATACACCACGTACTTTACTATTCTCCTGCTGACGTTTCGTTGACCATTTTAAGGTCCTTCCTCATGAGCACCGACATTTATAATTAAAAAAAATTTTTTTTCCTAAAATGAATGAATCATGGTCATCATTATCATCAGCACCCTTTAGACGTCCACTGCTGGATGAGGCTTCCCCCATAAAATACAATTGGAGGAATTACCATAACCACCATGCTTGGCAGGCGGATTGGTGATTGCAGTTTGGAATGGAAAAATAGAAATAGAAATAGAAAAAGTTTATTTGCAACAACAGCACAGATTTAACAAATTAAATTAAAAAATAAGACGACGTAAAAAAATAAATAAAAAATAAAAATAAATTAAAAGGCATTGCTGTTACAAAAAGGCCCTAACTCAGCATATGCAGGTTGTAAACAACCTGCGCTGGTCTTCCATTAGAGCCTCTTTCAAAACAAGAGAACACTACAGCAGACGTACCAAAATAAAAAATAAATAAAAAACTATAGTTAAAGTGTACAAAAAAGAAAAACAAAAAACAAAAATTTATCGAATTGAAAAATTCAAATAAAATGGAAATGGAAATACCTTATACCCTGGATTAACACATAGGGTACTTTTCATCATCATCAATTCATATGTTCAATTTCATCATTGTTCAAGCGGTTGAAACCGCGGGGCGCAGCTTGTCTTTTATAATTAAGAAAATTGGAGAAAAAAAAAAGTAAATTGACTTGTAGTTTTTATATAGCAAATATAGCAATATTCTTTACAAATTACAAAAATCAAACCGGAGTCAATGGTAGCGATTGTGTGCACCATTCTCTAAAATTAACGCGGTCTCTTTTATTTCAGTGTATTAGAAAGGGCGCGCAATAGTTTTAGTGTACATTAAGGGGTCGGGGAAGGATGAACTGCCCATGCTAACGTAATACCAAAATCATTTGTAATTCGAGCATATTTCCACCATATTATGCTATTATTCGGATTTGTATAGCAACTATTTAGGTTCCTAGATAGTTTTTGTTTCAAAATACTTACCTAAAACGAAATTTAAGCGAATTCCATTTTGTATATTTTTACGACTTTTACATGTTTTCATCTTATTTGTTGCGTATTAAAGACAACGTACTTTCTAGTATTCTGTGTTTAGGAACATAGCATATATTGTCAAGTTACAGAATAACAACAAGATATGAAAAAACACTAAGGTTTTATTCATAATTTTTGGTATTACGGAACACGACCTAATTTGATACAAATTCCGAACGGCTCGTACACCCATCGCGCATGCAGGGGGAGAGGCTCCGGTGCCAAACAGGGATAGCTGATTTTGACACTCGCTTCAGATTGAATTTGCTTGCAGCCTTCGCAGGCCCCTTAAATTTAGATAATACTGCATAGAATCGTTATCAATGTATATTATTCCAGGTATCCCTAGAAGAGGCCCAAGCCCTCTCGCGCCAGCTGAAAGTGCCCTACATCGAGTGCAGCGCCAAAGCGCGCATGAACGTAGACCAGGCTTTCCATGAATTAGTCAGGTTAGTGCGCAGGTTTCAAGAGGCCGAGCGAATCATCACCAAATCGGAGTATCGAGGCGGCAAGAAAAGGAAATGCACCATCTTGTAACATTTTACGTCTGTGGTAGAGAAGAAAAAAACGTTTCGCGCCAATTGTTGACAATGACATTAACATTTTCTTTTAAATCCACCAATGAGTTCTATTTTTGTTTTTTTTTCTGTATGGCATTGCTAGTTTCTGTTTCTTAATGCATTAGAAATAAGAGTTATTTTCTTAAAATTGTAACTTTTACAAAATTTTATAAATTTTATTCTAACCAAGGTTATTTATTTAGATTTTTAGGTATTCTTGAACGAATCTCAAACTGAATTTTGAATCAAGCATAGATTTTTAAATGGAAAGCTGTCCATAAATTGTACTTGAGTCGATTCAGTTTTAGTTTAGTTCTGGAATACGAGTGTAATGCCCATTTTCACCAACCAAAGCATTTCTCATTTGCCAGTTTTTCATAGAAACCTGTAAAGACATCCAATAAGTGTCCCGTAAAACAACAAGTGATTGGTGAAAATAGGCATTCGTTTCTTAGAAGCCGTATTCATATATCAAAACGCAGTTCAAAGAAATGCTATAGCCCCTAGTCTGGGTTTTGCAGCAACCTTCGTTACACGATGATTACGATGATCATCCTGTCTTCATCAGCCGGTAGACTTCCACTGCTGCATGAGGCTTCCCCCATAGCATGCATAGCGTGCAATGGGGCGATTTGCCATAATCACCACCGCTTGGCAGGCGGATTAGTGATCGCAGTCTGGTTTTGAGTACTGGTGGATGCTGCTGCCCGTCTCCTGGCGTAATCCCTTAGTCGCCTTTTACGACATCCACAGGAGTTGGAAGAGTTCTATTCTTAAGCGAGGACTGACACGGCAGATTGTCCGTGTATTTCGTCGTTACTAGTTTTTAATCTGTGTCTTTTAAATAGAGCGCGCGCACAGATTTGTTGATAGTTACTACGTAATACACGCACGATTGTCATTGATCGCAAAACCCAGGCTGGTTCTCTGGAACTAGGGCTAAGCCCAAACCAACGCGTTCAGCCGGCGTCCGCTGTGGCGTGCACGTACGCGTACCGCGTGCATGTGCACTATGAGTACTGTGTTGTTTAAGAATACGGCCCTAATATTTCTTGTTGATTTTCTTTGATATGCTGAATATACTTGTGTTCTTAAAATAAGAATAATTGTTATGTATTTCAGTTGAATCAGTTTTTGTTTGTTTTTTATTTATATCTCTAAGTGCCATATATTTTCAAACAGCACAAAGTAAAATTGGTGCTCATTAACCGACTTCCAAAAAAGGAGGAGGTTTTATATACCATGTTGTCAATTCGCACCAAATCATTCATTTTTTTCAACATGTTCTCTCTTACGGATGATACATGGATTCTATGATATTCTTTTTGTATAATAGTATATACTATAAAATAAAATTGTATGTAAAGGCTTTTTTGAAGTATATAAAATTTACAATATCACTGTATGGTTCGGTCTTTTTAAGGTTTCGTACCCAAAGGGTGCCAAACGGGACCGTATCATTAAGCCTACGCCGTCTGTACTCTGTCACAGGGGTGTACCGGCAGCCCAAAACGGTAGCCAGTTTTTCACAGATTATGTGTTATTCTGGCATGAACTCTATACAAGAAACCAAATCCTTAGAGTGTTACCACACCAATCGATCGATCGTCGATTGGTGTGGTAGCTTTAATTGATCGACGGATACCTTTCGACTAACCAATCGATCGGTCGCCGGTCGATGGCATCGTTCGTCGATGATCGATTAACAGCAGCTGAATCGACGTCGATTAATCCATTCTACCAGCGATCGATGCCGTCGATTGTCAATCTATCGATTGGTCTGGTAGAAACGATCGATCGACGTTGACTTATCCATTCTACCATCGATCGATTGGTGTGTAACACCCGGGTACAATAGAGTACTCCAACCAAGGAATTAAAGCAATGGCGCGTTCTAATCTACTAGTAGCGACATCTAGTCTTGAGTTGAGTAAACTTCAGAGGCCGGAGACAAAGTAACATTCTAATAGCGATGACGCCAGTAGAAAAGTCCAAAATGTATGGGATTGACGTTAGCTATCGATATGTCACGTGGTCTATTGTATTGTATTACGACCAACGATCTTATAATTCACAATAGATCCAGGGTCACGTACAAAATGAAAGCTAAAAACTGTCCGCATGGATACATACTTATACAGCTACATTTGTTTACTAACGAACAAAGATGAAAGTTTTAAAACAGTTCTAAGTTCAACCTAATTACAACCATGACACCTAGCAAAAAAGTAGCAAATCTTCAAAATATTATCTTACACTTACGATCATTCGTCACAAAAAACGAGCAAAGCAATTATATTACTCCTGTCACTTGTCAAATCAAAAGACATAGGTCAAACAACTAGTGTGAAATCAACCTTAAAGAGCTACAAATAAAGTTCTTTTTCCCGTTATTACCTTGCGAGCTACATCCATCCGTTTCCATGGTTTCGCTTCTGTTTGCTTCTTCAAATTTAACTACAGAAGGTATGGAGTCGCGTTGATCACTTAAATAATTTATAATATGCACGTTAAAGTTAAGTTAAAATTATTTATGTGTTGGGCATGTATGTTTGATATTGATAGTATATATACTTGTTATTTTATTAACGTTCTGTTGTGTGTATATTTATGTGTATGTTTATGTTTTTGGCCAAGATGTCTATCGCTGGATGTCACAAATAAAAATATCACTAAATTCCACATCTTTATATTCATGTTTACAATCTTTATAATACAAGTACAGTTTAGTGCAATAATTTGATCAAAACCCAAAATGTTTAAAACAGCTCAACATTAAAAATTTTCCATTCTGCGTACCTACAGGCTGATAATGAAGCCCTAGTTATAAAAAGCTCAAATATAAAAAATATATGTTCTGTTACGTTTGTCTCGTTTCATAATAAAAAAAGATATCGACCATCAAAGTTTTCCAACAAAAACCGTAAAGTGCTTGAGGGCGGGCGTACAGGCGCCTGCCGTAGGTTGGGCATTTATTTGATATTTGGGAAATATACCTATAATATGATAAAAGAATTTGAAAAAGTACTGTTTTTTTACGATAATGTGTTCTATAAGTGATTCTGGTTCATAAATTTTAACATAGCGAGAGGACTCATTATCAGTTGGTATAGATGTAAAGGGGTTGTTAACCAAAGATTTGGTTAAATAACAGTAGCGTAAATGGATTGCTCGGAAAGCTAAAATAAAAAAAAGGAAAGCCAAGTATCTGATGAGAGTTCAACAAACAGACACAAAAGTAGTATTAAATTTTTTTAAAGTTCTGGTAAAAACAAATTATTACAATACAAATCTACTCCATGCATCTACTGTTCTGTTACAGACAATTTTGCGTCAACGTTGGCCAAACATTTGTAGCGGTGGTTTAAAATCGGTAATTTTGATCAAAATTTCATACTTTTTGTTAGTTTAAAGCTTAAAATACAACTTATTCTACATGTACTTAACGAAAGTAAGACACTCCGGCCGTTAAATTGTTTTTTCGGGGATTATTTTTGCAACTTTTAAATATACATTGCGGCATTGTGACACGTGTTTACATTGGCTTTGTTTGAAGCGAACTAAATCAAATACAAACTCACTTTTCAAGTGAGCTTAAATTCACCGAGACGTTTTTATTGCGCCGACCCGATATCTATGTGAGTATTAGAGATCGTTGATTACGACTGTAGAAATGGAATCGCTTCGAAGCGAATGCCGTTTGGCTAGGCCCTCAGGACCCTACTTTGTGCTTCGAAAGGAGACACATTATGGTTTATTGAATTAACCAAATACTGAATTTGTTAATTTGTTTTTTGTTCTGTAATAATATAGGATAGCTAGTAAGCACAGTGTATACCATATAATTGTATAATTGTAACAGGCACCGAATAATTATTAATTATTAACCAAATTCATAAATCATACAATTAATTATCATAATATGTGTAGGTACCTACGCTTTTTGAGTCCTAGTTTTGTAGCAACCATAGCAAGACTAGGACCTCATTTATCATGTCCTCATTAGAGTTCATTTTTTATGTAATCAGAAAGCTTTGAAGTTCATTGAGATATATACGTACTATTTTTGTAATAATGTTTGTTTTTAAGCATTTTTTGCTAATATTCACAGGTTTTTGATACAAGTTTACAATGATTTTGTAAATTATTTAGCATTGGTGTGACCAGTATCGTGAGAATTTTAGAATAATATTTTTTTTCAGCTTTTATTGTAAGAAAATATTGGTGTGCAAATAAATTCAGTGATATTCCGAATCATTCCATATACATACCTAATTAATAATATAACATTTTTCAAAATACTTTGAATTTTTTAATTATTTTTGTACATTACCCATGAATTTTGATTTATTTTCGTGTATTTTATTGGTAAACTAAATAACCTACTTATCACTGAATTTATTTGTATAAATCTTATTTATTTAATTTATTGAAATTATATCTTTCAGTCGCTAACAGTATTTGTTGTGTTGTGACTCTAGTTTTAAACAAACTTACACACTACTATTCAATCTAGGTTAGACCTAAATACGAAAAATACCTTGTTTAATTTTTTTTTAATATAAAGTTTTGGTAAATATTGGTTGTTTATTGGTGTTGCCTAATTAAATGCTTATTAAGATTTTATTTTTGTTTAAAACATATATTGGAATTAGTAAAGTACCTGTTGTAGTCAATATTGGGAAACCTCCCAATATTGACCAGTAAAAAAACTGTAGATAATCGTTTGTGTCGTAAAAAATTGGTAGCCAAATTTAATCCGTTAGAAACTGTATAGTTATATTATTATGAAGTCTGTAAGTCAATAAGTTTACAGATATTACGAGTAATAATAATAACTGCGTGAAACATTAAATCCTAGAGAAACTTAGTAACATTTTTTTTGTGGAAGCACCAACATATCGGTACGTGAAAATTTCCCGTTTTTGTATAACTTATCTTCATTTGTAAAACGGGAAATTTGAATGATGTAATTCGCGAAAGTTATTGCAGTAACTCTGTTTTCAATTTTTTTTTATATAATAAAAATAATTACGTACATGTTTGGTTCTGTGTTATGGCAATACTTACCAACTATAATATTTTAATATTTGTAAACTTATTTAATTGACAGAAATCAGTAACTACGCCACAGGTGCATATTGAAGGAGCTTTAATACGGGCCTGCGCCCAGTAACAACTAAACTGAGAAATGTTGTCCAGCTATTATGTATTTGTAATAAATAAATTGTAACATACACTTGCGTTTTTTCTTGCAGCCGTAGAACATACGGTACTGCGACGTGGTTGCTATTGGCCGTATAGACAAGCTCCAAGTAGCGCAGCGGGCTATGGAGAGAGCTATGATAGGGGTTTCACTACGTATATAACCGAAATAAGGAAATCCGTAAAAGAACTCACTGACAAAGCTCTCAGAATTAGCAAGTTGAAGTGGCAATGGGCATTATAGCTCGCAGAACTAACAACCGTTGGGGAATGAAGGTTCTCGAGTGGCGACCACAAACCTGACGCGGTAAACGTCGCAGGAAGTCGATGGATGGAGGCGGCTCAAGACCGTTCGTCGTGGCATTCAAGGGGGAGGTCTATGTCCGGTTGTGGACTTCTACATGCTGATAATGATGATGGTCTATTTTTACCGACCAATTCTTATTCTAGGGGAAACAAAGGGGAGGAACAAAACTGGGCGAAAATACAAATTCCAATCTGTCCTGCCTAGTCAGGCTAACAGTTTAGAATAGTTTTGTCCAAACAGTTAGATCATCGAACTTCTGGTAGGACAGGACGGAACAAACAGACAGCTTATGGCTTGATGTTTTAAATGCATTTTGATCTATCTGTATACTTTATATATATGTATATTTATATATGATATTTTGTATGTATGTATGTATTTTTTTTTATTTGTTTACTTACCAAATTTCATCAAAAAGATAAAAAGCACGATTAACAAACAAAACTACTCCCAGTCTGCTGCTCGCCTATTATATTGGAAGAACTGGATAATTAATATGTACCGGATAGCACCGGTATTCCGGATATTCGGTTACAGCATAACACTTGCTGATCGCATGGTATATTGGATAAATTCCGGATACCTGGATAATGAATACCGGTTAGTGGTCGCCCTCAATTTTTCAAGTAGGTACTATTTCTGAATGACAAGTAGCCTATAGCTCAATCCTGGTCATAATCTATCAGTGTACCATATTTTTATCGAAATCGGTTCAGCCGTTCAGGCGTAATCGAGTAACAAACATCTATACATTTTCATTTATTATATTAGTGAAATTTCGGGTTAAGATGGTAGTCTAAATTAATTTACTAATTAAATTCAATTTATCTAGTCTCGTCAAAATTACTTTCAGACTCCCGAAGGTTTTCCCGCTAAAAGAAACTCAATAGTAGGTACCATTTTCTATGGCACGACACCGCGACAGGCAGCGCCACCCTTGCCTGTCTATAAATTAATGCGGTTCCGGTCGCAAGGCTTCATCATTTATTTTGCCAAACCACATGGAGCCAGCTTACAAATAAATGCGGAACCCTAAAAAATAGCTATAAACATTCGCCTAAAAGTCATTTGGTAACTGCTTTAAAAAAAAAGAATTGAAACTTTCGTGGTTAGTTTTAGTTTAGCTTCCAGCAAAAGTGACTAAAAACAGTGGTAAATTAGCCGTTTTTTCAATTTAAACAGATTTGAAAACGTTCGATTTTATGGAACTTTTTGCACAAGGCAATAGAAAAAAACAAAAGAACGATCTGATTTAGTTTTATTTAAATTAACTTTATACACTTCTACCCATATCTTCAATCAATATCATCTTGAGTCTACTTCCTGGCAGCGAGGGCAGACAGATCTGCAATGCAGCGGTCCAGTGCCTGCTTTTCCTGGTCGGGAGTGATGGCCTTGGTGACGTTAGAGACGATCCATTCCACCATGTGCTTCTGGGAGAGACGCCTCTCAAGGTTTGTCTTCTCCAGCTGGTAATCCAGACGCCGTTTCACCTGGAACGAAGTATTTAGATTAGAATCACTCTGGCTCATCTTAGGAGACGACCTCCATGGCGCGGCGGGCGTTTAGTCGGCTGAGATAAGAGGTTGCGGGTTCGATTCTCACTGCGGAACAAATAGAAAGAAAGAAAATTTATTTATTTTTCCCCAAAAATAAATATTTGCATGATCTGCAAATATTTGTTTCTGGGTGTTGTGATACCATGGTACTCGTAGTTCCTGATACCCACGACACAGGGAATTTTAGTGTGGGATCAGAGACCCAATTAACAAACATTACAGTCATTTTAATGTTTTTAAAATTAGAGCATTGGGGCATTCTGGACTATGTATGTGACTGTTGGGAGTTATAGCCTGTCATAAGTAAAACAGTGTTTTAGAATATTGACATGAATACTAACTTAATACCATGGAAGTAATAAGTACTAGTTGTACGTAGTACTTATTACTTCCATGATAAGATCAATCAAAAGTTCGAAAAAAAAAATTTTTTTTTTTTTGGTCTATTTTCCCTTTAATAACTTACCATATTCTATCCGCACTCCTTTACTATGTTTATGACACTAACATGAAACGAACACTGGCAGAATTGTGACAACAAGCCACAAAAGCCATAAATCAAGAAGTCAAGTCAATATTGACATGTTTCACCATTGGTCATACAGTGACAGTAAGTATTAATTTTATGTTGAGCTATTCATTAAAAAGTAATAAAAAACAGTTTAAGTTGAAAGTGAATGGTTTTAGGGACTTATCTATAAGATTTTTAATTTCAGACAATTTGTGTAAACAAACAAATGTCAAGATATGGCACTGTGTGTATAAGTGTCATTTATGTGTGTCATGAGTGAATTTACACGTATGCTACACAATCATGACACTTATACTCACAGTGGCATATCTTGACATTTGTTTGTTTACACAAATTGTCTGAAATTAAAAATCAGGAAATAAGTAAATTTAAAAATTTACTTAAGCCACTTTTCAGAATTTGTAAGCAGTTTTATAACGAAACCTAAGTATTCTTAGGGCAAACATTCCTGCGACTGTGCAACCCACAGTGAAAAGAGGCCCTTTGAGTCTCTGCCTACCCCTTCAGGGAAAAAGACGTATTTATGTATTAAAATATATAACTCATCATCATCATTATCCTGTCAGCCAGCCACTGCTGGACCTGCCGCTTAGAATGCCACGACGCACGGTTTTGAGCTGCCTCCATCCACCGACTTCCTGCTGACTTGTCTTTAGTCCATTGAGTGGAGGGCCTTCGTCTATCGCTAATATATAGCTAAATTAAACATATTGAATACTAGCTGCGCCCCGCGGGTTTTTACCTGCATGAACAATGATGAAAAGTAGCCTATAATAATAATAATAAATTTATGTGACGTGTAGCGCACCAGAGAGGTGTCTCGTGTCAGGCGTCCGTTGAACTTCCTGAACTTGACACCTTTCGGCCAAAACTCCTCACTCATGAAAGTCGATAAACGGTCAGTCGGTACTCTCACCATAAAAGAAATAAAATTCACATTATGGCGAGACTCCAACTTCTCGACCCTCAAGGTGAGCCCGGTCTTCTGCTTAAGGTACTCCAGCACCCCTTATGTGTTAATCCAGGGTATAAGGTATCTCCATTCCAAATTTCACTAAAATCCGTTAAGTCGTTTGACCGTGAAGAAGTAGCAAACATACTCGCAAACTTTCGTATTTATAATAGTGGTTGGAGGAGTCCTATTCTGATGCCGAGACTACTGTCTCGGCATCAGAATAGGACTCCTCCAAAAACTCCTGTGGATGTCGTAAAAGGCGACCAAGGGATTACGCCTGGGAATGAGCAGCAGCATCCACCTGAGTATTTAACAGCAATCTGCCTACCAAACGTGGTGATTATGGCAAATCCCCCCATTGCACGCATGGGTTTGTTCGCTGTGCATGCTATGGGGGATGCCTCATCCAGCAGTGTATGTCTATCAGCTGATGATGATGGAGCAATTTTCATCCTCTGCAAACCGTTGTGTATATGCATACCTCTGTGTAAGCGTTCATGAGTCGCTCCCTGTAGGCGGCCTCCAACTGAAGGAGTACATTCTCCTTCTTAGCCTGCACCAGCAGCTCTTGACCCTCGGCGCGCCACTGCGCCTGCTTCTCCTCTGCGATGGCCTCCTCCAGCGACTTGACGGTCGCCACTCGTCCTTCATTGTAGTTCGCTTCTACAGCCTGAGAAAGGTTAATCAATTAATACACATTATACTAGCTGATTATTTATTTATAGACGAGCAGCTTTCGCTGATGTGTCTACGTCAACAGTGTTAAAATTTTGTTGAAATATTGTCTCTTAGTTTTGGTAAAATTTTTTGAGCACTGATTTATTTGTACGAAGCCAGATGTCGAGTTTGTTTTTGAATGCATTGACGGAAGTGGCAGAAACAACGTCATCTGATAGCGCGTTCCAATTGTAAACCACTCTAGGGCGGCAAGTGAGACGGCGAGGTCACGGTTTAACTTAAGCTGGTGACCACGTGAGGGTGTCGGATCATCTTTCTTATAAGAATGTCAATGTAATTATAGTGCTGTGGTGTGACAGGCCTAAGAATAGAACCCCTCCGTCTCCTCCCGTCGATGTCGTAAAAGCCGACTAAAGGATTACACCAGGGGGTGGGCAGCAGCAGCCACCCGAGTACTCAACACCGTTACTGCGATCACCAATCCGCCTGCCAAGCGTGGTGATTATGGCAAATTCCCACATTGGATTATATGGAGGAGGCCTCGTCCAACAGTGGACTTCTAAAGGCTGCTGCTTGCAGCTTCGCCTGTGAGAACTTCACATTCTCGATGATACATCCCCATGCAGTTTTAGTTTGGTACCTACCCTAAAATGTTTAGTAATTTGTTTTCCATATTCTTTTTGCTAAGTTTCAAGTTTACACCTGCATTTTTTTAAATTTCCCCATATTAACTTTACCCCTATTTTTTGGGGTGTATACTGTGGAAAACGATAAGCGATTATCAGTTCGTCAGACAAGTTCTAACTTCTCTAAGGTTCCGATCCATACCAGGTTCCGATCCCTGCCAGGTTTTGATCTCTGCCAAGTTCCAATCCCTACCAGGTTCCAATCCCTGCCAGGTTCCATTCAGTCCCAGGCCCTACTCACATCAACTTCCTTGTCGAGCCAGGCAGCGATGTTGGGTCCTAACTTCTTGGTGGCGAAGTAGACCATGAGGACCAGAGACAGGCCTGTGTAGTACTCGTGCTCCATCACGAAGATCTCCTTACTGCACATGTAAGTGGCCAGCCCCACGCCCAAGGTGTATGGACCTGTCACTCCAGTCTTGGAGTGGAAGGCTTGGAACCTGGAATCAACAAGGTAAAGGTCTCACATTATGGCGACTTAGGCTCATGTTAATAAGTCTACTAGAAGAACAATCATAATTGAAAAAAAATAATGAAAATTATAAAACTCTATTAGATGACACTGAAACAGTATTGCTCTTCAGTCTTTCTCGACTTACAACAAGCCTTTGACAAGGTGTGGCACAAGGGATTGTTATTCAAAATTAAAGGAAGCCTTTCACATAACTATTACCCTTTATTAAAGTCCTATCTCGCAGAAAGAATATTTCAAGTTAAAGTGAATGGGGCAACATCAAAATTTTACGAATTAAAGGCTGGAGTTCCCCAAGGCTCCTTACTAGGACCAATCTTATACTCAATCTATACTGCAGACCTGCCAGAGACAGAAGAAGTAATTACAGCTACTTTTGCTGATGATACGGCAATAATGGCCAGGAACACTGCATCTGAAGCCCTACAAAAAGGCTTAAACCAAATTTCAGAATGGATGAACAAATGAAGAATCATACCTAGTGCAAAAAAAATTAGATGACAAATTCCGAATGTTTTAGGCTGCGTTCTAAACACTAGGCTGAGCCTGTCTCGCCAAGACCAAAAACTGTAATTTGACATTGTCGTTTGAGCCTCGGACAATTTTTTTAAAAACTAGTTGCAAACTAAAATGCTTTCCAATTTCAACATTCCCTTAGATTTTTTTTTTGTGTACACAAGAGCCTTTTATGGAGTTATTTTTTTTCGATTTTTAATGTCAAATTTATCGAATCGATTCCTACGTACTTGGAGCCGCGGTTTGTCAAAATTAAGAAAACTCGTCATATTTATTTATTATTTTGATAAACACGCTGTAATACCTAGTTATAATAGTTGACGACTATTGTGGCGCGGCGGGCGGGCGAGTAGCCGGTTCAGACCCAAGAGAGGGTGAGGATTTGATTACGACAAGTTACCGAAAAGTTCGACAAGGTGTACAGCTGGGCTAATTTGGATCTAAACCTGGGTTAACATAGGGTACTTTTTACCCCAAAATCAATACCCTCAGGAAACTAACGCAAGTGAAACCGCAGGCAGCAGTTACTAGTTAATTGAATAACAGCCAGGCTAATTGTCCAATATTTAATTTAAATGCTTACCATTCTTCAGGGAGGAATCCCAAGCGCACTTTGCCCGGTTCAGTAGCTCGAACGGGGCGGGGGAAGTTTACCTCATCTCGCACGCCAGAGTCCGAAGCTGAGCCCCGGGCCACAAGCGCTGTCGAGTTGGACTGTCTGGCTGCAGCTGAAGATTTTAAAGATATTTTTGATGAGAAATACACAAATTGCTCTGTCACCAGATTGTATTCGACAGATCTGTGAGCAGGATTATTAAAGACACTATTTAAAGCCCTATAATTACTTTTGAGCTCATAATCGGAGACAATTCAATTCATAGATTTATAAGTATAGATTCAATTGATTCAAGTCTTTTCTGGAAGATTCATGTCACTCGAGATTCTACACTAGTTCATAAAAAATAAAAATAACACAAATTCAATTCCAATAAGTTTTTTTATATTTTTCAAAGTTGACATAGCTTTTTTTAGGTTAGAAATCTGTAATTTTCTAATTAAATTAACTACACACTCCTTGTTACAGTACATCGTTAAAACACTCATTACATTCACTAGGTTTAATTAACTGTACATGTAAATTCCGAAACAAATGAAGAATTATCGAGCGGTTGTAAGTACGGAGACAGCCGTCAAAATGATTACATAAACCCCGAAGGTGCGGAACAAATTCGCTGTTGTGGCTGCATTTTCAGAAATTATATTAATTGTACGTATTGATTACACATACCTGAACGCAAAGCTACGCGTGAAAGCATATTTAAGTGCGTATTTGTCGATTTATTTCCAAAATTTAGACAGTCCCCGAGAAAAGAAAAGGTACTTTGCGCTAGAGTTGTACCTCCCACTCCCAAATCTCCCAATGAATGAATGAATGAAATTGAATTAAATCGTAAAGTGACTGTAGCTTTCGAGTTTCGACCAGGTTTCGACTCGATTCGAGATATCGATTGATAAGCGAGACATGCAAGCACGATAGAGTAAAAAGTTATCGATGTTTAGTAGGTATAATCTTAAAATTACTCTGATTTTATACATACTTTAGTTTCATAATATTTTTCATATTTGTTTTAAATTACGAAATGATCGTGATCTAAAATTAGGTAGGTAGTGAAAAATCCATTTAGACTTCATTAGACTTGCAACTTACAACACTGGCGAGAGACTTTAGTCTAAGGCGTTTATTGATTTATGAAATAGGGCGTTGTTGTTGTATGTACATACATGTGAGTTATAATACTTATAATTGAGTAACATCATAGTCATCAGGTTATACAGTTCATTGAACCAAAACTAACGTTTGAGACTAGCAAGCAGCTTTCATCATGGCCAATGTCTTTTCAATATGGAATCGAATGGTTAGTCTAAATTCTATGTTGATAAAAATAGTTGTGTACCATTTTAACATAGGTAAATGTTTACTTACCTTCTATGTTTTATTACAAACAAAACAAAATAGTGGCTGTATCTATCTAAAATTCTTATTGCTTCGGGAATTATTTCTAAGAACTAGTTTCACAAATCCGCATGAAAAGCGTGGTGATTATGGAATGTCAAATGGCGAACCCTTTCAGTTCATTTATGGGAAATGGTTAATAGCAGGGGTTCCCAAACTCTTTTTAGGTACCACGTCCGCGGTTCCCTTGTTGTACCTACTAAAAAAATCGCGGCATACGTACCTACCCTTGAAAGTTGTTTGACTACTTACTTCCCTAACCCCCTTATTCATAATCATTTTTAAACCTATTTTAGTTAATATAGCTTTTGTCTTGTTTTGTCGTATGACATTTTACATCAGTGTAAAACAAAACAAAAGCTATTTTAACTAAACTAGGTTCACACTTTGTGTATATAATCAAAGGGTTCACAAAATGATTATGATTTAAGGCCATAAGTAAGTACCTATGTAAAAGTGGTTAGAACCTCCAGGAATCCACCATGATCCGTTTTGGTCTTGGTACTAACTGTATTATATTAAATATTATAATACATATAAATACAAATAGGTACAATGTTCCATTTTCCAATCAAAATAAAGGTTGATAAGATAGGTAGGTACCTGAATCACTAGCTTTACCTTAGGATCAAGGTCAGGTCAAGTTCAATATTATTTTAGAATGGTTCTGCGTTCACAGAAACCAGAAAAATGATCAGCTCGTAGAATAACTTCTTTTCATGACATTGTTGATGGAGCACATTGTCTCTCTGCATTTTGTGTAGTTGGTACTGGTACTGCTACATGGTACTCGTCCTCCATCCCCCTTTAGTTCATTTATTCATTCTTATCATGCATGTATGCATCTCAGGTCTTGCTAAAGCATTTGCGGTTCCGTTTCTTTATCGAGATTATTTGAGATAGCAGCGCACAAGTAAATTATCACAAAAATGCAACCTCAATGATTCTTTAGGTGGAACGTTTCGTAAATGTCGCGAAATTCAAATTGTATCGTGTGTTTTGCTAATCACAGCTCATCAACACTTCTTGAGATAGCGAAACAGAGTTTGCGACAACTAGAAGACTGGTAAATTATCATTAGTTTAGCTACGAATGCCCCTGAACCAAAAAAACACTGTAAAACAAAAAACATTGAAGGATTTTCGTAGCTAAACTAATTATAGATAATTAAAACTATCAATTGAAACGTATGTGTGTTGTCTCGTAGTTTTTGCTATCACAAGAAGTGTTGATGAGCTGTTATGATGAGCTTATAACACGACAAAATTTGAATTTAACGCCAATTTGTTTTTATTGTTTGAAATGGCAACTTGTTCCATTTATAGGGTTTGGAACCTTCCTGCCAACTTCACGTACTTGAATAAAAATAAAAAAGAATAACAAACCATTTTGATGAAGAGTATATCTAGATAAAACTAAATATAACTATATATAGGTATAGTACATAAATTATAATGATATTATAAGCTAATAGCGTGGTGGGTTAGAAATTTTAAAAGGGCACGAGTAGTTTTTATTGAGCTTGCCCAGATGAGGCGTTTTACGCGCGATTATTCCGTCCACATGCAGTCGCGCGTTTTGACGCACGCGCGTGCGCAAAACACGCATCAATCGCGCGCAAATTGCCTTATCTCTAAGCTAGCTCTAAGAGCTAGAACGAAACGCTCAACCAGTTATCGTGTTAGTTAGACTCATCTTCTTTTCTCTTGTTTTTATAAATTATCGGCCAGTGACCAACTTCTACACTATTTAATTTCCGAACAATTTATAGTTCTGTCTCATCATGGTCTCAGCCGTCTCAACCTTGGAGCAAGGAACAAAATGGAGCGGCAGTAATATTTATTTTGTATGAAAATTGCCCAATGAAGCTTGCCATTCAACCATTCATTTAATACTCTGTGACCTTTGATTGCCTTCATTCAAAGTTTTGTTTACTTTTTGTGTTTTCGTAAATTTTCACTATTTTATTAGCGAATACCTATATTTTTTACTACACAAGTTGGATTTCACAATGCCTGAGTGTAATATTGTGCATTGTGGTACGAGGCAAAGCCAGTATCGGCCTGGGCTGACTTTACATAAGTGCTTCAACAGTTTTAATTGAAATTGTAGTTTTGCTTCATTATTTTGTTCTAAATGTATGTTTCGTTAGTGAGCTTTAGAGTAAACATAAGGACATTAATGCCATTGTTGTGTAAAATATCATTATTTCATAGTAATTCATTTATTGCTTACAAGATTGTTTACAACTAGGGCTCGGTCGGGCAAATAGCCGACCCAGTCCGACCCAAAAATCGAGCACGCCTTATTTATCAGAACAACCGCCCTGTGGTCTCAACCCATGGCTCTACTTTACTTTACTAGCCACAGAATGCCATAATTAAACTAAGAAGTGAGTGAGTGAATGTGAAGTGCTCGTGAGTAATGTTGTTCTATCTATGGTGTTGAGGTATAAATTTTGTTGCTTTTACTTTGTTTAATTTCCGTGGTTTATTTAGCGAAACTTTGGATATTCTTATGGTTTTTGTGAGAAAAAGAGATTATTTTCTACAATGGGGATATTCACGTCCTGCTGTAGACCATCAGCGACAGACGTACTCACTCCCAATATCGTAAGTTGACGAATGACGAAATCCTTTCCAACGTAAACAAGCCAAAATGATCTTTCCTTTTCTTTGCTATTTGTTTCTATGGGCAGTTTTAGAATGTGCTCTACTTATCTAACGCGTTTACCTTGCATACTAAACAAAGCGCTGTAACAATTAATATACTTACATTATAATAATGAATGCTGGAAATTTCACACAACATTATCTAGCCCCAAGCTAAGCAGAGCTTGTGTTATGGGTACTAGACTAGATAACTGATATACCTAATACAATACATTACATAGATTGATATTTTTTTATTATACATAGAAAATACCCAGAACACCCTGAACAATTATATGCAGATCGTACAAATATTTGTTCCGAGGCGGGAATCGAACCCGCAACGTCCTGCGTCGCAGGCGAACCTTCGCCCGCTGCGCCACAGAGGTCGTCAATTATTCATCATCATCATACATTAAATGTCTACTGTTGGACGAGGCCTCCTCCATAGTTTGCAATGGGAATTTGCTATAATCACCATGCTTGGCAGACGAATTGGTGATTGTAGTTTTGGTGATGAGTACTCAGGTAGATGCTGCTGCCCATCCCCTGATGTTATCCTTTAGTTGGCTTCTACAACATCCACAGGAACAAACAGAAGGGTCTATTTTAGATCGGTTATACCACTGTACTACTGTAAATCAGTTGATTAACTACAGTTACACACAAGCAAGTTATTACCTCTTTGGATCCGGGTTAGTAAAAACATCCATCAACCCTCAGGACACCCGCCGCCGGCAGCAACAGGAGGCTGCCGAGCGCAGGGCTGCGGAGGCCGCTGCTCGTGGCGTGAAGGACCCCGAGCGAGTGAAGCGGATGCAGCAGCGGAATGAGGACATGGAGAAGAGGGAGCAAGAGCTCGCCAAGACCGGAGGTGCTAACTTGAAGGTAACATCTCCGTTATTTAAACTAAGTAAGCCAATTCACATAAGCAGGGCTACTCTTGACGCTCTACTCGATCCTAATTCAGGATTTAGTGTCATTTGTCGTCAGAGAGTACTAGATTCCTTGGTCATTTGGTACTCTTGAATTCAATACTAAAGCACAATTTGGAGTGTAATTTTATGGAACTAAGTGAAATCGACTTTCTGTCTCTGTTGTTCTTCACGCGAAGTCAATCGCGTGCTCTATCTCGATTTCAAACTTGATTTGGTTCAAGAATGCCAAACAAGCGTGGAAACTGGATTGCGATTGGAACTATTTTCAAGAGTAGCCCCACCGAATCAGATTCTGATGTGAATCAGAATCATGACCAACAAATTCCATAAAAAAAACAAGCTGTATTCTGTGCGGATATAGAATAGGCGTGGCGAAAAACGGAACTGGCATTAAATTCAATTAGATTTTCGCGTCAAAATTGGTACCAATGCATGGTTACCAAACCTGGCTGTTTTGAATTTTTGTTTTTATAATTACTTGTGCCAAGTCACGTAATGTCAAGTTCTTTTGGTCAAGCTATAATGATAAGTGTTGCTAACACCACATTACCGATTTTATAACAAAGCCCTTTAATTTATAGCACCCTGTAATCTCCTAAGCAAAATCTCATAAAGTTAATAAAAGTAAAGTAAAATTAATCAAAGTTAAGTTAATTTTTTAAAGTTAAGTTAATCTCATAGAGTCTGTTCAGAAAGAGAGCCGTTGTGGCCAAATTGTGAACTAACGTTGTGTACTACACATTACAATCATAATCAGGGGTTGGTTTCTTTCTGCCGGCAAGATTTTGAATCATATACTACAGAAGTAGTTACAGATGTAATAAGATCAAAACGGAACAGACGCGCTATTATATTGCATGAAACAAAAAAGGTACTTAAGCAAAAAAAAGCTCAAATTCTGAACAGCAGGTCTAATACGGCCACATTATATGAATCATAATACGATTCATATAAAGGAATTGCTAAGGATCTGCTGAGAATTCGGAAAATGATTGCTCAATTTGGCAAATTCATATGGTAGTAATTTCTTTTCCGAATTCTCAGCAGATCCTTATCAATTCCTTTGTATGAATCGTCGTATTATGATTCATATAAAGTGGCCTTTTTAGACCTCCAGACTCTAACATGTTTGTACTTTACACTTTTTTGTTGCTAATTAATGAATAATTTCCATTTGCATTTTTCCAGTGGACAGCAGACTGAGATCAGGCCCAGGCTGGGAGCAGCAGACCACTAGACCAGCCTAATCAACAGTACCAGCAGTCAACATACCCACGTCAACATCCTAACAGTCAACCACGGTCGCTGCAGCAACCAACGCAATCGCAGCCACCTGAGATTCCGCCTAAAGACAAATTCAAATATATTAACTAAGCTTTACTGTGCTTTATTGTGTGTCTTTTAATGCTATAATTTCAATTTTTATGCCTATTTGTATCTTTACACGCATAAATGGCACAGTATTTATCTATACGTATGTGCTAGTAAGTACACGGGGTTTTAAATGACACGCGTTGTTGAGTAAATTTATGGCTATAAAAGACAAGAGATATTTACGAATAGCAATTATTCAGTTGGACCGTAACGATTTTGTGTCATATAAATTTCAAACTAATTATAAACTATAAATTAAAAACTAGTGTCTGAAGTTATTTCTGTGTTCAATAACAGAAATAATTCAAGATTGTTTTGAATAGTTATACTCAAATGTACTCATGTGTAAGCGCCTAAAAAGCTGATTTCGTTGGATGCTGATTTTAAGGTCGAGATAAGCGCCAGCCCTTTGTGCTTTTGGTCATTGGTCTCTGTTTTTTTTAATACAATAAGTGTTAAGTATATTTTTTTTTTCAGTTTTTGTTTATAATGTACCCAAACTTAAATTTATTAATTTCATAAACAAATAATTAAAAATTTTACCTAATAATTTAATTTTTATTATAAATAAATTTTTAATAATTAATATTAAAGTTGGAATTAATCTACCTTCAATAAATAAATAAAAAAGAAATAAATTTATAACACTAAAAGTCAAATATAATATCATTAATAACACAATAATATTAAAAAAAAAAAAAAATTGTATAAAAATTTATTTTTAACAAATTTTCTCTTGACACATAAACAACTGATAGAATGAAAAGACTGTACAAAGGTGAGCTTAAACCTAAGTTACCTATATTGTATTTTACTATTGCCTGTTTTTTAATAAATAATTATGTATATCAAGTGTTATAAAATTTCATATCACAGTATCACACACCCTTAAAGCGGCAAGTATGATTCTGTCTACCTACATTTTAAAGAACATATTTCTAGGAATCATAATGACCTAATCATTTATTAAGCTTTTTCTGAATGTACCATCAGTTATTGACATTTAATTATATAGCATATAACTTGTTAATGGCACAAAATATAGGTAATAGGTACAGAAGGCCAGCCCAGTACACCAAGCGATAACAGGCGCATGCACTGTCGACACAGAGACGCGTAGCCACGTAGAACTCTGTCGACTCGCGACTGGAGTTGACCGAGTCTACCGAGATCGTCGTGGGTTCGCGTTCAGGTGTGCATGTACCTGTTACCGCTTGTTGTACTGAGCTGGCCTTCTGTAGCTATATATTTTGTGGTAATGGTGTAACTAAAACGAGTATTTTTAATTATCTAAATGTATCGGTGTAAATGTATTACGCACGGCTTTATAATTTAGTTATAAGTAAAAAAGCTTATTCACTACGAGTTCATAACATATTTTGCATGTCCCCCAGTGGGACCACAGGATAGGTGGGGGACGCTGGGAATATATGCTGTAACGTTTCTTGTCGCTCCTGACCCCCGCCCCCCCAATTACAGTAGCAAATGGCAAGGGGGGACGCAACAATGGGGATCAATTTGGCAGGATTAGCCCTATCCAAATCTTATGAATCTTGAACAGCGGAACTTCTTGACTTAAATATGCTTTCGAGTTTCATAAGATTTGGACAGCGCAAAGGCTGCTAAAATTATCACCATTGTTGTGTTCCCCATGGGAAACAAAATATAATAGAAACAACATTAGATAGATTAGTCATGTAAATAATATTATTCCTGTTTATCTTGAGGGAATAATATTCATAAATGTACCTTGATTTTAAATTATAAATGGTCCAATCACTAACATTGGAGACTGTTGGATGTTTGAGATCAACTGTATTGAGAAGTTTTAAATTATATGTATACACTCTATTTGGAATACTTATTATCTTTAAAGATACTGTTTACGACGTTAAAATGTATCAATGTTTGTAAAAAAAACATAGGTACAGTTGAATTGAGAACCTCCTCCTTTTTTTGAAGTCGGTTAAAAACACCAAAACCCGGCTTTACAGTGTACCTACTATGTGTATACCAACATGACTTTATTTTGAATTAAAAAAAAAACGGTCAAGTGCAAGTCGCACTCAAGTGGAGAGGGTTCCGTACTAGTAGTACTATGGTAGGTACCACAAGACTAAACTTTTATTCAATTTATACTTACGCATTTTCTCTTTGCAAATATTTTCCGTGGAAATTTAAACCAACCAATTTTAACTAACCTAACCTAAATGAACATCCTAAGATGTTCATTTGGGTTTTCTTGTAAACTACCCTATGCGTAAAGTTACGGGGCGCGCTATCCGATCGCGATGAATTCCGCGCGCCGGCACATGCGTTCCCGGTCCCATGATCCGTCGGCCTGTGCCGGCGGGTGCAAGAGGGAGGGCGGGGAGGGAGCGTGCGGACTCATGCTGATTGGACGATGTCAACAACGACAGGCGTCTGCAGGCGAGGTGTTCTCATGGCGTGTCGCCTGTAATTTTGCGTCTGTACCTGTGAGAAATCAGGCCGTGGGACCCCAGCTTTATGTAGGTACACTGTAAGTTCAGCCAGTTTGATTAACCTAATGATTATGCTAGAGATTCAGTCTTATCTGTACTTATAAGATGTTTATAAAATTGTAATCTGAGAGATGTCTGAGAGTCTCACTAATAGGTCCATTATGAGATAACCTCACCACGATCCTTAGGTATGTAATAAGTAGGTACACTACATAACTATAAATTTTGAATTCATAAAATTGAAACGAGTCACTTGGATTTTTGTTTTAATATTGTTAAAAATATAAATTGTTTTACACGATTCATTGATGTTACCTAAGTGTTAATAAATGTATTAAATTATGATGTTTTATAATTTTTAGATAACTGTAGGAAATGAATGCAAGTAGGTATATGTAGTCTGTTCAGCGAAAGACCCGTCGACAAGTTGTTTTATTTATACCCGAATGCGTATTGCGTAAATGTAATTTAATAAAAAAGTGATAAGGAAGGTAGGTATTACGTTTAGTATTGTGTTCCTATATAGATAGGTACCTACATATTTTTACTTTTTTGTCTGACTGTACATGGCTGTAGCTCCTGTGCATTTATAGGTATTTATGCGTAGCATAAACAATTTTATGACAAAATTATGATTTTTCATAAATTGTACCGGTGAAATTATTGTTTTGAGGGTCTGAAAGAGAACGAAACGTTTTTTAGAAAATCACATAATTTTGGCAGCTGTCAGGCAGGCAGGACGCACTGTCATTATCTCCTCTAAAGTGTTGTATCCTCAGAATAATGCTTCAGCTTTGCAGTAGCCATGGTTGTAGCGTTGCCGGTGCGGATCTTTTGGTCCGATTTCGGACTTTTTTGAACTGCTATCGGATCTTTTATGTTATCATCCTGCAATTTGGGTATCTTTTCGCGTGATATAAAAATACGACCAGTCGAAGCTCGGGCAAGTACCCACCAAAGACTCGTGGTGACAAATAACCCGTCTGATTGATTGATAGAGTGTCTGAACAACATGAATGCCGTGCATGAACTCAGGAATAAAAATTACGTGCGATTGCTTATAATACCATCTACCTCCATAGATAGGGAGCCCTATTAAATAGTGTGAGGAGGTAGGTACGCATACCTACATAAAATCACGCTAGTTTCCCGGAGGTGTAGGCAGAGCTTTATAATATCAGCTCCATATACAATATTTCAGAGGCTCGCTTCACTCACCTTTGATGTTCTTTTACATTCATCTTGGCTTTTTTTCTTAGCACCTGAAACACGGCATTTTTGCATCACCCTTAAATCTGAAACCACCCGAACTCTCACCAACAACACTTACGCTGCCTATGCTAACTGAGGTTAGGTTCTACGAAGCACTTGAATTACATAGGGTAAAAAACAACTGCTCAATTTTTTTCCATCGTGTTGCTACGCCACTGCTTTAGGCCCACCCCACCGCGGCGCCGCGTAGTAGAACATTAAAAAACAAATATCATCTCCTGTTGTAAGGTGTGGGTTCAAGTCCCGCAGGTTTGAATTGGGCCGCATTTAAAAAACATTACGACTAACAATCGATCTATGGCACTAATTGTAAAAATATACGATTTACTTGTTCATAAAACAATTTTTTTTTTATAATTAGACGACAAAACAGATCTCAACTATATTTTTAGGATCTTTTTAGATTTTCGGTTGCGGATGGTCCGAATCGGACCTTGACTGCTGGCAACACACGCAACAACACACTGGTGACTGACTGGTTCATGTGGTTGTTTGTTTGTTCATTCATTGTTGAATGTTGTGATTTGTGATTATTTTATTTTTTATCCGGTGTTTATTACTATAAGTAGTTATGTCTGACGCCAGGGACGGAGATAAGAAGGTAATAAATAGTTTATCTTTGGTTTAGGTGCGTTCGAGCGGTCTTTATCATCGTACTGTCAGTGTATTTAATGCTTTGCGTATTTATTTATTTCATGTGACTGTGACCTTGTCGTTGCTTAGAGGTCGAATTGGGTCGGGTAATTATTATCATTGTTTTTTAGAAAAAACACTGAATATGATAATTTATCAACTTTAAATTACTTATAGATAGGTAAACTCTTCCTTCTTTTGAAATTAAATTTGGGCCTCTCCGACGAGACAAAACAAGATTAATTGCAAAAAATAAAATCAGATTTAGAATAAAAACTCGTTGAATTCGTATTATTTATTGGCTTTGAGCTAACACTACCTACGTCTAAAGCTAAAAACATCACGTGGTATTTATGAAGTAAGCCAGTTTTATGAGGGTAGTTGCTACTTGCTTCTCACTACTACACTATCCTTGTTGGCAAAACCATATCACAATCAGCCATTAGACGTTCTGTGCTGGTCAAGGCTTCCATAGAATGCAATGAGGGTATATGCCATAATCACCCTGCTTGGCAGGCAGATTGGTGGTTGCAGTATTGGTATTAATTGCTCAGGTGGATGCTGCTACCCATCCCCTGGTGTAATCTCTGAGTTGGCTTTTACAACACCCACGAGAAGATGGAAGGGTCTCTACTCAGATCGGACACACCACGGCACCATATAAGCACAAAATATATATATGTACAGAAAGCCAGTTCAGTACAACAAGCGATAACAGGTGCATGCACACATATAGACATGCATACCCACGTAGAACTCTATCGGACCAAGTTCTACCAAGATCATTGTGGGTACGCGTTTGTGTGTGCATGCACCTGTTACCACTTGTTGTATCAGTACAACATGTGGTAACAGGCGCATGCACAAACAAACGTACACAAATGCACAATGAGCTGGCCTTCTGTACGTATATACTTTGTGATTTAAGCTTACACAATAGATTTACAAGACATATTTTGAATACCTAGGACTATTAAGAACTTCTAATTCTAAGTAGGGGTGTTAAAACCTGACTGACGTCCCGCTGTGGGGTGTATTGTCCATTGTCCCCCTCTGCTAACCCTACCCCAGCCAGACCAGCTCCTTAAAGTAACGGAGCAGGACTTTTGGTTGGTGGCGACACCGTTGAAGTGTGTCCGAAGGTGTCAATGATGGAGACCAGATAAATATTATTTAGTTCTCAGCTGTTGTTATGTGATTGTGTACAACAACTCTTCTGAACAATGATCAATTAAAATAAACGGACTGGCTATCTAATAACAACTTTAAATACTATCAATAATATTTAATTCTCAGCATGACACTATGTTATTGTGTGCGACAACTGCTACTGTTGGGGTTTTTAGGAATGATCCTTTTGAAACTGAACTATGACCAATTAAAATAAACTGTCTGGCTAAGTACAAGCATTCAGATAGATCTCTTGATATAAATAAAATCCAGTCTTATCTACACAAAACAATAAAAGGATACTTGTAGTTTGTAACAATGATTTTAATTAATAAATGAAGATGCTTTATTGTACACCTTACAAACTAGTTAAGAACTAGGTACACACATCAATCAAATGAAACTAAATATATAATGGGTGGTCGCTAAATGCGATCTCTTCCAGACAACCTATAACATAGCATAACACCCAAGAGTCATACGTAGTCATGATCCCACACTAGGATTCCCTGTGTCGTGGGTATCAGGAACTATGAGTACCATGGTACCATAACACCCAGATCTGGAACAAATATTTCCAGATCATACAAACATTTGTCCCGCTGCGGGAATCTAACCCGCGCAACCGTAGAGAACCGTGATGTTGTCAGATTATTTTTTTTAAATTTCAAAATGTTATTCTACCTATGTCGCTGACTGTACAAGCTTGCAGCACTTAACTATACCTATACTAACTCTATAATACGCTATTATGTAATACGCTATATAAACCACTTTCAGGCTGAGAACAACCGGCTGAAGCCAGCGGTAAGCTTTCACACCTATCTTAAACTAAACCCTTTCCGGTAAAAAAAAACCTAGCTTGCTTTACTAACAATTTTTTTGTAGCACTACGCTACAGAGCATGTTATTCTTGTGTTGTACCCTTAGGGCAATCATATTTTTGTATATTTCTGGTCTATATGTATATGTTGTCGTAAGATAGTCAATCTAGGGAAATTTTCATTTCCCTAGTACAGTTGTGTCAAGCATTGTGTTTTGATTTGGCTTAAATTTTCCTAGAAAGAAAGTCATTTAATTTTTAACCGACTTTACAAAAAGGAGGAGGTTCTCAATTAGTTTTTTTTTATTTAATGTTTGTTTCCTCATATCGCCGTCGTTTATTAACCGATTTGGAAAATTCTTTTTTTATTTGAATAGATATATAATATGATATACTTATATATAATACTTACAGATTGATCCCATTTTTTTCAAAACCCTGTTCTGATGATGGAATCCATGAGCAATTGTGGGGACTCCTCAAATGTTATAGGCATACAAATAGCAATTTTGGTATTTTCAGCAACAAGTTATTGTTTTGTATGCCTTAAGCATATAAAAACATGCAGGTAGCCGAATTCAATGCGGAAGTCGGTTTTTTAATGAAAGGTTATGTCTAGTAAAATTGATTTTTAATGCCTCTATTTGAGTGATTGAACAAAATAAATACGATGAAATGATGAATGATGGTTACGTGGGAGAGAGAAGTGAGGGGTTAGTTTAAGCCACTAGGTACTGTTTAGGTAGGCTGTTAGATTTTTTTGTTTGGGGCTGGGGGAAAAAAAAAACTATCGACCTACCTAGTAAATAGTGGCACCCCTTTGACCCCCAACACCCAACCCCACAACCCCCCCCCACTCACCCACTCCCCCCAGCGTAATCTTTCCAATCAAGTCAACTAAAATTATATTTCACTAGACAACAGCCTAGGAAAATAGAAACCGAATCGGAAACACACATGACAACTGTAGGTACTAGAGAAATGTGCATTAGGTTGACGACAGGCGTGGCGCAGAGCAGAGGGCGAGTAGCCGGCTGAGATGCAACAATCGATCGTTGCGTGTTCGATTCCCGCTGCGGGACAAATGTTTGTATGATCGGCAAATATTTGTTCCGGGTCTGGGTGTTGTGGTACCATGGTACTCGTAGTTCCTGATATCCACGACACAGGGAATCTGTTGGGTGTTATGTTATGTTATGTCATTACCCTGATTTGACTATCTTACTGCGACATATACGTTGTATTATTGCATTATCACCATCAGCAGCTCCTTTAGACGTCAACTGCTGGACGAAGCCTCCCCCATAAAAAAATATGGGGGAATTGCTATAAACATCACGCATGGCATGCTGATTGAAGATCGCAGTATATTGTATATGCAGGGTGGTCTGTGCCTGTATATAAATGTATTACATAGTTACATGTAGTTTTTTATAATTACATTATATTTAGGCCAATTATGGCAGCTTTAACAGTGCCTTTGAGGCCCACTTGAGGAGTACTTGTCTTCCCCCCCCCCCACCCCTGCAGAAAAGGCTCAAATATTTGTTCTTATACCTACCTTTTCTTAAAATTCGTTGAACAGCAGGTAAAATAAAACAATTAACAGTGTTAATATTTAACTATCTACTAGGTATATGACAACTGCATTAGAATTAATAAGGTATCCCTACAAAAATAATAAAAGTGATATACATGTTGATGTTTGAATGTTTGTCGTGCTCTCACGCCAAAATGGCTGGGTTAATTGTAATGACGAAAAAAAAAAACCGGTCAAGTGCGAGTCGGACTCGCGTGGAGAGGGTTTCGTACAAGTAGTCTCACATAGTAACCACGAGAATTGAAGGTTACTTTACTTTTGTGATCTAGGGATGTACTAAGAAAGGCATTTCCAAAATTTACCCCTCAAAGGTGTGCAGCGGAGTGTTGAAGATTGTATGGAAAACTCTACGCTCTTAATGGTCAGCGAGTCAATCACGTAACGATTTCATACATACCTATTGATTGAAGCTAATAATTACTTGCATCATCTCAAAGCATTGAGATAACAAATCGAGTTATCATCACTCGTATATCACATACGCTATATTAATTGACCCAATAACTAGTAGTTGGTCATTGCTCAGTATAGACGCGTCTCTCCCGCCAATTTGTTCAATTTTGAAGAGACTGTGTAGTGTTTTTTTTTATAAACCCTCCAGCAATGGATGTTCTTAGTAAGGTAAACTTTATGGGCATTATAGAGTTACGCACTCCTTAGTTTTTATTTTCTTTCTCTGATTAAGTTTTTTTTTAATAAACTGCGGGACAAATGTTTGTATGATCGGCAAATATTTGTTCCGGGTCTGGGTGTTGTGGTACCATGGTACTCGTAGTTCCTGATATCCACGACACAGGGAATCTGTTGGGTGTTATGTTATGTTATGTCATTACCCTGATTTGACTATCTTACTGCGACATATACGTTGTATTATTGCATTATCACCATCAGCAGCTCCTTTAGACGTCAACTGCTGGACGAAGCCTCCCCCATAAAAAAATATGGGGGAATTGCTATAAACATCACGCATGGCATGCTGATTGAAGATCGCAGTATATTGTATATGCAGGGTGGTCTGTGCCTGTATATAAATGTATTACATAGTTACATGTAGTTTTTTATAATTACATTATATTTAGGCCAATTATGGCAGCTTTAACAGTGCCTTTGAGGCCCACTTGAGGAGTACTTGTCTTCCCCCCCCCCCACCCCTGCAGAAAAGGCTCAAATATTTGTTCTTATACCTACCTTTTCTTAAAATTCGTTGAACAGCAGGTAAAATAAAACAATTAACAGTGTTAATATTTAACTATCTACTAGGTATATGACAACTGCATTAGAATTAATAAGGTATCCCTACAAAAATAATAAAAGTGATATACATGTTGATGTTTGAATGTTTGTCGTGCTCTCACGCCAAAATGGCTGGGTTAATTGTAATGACGAAAAAAAAAAACCGGTCAAGTGCGAGTCGGACTCGCGTGGAGAGGGTTTCGTACAAGTAGTCTCACATAGTAACCACGAGAATTGAAGGTTACTTTACTTTTGTGATCTAGGGATGTACTAAGAAAGGCATTTCCAAAATTTACCCCTCAAAGGTGTGCAGCGGAGTGTTGAAGATTGTATGGAAAACTCTACGCTCTTAATGGTCAGCGAGTCAATCACGTAACGATTTCATACATACCTATTGATTGAAGCTAATAATTACTTGCATCATCTCAAAGCATTGAGATAACAAATCGAGTTATCATCACTCGTATATCACATACGCTATATTAATTGACCCAATAACTAGTAGTTGGTCATTGCTCAGTATAGACGCGTCTCTCCCGCCAATTTGTTCAATTTTGAAGAGACTGTGTAGTGTTTTTTTTTATAAACCCTCCAGCAATGGATGTTCTTAGTAAGGTAAACTTTATGGGCATTATAGAGTTACGCACTCCTTAGTTTTTATTTTCTTTCTCTGATTAAGTTTTTTTTTAATAAACAAATATGTATTTGTACTAAGGCCTTATCATAAGCTCATATAGCGATTCAGTTCAAAACTATTCAGTACAAAATATCGGTTCGTCGTTGACATCCGACATCATTGAATAACTTTAATCGCAGAAGTCTATAGACCTTCTGCTACTGTGCCTTTAAATATAGCTGCGGACATCACGGAACCGATATTTTGTACTGAATAGTTTTTGAACTGAATCGCCTCTCTGAAGGTTTATGTCTATTTTTTCCAACTAATTCTTATGTCAACTATGTTCTTATGGAAACGTATCCTAAAATAAGCGATTAGTAGCCCATTACGTGGTTGGTGAATGTATGGTCAAAACTCTGATACAAAATATAGATTTATGTCTCGAAGGACCATACCAATATCCCATCTAGTCTGACGATAACCCTGAGAACCTAAAATTTATTTTTATTTATAAATCATGACCATGTGTTCAACGTTTCATGGAGTTTGAAGCAATAATAGCCAAATTAGAAGCAAACATCGTTCTAGCTACCGTGACATCCACTTACTCAAGGCTCTGAATAATTACTTTCGGCGTGTATTTTTTTTTACTGCTAATCAAAACATGTTCGAGTTGGTTTTTACAATTAAAAAGTTATTAAAAATTGTTATCAAAAGAACAATGAGAACTGTAAATTTCCTGAATTTGCCTCTGAGGCTCTAGTCTACGTTTTTTACTTATAACGTTATCCCCACTCAAGAATTACGAGGTGAAATATAATAATAATAATAATAAATGCTGGACATTTCACACAACATTATCTATAGCGCCAAGCTAAGCAGGCTTGTGTTATGGGTACTAAATAACTGATATACTAATGTAATACATTACATAGATATATATTTTTTATTATACATAGAAAATACCCAGAACAAATATCTGCAGTTCGTACAATTATTTGTACCGAGGCGGGAATCGAACCCGCAACCTCCTGCGTCGCAGGCGAACCTTCGCCCGCCGCGCCACAGAGGACATCAAATGTAGTTTTTTGTATGGTAAAAATGACGAGTGCCCCTAGCTCTGTATTACCTACCATAAAAGAAAAGAATATAGACTCTCGATTTGGTAGGCGGTAGAACGCAGACGATTGGTTCAGACCGAGTGCCTTAGACTATTAGGCCTACAGTTGGCTAGCAAAATGATCTTATCATAACACAACACCATTAGTTGATGTAATACTGCTGACGTGCGCGCACGCACCTACGAAACATACCAGACGAAAATATAGTAACAATATTTTTTTTTAGTGTTTATTTTTATTTTGTTTAATTTGAAGTGGCAAAAATGACTGTCGGAAGCGATGTGATGAAGTCTTGGGTATGTTTTTATTACTAGCCAACTTAAAAAGCAGTTAGTTATCAATATATGTCGTGTTTCATTTATGTATGTACGCTGATTACTCCGTGATGATTGTTCCGACTTGGATGGTTTTCGTATATGTGGGAAATGACTCTGGAATTTCCTTAATTTTTTTTTTTCTTATGCAGATAAGCGCCTAACTACCCACTATTCCATAATTATTATAAAAAAACAACTTCAACTTCTTTATAAATAAAACAGAATTAAAAACTATAAGGTAAACAACAGAAGAAACGGCAAAAGTTTGTTTTTATGACAAAAAAATTGTAATCGTGTTTATGGGTAAATAGGAAAATAGCTGTACCGAAGTAACCTTCGAATTAAGAGTGCTAAAACTACAGAGATATCGTTTTACATGTGCCTAAATGTATGTAGATAAGTTTATTGAAAAAAGATAACCTATGGTAATATACAATTTACTAGTGTATAGCAACTATCGTTATCAAGAGACGCAATACATCACAAAATGAATATTTTAAATGGCAACTATACGAGTGTACAACGATTACATGAGTTGTTAATTTTATGATTTGCATGCGTAGTAGGTAGGTATCTGTTGTGCTATTGTTATTTATTTCTACAAAGTATTTTTATTTTACTTTCTTGTGTAGTTCTTCACAATCAGTAGCCGTTTGATATCCACTATTGGACGAGGCCTCCCCTACAGAATGTAAATGAGGAGATTTGCCATAATCTCTACGCTTGATAGACGTAATTGTGATCGCAGTATTGGCGTTGAGTTCTCAAGTAAGCTAAGTAGGGCGCGTCCTAGGCGGACGTAACCTTAGAGGTATTGCAATTGTAATGGGCCGTTACCGTTTAACATCAAGTGAACCACACATAGTGTCGTCAAATCAAATCAACTTTATTCATTGAAATCACAAGAATCATTTTGAATCGTCTTATAAACTAAAATTACTCCTGTTCCAACGCGACCAAGCCTAGAAGAATCAGGCAACAAACACGGCTTGGCTTGCATAAATGATCCGTCTTACCACTAGGTGAGAAGCGCCTGTGTGGTGCCTAGTCATTCGTTATCAGCTTGTTTACGTCCACTGTTGGACGAAGCCTCCCCCATTGACTACAATAGGGGATTGCCATTATCACCACGCTTGGCAAGCGGATTGGTGATTGCAGTATTGGTGTCGAATACTCAGGTGGATGCTGTCCATTCCCTGGTGTAATCCCTTAAGCCCGATTTACACTTCAATAAGTACAGAACTCAGATAGTTAAATAATAAGTAGTAAGTTGTAAGTAGCGTCCAAACGGGCGGAGTGACTAGTCATAAGTTGCCGAGAAGAAGACTAGTCGCGTTTCGCGGCCGCACTTTACAAATATATGGACTGTACTAAACTCGCCCGTCTACATGCCGGCCAGTTAAGTTGGCGGGGCGCGGGAGCCGCGAGAGATCCCCCTACTTCGCACTGGACTCGCCAAAAAATAGGATCGCGATCTATTCAACTCAACTTAATCAACAACTTACTACTTAACTCGCTTTTGCCGTTCAAACAACATTAACAACTTAACTCGCCGATGACGCAAGTTCACTCGCTACTGTACTTATTGAAGTGTAAATCGGCCTTTAGCCGGCTTTTACGTCTTCCACGAAAGGGGGGGTTTATTTTTAGTCCGGACACGTCACGACCGGGACACGCTAAAACGTGTAAAACGCATATATCTTTTTCGTCAGCTGATAGACTTTATAGACAAGCTCTCCACATAGAATTGGAGGGACTGCCATAATCACAGCTGTTCGCCTGCGACGCTCGTTGCGGGTTCGATTCCCGCCTCTGAGCAAATGTACGATCTGCAGATAATTCAGTTCAGGGTGTTCTGAGTATTTTTCTATGTTTAATAAAAATATCTATTTATGTAATGTATTAAGTATATCAGTTATCTAGTACCCATAACACAAGCTCTGCTTAGCTTGGGGCTAGATATATGTTGTGTGAATTGTCCAGCATTTAATAATTATTATTAAAACAGCGATTTGCAGCGGATTAATTAAAAAAAACTATTTTGTGCGTACGGACCTATTTTTTTTAAGTCCATGTTTGGATGTCCTGATACAAATCTAATTAGTAGGTGTTTTTATATAAACCTAAAGATATTTATTTATCAGAATCTAATCGCATGATGCAATATGCTTATTTATTAGATACTAAGGTCTTTTTAGGGGTAATTTGTCGAGTCATTTTCCGTAGACTGATTTTACAATGTGAAATCTTTACTGATGTTCGATCACATATCACTGATAAGTGATTCATCATTATCATTATTAACCTTCAGACGGCCACTGTTGGACGGGGCCTAGAATTCAATGGGGGCAACTAGGATTCCCTTTGTCGTGGGTATCAGGAACTACGAGTACCATAGTGCCATAAACACCCAGACCCGGAACAAATATTTGCAGATTATACAGACATTTGTCCCGTAGCGGGAATCTAAGCCGCAACCTGTCGCATCTCAGCCGGCTACTCGCCCGCTGCGCCACAGAGGTCGTCATACATAATTAGCGCAGTACGATTTCTCCCAGGCAACCTTTGGAAGGACAGAAATGAGCAGAATAATTGAGATGTGACGTCATTGTTCTGAAAAATGTCATAGCACTAGTCGAGACTTTTCCGAGAATCTGCGGCCCAATTCTCTAACAAAAAATAGTTAAAATAGAGTTTGGATCATGTTTCGATCTTGTGTCGCTGTCTTAAATGTCAGAAATGCTATTCTCATAACTTAAAATACAACACTGTAATGTGATTATATCGAAATGTGACCGAAACTGAAACGATTCAAAGTTTTTTCGATAATTTTAGCTTAAGTAGATGGAGTCTCTCTTTACTCTTTCCAATTATATATATAACCATCCTACTCTAATGGTAGTCATCGTGAATTTAAAGTAGATTAAATTGTTATTTATGAGGGAGCAGAATACCAACTTTCTGTCAATTCACAATTCAGTCTCGATTTTTTTTTTGGGCCTCTGTGTGATTTTACTAAGATTCGTAAGGGTAGATAAAAAATATAATAAATTTGTTATTTTTATAACGATATTTTCAACTTCATATTTGTCTAAGTAAATAACATAATTGAGGATTTCCGTCTTTTAAAAGACGCCATTTCACGGTGGTTTAGTTCAAGGATAACTGGACATTAGAGCCCGTATTGTTTACATTTTCCGTTGTGTGTTCAAGCTTTATAAGTATTTGCATGCAAATGTTTTCTCATCAGTATATTATAATAGGTGCATATCTACCACAGATATTGTAAATAGCGCGGTATCGATAGTCCGTAGCCTGCTACGAGTTTTTTTTTCGAAGTGACTGTATGGTCGATGCTTCTTTGCCGAGCTTTTAGTTTAAGAGTTAACGGTTTATCTATTAGCTTAAATCAAGCTAAAAGTGGCTTCACACGACGAACGATTTTATTAAACTAAAGGTGATATCAGACGGGTTATTTTTCGTTCATTTTCGTCTTTCATTCTGTTCATTCAACATCTTTCACTCAAAATAAAACGTTTGAACACAAAAAAAACAATAGTGCCGAATTAATTCAAAGAAAAATTAAGCATTCACTCGAGTGAACATTCATTCGAGTGACCCGTCTGATATCACCTTAGCGGTTGTCCCCGGGTTCACTCGCATTGCTCTACGGAGAATTTCGAGGTAAAAAGTACCCTATGTTTTAGTTCAGGTTTTAATATATCTGTGTACCAAATCTAATTAAAATCGGCCCAGCTGTTTTGGCATGAAAGCACAACAAGCATTCAAACAAACAAATAGAAAACGTTTCATTTTTATTTATTTATAGGGATATATTTTGATTCTATCGCACATAGGCTTAGCAAGGTCACATTATCCCAGTATATCTTCAATTCATTCTATCATTATGTCTCTTAGGTCACGTCCACCTGTAACGTGCCCTATACGTGGCATTGCACTGCGCTTGAAATCCTATGACATCAAGATGAAAAGTCTACATGAAGTGCCTGTAATTTCACCGGCATCCATACCCTTTTCGCAATGCAATGCATCAAGCGTACGTAAACTACTTGGCGGCAGACAGGTTGCGGTACTTCCCCGGACAAACATGAAGGTCCAGTAACTTAGTGCTAATAGAGCTCCTTTTGTGAAAGGTTTCGTCCGGGGAAGTACTATCACCATACCTATTTCTGCCGCCAAGCAGTAGTGCTCGCATTGCTGTGTTTTGGTTTGAAAGGTAGGGTACCGGTGGAGTTACAGTACAAGACTTTTTATCTTTATATCTCAGGATGGGGCGCAGTGCAATGCCAAGTAAGTCGCGTCCTAGGCGGACGTGACCTAAGAGGTATTGCAAATGTATTGGTGAACCACACGCCAGTATCGTCATTAAATCAAATAAAAATAAACACTTTCCATTAACTTCCAGATACGCAGCCATCAGCGTGCACCATCTGGCTCCAGGGACTTCAAAGAGGCCACCAAGCGCGATGCCCTGCAACGATTGGAGGTGGAACTCGAGAAGTTGCTGGCCAATGCGCCGCAGAACAGGAAACCATTGCTGGAGAAGGAGTACAGGGGATTTAAGAACTTGTTTAGCAGATTCTTAGCTGAACGTAAGTATTACTTTTATAGCAACCGTTAAGTGCATCACACGAAAATGATACATTCACGCGGAAACCGTCAAACTGTATTGTATTTCAATTTGTATATACAGATATAATCTGTCCATCTTTTGATATATGACGGTGCCTACAAATGCTTGACGGTAAAATATAAGTGATCTGCTACGTGTTTGTTGCTCCTTGAGTTTAGTATAGAGAGCGATTAAGGACAGATACGCCCTCAGATACAGATATCTTACCGCATCTGCTGCGTGTGTGACATACTTTAGAGTCTGGAAGAAAATTTTAATAAGCATTAAGTTCGAATAGGTTGTTGTAAGTGTAGTTTTCTTATGCAATACTTAAAGCATCTACTAAACTCGAATAGCACTGAAAATGTTTGCAAATTGGTGTTTTTATAACCAACAGGTTGTAATTGAATGATGGCGCTAAAATATATGCTAAATCATTGCTGAGTCATATGTACTGTATCTCAATCTTGATTTGTATCATCATCACCGTTCTTAGAGAATTGATGTATTCTCTAAGTCACCGTTAGACTTGACCACTGCTGAACGAGGCCTCCCCCACAGAAAGCAATGGGGGATTTTGCCATAATCACCTTTTTGATCGCAGTATTTGGTGTTGAGTATTCAGGTGGATACTGCTGCCCTAGTCGGCTTTGCACTAACGTAAATATACACATCAGTCAGTTGTCTCTGCCCGCTCGTCCGCTAAGGTCGTTGACGGTACGTTTATATGTGTTCCCACAAATGTGTAGGTAATTCTCGACCTAGCAAAAACAATGACTAAAACCTTCAACAGATCAAGCTTTCTAAAATGAACCTTATTTCTCTTTCAAGAGGGTCCTTCTGTAACATGGGAGAAGATAGAGAAGCTCCCAGAAGGGGCCGTCATAGACTACTCGTCGCTTCAGACTCCCACCACAGATAACATCCATCATATGCTGGATAAGTTAGTTGTGGTGAAGCTGAACGGAGGTTTGGGTACCTCCATGGGCTGCAAGGGACCGAAGAGTGTGATACAAGTCAGGAATGAACTCACCTTTTTGGATCTCACCGTGCAGCAGATTGAGGTATGAACATAACGCAATTTGGTTATTTGTTGTTCATGACGAAATTATTGAACGAGCGAAGCGAGTTTTTTGAGTCAACTTGGGCGAATTGGCATTTGTTTTTTGTTTACTTCTTGACAAACAAACAAGCATACGGCCCACCTGATGGAAATTCGTTACCGTACCCTATGGACGCCTGCAACACTAGTAGAACTTCTTGTGAAAGAATTCGTCCGGGGAAGTACTACCACCGTACGTATTTCTGTCGCCAAGCAGTAGTGCTCGCATTGCTGTGTTTCGGTTTGAAGGGTACGGATGCCGGTGAAATTACAGGCACATGAGACTTTTCATCTTTATGTCTCAGGGTCTGCAGCGCGCGTGTGCCTCTGGCGTTGCAGGCGTCCATAGGCTACGGTAACTGCTTTTCATCAGGTGGACCGTATGTTTGTTTGCTTGCCAACAAGTCCGGGTATAGATGAACTTTTTCAACGGTTTCAGCATTTGAACAAAGTCTACAAATGCAACGTCCCCTTGGTACTGATGAACTCGTTCAACACGGACGAGGACACGCAGAAGGTGATCCGCAAGTATAAGGGTCTCAAGCTGGACATTCATACCTTCAACCAGTCCTGCCATCCGCGCATCAACCGCGAGAGTCTGCTGCCTGTCGCGAAGGACCCCAATGTACATGAAGATATTGAAGCGTAAGTATAAATTGTCTTGACTTTTTCTGCTTTTTCAAAAGGATACGTCGTCAGTCGTAGTCTTTGATTATATACACACTAGATAGAGTTTCGTCCTGCAAACACTACAAAAGAAACAGGCCAGCCTTTGCTAGCGCGTGTGCGTGTCTACACACACAAACATGCGCGCAGCTTTGTCTTACACTCGCGTCACGTCATTGCTTTTGTGTCTGTTTGCGTGCGTAAAGATAACAGCTACTGACATATTTCCCAATTTATTGGGAAAAACTGACTATGTTCGGGTAAGTAAGTTTTGCCGGTTACTAGAAAACAAACAGTGGAATCTGTTGATTTTTTACAGAATGGAGATAGATAGACTAGCGATATTGTGATTATGTCGAGCGTGTGGGAAAAAAGTCAATAAAAAACAAACTTTGATTTTTTTTATAATATTCACCCAGTGACTGAACTATAGGATCATTAGGTATTCTGAAAAAACTGAAAAAAAAAACTTTTCAGAACACCTCTAGTGGCATTAGACAAAGATGTGTGGTGAATGTTGTTCTACTACTCTGATGGTCTCGTGAAATGAGAAAAATCAGGGCTGTAGGAGTTAGTCAAACTTTAATAAGAACATCTTTGTCTAAGGCCACTAGAGGTATTCTGAAACGTACCCGTACCTGGAAAAAGAAAGAGGGAGGCCATTTTTTTTTGCAATAGTTTTATTAACGTAGGTATGTATCAGATTACTTACAAATTGTATGAGAAAACATTTTATTAAATTTGACTAACTTCTACTGCTCAGATTTTTTTCTTCCGATACAATGAAACAATCCTTACATAAAACTGATAAAAAAAAAATTATGCGTATCTGAGTCGATACGCATAAAACATTTTTTGATCAAAACTACTCATTTTTATGCAGAACTCACGCTTGACCAAAAAAATAACTGTGCCAAAATCGTTTTTGAAAATGAGCAAATGGTTCCAAAGACAGTTTTCCCGTATCTCTTATGGATATCCCCATACTGTCCCATTTAAAAAAAACACCCTGTATATTTTAAATCTTCAACTCACAATATAATCTCATCTCAGTCATCTTTTGATTAATCATCGCTATAGGCATTCGTTAGAGTGGATAAGATAACGTATGTATGCCTTCGCCCGCCGCGCCACAGAGGCCGATATATTGTACATACTACTATACTTTTCATGGGTAAAAGTGAAGGAAAGTAAAAGCAGGTGAACCCAATTGACGTTCTCACTTTATAAGGAATCATTTATTCAGTCACCATAAGGAATTTAGCATTCAAAAACTGGCAACACAGACAAAAGTGCCAAGCTTGAGTTGAATAATCGGGGCTAATAAGTTGATTATTTTTATTGAATACTTTTGAAAATACTATGAATTCTGGATACTTATCGATGGTAGGTGACTTTACTAGTTGTTTTTAAACGTCCTTTGTAATTTCTGCACACTTTTATGGCGCAAATCCTCATTGCTAGCTCAAATTTCAATTCACTTTGCGACCGTTCGCCTTGACAACACAATTGACAATGAGGGGCGGGAAGCGACTTATCAGCTAACAGTTAGCTGATATTTTTTTCGACGCTTTTGTGTCACGAAGCTCTATCTAGTGTGTATATAATCAAAGGTCGTAGTATATTGTTAATATGTAGGTAGATATTACGTTTTTTTTTCTTCTACCTGTCTGTTCTGTGTTCGTGTGTGTTTTCGAATAAACGTATTTCATTTCATTTTTCATTTCCGTTTTAGGATTCATTACGTTTAAGGTTATTAGGGTTCCGTACCCAAAGGGTAAAACGGACCCTATTACTAAGGCTCCGCTGTCCGTCCGTCCGTCTGTCACCAGGCTGTATCTCATGAACCGTGATAGTAAGACAGTTGAAATTTTCACAGATGATGTATTGCCGCTATAACAACAAATAATAAAAAAAAATAAAAAATATTTAAGGGGGCTACCATACGACAACAGTTTTATTTCAATTTTCTGGAATAGAACCGGTTTCCAGAGTCAGTGATAAGTGCTCCATCAGTGAACTCTTTTAAAAATAGACTGGACAAACATTTCAAAGTGCATTGACAATGACCAACTGCAATGACCCTAATTCTTCATTCCAGTTGGTACCCCCCGGGTCACGGAGACTTCTACGAGTCCTTCGACAACTCGGGGCTTCTTCAGAAGTTCATCAAGGAAGGCCGTACCTACTGCTTTATTAGCAATATCGACAATCTCGGAGCCACTGTCGATCTCAACATCCTGAATCTACTCCTCAACCCTGAACATCAGGTAATCCATAACTATTACCATCCTTGGGTCTAAATAACATAAAGGACGACCTCCGTAGCGCTTTGGGTGAGTAGCCGGTTGAGACGCAACGAGCTGCTGGTTCGATTCCCGCTGCGGGACAAATGTTTGCATGATCTGCAAATATTTGTTCCGGGTCTGGATGTTATGGTAGGTACTCATAGTTCCTGATACCGACACAAGGAATCCTAGTGTGGTATTAGGACTATTGTATGTGTCTGTTGGGTGTTTGTTATGTTATGTTACATGTCTGTCCGGCCTAAGATAGACCCCTCAATTTCCTCCCGTGGATGTCGTAAAAGCCAACTTAGGGATTACACCAGGGGATGGGCAGCAGCATCCACCTGAGTAGTCAACATGAATACTGCGATCAATCCGTCTGCCAAGCGTGGTGATTATGGCAATTCCCACCATTGCATTTTGTGGGGGAGGCCTCGTCCAGCAGTGGACGTCTAAAGGCTGCTGCTGCTGCTGCTGATGATGATGATGATGATGATGTATGAGCATATCCGAATCCTTAAGAGATACTTTGTCTAAGGCCACTAAAGGTGTTCTGAAACGTGCCTGAAAACAGCAAGAGCGAGGCCATTTAGTAAATTTATTGCGATAGTTTTATTAACGTAGGTACTACAAATTGTATGAGTAAACATTTTATTAAATTTGTCTAACTTCTGCTGCTCAGATTTTTTCTTCCAATACAATGAAACAATCCTTACATGAAACTGAGTCGAAACGCATTAAAAAAAATTTGATCAAAACTCATTTTATGAAGAACTCACGCTTGACCAAAAAAATAACTATCCCAAAATCGTTTTCATACAAAATGAGTCCAAAATGGTTCCAAAGACAGTTTTCCCGTATCTCTTATGGATTCGGATATCCCCATACTGTCCTATTAAAAAAAAACACCCTGTATAGGCGGCTGATGATTTTGATGATGATGTGTGTATAATGGGTAGAATATGAACTTAACGAACTTTTTTCCAGAACGCCTCTGAATTCGTGATGGAAGTGACGGACAAGACACGCGCCGACGTGAAGGGAGGCACGCTTATACAGTACGAGGACAAGCTGAGACTGCTTGAGATAGCGCAGGTGACTATGAGTTGTAGATAGAAGTGACGGACAAGACGCGCGCTGACGTGACTATGAGTTTTAGATATATAGAAGTGACGGACAAGACGCGCGCTGACGTGACTATGAGTTTTAGATAGATAGAAGTGACGGACAAGATGCGCGCTGACGTGACTATGAGTTTTAGATATATAGAAGTGACGGTCAAGACGCGCGCTGAAGTGACTAGGAGTTTTAGATAGATAGAAGTGACGGACAAGACGCGCGCTGACGTGACTATGAGTTTTATATAGATAGAAGTGACATTAATCTGATTGGACCACGAGTGAAAATTTCCCGTTTAATAAAGTGAATGTTGGTATTCACGAAAGTATTTTAGTTAAATTATGTAAATACATACCCCCTTATTCATAATTATTTTTTTAACTTATTTTAGCTAAAATAGCTTTTGTCTTGTTTTGACGTATGACATTTTACATCAGAGAGAACAAGACAGAAGCTATTTTAACTAAAAAAGTTTTAAAAAATGATTGATGATTATGATTTTTTTGAAATTTGCATGTTTTTGGTGAAACATGTGAAACATAACTTGTAAGAACTTTGACCCAAAATGTTTCTAAAAAAAATTAAAAAAAAAAACAAAAAATAACCAGTTACAAACAAGCTTATCTGACGTCATATTTATCCTTTGACAGGTACCGAAAGAGCACGTGGATGACTTCAAGTCGGTCTCACAATTCAAGTTCTTCAACACCAACAATTTGTGGGCCAAGTTGGACGCCATACGACGCGTCGTCGATCAAGGTAAATAAGAAAGTAGACAGACAGCGCTATGGAGAGAGCTATGCTGCTTGCTGATCATAATCATCATTACCAGCCTGTTTATGTCCACTGCTGGACGAGGCCTCCTCCATTTACCGGCTAGTTTTAGTCGGCTTTTACGAAATCCACCGGAGGGGACAGAGGGGTATATTCCTAGACCGGACATTGCCGCTTCAACTTTGTTACTCTGAGTGCTATGCCGGTGACCTTGGTTCTTTTTTTTTTAAATTTTTTTTTATTTATATTAGGAACAACAAACAATTACACTAAAAAACAAGAATACAAATAATTCTTTAAAGATAGGTACTAAAAGTGCAATCAGCCCCGTCGTCCACGAATTTGATAAAAAAAAGATATGAGGGCGCAACTTTGTTTCTGTCACGTTAGTTTTGAAAAAAAAATTATAATAATAACAATTAACAGAGTTATGAATATGTACCTACATCATTAATATGGTAGGTCTGAAAACTCAGACACAATCTTAATTATATTATTTCTAAACGAGCTGGGTGAGGTTGCAAAGAATTCAGTGCTCGTGAAATGGTCATTGAAAAGTTTCATGATTCTATGCAACGGCGCACGCTGACCAGCATTCGTTTTCTGACCAGCATTCGTTTTAACGGATTTTCTTCTACGGATTTCCTCATTAATAATAATAATAATAATAATGGCCGTGCCACGCTCTACTGGGACCGGTCTATCATCACGGACAGGACTATTCTCGCCAATAAACCTGATATCGTGCTGGTAGACCGGTCGGAACGTCGGGCAATACTCGTTGATGTCACTATCCCACATGATGCTAATCTTGTGAAGGCCGAGAAGGACAAGTTAAGCAAGTACCTTGACTTGACCCACGAAATTACCGCCATGTGGGATGTGGATTCAACGATTATCGTCCCGATAGTTGTTTCAGTGAATGGACTGATAGCGAAGAGCCTTGACCAACACCTTAAGAGGCTCTCGCTAAATGGTTGGATCAAGGGTCAGATTCAGAAGGCTGTACTCCTGGACTCGGCACGCATAGTCAGGAGGTTCCTCTCTCTGCAGCCCTAGCCTCCGACCGCTTGGGCCTTGCTCCGCGGCCGGAGGTTGTCCGTTTTGATTTATATTTTTTACTATAATGTTTTTTATACTATTATGTTTTTATAGATAGTCCTTTATAGTAAAAAATGTTTTTTTTTAACGAGATTTAAAATAAATTAGTGAAATAATAATAATAAAATGCGAGACATTTAACACAAAATTATCTAGCCCCAAGCTAAGCAGAGCTTGTGTTATGGGTACTAGATAACTGATATACTTAATACAAATACATTACATGATAGATATTTTTTTATTATACATAGAATAACTTCTCATTTAAAAAACCGACTTCCGCCATTGTATTCGACTAAATAATTTTGGATGAAAAAAAATGATGAAAGAACCATAGTGGTGAAAGGGTTATGATACTTTCTGAATGCAAATGCTTGGTTTGTTGCTAAAAATATCAAAATCGCCATATGTATGCCTACAATATTTGAGGAGGTCCCTCAATTCCTCATGGATCCCATCATCAGAACTGGTTTCTGAAAAAATGGGACCAATCTGGAAGTATATCTATCCAAATAAAAAAAGAATTTTCGAAATCGGTTCATAAACGCCGGAGATACGAGGTAACAAACATACAAAAAAAAAAAAAAACAACCGAATTGAGAACCTCCTCCTTTTTTGGGAAGTCGGTTAAAATACCCAGAACACCCTGAAAAAATATCTGCAGATCGACAAATATTTGTTCCTAGGCGGGAATCGAACCCGCAACCTCCTGCGTTGCAGGCGAACCTTCGCCCGCCACGCCACAGAGGTCGTCTTATCATTATGTGTTATCAGATAAAAAAAACAGAAATAAAAGTTTCAGCATAGCACGGATTTCTTTATTTTGCGTTATAGCTCTGAACATTACATAACATATCATAACACCCAACAGTCACATACATAGTCTCGATCCCACACTAGGATTCCCTGTGTCGTGGGCATCAGAAACTACGAGTACCATGGTACCATAACACCCAGACCCGGAACAAATATTTGCAGATCATACAAACATTTGCCCCGCAGCGGGAATCAAGCCCGCAACCTCTTGCATCTCAGCCGGCTAATGGCCTGTCGCGCCACAGAGGTCGTCATAGCTCTTTCCATAGCCCGCTGCGTGACTTCGGGCACGGATTTCCTCATTTCGCGTTATAGCTCTGGACATAGCTCTCTCCATAGCCCGCTGAGTGACTTCGAGCACGGATTTCCTCATTTCGCGTTATAGCTCTGGACATAGCTCTCTCCATAGCTCGCTGCGTGACTTGGAGCACGGATTTCTTCATTTTGCTTTAAAGCTCTGAACATAGCTCTTTCAAGACCTGAAATCTTATTTATGAATCTGTGTTAACAGCATTTTGAATTGCTTTGTTTCAGGTTCCTTAAACATGGAGATAATAGTGAACAACAAGACTTTATCCGACGGTCTGAATGTGATCCAGCTGGAGACGGCCGTGGGGGCAGCCATGAAGTGCTTCGAAGGCGGCATCGGCGTGAACGTCCCCCGCAGCAGATTCTTGCCCGTCAAGAAGACTTCGGACTTACTGCTCGTGATGTCAAATCTCTACAGGTAGATAAACATTTGTGTTTGTTTATTTACTTTTGACTACCTTCCTGAGGTTTTGAAGTTCTCATTTACTATGTATCAGCAACTCCTTGCTCCGAGGCACCAAACATGTGCTTACCACCTAGTGGTAAGGCGGACCATTTGTGTAAGCCAAGCTGTGTTTGTTGCCTGATATATCTAGGCTTGGTCGCGTTGGAACAGGAGTAATTTAAGTTTATAAGACGATTCAAAATGATCCTTGTGATTTCATTGAATAATTTTTTTTTTATTTGATTTATTCCGGGTTTTATGGTACCATGCTTTTTTTTATACTACTTGGCAAGCAAACATACATACGGTCCACCTGATGCTAAGCAGTTACCGTAGCCTATGAACGCCTGTAACACCAGAGGCATCAACGCGCGCTGCCGACCCTGAGACATAAAGATGAAATGTCTCATGTGCCTGTAATTTCATCGGCGCCCGTACCCTTCAAACCGAAACACAGCAATGCAAGCACTACTGCTTGGGGGCAGAAATAGGTACTGCGGTAGTACTACCCAGGACGAACTCTTTCAGAAGAAGTTCTTCTACTAACTCTACTCTGCTATGGTACTCGTATAGTTCCTGATACCCACGACACAGGGAATCCTAGTGTGGTCATACAATTCGATCGTTTTTAGGGTTCCGTACCCAAAGGGTAACGCATCCACGGTAAGGCACGCACAAGAGCCGTCACTCAAGCAAGACCTACTTAACCATGGCCACTCTGTCAAGAGTGTACGATTAGTCGTACACTCTTGACAGAGTGGTTCTTCTTAGGAAGAGAGAAACCCAAAGGGTAAAACGGACCCTATTACTAAGGCTCCGCTGTCTGTCCGTCCGTCCGTCACCAGGCTGTATCTCATGAACCGTGATAGTTAGACAGTTGAAATTTTCACAGATCTCTGTTGCCGCTATAACAACAAATATCTAAAAAACAGATTAAAATAAATATTGAAGGGGGCTCCCATACAAACGTGATTTACCGTTTTTATAGATAATGGTACGGAACCCTTCGTGCGCGAGTCTGACTCGCACTTGTCCGGTTTTTTTGTATCCTTTCTTGCAGCCGTACGTAATTGCTGTGTGTAATTGTATGTTGTTAAAATAAAATAAATAACTAGCTTAATTTTTTAATATATTTTTGTTTCAGTTTATATCACGGGTCTCTGGTGATGTCAGACCAGCGCATGTTCCCCTCCACGCCCCTCGTCAAACTGGGCGACAACCACTTCGCAATAGTCAAGGAGTACCTCAACAGGTTCAGTTTTTTTTTGTAATACTAGTTGAACCCCCGCGGTGATCTCTGCCTAAAAATAGGACTCCCGTGGATGTCTTAAAAGGCGACTAAGAGATTACACCAGGAGAATAAAGGTTCTTTAGTGGCGACCACAAAGCGGACGACGCGGTAGAGGAAGGCACTCCACTCGATGGACTAAAGACATTATAAGCGTCGTAGGAAGTCGGTGGATGGAGGCGTCTCAAGAACGTTCATCGTGGCATTCTATGGGAAAGGCCTATGTCTAGGTGTGGACTTCTACAGGCTGATGTTGATAGATAGGTAAACAAAGTAGGTAAGTGGTTTACATCGTGCGTATTCGCGAAGTCTCAGTTCGGGGCGAACTACCAAGAGGCCTTACCATGAGCTCTTATAGCAATTCAGTTCAAAATATCGGTTCCGTGATATCCGCAGCTATATTTAAAGGCACAGTAGCAGAAGGTCTATAGACTTAACTGCGATTAAAGTTATTCAATGAAGACGGATGTCAACGACGAACCGATATTTTGTACTAAATAGTTTTTGAACTGGATCGCTATAAGAGCTCGTGGTAACCCCCCCAGTTGTTTCATGATGTAATTTCTCTGGACAGATTCGCCACCATTCCTGACCTGATTGAGCTGGACCATCTCACGGTGTCAGGGGATGTTACTTTTGGCAGGGGAGTGTCGCTAAAGGTGAGTTACCATTATTACCTATTTATAAATGTTAGTTTGTTTGTATATATTTCCAAAAAAGTATATAATTTAGAAAACTATGGAAACGTGAACGTCAAAACAGAATTGTAAGATTGTCCCTAGAATATTTAACCTAGGCTGGCCGCAGACGCACGTTTTCCGTATTCGATTTCCGAATTCGTTTTCCGTATTCGGACATCCGAATGCATAGAATCAATATAAAATACATTAACTGACGCACACGTTCGCTTTTTCTCCGAACGGAACAAATTCCGTACGTACGTTTTGAATGCAAGCCGGTGCGTTCGGAAAACCCATCTGGAAAAAACCTAATGACGTCATGCGGAACGCAGCGCTTGCATACATTTTGTTTGTGCCGACGCACACGTTCGGAAACTATTCAGTATCGCGCATCGGACGTATTATTTGTATTTGTTACGCATAGAATCGCACACGTGCGTTCACCACCGCTATCACTATCCGTATTCTGTACTGACGTGTGTACATTCTGAATGAAGAAAAACGAACGTTTGCGCTAGTCACGCGGAATGGGAAGTTTTCAGGAAGGCAATTAAAAAGAAAAAACAGTTCTTAAAATTCCGGTAGATGGCGGTGACTCGATATGGTTGTGTCTCTTTTGCAAAAGCACCACAGAAAACAAATTTTCGTTGTTTCTCTTTTTTTCCTCCAAGTTTCGCGTTGCGATTCTGAAGCTCGTTTATCAAGTCTACTAAGAAAACTTTATGCAGATACTTACTTTACTTCAGCAACGAACAGCATGAGCGAGTGAAGTCAGTGACACTGACAGTTGGTGGCTGACCGACAAAATTTAGACAACCATTTCTGGACTGCGCCATCTATGCATGGATATAGAACTATTTTCTTTCAGCTGTCAGAAAACTTCCCATTCCGAATCTGAATTCTTGATTCGGAAACCTAATCAGGAAAACGTGCGTCTGCGGCCAGCCTTAACAGCTGTACATTATTAAATTTAAATAAACCTTATTTCCAGGGCACAGTGATCATAATCGCGAATCACGGCGATCGGATCGACATCCCCTCGGGCGCGGTCTTAGAAAACAAAATCGTGTCAGGAAACCTGCGTATATTGGATCATTAACAACTCTATTTTGTAGGTCATAAGGTTTAATAAGTTATAGCACAATCTACAGTGAATTTTTGTATGGAGTTGTACAGTCACTGAAATGTTTTTAGTCGCCATAATGTAAAAATGTAAAAAAAATGTTTGTATGTCTGGAAAGAGATGTATAATACAGTTTATTGTTCAGGTAAATTATTAACCTTAGGCTACTCTCCGTGGCAGCTAGACGGATTCTCAACTGGACGGTTTCTCAACTGAACGGATTCATAACTGGACGGATACGCAACTGGACAGATTCATAACTGGACGGATTCATAACTGGAAGGATTTGCAACTAGACGGATTCTGAACTGGATGGTTTCTCAACTGGATGGATTCGTAACTGGTCGGATTTGCAACTGAATAGATTCTCAACTGGACAGAACGTGTACACAAGTTTACACGTGTGTATCACCATCATCCGCAGTCTTTATACGTCCATTGCTGACGAGGCCTTCACCATAATGCCACGACGAACAATCTCGGGCCGCCCCCATCCACGGACTTCCTGCGACATTTAAAATGTCTTTGGTCCATTGAGAGGCCTATACACCGTCGTCTGGGCCACCCTATATAACATTAATTTTGCATTATTGCAGCCTGTATACGATAAAAGTGAAGACTAGCGCATGTACAGTAATTAGTTAAAACTATTTCTTTTAGTATTTATTTTGTATATTATTTTTTAAAAGGTTTTTGTAGTTTAAAAGTGCATCAAAGAAAGTGTCATTTGTTAATAAAAATACGTAACTGTTTATAGTTTTTTATTTATTCTTATAAATAACCAACATTTTACATTAAAATTACTTTTACCTTAAGCTCCTTTTTACAAATTATAAATATTTTATATTACATAAAAACAGTATTAAGCCGTTGTAGTTTCAGCCTCAGAGTAGGACTCCTCTAACTCCTGTGGATGTTGCAAAAGGCGACTAAGGGGTTGGGCAGCAGCATCATCCACCTGAGTACTTAACATTATTAAATTATTATTGGTATATTTATTATTTAAAAAAAGAAATCCTAGTGTATGCATAGAAAATTTCCTTTTTTCGATAAATGGCGGATTCTGGAGAAATTTTAGCGAATAATTTATTTTATTTGTTTATTTTGGGAAAACCATCGGCACATAAAAACAAAATTATGCATTTAACAAAGTTATTTTTTTAAAATGTTTTTCCTAATAACGTTTTTGTATGAAAAACCTTGTAAAGCAATCGGCACCTCATTATACAGTCTCTATCATCATCAGCCTGTAGAAGTCCAGTGGCCATAGGTCTCCCCCGTAGAATGCCACGACGAACGGTCTTGAGCCGCCTCCATCCACCGACTTCCTGCGACGTTACAGTCTAGAAACAATAAATTAATAACATTTGGTATTTAAATAAACTTTGGTGATATTCATTTCTACACTAATCTAATGTTGTCTATGAACTCATTCTGAATGATACGGCCAGAGCCGATAGACAAAGCGATCACGTGTAACTTACCGTATTGCAAAGTACCTAACTACAGTTTCGAGATGACATCTCGAATTCGCGGCGTCATTCGATGCGATCGAAAAACGCCGCGCGCTATCTCTCCCATTCCCGTATAAGCCCTTCCATTTTTCGCTAGTTGCCTTACGCTTAGCTTCGCTTAACTGACAGCTAGGAGCTCGCTGGCTGACTGGATATAGTATATAGTTCGGTAGTGGGTTCGGGCACGCTGGTTGGCTTTAGTTCAGCAGTAGTTTCGGGCTCGCTGGCTGTCTATAGTTCGCTTGTGAGTTTGGGTTCACTGGCTGGCTATAACTCAGTAGTGGGTTCGGGCTCGGTTCGCGCCGTGCTGGCGTACAAGCTGACGGCGGCGGAGCTAAGCGCCAGCACGGAGCTGCTGGCGCACAGGATCCACAGCGTCTCGTGGTGCAGGACGCACCCGTACCCGTCAGGATATGCGCACGTGACGTCTGTTAAAACAAGTTAATTTTGGTTGATTCTCTTTAATTATATGATATAATATATCTATGAATTAGATATGAACCTATACTACCGCATACGGGGAGCATTGTTTTACTAAATTTTGGTTGGAACACCTTTGCTGTATGTCAGTGAAAGATTACAATATGGTATTATCTTCTGTATTTATTATATCTACTCTGTTAGGTCTGGTCTGGGCTCTGGGGCTACTCTTGAAAACAGTTCCAATCGCAATCCAGTTCCAATCTCAATCCAGTTCCAATCTCAACCCAGTTTCAACGCTTGTTTGGCACTCTTGAACCAAATCGAGTTTCAAACGAGATAGAGCAGGCGATTGACTTTTCGTGAAGAACAACAGAGACAGAAAGTCGATTTCACTTAGTTCCATAAAATTCCACTCCAAATTGTGCGCTAGTATTGAATTCAAGAGTACCAAATGACCAAGGAATCTAGTACTCTCTGATGAAAAATGACACTAAATCCTGAATTAGGATCGAGTAGAGCGTCAAGAGTAGCCCTGCTGGGAGGTCGTGCACACCGACTAAGGGTTTAGGTACATCAGGGGAAATCATCCACTCAACACCAATACTGCCATCACCGATCCGCCTGCCAAGCGTGGTGGTTATGGCAACCCCTCATTGCATTCTATAGAGGCCCCGTCCATTTGTGGACGTTACGGCTGATAATGATGATGATCTACTACAGTTAGTAAGGTACTGACTGAGCTCGTGGCTATAGAATGAGGAATTATGGAGAGGATCCGAGTACTCACAGCTGATCAGCATGTACAGAATGTGTCCGAACACGGAGGCCAGCAGCGCGACGGCCGCGATGGAGGCGCCTACCGCTATCGGCTTGTCCACGCGATGCACCGAGCGTAGGATCACCATGCCTTGCATGAGGAATGAGGACCCTGGGAACAACGTCAAACTCATACATACATACCTATGTATGAAAACTCATGGCTCATTTTGAAAAACGGTCCGATTATCGGCGAAGGCATCAACAAGTTCCGACTCGAACGAGAACCTTCCTTAGGGTGACATAAATGTACCTATGAGGTAAAATACGTAGGTGTAGTTATACATAGTTTACCATATTTCAGAACAAATGAAACATATATATATATACCTGCCTATTATATCATACAAAAGTCGAATGCCATAATGTAACGAAATGCTGTACCTAACATAGATGTAGGAGTAGGTTCATGTTTGTCATTGCGAGTTTCTCTAGAATTGGCACAGTTATCTATTGGCGAGCAAACCGAGCCATTTGGAAGACAAAATCAGCGCTAGGAACAAGACATCAAGGCAAGACACCAAATTAATTGTATGAATGAACCAAGAATAGAAGAAAACGTACCTACAAAATCAAATCAAATCAAAATAATTTTATTAATTGAAATCACAAGAATCATTTTGAATCGTCTTATTCCTGTTCCAACGCGACCAAGCCTAGAAGAATCAGGCAACAAACACGGCTTGGCTTACATAAACTCCTACCATAGCATCTAGACCCTTACTGGCGGTCGGTGCTACTTGCAATAATTTAAGCTTGAGAGGAGCGAAAGGCGCTCTATCCAAACTGCCCCCTTATTCGCTATGACCAAACGTAACATAACGCGGGTTCGTTACGATATCTGTGTGGAATCATCGCTGAATCGTATGGGTTACGTCACACGTTATTGACAAGGAATCTCTTAGGTCATAGCGAATACCACCCCGAACAGTATCACAGTAAGAGATTATAGCTTACCGGCTGTGGCCAACATGACGGTGTACAGCACCTGGTACGCTGAGAACGCTAACCGGCAGCCAGCCACCGAGCACGCGCCGCGCACTGCGCGCTCAACGCCGCACGTGCAGTTACCGAATATACTGGAAACATATAACATAACACTCAACAGTCACATACGTAGTCATGATCCCGCACTAGGATTCCCTGTGTCGTGGTTATCAGGAACTACGAGTACCATGGTACCATAACACCCAGACCCAGAACAAATAATTGCAGATCATATAAACATTGGTCCCGCAGCGGGAACCAAACTCTTGCATCTCAGCCGGTTATTCGCCCGTCGCGCCACAGTGGTCGTCATAAAGGTCTTAACACCTCGTAGAACTCCTGCTGACGTTTCGTTGATGATTGAGGTCCTTCCTCATGAGCACAATCCCGACCATGGTCGAAGGTCGTGAGATGGGAATGGTCTCAAAACCGCGCGCAGTCCTTAACAGTGACTATTTATGGTGGTGACCTTTGAGCATGGTCGCGGTCGGTACTCATGAGAAAGGACCTCTACTTGAACAGTCAATGAAACGGTCGAATATGAAGGGCTTGAGGTAAATAACATTTTCACACCACCTGCTCGACAATGTCCAATTACATATCATGCAACCTCAACGTAAAGTAAGGCATTGTCTCTCTAGGGATATAAAGTTGTATGAAACTCCCTAGGGAATAAAGTGATTTGAATTTGGAACGTCAAATTCGTGTGGAGACTCGTGGAAAACTCTAAGTAAAAAATGCCCATATGGCATTGTAAAGAGGTTTGTTCAAAAATCGAACTGGCCACCATAAGCAGAACTCAAAAAAAAAAAATAGGCGCGATTTTAAAGAATGTGAAACAAAAGAGATGTTTGGTGCTGTGATTTTTAGTGAATTTTATTGCAATATTCTTTTAATATATATGTCAATGGCAATATTAGTCTTAACAAAAAATGTCTAATAATAATGATTCTACTCCAGAGTTTATCAAAACAGACGATACTTATTTTATGGAGCCCTGGCTTTTTATTGTCTCGCAGTAGGTGTGAAAAGTAGAGTATGCTCCTCTGGAATAAAGCCTGTCTTCGTCTTGGGCAACTTGAACCCCTCGCTTCACTCAGGACTCTATATAACTCCCTCGCTACACTCGGGAGTTAACTTTAGAGTCCCTCGTTACGCTCAGGGTTCAATATGCCGCCCGCGACATAAGACACTGCTTTATTCCCTAAGTGCATAATCTACTATTGTTTCGCAGCGGGAATCAAACCAGCACCTCTTGCGTCTCAGCCGTCTACTCACCCGCTGCACCACATCGCTTAAATTCTATGGTTTAGTAATTCTGGGCTAGCTGGGGACAGCCCAGCAGGTGGAAAATGCACAATTCACCCCAATGCCGTCAGTGAAGATCTCACCCCCCTATTTTGAATTAAGGAAACTTACAGAAATCCGTTGAGATCTTCGAACTCGCTGCAGCCCGCATTGCAAGGCGAGAAGTACGTGGTCTGAGAGTCCACCCCGCAAACGGGACTGAAGCCGTACTTCGCTGAATCACACCTGAAATGTGGAAATGAAGATTGGTGGTGTGTATGTATTCATTGTAATTTCCATAGTTAACCCACGTTTAGTGCATCGAGTGTAGGACGTGTAAGTGTATAGTGCAGGGCGTATATAGCCAGGGTGAGGTTTGGGGGTTCAAAACCTCCCGAAATATTCAAAATGTTGACTAAATCTGATACTTTTTGACACCGACTTCCTTTATCGTTTATAATAAATGAATGACAGTGAATATTACATAGTGAATGGACTAACTTACAAACTTGTGCTGGTGGAATAAGGATAGTCATGCTTTGTAGTATGCTCAACAGTCCTACCGTAAAGACGTGAAGGCCAATTGACTTTGACTTTACCCGCAACTTTGACTGCATGCTGGCTGCTCGTACACCCCGTCCACTCCCTCGATGCCTCGCACCTCACAACTGAGGCCAGCCAGCACGGCCAGAAGGACCGCCACTATTCCTGCCACCACGCCTCCAACCCGCGACGCTGTCGTCGCCTTGACGCCGTCGCATCGCCGCGTGGAAAACCTGATGCGGAATATCTGCAAGGACGGACTTATATTACTAATTAGCTTATGACCGAAGCCAGAGACAAGGTTTAATACACACGAGGTGGGAATCGCACTTTCTCCCGAGTGATACATAATGTTTTATACTATACTTAAGAGGAAAATAATAGGTAGGTAGTACTTTAGCAGTGACGGATTAAGACTACTTGATGCCCTAAGCAATCCATGCCTGTGGCCCCCCCCCATCCGTATGTCAACTAGAATCGTTAAACCTTTACCCCCTAAAAACATTCGTTGTTTGTAAAATAAGATGATGAGATGTAACGTACCTTAGAAGTGGAGTAGGTTCGACAACAATAAAAACCAAAACAAATGCACTAGCGGGCAGCGAGTGAGCAAGCGGGAGCGGGCGGGTTATGACTCTAGGTCGGACTCTATGTCGGACTTTATGTCAACTTATAACGCGCGAATTTTCAAATTAGTCCTAGAAACTTTTTTTGGCGTGGTTTTTAGTGACGTGGAGTGAGACGTGATGACCTAAGGGCGGATTTTTTTTTGTGCTTCTTCTGGTGCCCCCCCAGACGTGATGCCCTAGGCCCTAGGGCAAATTTAGCAATTGCCTAGGGCCTAGGCAATTGCTTAATTTGATTAAGGGTTTAATCTGTCACTGACCACAGGGTACTTATAAGGTGGCTTATATTTTTGCAATTTTTCACTAAAATAAGACAGTAAAACATTTTCAGAAAAAGAAGGCGCATCTTTCTAGCTTTTCGTGTAAAAAGTCTTCATAGGTCTTGATAAATTTTTTCCTGGATATCTCGGGCAATAGGTTCTTAGGGTAGTTTCTTTTAATTATGGCGTCGTCATCAAATCTTCTCGATCACTACTAGACGGTATTTCGATTCGATCGAATAGTTAGTAAGTAATCTAAACACAATTTGAAAATTCTATAAAAAAAACGAAAGAAAGCGCGGAGCCAGTATCTTTTTGCGGACTTGATAATAAACACAGTATTTGTGGCTTGACCCAAAATAAAACAGCACGTTAGTTATCAAAGGATTTAGGTACTCTACTTACATAATTATACTTTTTCTTCCCGCTCATTTGTACAGCAGTAAACACGTAGGTACATTCTCCCTCATTTAAAAAAAGTTTAAGGTAGGTACTTTCTGTCAAGGTATAAAAGTATAAATTTAATTTTGGATAAAACCTTACCATGACAAAGAATATGATGACCAATGACCGAAATACATCAGAGAGCGCCCTCGACGTCTGAGGGTCTTGGCGGTACGCCTCCACGTGGAATCGAGCCTGAAACATAGGAGAAATCCCCTTGTAGCACCACACTTTATGGCCATAATACTTTATCCTGGCAGGTAGGTACTCCGATGTGTTACCTATTCGTTTGGTTGTTACTCGTTGGGAACCCTCCAGATCTACGGCCTTCAGGAATACCTACGTAGATACCAAATATTCTACCGATTTCAGAATGTTTGATTAATATAGTTAACATAACACCCAACAGTCACATTATCACACCTCCCTGTGTCGTGGCTGTCAGGAACAACAAGTACCATGGTACCATAACACCCAGACCCGGAACAAATACATAATAGATTAAACAAACAGAAAAAAACATTTTGCGTCTCAGCCGACTACTCGCCTGCCCGTGCCACTGAGGTCGACAAATATTTTCTGAATATATTTTGGGAATATTTTCTAATAACAGCCTTGTATCAGTTTGACATGTAGTACCTGAACGTAAGCCCGGTCGTAGTGTATGAAGCCGAAGACAGCAGCGTTGAGCATGGCCAGGGCTATGATCTGCAGCACCAGCGCCTTGTTCCGCGCTATTCTATCCAGTGAATTGAAGTAGCCTGGGAAGCATCAGAACAACAGTTTTATGAAATAGCCGCGTATACCTCGCGTAATGGTAATTAGCCATTCAACCAGCAATCTGGCTTCTCACCTGTATGGAACGTTCTCTCGTCCAGCTCGGAGAACTCCTTCATCTGTCGCGGGAAGAAAGTGAACAGCACCGCAAACATGAAGGTCAGCGAGGAGATGGAGAGCTGCGCTTTCCACCAGTCCTCGCTTAGGGAGCTGTCTTGCAGCCAGTTCTGTCCACTGAGGCCCAGGGAGAGCCGGATTGAGATGAGTATACCTGGTAAATTATATAGGTATCATCATGAGCCTATAAATGTCCATTGTTGTACATAGGCCTGTTCTATAGATTGCCACGATGACCGGTCTTTCCCTCCATCCACCGACTTCATGCGACCCTTAAAATGTCGTCGGTCCATCGAGAACTGGGCCTTCCTACTCTGGGTTCGTGGTTTAATTTTTAACTACTTTTTAATACATATTACGTTAATTGAGTGAATGGAATCAGATCACCCAAAACACGGGCGAGACCAGCATATTCACAGAGTGACAGGAGCCAATCCCTAGCCACCAGCTGCCAGCCAGTACGAGACGTAAATACCTACCTGCCTGAGTGGAAAACGAAGCAAGCCCCTTTTACATTGTATGTCAGCAAAGAATTATCTAAGCTAAGCTCAAAGCAATCCTTTTCACACAGTGTTAAGACCAGTGAACTGGATTGTCGATAAACTTACCATAGAAGTAAGGTCCGTTCTCAGGCTGGTGGTCGTCCAGGTAGGTGAGGCCATGCGCCCAGATGCTCACCTTGGCCAACGCGCAGAACAGCGCACAGATAATGAGCAGAGCAGTTCGCACGGGGCGGGAGGGGTCTGGCGTATCGGATCGAGACACTACTTCGCCTCCGCATAGTTCTTAAATAAACATATTGTAAGCAAGATGTCAAACGCCATTGGCCCCGTCTTGAACGCCTTGGTCAGTGACCAGAATTGGTGTGTTCACCAGTATGGTGAAAGAATTTAATAAAACTGCGTTTTTTATACTACTAGGCAAGCAAACAAGCATACGGCCCACCTGATAGAAAGTAGTTACCATAGCTTAGGATCCTGCAGTACCAGAGGCATCACACGCGCGCTGCCGACCCTGAGACATAAAGATGAAAAGTCTCATGTGCCTGTACCTCACCGGCACTCGTACCCAACAAATTGAAACACAGCAATGCGAGCACTACTGCTTGGAGGCATAAATAGGTACGGTGGTAGTACTTTCCTGGACGGACTCTTTCACAAGAAGTGTTACTACTAACTAAAGTTCACCCATGAGTGATATAATTAAAAAAAAAACAAGAAAGATCCGAATTAGTAACACGACGAACAGCTTTGGAACGACGTAAGTGCTGCAGCTAATGTTACAGTCATTTGACAACCTTTGTAAGCGTAAGCATAATTTATTCAGCCAGGGTCTTACCAACATACGGATGGGTGGAGTCCACAAAGGGCACAGCTAGCACCAGTAACCCTGGTATGGAAGCAAGTGCGAGCCCCGTGGACAGCGCAAAGTTGCGTTTGTCTCGACCCCACCACGCTAGGAAAGCTCCTAACAGAAACTCCGTACCACCGGATCCCATCATCACCCAGTCTGTAAATAGAATAAATATACTGAAATCGTGACCATCAACAACGATGACAGAATATAACAATACCCTATAGATTACCTTCCACAACTCCAGGAGTGTATGAAGCTCCATCTTGCCTCCTCAGAAGCAGCAGCACGTTTGTCTCTAGGAGTATCACAATAAGAAGAGACCCTTGGAGGAACAGGTCGAATCGGGCCAGGGTCAGCACGTATGTGCGGAGAAAGTACCATCCTTTGTGGAGGACTGGAACACAAAATGCTCATCATCACCAATCAAATAGTGGAGATAAAACATAACATAACACCCAACAGTTACTACCTAGTCTTGATCCCACAATAGGATTCCCTATGTCGTGGGTACCAGAAACTACGAGTACCATAAATAAAAAAGTTTATTAAAAAAAAACTCATTTTTACAAAACTACAAATTTGTATGGTATGATACATCCAACATCCAGACCCGGAACAAATACTTGCAGATCAAACATTTGTCCCGCTGCTGGCGAAGAAGGTTTTAATTATTATCCTCTTTGGTTTCATTTTGAAGTTTGAATGTGTCGTTCTTAAATCAAAACTTAATTTAAATTTGGGTTGTTTTTTTCTGTGATCCTTTTGCTTGAAAGACGTATTAATCTGCTGCTAATTGAATTTTTCTTTCCCATACAAACTTAGAACATTTCGGTAAATGCTCTAAGCATACAAAAGAAGGAAGATGCTACGGTGCTACGTACAAGGTGCTTCTAGATCCCACTTAGAATGTGCTACGAGATCCCAAAGAGATGCTACTATAGGTGCTACGACTGCTACGAGGTCACAATAGTGACCCAATCACCCTATTTTTACTACTTCCTTCCTGTCATATTGTAAGCAGGGCAGGTAAGAAGTAATACGTACTGCTTACCTTAGTTTCCGGCAGTTGCTGTGGCACTAACACCTTAGTATCCGGCAGTTGCTGTGGCACTTCCCGGACAGGTTAAGCGTTAAGCGTTAAGGTAAAGCGATTTCTCTGTCGTGCGTTCTCTGGGTAACCCATCACATAACTCTGTTTGACGACCTCTGTGGCGCAGCGGGCGAGTAGCCGGTTGAGATGCAAGAGGTTCCGGGTTCGATTCCCGCTGCGGGACAAATGTTTGTATGATCTGCTAATATTTGTTCCGGGTCTGGGTGTTATGGTACCATAGTACTTGTAGTTCCTGATACCCACGACACAGGGAACCCTAGTGTGGGATCAAGACTACGTATGTGACTGTAGGGTGTTATGTTAACTGAATATCCAAATATACTTATCTCTTCTCCAGAATGTGCCACAGCAATGTCTAGAACTGTGAAGTAGTACTTATAACAAGCGTAGCGTGTGCTGTCTTGCATATTTTTTTTGCTGATGTTTATTTAATTTTGACTACCTTCCTGAGGTTTTTTAGTTCTCATTTACTATGTATCAGCAACACCTTGCTCCGAGGCACCACACAGGCGCTTCTCACCTAGTGGTAAGACGGACCATTTTTGTAAGCCAAGCCGTGTTGCCTGATTCTTCTAGGCTTGGTCGCGTTGGAACAGGAGTAATTTTAGTTTATAAGACGATTCAAAATGATCCTTGTGATTTCAATGAATAAAATTCTTTTTTTCTTTTTCTTTCTTTATTTGAAACCAGCCGCTACTCGATAATAATTTGTACATGTTTGTGTATCAAATTATTATGTAAACAGATAAAATTCTTGCAAATTAGTGACAGGATACGTATATCTCTCTGATCCAATTATCTTAATTAATTACAAAATGCGTTCCTGATAACGTGGAAACTCATTGAAATTATACTAATTTTATCAAATGTTTTAAGAACTCCATACCCTCACTTGTTTTAATACCTACAAATATATAAAAATAATGTATTTTTTTTGTAATTTTTAAGTCCATGGTCAAGGAACACTATTTGTCCTGTTGTCGCTGACTATTGCTTGTTTCTTATTTTCAAAATTTTAATATAGGTATGTATACATTTGTAAGTATAGTATATAATATGTTTTATATATAAAATAAATTGTATGTATTGTAAGTAAATTGTAGTTGGTAAGTATTTATTGTTGTTTGTATTATCAGTATGTATGTAGTTTTCATGTTATCGTATCAATATTTAAGTATGTAGGTAGGTACACCATAAATGCCCCATTTAATTTTACACAGTCCAGTCCATCCAAAGGTTGTCTGGAAGAAATCGCTACAGAGCGATAAGACCGCCCATTGTATAGCATAGTTAGTTTTAGTTTTCGTTTGTTAAATTGTTTAATTTTTACTATGGTGTGCAATAAAGTATTTTCTATCTTCTATCTATGTATTATTAGTGTTTTCTATTGACCACAGTTTTTGAGTGAAGACCGCGTCTAAACAAACGTAATATGGAGCGCCCTCCATCAACGATGTGTTTTTAAGGTTCCGTATCTATGTTATGCTTTTTTATGTTATGTTATGTTTTAGTGTTCCGTACCTCAACAGAAAAAAAGGGGACCCTTATAGGACCACTTTGTTCTGTCGTATAAAAGAACGATCACGGAAAAAAAGTCCGCGCAGTGAATGTGTTAATACTCTTTTTTACAATCATCTATTCCTATTATTAACTTATTATATTATTCTTACCTTGATTCTCCTGCAAAACCATTATTTATTTCACTAGATTTTCACTAAAACATATTAATCATCTTAATTCTCAGAGATTCACACAAAAGAAAATTCAATAAAAATTCTATAAAAAAAAAACACTTCCTTGTATTTACACCATTGTGTCCGACCTATTGATTTGCTGTCAACAAACTATTCACGAACATCGCAAATGTAGCAAAAGATAACACGTTATCATTGATTTTTTTATATTTTTATCTATAAATCGTATCTAGGTAGGTAGATAGTTACATCGTGACTAATTTAGGTAAATAAATGTCTTTGCATTCAATAGGGATTATTTAATTTATTCACATGGTCCATTCACTTCCCGTGGTACTACCAGTAGCACCACCGGTAGTACCACGGCCGTCTCACTGATTACTAAGAGATACCAAAAGGTACCGGGTGAGACAGTAGTTACCTAACCTAACTACCTCATTAAATGAGTAGTAAGATCTCTTAAGTTATGGACCTAGTATTAGGTTTTATTATGCCTGTAGAAGTCCTCTGTAGTACATAGGCCTCCCTCAACAGAATGCCACGACGATAGTTCATGGCTCGCCTCCATCCACCGACTTCCTACGATCTTTGAAACGTCGTCGGTCTTTCGAGGGGTCTTCCTATAGCGTTGACTGGTTCGTGGTCGCCACTCGAGAACCTTTATTCCACGATTGTCAGTTTTAGGTATTTTAAGAGTTAAAAAAAAAACTTGTTTTTCAATAAATACAATGTATTAAGTATACTGTCATGACATAGCTATACAATATTTGCCTATCAATTAACAAAGGTATCATTTTACAAAAAGCTTTATTATATTCTAAACTGTATAAGTATTAAAATATTTACAAACATAATATTTAATAACTTATTAAATACGATTACAATTAAATATAACAGAACCTAACTCTAGAAGTAGTACCTATGTAGATGTGAGTTTAAATAAGGTACGGGTCGAATATGGCCACAATATAGCCATTTGGAGTAATATTGTTACATTTCCTGGGAAACAAGGCAAACCATTAGTATTTACTTATAACTTTCATATTATAATTAGGTAAACAAATGGCAGATGTATGAAAATTATTGGATATTCAAAAAGTGGAAAATGCCCATATATCACTTATTTCTCTAAATATAAGAAAATTTTAGTGGACGGTTTGCTAAGTTGGCCATAAGCGACAAATGAATCAAATCATTGGACAAAACCACACAGAAATATCTATTATCTTTACTACGCAAGCATGGTAAGCTAAAAGAAACACTATCCAACCGAAATAAAAAGAAAAATGAGACAAAACTTATTTGTAAATACTATAAAAGCGACATTCTTCTTTTAAAAATTTTGCCAAACTGGCAGGCAGGCCCTACGACCAGCCGCAATAAACGGTCTTTCCTATGCTAATACCATCTTAGAGATATTGGCATGTGACCATATAAGCCGGCTGGCCATATTCGACCCAGGTAAGTGATCGTGTTGAAAAACAGAAAGTTAAAAATACTGGTCTACATGTAGAAAGATTTGGCGCTCATTGGAAAACTGTCAGGAGTACAAAAAGATCTTGCCGAGAGCTCGTACCAATTGCGTCAAAACCAAATGTATTTCATAAAAATATTTCCGATGTTTTTTATAGGAATAAATCCTGAGAACACAAAGCAGATTTTGTTGAAATAAGTAAATTTTCATAATTTTCAATAATTTTTTAAGAGTTCCTGAAATCTGCTGTTTTTCTTAAACAAGATACAAGGATATATCTCATTTTTGATTGAAAAAAAAAACAACTCCTAGTGGAAATATTGCACGAAAGTTGCGAAACGACTGATTAACTTATATTGCACAGCTGAACAAGTCCTATCTGCTGCTGGCCACTCCAATCACCTTCTCCTGGATCCAGGGCACAAAGTACGTGACCCGAGAGTACACTCCTGGGAAGCCAGCCTCAGCGCACTTCTTGCCGAAGGAAACCACGCCGATTTGATACATGTGCGTCGTCAGGTCTTCCGCGTTCCACTAAAGAAGAATACAATATTATTATTATTTCAGTAATTTATTTTCAAACACAGGCTTAACCTGGACCTTTATGAGGCATTACTGGGGCCGTATTAGCCAACAGTAAGAGGACCTTTTACAATTAGGATAAAAATTATTATTATTAGTTAACCTTTTGCCATCGTTTTTTTTTTGCACTGAAAAACCGCAGAATCGACAGCTTTTTTGCGCGCGAATCCGGCGTCGCTCCTTAAGTGGTTTTTTACGTCTAGCGATGGAATCCTTTTGAGTAGGATGATTCTACTTACTTTATCTGAAAGCTATTGAAACAAGCTATAAAACTGGATATAAATGTTTTTTATTGTGTTTTTATTTTATTTTACACATACCTTTCATTTGACAAAAAGTTGTAAAATAGTTTTATTTTCGAAAATAAATGTTTTTCTAACAAAAATAACTTGTTTTATTTACTAGTTTTTAAGTTTCTACAGTAAACATAATATGTTCTTTCTAAAATAAAACTAAAATGTATATCCTTTCATAGTAATATTTCGAGTTTTTTACGATGAAACATACCCACGAAAATTACGATAAACAGAAATTGGACCCGTTAGTGCCGTTCTTTCTAAATCCTTTTGTGACTAGGTTTTTAGCATTAGGCTTTATATTTATATGCTGTCCGATAGAAAATATATTCAGGATTTAGTTTTACATAATATCAGATAAGATAATTCAAAAAAAAAAAACTTATGAAGCAAAATGTCGGCAATGGTAGGAAATTCATGACAAAATCCGAAGATTTTTATTCTCCAAAAAATGCTATTATAAAACGCGTTTTCTGTTCATAAAATACTTTCTAAAAAACGCCGCTGAATAGACCTTTCTAGTAAGGTATCACACTTACACACCCATAAAACAAAAACTCCTTACAAATGATACTTGAAATGACCTTGCGTCAACACATTTCTGAGAACTTGATAGCAGGCGTACACGTGTTTACACAGCCGTATACAGCGGGATCTTTTTTCGGGTGAATTCGGAACATGATTTAGGTACCTATGTTTTCTTGTCATGTATATTATATTTTTTCAATTGCGATGTAGTTACATTGTAATAAATAAATGTACTAAACATGAACACAAAATATACGCCAGGCAAATTCGATGTGATTTTTGACGTGACAACGTCTTATAATATTTCTTCAATTTCAATGTGGTTACATTGTAATAAAGAAATATAATATACATGAACACAAAATATACGCCAGGCAAATTCGATGTGATTTTTGACGTGACAACGTCTTATAATATTTCTTCAATTTCAATGTGGTTACATTGTAATAAAGAAATATAATATACATGAACTTGACACTATCTATACTCTAGCCAAATTAGATGTGAAATTATAAAAAAATATTTTTAGAATTGGACCTTTGAATTTGAATACATAAATATGGCTAACCACTGCTGATCTGTGACTCGACACTTAGCTCTGTTTTGTTTACAAAAAATTGGTAAAGTCTGTTTACTGACGATAGTTGAACGTGACAACGTCGTTATTGTGCTTCTTTGTCGCTCGTTCCGCGCTCTCGCTTGCACTTCAAGCCTTACATGGAACGCCTCAGAGCGAGGTAACGACGCATGAGTCATGTTTTTTCGTGCGTGCAGCCGGCTCTATCGAATTATAAGACGTTGTCACGTCAAAAATCACATCGAATTTGCCTGGCGTATATTTTCTTGTCAAAATATACGCCAGGCAAATTCGATGTGATTTTTGACGTGACAACGTCTTATAATATTTTTTCAATTTCAATCTTTTACCTAAGTGTACAGTTTTGGACGAGTAAATGAAAAACAAAATAAGATTTATATTTATATTTATCTAATATGTACATAATATCTTCTTTTACTTATATCTATACCAATATAATTACTTCTGTTACGCATATTTATTGATGATATCAAATATATCAAAGTTACAATCGATACAAAGAAAATAACTGATATCAAATAATAGAAACAAATTTGAACTTGTACTGAAACAATTGAGCAAATTGCAGACTAGTTTTGATCTTTTATAAATTTCAAGTTCAAGTGTTGCAAAAAATAAGATTTATATTTATATTTATCTAATATGTACATAATATCTTCTTTTACTTATATCTATACCAATATAATTACTTCTGTTACGCATATTTATTGATGATATCAAATATATCAAAGCTACAATCTGTACAAAGAAAATTACTGATATCAAATAATAGAAACAAATTTGAACTTGTACTGAAACAATTGAGCAAATTGCAGACTAGTTTTGATCTTTTATAAATTTCAAGTTCAAGTGTTGCAATCGATACAAAGAAAATTACTGATATCAAGTAATAGAAACAAATTTGAACTAGTACTGAAACAATTGAGCAAATTGCAGACTAGTTTTAGACAGAATAATTTTAGTAACATGATAACCGCTTACGCCCGTTCATTCTTCAATCACCCCATCTCTCAATTGTCCATCTCAGTCACTTTCTCCACATCCATCGCATTCAAGACAATATGCCTACCGTGCCAGTGTGTCCTTTCATCCATCAATCTCACTCGTGCTCAACAATTGAGCAAATTGCAGACTAGTTTTGATCTTTTATAAATTTCAAGTTCAAGTGTTGCAATCGATACAAAGAAAATTACTGATATCAAATAATAGAAACAAATTTGAACTTGTACTGAAACAATTGAGCAAATTGCAGACTAGTTTTGATCTTTTATAAATTTCAAGTTCAAGTGTTGCAATCGATACAAAGAAAATTACTGATATCAAATAATATCCATCTCAGTCACTTTTTCCACATCCATCGCATTCAAGACAATATGCCTACCGTGCCAGTGTGTCCTTTCATCCATCAATCTCACTCGTGCTGCTCGCTGCGTCGGGGAGCGATGGATAGATTTTCACGCGTGTGATAATCTGACCAACACTCTCCGATACACAATGGTACCTGGCACAGTTGGCATATTGTTCTGACCTGGGTCCGTCTCTTCAGACTCTTGCACCGTACACACGAAAACTTCCTGTGGACTGCTTTACCTGGAAATGTATCCGTAAGCGCAGGAAAATGATTTCCGGGTCGGAGCCGAAGAGACGGGTTCAGCACAGGTGGTAGCGGAACGCAAGCTTTCCCGAATCGGGCAAGTAAACCTTCCGCTACACTACGACGAAAATCTCGGTGGGAGTGCAATCTATACACGGGGTTTCTTGTGTAGATGATGAAAGCATTCAGAAGGCTGGTGTTCACCAACCTTCTGAATACTTTCATGTACCACTTGTGGCATCTCTTTCGCTCGAACAGGAACGTGGACAGCTTCTGGTCCTTGAGATCCACGCCCCCCATATATTTATTGTAGTCCCTCACCGAGACTGGCTTCTCCCTTGCTTCCCCAGCACGCCTTCCTGGCACCATTTCATGCTCATGGTACGTAGACAATACGGTGACAAGCTTAACGTCTTTCCACGTGACCAGAGCAATGTCACCGCAATGTCTAGCGTACCAATCTCCCCGCGCAACCTGGTTCTGCTTCAAATCTTTCAACACCTGCGGGACGTCCTTGCGGGTACGGCTCATGGTACCGAGTACATCTGTACCCCGGCTCTTGAGGTACCTCGTCAAGTACAACTGGTTGTACCAGTTGTCCATAACGAGGACATGCCCAGCATCCAAATACCCCTCCATGAGGTCTAACACAACCTGGGCAGTTTTGTTAGCAAACCCATGGAGAGGTACCGTATGCATGGGCGTCTCTTTGCCGGTGTACAGCTTGCACTTGAGCAGGTACCCCGTCGTCGCCTCGCACAAGTCGAAAGATTTGATGCCGAACCGTGCGGCTTTCGACCTTATACATTGCCGCCAGCTTAGACGACCCTTCCAAAGTAGCAAGGACTCGTCTAAGCTGATGTGCTGTTCGGGAACGTATAAGGCCGAAAACTTTTGGTTGCAGTGATCTAATATTGGAGCAACCTTGGCAATCTTTCGGGCATAGCCGTGCAACGATGAATTTCTATCGCTCACAAAATGTAAAAATTTTGTGATCAATAGAAATTTATCGCGCGTCATCACCTGCCGAAACCTTGCCATCTCCATTACACCACCTTCCCAATATTCTTGGATTTTGGAACGCACACAGAATGACATGAAAATAAGCACGGCAAAATATTGATATAAAACGTCGACCGTGACCTCTTCCCACTGTTCCAAATATTTTGGAATAGTGCTGCCAAGGTCAGGATCCGATAATGTTTCAATATGATCCCGCGCATATTTATTAGTCTCATCTGCGATGAGAGTCATTATGTCTGCGTCCCAAAACGCAAGGAACATCTCTGCAGGATCCTCTGAAATAAATGATGGACCAGGATCGCGTCGGTACGTTTCCTTCTGGGCGGTAAAACTGCTAAAGTCATCCGACCACAGAAACTCCGTACTTACGCGATCTGGTTCATCATTTATTTCCTCATTCATTCCCTCGTTCATTCCCTCGTTCAAATTCTCTACATTCATCCATTCATCGCCTAATTCTTCACCAAATTCTTCAATAACATTCTCACCTTCCTGTCTCTCTATTTCTGCTTGGCGTAAGCGGTTCATATCCCCACGTGTCGGCATGCTGTAGAGGTCGTCGTCGTCGTCGTCGTCGTCGTCGTCGCCCGGCTCGCCGTCACTGCCCGAATCCGCCAACAACTCAGCAATGCTGAAGTCCTGGAGGGGCAGTGAACGACGAGACCTTACGCGCCGGCGAGAGAGACCCTGGAAAAAAAAAGGTCACAAGGTAAAGAGAGTCAAGAACTAATGGAATGGTTTCTGTCAAATTCTAAACTGGAGTCTAGTGTCAAGTTCATGTATATTATATTTCTTTATTACAATGTAACCACATTGCAATTGAAAACATATACTAAACATGACAAGAAAATATACGCCAGGCAAATTCGATGTAAAATGTTTGTAAACAAACCACAAAAGAACGGCTACGGGTTGATAGACTAATTTTGGTATGGAATACAATGCAAAAAAATAGACTTACACTTCCACCTGCCACCGCTCCGTCGTCAGCCCGAGACGAAGACGGCGTCACCTGCAATGACTGCACCTAAAATAAAAAATAAAAATTTGTAACACGTATGCCAGCACTAATAATATAATTGAATGGCGAATGATCAAAAGAAAACGAAAAGATAAAAGAAAATAGACTTACAGTTCCACCAGCTGCCGCAGGGGTCAACCGGGGGGGGCAAACACAGGCTTAACCTGGACCTTTATGAGGCATTACTGGGGCCGTATTAGCCAACAGTAAGAGGACCTTTTACAATTAGGATAAAAATTATTATTATTAGTTAATACACAGGCAGCTCAAAGCTGATGCGTGTATATCTTATTAATGTTTATCCAGTCTATTTTTAAGAGAGTTCACTGATGGAGCACTTGTCACTGACTCTGGAAGCCGGTTGGGCAAAATATGCTTCCTTGGATTGCTACAATACTTAGTTGTTTTAGTATTAGGACACTCTTTTTTTTCATGTTCGAAATAAAATCAACTACTAGAGCTCCTTGTAAAAGAGTTCGTCTAGAGAAGTACTACCACCATACCTAAATCTGCCACCAAACAGTAATGAGAGCATTGCTGTGTTCTCGTTTCAAGGGTATGGGTGCCGGTGAAATTACAGGCACATGAGACTTTTCATCTATATTTCTCAAGATGACGGGCGCAGTATAGGCCAGGTAGTTGCCAAGTATAGGGTCCTAGGTGGACGTGACCTAGGGGTATTGCATTTGTAATGGGCTGGATAGATAGATGGGATTTCTCATAAGGTTCCACATCTGGTGGAACCTTGAAAGATGGCCGCCGTGTAGACTTGTCTATGCCGCCAGTAACATAATAGTCTAGCATGGTAGTGTTTGCACCATATACTCAAAGGTATAATAATTATAAAAAACAATGAGTCATTCATTCCCATACATAATAAGATCAGCCTCCCTATTCCCTAACTAAATAAAATAAATAAATAAATAAATGCTGGACATTTCACACAACATTCTCTAGCCCCAAGCTAAGCAGAGCTTGTGTTATGGGAACTAGATAACTGATATATTTATTATAATACTTTACATAGATAGATATTTTTTATTATACATAGAAAAATACCCAGAACACCCTGAACAAATATCTGCAGATTTACAAATATTTGTTCCGAGGCGGGAATCGAACCCGCAACCTCCTGCGTCGCAGGCGAACCTTCGCCCGCCGCGCCACAGAGGTCGTCAAGTCAACTGAAAGTCAGTGATGGATTAACACTTAATCAAATTGAGCAATTGCCTAGGACATCACGTCTGGGGGGGCACCAGAAGAAGCACAAAAAAAAACCGTCCTTAGGTCATCACGTCTCACTCTCACGTCACCAAAAACCACACCAAAAATAGTTTCTAGGACTAATTTGAAAATTCGCGTGTTTTAAGTTGACATAGAGTCCGACCTAGAGTCATAACCCCGCTCCCGCTTGCCCAATCGCTGCCCGCTAGTGCATTCGGCAATTCGAATAGACCGATTCTAGTTGACATACGGATAGGGGGGCCCACAAGCGTGGATTTCTTAGGGCATCAAGTAGTCTTAATCCGTCACTGCTGAAAGTCACTAAATGAATTATTATTATCCAAGTGAATTACACAGATGGTTGGTAAAACAATGTTTTTATAATATAAAATAATTTTTTGATCATAAAATGTAGGTAGTTATAAGTTTTGTGACATTCAATATTACGATTAATTATTATTCTTACATCTTAATTTACTATTGCTTTTATAATGACATGATAATGGATGTATTCACCTAGTACCTACTTGTGGGAACTAAATTGTTTGTATGCCATAATGTATGACTGAGTATGTTGGACATGTAAATTATGACCACCAATGTAAAATTACCATATTCAAAACAAATAAATTATCTTTTATCAATTGATGGTAATTTTACTTGTCAAAACGTTAGTCACCGAGTGACTTTCAGTTAGGGAATAGGGGGGCTGGTTATCTGAGGTCTTTGGCTAGTGTTTACTCACGATGGGCTGCATCAGCGGGCCTCCACTGTCACCCTGGCATGCGTCCTTGCCCCCCTTCTTGTAGCCGGCGCACAGCACCTTCTCATCGATGTGCTGGTTCTTGTAGGCCGAGTAAGCTTGCTGGCAGAAGTCGTTGCTGACGACCGGCAGCTGGAGAACTTGGAGGTGCGTGGCTGCTGGACCACCTGTGGAAAAAAGGTTATGGCTGTGATAAAGATCAGTTTTTTTATACCACTGCGTAAGCAAACAAGCATACGGCTCACCTGATGGAAAGTGGTTAGGGACCTAGTGCTAAGACTCTTCAGACAGAGCTCCATTTCCATAACTGGTAAAGCTAGTAACACAAGGGGACGGGCAGCATCCAAAAAAATAATTCAAAATTTGACTTTATTGACAAATAGCGTAAGGGAAGTTCATGGGATTATTGGGTAATAATTCCACGAGGGAGATACGATTGTATCAGTCAAAATGTCAAAAAAAAACAAAATTATTCTTTATTGAAACTAGTTCAAAGTATAGGGAATTCTTCATCTTCTTTTTGCGTTTCTATAGGGGTTAAGTTCGCGCGAAGACTGCCATGGAAAAATCACATTATATTATACAAAAACGCAGTCCTAATATAAAGAGACTTAATACTAAGGAGTTGTGTCTCATACTTTTTAGTGAAATTACGTCATTCCCAGTTTCTACCATGCCAACTTTAATTACATGTGTGAAAGGGACACAGCTACTGAAAAGTGAGTTCTTTCGAGACCGTTTTCCTTATACCTAAAATGAATTAAAAAAAACGTTAAACAGTTGTGATAAGGTTCAAAATCCTTTTTACAAAATGTCAAGTTAACTTTCCAGTTAAGTACTATAAAAATTCCTTGCTGTCAACGTAATTATTCGCGTTCTCCATTGACAAAGGAGCCGCCCCCCAATTACAATAACAAATGGCCTTAGCGCTGTCCAAATCTTTTGAAACTTGAAAGGAGGAATATTTAGGTCAAGAAGTTCCCTTATTCAAGTTTCATAAGATTTAGATAGAGCTAAGGCTGCCAAAATTAACTCATTGTTGCGTTCCCTTTTGTTATTTGATCAGTAGCAAATAACAGAAGGGAAATAAATACAGTTAATTGGCGGGCTGGTTGTAACATAATATAAAAATTACGATGACTTACGGAACTCGGTGTCTCCCCATCCAGCTATAATTGGGTTGTAGTCCTCGAATGAGCGCGCACGCAGCTCACTTGCAGTTGGAATGCAGATTGGCTTGATCAGATCTGAAAATCATGATTATTTCATAATTAAATGGTTAATTTTATGATTTCTATTTAGAATATTCTTCTACGATTTGCCGTTGTCGTTGAGTGCGTGTATTGGGGGGGTTCGTGGAAGATCATAATGACTGACAGTCCCCACTCGACGGATGTCGGTGGATAAAAACGGCTCTAGATCGTTCGTCATGGCATTCTATGGCGAAGGTCTATGTCTTAAAACACCCATTACACGTAAAATTTCCTAAAAACCTCTACAAGTCCCCCTAAAAAAATTGATTTTACTCTAAAGTAAAAATATTTATTCTTGTATAGACAATAACAATCATCTGTGATTTTACTTATTAATTAATAAAGGACGGATTTTATTAAATAAGTGTACTTTTGCTATTCGTGACGTGGTCGGGAAAAAAGCATAAACATTAACATTTGTATAACAATTGATTTCGACGCAGTCGTAAACGGACGTAAAGGGAACTAATCGTCCAGTAGTGGACATCAAACGACTGAAGATGATATGTGATATGTGTGTAACTGGGTAGAAAATATTTTCATTCGCAAGCTGTTAATTCGAAGGGTTATTCACGCATACGCGAAAAAACTCACCAGTAAACTGAACATGTTGTTCCAGCAGTAACAGAGCTATGTCGCTGGTGAACGCCTTCGGATTGTACTGCTCGTGCTTCATCTGTTGTTTGATCAGCACGTCTATTGGCGTAGCACCCTCGTCCTCGCGAGCCAGGTCCAACTCTCCCAGTCGGACCACATACCTTGAGGGCAGAAAGAAGAAGTCCAGGCGTCATGTTACAATAACATTTATGCTATTAGTAGAGTTACTTTGGTAACAATTGGGTATAAATGTAACACAGTAAATATAGTAACAAACACACTCGTGTCTAGTGCCCCTTGGTCAGAGCTGGAGCCCTCGCTTGTCGACCTCTGTGGCGTGGCGGGCGAAGGTTCGCCTGCGACGCAGGGGGTTGCGGGTTCGACTTCCATCTCAATCAATATTTTTAGGATCTGCAGATGTTTGTTCAGGATGTTTTGGGTATTTTTCTATGTATAATGACAAATATCTATCTATGTAATGTATTGTATTAAGTATATCAGTTATCTAGTACCCATAACACAAGCTCTGCTTAGCTTGGGGCTAGATAATGTTGTGTGAAATGTTCAGCATTTATTTATTTACGATCTGCAGATCGTACAAATATTTGTACCGAGGCGGGTATCGAACTCGCAATCTCCTGCGTCGCAGGCGAAGCTTCGCCCGTCGCGCCACAGAGGTCGTCAGATGCAGATTATCAGTATGCAGTGTTTATTTAAGTATTAAGGCCTACCTCTACGGGAAAATGGTGTGAATCATCATCAATCAATGGCTTTACAATTAAAACCTGTATCTATCAGAAACAAACTAACTACAAGCCATCAATGACTGTTAATAAACACAACCTAGTTATAAATGAAGGTGTTAATTTCAAAAACAATGGTAATTCGAGAGCCTACCTAGGTAAGTACATTTACAAAGATGATAATTGCTAAGATCCAAGACCGGTTATGGAGATGACATACAAAGGTAGGTTCTGCATTGTAAATAAGTCGGTAAATTATCTTCCGAAGAGGTTCATTATGCAATGTCGTTTACTTTAGGAGTGGTGCTTCTTTTTTAATTCCACGAAAGTTCATCTCATTGTTTTTTCTTGGTTCAACCCATTTTATTTTATTTCTATTCTCGTTTCATCCCACACTACTGTTTATATTAAAACATGTGAGACAGTGCACTGAAGCAGAAGCCCTATTCCGTGCACACCCTTTGCCTATATTTAAATTCCTGCTTGAATTGAAATTATTTGGTTAGGTTTGAATAGTAAGTTATATTCAGTGCTAGTGTGGCTAGTGCCAGAACATTAATATTTTTTGTGCATATCATTTGTGCATATCAGCAATCAACAAATTGTTTGATTTGATTGAAGTAAAGTTAGATTTTTGTTTTTAATGCAATAATTTAAAATACTGGTACATATACACTGTGACTGTAAGAATGTAAGATTAGGATGAAACAATAATATAAATAAAATTAAATGGGTTGAACCAAGATAAATACCTTTTGGAAGGAATATTCATGGGAAAAAACAAGAAGTACTCCTTAGCAGCTACTCTATACCCTTGAAGTAAAATGTACGTGACGTCACATTTATTAACCGACTTCACAAAAAGGTTCTCAATTTTTATTTTTTTATTTTTTTTACCTCTAATCTCCGGCGTTTATGAACCGATTTCTTTTTTATTTGAATAGATATACTTCCAGATTGGTCCCATTTTTTTCAGAATCCAGTTCTGATGATGGGATCCATGAGGAATTGAGGGAACTCCTCAAATATTGTAGGCATACATATGGCGATTTTGATATTTTCAGCAACAAACCAAGCATCTGCATTCAGAAAGTATCATAATCCTTTCACCACTATGGTTTCTTAATCATTTTTTTTTCATCCAAAATTATTTAGTCGAATACAATGGCGGAAGTCGGTTTTTTAAATGAAAAGTTATGCTTAAGTGACTCTGACATTGCGCCCTGAGACATTGACATAGTTGAAAGTCTCTTGTGTTCCCGTAATTTCACCAGCACCCTTAAAAGTTCTGCTGCCAAACTGTATTTCAGTTAAAGACACACAGCGGTGCCGGTGAAATTACCAGGCACATGAGACTTTCCATCACTATGTGTATCAGGATGACGGGTAGACAGTGTAGAACTAAGTAGGGCGCGTCCTAAATATATATGACCTTGGAGTTATTGTAGTTGTAATATGCGCCACTTAGTTTGCCAGTTCCTGTACTTACTAGTTTTTTTTAATTGCGAATTTTATGTTTTTTCCCCCTTAATTACAGTAGCTAATGGTAATGGGAAACGCAACAATTGGGGATCATTTTGGCAGCGTAATAAGCCTAAAGCTTATAAAACTTGAATAGGGGAAACTTCTTGAGAAAATTATTCCTCATAATTTTAACAAACATTTTTTTTTGGAACAATATCCCGCCCCCGATCCGTGATATGCAGAGTATTTATGGGTTCAGGAAAAAGTTGAAGTTGTTTCTTTGTTGTAGACAGAAGGAGAGTGAACATCTCATTAATGAGGTGTCTTTTATCTGATGCTGCCGGAGTAGGTGCACAGGTAGTGGAATGGAACTGACATTGTCTAATGCCAATAGACAAATAAATAAGTTATTTTATTTGTTTATGTGGGTATTTCAATGTGCGTGTTGCGAGTAGTGAGTTATTTTTGTTGATAATTGCTGACAAATATGTTATTTTTTTTTGTTTTGTGATGAGATCTATGTAGTTATAATGTAGTTGTTACCGCTTCTTTATAGTGACGCTCAATGGTGAGCGGATTTCCGTGGTTCACTCTGGGCTCCAACGGTAGACCAGCGCTAGGTTGTTCAGGCGGCCTAGCAAATGCTGAGTTGGGAACCTTTTTGTGGTTTGCAACTGGCACACACATTTTGTCATTATTGTTTAATATGTTTGATATTTTAATGTTTGTGTGTTTTTTGTAAGATCATGAATAAACCGTTTTTCTTTCTTTCTTTTATTTCTTTCATTTCAAGTTTCAAAAGATTTGGACAGCGCTACGACTGCTAAAATGATCCCCATTTTGCATCCCCCCCAACCACAGTAGTAAATGTACTGTAGTTGGGGGGGGGCTGTTCCATCATTATTGAAGGAAAATAACTAAACAAAAGCTAGCATAAGCTAGCTAGTAAATCAGTGTTGATTGTGTAATGATTTTAACGATGTGTTGAATGTACAACTTTAATAATGGTTTTAATGATTATAAATATCTAGGAAAAATATCCCATAAACGCTTTGTACTTAACACAAATTAAGTACATGAAGACTAGTGTTCGCTAGCGGTGTCGCTTGCATTGTACCGTAATAAAAATTAGCCATACCTACGTGTCAAGGCAGGAGGCCTATTCTAAATATAATAAAAAAAAAAAAAAAAAAAAAATTATCTATGTAATGTATTATTGTATTAAGTATATCAGTTATCTAGTACCCATAATACAAGCTCTGCTTAGCTTGGGACTAGATAATGTTGTGTGAAATGTCCAGCATTCATTTATTTATTTATTTATTATCTTTATGGGTAACTTTTATCGAAATCTGTTCCATTACAACGTGGTTAAGTAACGAACATAAAAAACAACCAAATTCGTGTTATCATCCAGCAACTAAATTGCACTGTATAACTAATGGATGTTTTGGTACCACGGTACTCGTAGTTCTTCATAACATAGGGAATCCTAGTATGGGGTCAGGACTCAGGATAATGCATGTTATATTAAGAAGGCGTACTATGTGAATTTGCCCAACAAAATCGATCTAGAACTCAGAATCTACGGGTTCTACGAGTTAAATATTTTGGAATATGAAAGTTTTATATTTTTGCATTTATTGTGCAAAGTTGAAAACACGATATGTAAAAAAAACCACGATAGTTTTATTTAATGAAAAATCCTTGTTTCCCACACGTTTTGAAAGAAATCTCAGGAACCCTACGGTGTTTTAAGAAAAATTTTACTACAACAAGTGGGTAATAACTATTTATTCTTATGCTAAAATCTGTTTTTTGATAAACACTTTATTTTCGCCATAATAAAAAAAAAACTTCATTTTTATGCACGATACTCGCTAGCGCGAGCGAGATGGCGCGCGGGTTATCGTGTGCGTTAAAGAGGGACCCTAAATTGTAGTATAGTGCCCTCTTAAGTTAATTGAATAAAAATTACATTTTGTTTTTTCTAGGCACTGGTTCATTATTAAATTAGGATAAGTTTACTAACGAATTGCAGTTGCATGTCCGGCCTAAGGATAGACTCCTCCGTCTCATCCCGTGGATGTCGTAAATGTCAACTAAGGGATTAACACGGGGGCACTAGATTTTTTTTTTTTTTTGACACGGCATCCCTGTGGCCTCGAATTTGTGATTGTTTTGATGGGTTTATAGGTAAAGGAGTTTGTTTGTTTTTTTCTATTTGTTGCTTGTGTTTTGTTTTGTAAATTTATCTCGATTATTATTTAATACTAGTTGCGCCCCGCGGTTTCACCCGCGTGAATAATGATTTAAATTGATGATGATGATGATGATGAAAAGTAGCCTATGTGTTAATCCAGGGCTTAAAGTATCTCCATTCCAAATTTCACTCAAATCCATTCTGTAGTTTTTACGTGAAAGAGTAACAAACATCCATCCATACTCACAAACTTTCGCGTTTATAATATTAGTAGGAAGGATTTGTATTTGTATTTGTATTCATTTATTGCTCACATGTACATACAATATAGTTAGTAATAGGTCTTATTTTTACTGTTAGTCAGGTAGGTACATGAACCCCGTCAGGGCGCTGCAATTTGGAGTCAAGATCAAGAATAAAAATTACAGGACAATACTTATGTTAGAGTCAAAACAATTTAAAACAATGTCATAATCACATAAGAGTAGAAATATGTACAAATAGGTACAGATTATTTTCAACTATTTTCTGACAAGGCCCATGTACAGCCGCTATTCATTAAGCTGTAATATGACAAATCCAAGTGTACCTTTGCGTTCCAAAGGATAATAAATGAAATTGAATTGCGAAATCGGCAGTAATCAATATTGCGTTCACCAATCCGCCTGCCAAGCATAGAGATTATAGGAATTCCACTCATTGCATCCTATGGGAGGCCTTTTCTAGCAGTGGACTTCAACGGCTGATGATGATGATGAGTCAAACTCAAAGTCACTTTAAATCTGAATCTATTAGTTCATGGTTGGTCAGTCCAAATTCCAATCGGTCAGGCTAACAGTTTGGAATAATTTTGTCCAAACTGTTAGACTATCGAACTGTTGGTAGGAAAGATTGGAATAAACGAGCTTCTGTTACTTATGACTGAGCGTTGGTTAATACGTTTATCGCCGTAAAAACCACTATATATAATTTACCTGTCAAGAGGTATTTACTAAATGGTTTATGACTTTATGACCGTGATGTTTAGAGATCTATTAAAATCACGTGTTTATAGCCAATGTGTGTCAGAGTATGGTCAATATAAAAAGTGTAATTAGCACCGCCTACACAGCTATCGGTAATTGCATTCTAAACTGATTTAGTTCCGGGTTTAACTGTAGCTGTACAGTGTACAGCGTCACACATGGACCACGTCAATTCGCACATAAGTTACAGTACATTGTCAGAACTGTATAAACAAATACAAAAACATGCTGGACATTTCACACAACATTATCTAGCCCCAGGCTAAGTAAAGCTTGTGTTATGGGTACTAGATAACTGATATCATATCCTACTAATATTATAAACGCGAAAGTTTGTAAGTATGGATGGATGTTTGTTACTCTTTCACGTAAAAACTACTGAATGGATTTGAGTGAAATTTGGAATGGAGATACTTTATGCCCTGGATTAACACATAGGCTACTTTTCATCGTCATCATCATCATAAATTTCATCATTATTCACGCGAGTGAAACCGCGGGGCGCAACTAGTACTTAATACAATACATTACATAGATATATGTTTTTTATTATACTAACCAGAACACCCGGAACAATTATCTGCAGATCGTACAAATATTTGTTCCGAGGCGGGAATCGAAACCGCAACCTCCTGCGTCGCAGGCAAGCCTTAGCCCGTCGCGCCACAGAGGTAAAGAGGTAATATGATTTTATTCATTAACCGACTTCCCAAAAAAGGAGGAGGTTCTCAATTCGGTTGTTTTTTTTTTTTTTTAATGTTTTTTACCGCATATCTCCGGCGTTTATGAACCGATTTGGAAAATTCTTTTTTATTTGTATAGATATACTTCCAGATTGGTCCCATTTTTTTCAGAATCCAATTCTGATGATGGAATCCATGAGGAATTGAGGGAACTCCTCAAATATTGTAGGCATACATATGGCGATTTTGATATTTTCAGCAACAAAACAATCATTTGCATTCAAAAAGTATAATAATCCTTTCACCACTGTGGTTCTTTCATAATTTTTTTTTCAACCAAATATTTTGTCAAATACTATGGCGGAAGTCGGTTTTTTAAATGAAAAGTTATTTACTCGGTGAGTGGCATTCCGATGAATTAATGACGTTAATGTTTTCACATCATCATCATTATCAGCAGCCTTTGGACGTCCACTGCATATCCAGGTTCCATATAATGCAACAGGAGATTTGCCATAATCAACACGCCTGGCAGGCGGATTGAAGATCGCTGATTGGCGTTGAGTACTCAGGTGGATGCTGCTACCCAAGTGCCCATGCCCTTAGGCTTATATCATCTTAAGGCAGTACCCCGACCAAACACGGCGTCAAACTGTTTTTTTTCAAGCCTCTCTCCTCGTTAAATAAAGCAAGTAGAAAAAAATTAAAAGTCACCACATATATTTAACATTTTGTCATCAAGTTCCACGATTGGTTTAATGATTTAACGTCGTAAGTACTCGACAATAAACCCATGAAAAAATTGAAATAAATCATGATTTTGTACATCTTCTCTTAAAGTTCAAGTTACTGAATTTTTTGGTTTACACAATTGGATAGTTAATTTAATAGTAGAATTATTACACGATAAATTTTTTAAAAAATGTGTTCTCTTTATATTTCATGAATCCGTGCGAATCTGGCTGTGCGCAAGGAGCGGACCAGTCAGCCGCCGGCTCTCGGACGGACGGCTAGATGGCAGTACTATTAGAACGGACTACATAGGTGTCAGTAAAATAAATAATTTGCGATGTATTGTAGAGGCGAACACCTCAAGGTCATTCGGTCAGGGTAGCGCCTTAAGCCAGACACACCACATCACATGTATACGTATTACCTACACACGTATTATGTCATAAGAGACCAAGTAGTGAAATCAAGTTTACATGTACATGTTACAAGTATCTATTATTTAATTTACTGCACTTAGAATAACTTTTCATTAAAAAAACCGACTTCCGCCATTGTATTCGACCAAGTATTTGGATGATATTTTGAAAGAAAGAAAGAAAGAAAAAGCATTTATTTGTGTTAATGATGCAGATCATAAAAAAGACACGGGAAAATAGAAAAGACACACACACAAACAACAAAGATTAACAAAGAAAATTAAAACTAAACAGAAGACAAGAATGACTTGTGTTATATCATAAAAATGTGCCTCTCAGTACCAGTCATGCAACACTGTCACAAATTGATTTGATTGGTGGCCATTTGTGGTCTTCTTCACAAGTTCCACTTCATCAAATGATACATTCTGAATGCAAACGCTTGACAAGTTGCAGAAAATATCAAAATCGCTACATGTATGCCTGTAATATCAAGGAGTTCCCTCAATTTCTCATGGATTCCATCATCAGAAATGGATATTGAAAAAAACGGTACCAATCAGGAAGTATTTCCATTCAAATAAAAAAATAATTTTCCAAATCGGTTTATAAACGACGGAGATATGAGGTTACAAACCTCCTCCTTTTTTTGAACTTGGTTAAAAACAGCAATGAGTGCCTACATGCTACCAGGACAATATTTGCCCATAGATAGGTACATAATATGTTATGATACACGTTAACCTCCGTAAATATGGCAAGTGTACCTGTACAGATCAACATGTGGGTACATAGGTACACTCGCCATAACATACGAAGGTTAAGTACTCTAACCGAGATCCTGAACAATCATCTTAAGAGGAGGTACACCGGTAGCTAGTAAATAAATAAATAAATGCTGTACATTTCACACAACGTTATCTAGCCCCAAGCTAAGCAGAGCTTGTGTTATGGGTACTATATAACTGATATACTTAACACAAATACATTACATAGATAGATATTTTTTTATTATACATAGAAAAATACCCAGAACACCCTGAACAATTATCTGCAGATCGTACAAATATTTGTTCAGAGGCGGGAATCGAACCCGCACCCTCCTGCGTCGCAGGCGAACCTTTGCGCGCCACAGAGTCGTCTTGTATGTGAAGGTGGATTTCCAACTTGTATAATTGATTGAAGTTAAAAAAAAAATTAAACTCCTGTCTTCATTGACTACCTCCTATAGCGACCTCCTTGGATTGCTGGGCTGGTAGCAGACTGAGTCACAAGAGGTGTGGGTTCGATTCCCGCTACGGGAAAAATGTTTGCATGATCTGCAAATATTTGTTCCGGGTCTGATAGTTATTCATACCAATCGTAGTTTCTTGATACCCACGACGCAAGGAATTCTACTGTGGGATCAGCCCCCCCTATTCCCTAACTGAAAGTCACTCGGTGACCAACGTTTTGAAAAGTAAAATTGCCATCAATTGACAATAACTCTTAAATGATAATTTTGAGCAATTAATGGTATTTTTACCTACTTGTCAAACGTTAGTCACCGAGTGACTTTCAGTGAGGAAATAGGGGGCAGGATATCTATGTGAATTTTGGGGTGTTGTGCTGTTACAAAAAACTATTTGCTGTACCAGGACAAAGGACTAGAATCGTAAATGGATACTCACAGATCTTTCTCATGATTATGGATGCAATGCGCCGCAGTCAGGACGTGTCGAGAGGAGATCAGAGATCCGCCACACAGCCAACGTGTGTCATCAGCTCGCTTGTAACCCAGAAGAGCCATCCACGGGAACGCACCTGAAGAGATCACCATTCATCATCACCTTCATCATGTAAGGTCGGCACAACATGTGTTTCGATTCCCCTCTATTGGTTGCCATCTTAGTACTCACTCTTTTCTTGCCTATGTCATCTTTCACACATCTAAACTCATAAAATATGCTGTAAAGTGATTTAGCTTGATATTTTACAACCAGTCACCTGCCTGACATCAACCCTTCTTGATAATACATGTTCGTAGTGCCCTTGTATCTAAAAACATTCCAACAATTCCACAAAAATTTGCTACCGGCTGCGCCATGTAAAGTATCATTTTGGTGGACTAAGGAATTAAACACGCGAGCAACATGCATAGACCAAATTTATTATCAAACACCCTCAGTTGCTAATATAACAGAATCTACCTACATCTACACCAACAGCCAGGTCGAATCTTAATATCTCTATCTCCCTACAAACTTGAAATACTAGAATATATTATGCTTGAAGACAATGAATACTTAGATATCCAACTCAAGTCGAAATGCAGGGTTCAAATAAGCGTGATGCTATAAGATGCTCATCTTTTCTTAAAATAAGCGTGAAGCTTTGTGATGCTGCTATTTCTTCTTCAAATTCCATGACATTTTGTATACATGATCAGTACCATATACCTACAGGTTAACGTGGTGCGCCAAACGTGGTTTTTTTTTGTTAACCATATACTTTTATAAGAAACTATCGCACTACGGATCTAGGTTAGGTTAGGGGGTAGGTTGTTAGTAGTAGAACTTCTTGTGAAAGTGTTCGTCCGGGGAAGTACTACCACCGTACCTATTTCTGCCGCAAAACAGTAGTGTTCGCATTCCTGTGTTTCGGTTTGAAGGGTACGGGTGCCGGTGAAATTACAGCCACATGAGACTTTCCATCTTTATGTCTCAGACTCGGCAGCGCGCGTGTGATGCCTCTGGTGTTACAGGCGTTCATAGGCTACGGTAACTGCTTTCCACCTGGTGGGCCGTAAGCTTGTCTGCTTGACAAGTAGCATAAAAAAAGGTGTGTTTACATGAATGTGTACAACAAGTACAAAGTTTCATGGAGTTTAAAGAAATAATAGCCAACAATAATAACCTTCTCTTAAGAGGACTGTAAGCAGCTGTAACTTACCCAGCTTAGCAGGCACTCCTCCGACCACGCGACTCAGCGAGGTATTACTGACACCGCAGACTGGTGGCGCGGGGAGATTCGGCAGGAAGTCACCATCGGCGGTCTTTGGCGCTGCTGTGGGGGCTTGCGTTGGAGCTGGTGTGGTGGTGGTGGTGGTAGTGGTGGTGGTGGTCGTGGTAGTGGTCGTTGGCCTCGCTGTGGGTATACCTGGGAGGGGACAGCACACCTGGGGAGAACATTTAAGAATGAAGCACGTGAGATTATTTTTTGAAACTGTGTTTGCCATCACAGTTAGATTTTCATGGCATGATTTTGACCGTTTGAAGAAAACACCACGCGTACAATTTAAAAAAAAATATTTAGAAAATTATTATTGATCAGAAAAAACCTATATGTACTATGTGTATGTGTATGGCTTCCTGTATGTGTTCCTGTTTTTATATCTATTTATTATTAGCTGTTAGTTTTCCTACAAAATAATTAAATAAACAAAACGTCGGTAAATTTTCCGTTAATCCCTGATTTCCAAATTTATATACATTGAAACTCACTGATGACTAAAATTCTTATAGGTACCTATGATTGATATGAATACAAGTTCCTCTTCCAAAACATTTTTTGAAAAAAGAAACGTTGATTTGCGACCTTTTTGATGATATTTAGGCACTCGATGACATTCAAATATCGCACCTTAGAATAAGGACTGAGTGCTTCAGTCCTTATTCTAAGTATCGCACCTCTGTTTGGAAAAGGGTACGCTTTTCACGCACATAATTACTACATGTCTTCGAATGTATGTTTTTCGGCAAAATGATTTAGCATTTAGTAGATCGCGACGACGTTTCATTACGTTTTCCTACACCGTTTAAACTTAAGCTAAGTTCATATGTTTTTATAAGTATTATTTTATATATTTTTTTTTAATACTTTTTTTTCATATACATTTTTCGATATGAAAACCTTTTTTTGGTTCCTGTATAGGTACATAATAGCACCCCTCAATCAGCCTATATAGTACCTTAGGATTACTGCCTTCGAAGCCGCAGTGCGCTTGTCTCAGCATCCTGACCGCAGCAGGGCTGGTCCTCGAGTCCTGAACGACCTTCAGGAACGGCTGGCAGGAGTACAGATTGATGCAACTGCCCGTACCGCCGTTAATAGTTTGACAAGTTTCACCTAGAAAAAAAAAACATCCATCTTCTTTTTCAATTCGTCAACATGGATTAGACAGTTCCACCCATGCGTAACCAGGTTAAAGTTTCGTTCATGAAAATAAAACAACAAAAATGTACACGAAATGACATTAATATTCATAAGAAACAAATAATTATATTCACCACACTGGTGTTTCTTCAAAAAGTATCAAATTTTGTCAACATTTTGAATATTTGGGCAGGGTTTGAACCCCCAAAACCCCCCCCCCCTGGCTGTGCCCATGCTCCCATGCCTCATGCTTTAAATTTTTATTAGAATAGTTATTGTCCCACAGAATTTCCCTAGCTCTCTGTAGGTATCCTACTAATATTATAAACGCGAAAGTTTGTGAGTATGGATGGATGTTTGTTACTCTTTCACGTAAAAACTACTGAATGGATTTTAATGAAACTTTACAATAATATAGCTTACTAGTTGCGCCCCGCGGTTTCACCCGCGTGAATAATGATGAAAATTGATGATGATGATGATGAAAAGTAGCCTATGTGTTAATCCAGGGTATAAGGTATCTCCACTCCAAATTTCACTCAAATTCGTTCAGCTGTTTGAGCGTGAAGAAGTAACAAACATAATAGGTAACAAACTTTCGCGTTTATAATATTATACACATTTTGGCTGTAATGGCTTACACATAAGATATAGATATATACTGTGTCGGGCTTTTTTGTAGGACTATTTAAGATAAACATTTCTATCATACATTATATAAGTGTAACTCTAGCGGTATTATCAGCGCACGCCAGAATAGCTCGCAGATGGTAGATTTTTTCCTAATTACTTGACACTTATCGTCATATTATGGGCAATTCAAACAATATCTTTATAATCACAAACTTTCGTGTTTATAATATTAGTAGGATACATCAGAATAACACATAGGCTACAATTTATAAAGATATTGTTTGAATTGTCCATAATATAACGATAAGTGTCAAGTAATTAGGAAAAAATCTACCATCTGCGAGCTATTCTGGCGTGCGCTGCTAAAACCGCTAGAGTTACACTTATATAATGTATGATAGAAATGTTTATCTTAAATAGTCCTACAAAAAAGCCCGACACAGTATATATCTATATATCTTATGTGTAAGCCATTACAGCCAAAATGTGTATAATATTATAAACGCGAAAGTTTGTTACCTATTATGTTTGTTACTTCTTCACGCTCAAACAGCTGAACGAATTTGAGTGAAATTTGGAGTGGAGATACCTTATACCCTGGATTAACACATAGGCTACTTTTCATCATCATCATCATCAATTTTCATCATTATTCACGCGGGTGAAACCGCGGGGCGCAACTAGTCCATCAATAAAGTTTACTAAACTATTATTTATTTGTTTATTTTCGATGTGTACAGGGTGGCACAACTTACAGCCGTATTCTCATCTCGCGACAGGTTTGCAACAGACGTAAATTGTACATCATTGATGTCAAACGGTAACTTTTGTTGCAAGATAGAGAATAGCCCTGCGGATCGAGCGACGAACACGTCCAGAGTCTGGGGGGTGATTTTTGGAAAGATCACGTACACGTGATGACGTCAAATCTCGAATGATACCCATAATTTTGTATGGGCGTCATACGGGATTGTGAAAATTTTATTCAAGAATATGGGCCCTGGACGCCGCCAGACTGCACGCACGCCGCCAGACTGCACGCACGCCGTATCGTATCCGTATTTGATGTCGGTGACGTGATACGGAACAGAGATACGATACGGACAAAAGAACATAATATCTGGACACACCTTAAGACGAGAATGTTAACCACAATAACAAATTCAGTGGTTAGTTAGAATTTACGAGCCAGAACAATCTACAGAAAAAACGGCACGCTGTTACACCGAATCGAACATCATGGGACATGTTTGAATAAGTTTTAAAAAACAGTCCAGACTGTACATCTGAGAAAAATACACAGTGGACTAAAACCAGGGTTTCAAAATGACGACGGCCGTATTATAGCGAAATCGCAGGGTGACAGTAGGTAATCTTGTTTCTCAGTGCTTTCAAAATTGAGTCTTTAATCAGATGCAATTAACAAAAAAAAAAGAATAGTTATTTGTTATAGTGCAAAGTTGCTTTTTAACCGCGTGCTCAATTTTGATGACCGAGCAAGCGAAGGACTCTAAAATTGAATCACGAGCGTAGCGAGTGATTTAAAAGTTAGAATCCTGAGCGTGAGCGAGGGAATCAAAAGAGCACGAGGTGAAAAATCTTTACACTCGAGCGCAACACGTAACTTTTCATCCCACCTCAGCGAGGAAATGACTAAATGCAAAAAAAATACATTTGCGCATTTTTACCAGTTTTAGTCAATCCTGTTGCCGTCAAATAAACTTCCTCGTCGCTAGAATTAGGTAATTTTAGGTTTATTACTAGTTTTCAAGTTTCATGTTTTTAACCTAAGGTTTTAACTTGCTTCAGTCTTTATTCTAAGATTTTAACAATATAACGTGAAAAGAAAACGGTGCGCGTAAAGTAAATTCCGAGTCTGAGTTTTTAACAAATTAAAAAAGGTTATATGATAAATTCGGCACCATGGAGGTAGAAGTAAATAGGTTTAATGGTGTTTTGAATTCACAAACTTAGTGCACACAATGTTATAAATTCAAATTTACTTTATCCTCTAGCGGATAAAAACGGCTTTTACACTCAGATATCGAAGAGTAAAAATACTCTTTCCGAGATGGTGGGATGGAAAAAAGATTATCTATAACATTGAACAATGGTTACGTGAAACTTGCTTGTTTCGCGTTTATAATCTACTATATCTATTTATCTGTGGACTGGTGTAGTTCGAAAACTCGAATGCCATCTTAAAGTGGACAGTCAGTCTCATTGAAGTGACCACAAGCATAAGATTGCTTATTCTTATTACTCAGTCTTGACCTTGGAAAACACGCATAAACCAGATGTTTATATGGTAATAAAGATGTTGTAGAACATTTAAATAGTTTGGCATTCAAAATCGAATAATTATCTAGGTATACGAGTTTTTTTAAGTTTTCCTTTATCACGCACGCACGACAAAAATATTGTTTAGCTTGCTTGATTACCGTGAATTATTATATTTTACTAGCGGCCCGCGCGCGACTTCGTTCGCGTGGTCCCGGTGTTCCCTGTGGTCCCAGCACATTCGAATTTTTCTCACCTTTTAAACCTTCCCTAGACCTCCACGAACATTTCAAGACCAAGATAAGATAAATCCGTTCAGCCGTTCTCGAGTTTTAGCGAGACTAACGAACAGCAATTGATTTTTATATATATATAGAAGAAGATAGATAGATTGGAGGATCACGGGACCCACACAGAAGAACTAATAGTATTTTTGTTTGTTCCGGTTGATGAAGTCTATAAACCTATAGCCTATAGCCTACAAACCACCTAAATAACTAACTACCTATAGCAGACAGTAGATATTATTCAAAGATATTCAAATTCATCAAATAACAGATATTATTAAAGATGAATTTTAAAATATTTATAAATTGTTAAACCATGTTTATTGAAAAAGTTGCAATGTTGAATTGTTTTTTTGTGAGTAAACACAAAATATAAATAAATTATAGAAATTAATAAAAAATGGTGCACAACTAAATTATTAATTTAAAAATGTAAATTAAAATTAATAACAAACACACAGCTACCACATACTTTTATCTCAGGAGGCAGTTCATTCACCTTGATTCGTGGTAACTTTGTGACTCAAGTGAGGTTGTAATAAATTGGCGTGCAATGAAATGGGTCACTTGGAAAAACCACCAATACCTCCCAAACTAATTTTTTGTTAATTTATTTTTGATTAAATAAGTACCTATTAAGTATTTTTTTACAAAAGTTATTCTATTTAATGCCGTATGAAATATATTTTAATATGATTTTTATTTCAATTCGATATCTTGCATAGTTTAGTTTTTTCTAAGTGAAACAAAACTGGCGTACAATGAAATATAGTATTTCATTGCACGCCAGTTTTGTTTCAACAAACGCATCAAAATCATAGGTGAATTTCCCATTTGAACCTTGGATTGAAATAGGTACTTATAGTAAATATGGCTAGCATACTTCTTATATAATTAACTTTGGTTTTGAAATAATGACACAGAAAAAAATATTAGACAGAGTTGAAGCAAAATTTCAGCCATAAATTTCGATGATCCTCGGTTTTTTAAATTCTCTTTACCAAAGGCTAAAGCGATATCTTCGAAAAGGCTCTATCAGTCTTAGCTATATTTAGCTACAATAACATAATTTAGCGCATGGGTCGTACACTCGTACACGTGCAATAATATATCTTCGCGTTTGCTTGTCACACTTCGTTATAATTGTAATCCATTTGTTTTTTACGTAAGCAATTAAGCAACGGTAATTAAGTTTTTATTCTGAAAATCAGGTAGATACTTACTTTGATTGTTATGTTTCTAAGGTTATTTCGGGGAAAAAAATCTTAGCCAGAATTTTGGGACAGTAATTAATCCGTAGGTACCTAAGTTCGTTTAGACGCGGTCCGTCCAACACGCAATCCAGTTATGTAGTCAAAAGTGAGGTGCTATTTAAGAAGATAAGTACCTAGGTACCTATTAAACTAAGGATCGTGTCAAAAAATTGCTTTAGGATACATAGCTAGGTACTAAATCGCCCCAATTGTGGTGAACTTTGTGCTAAAGGTATTTTGAAACGTCAGACTACTTATATACATACATAAACACACACCTTTTCCCCAAAGGGGTAGGCAGAGCCTCAAAGCCTCATTTCAAACCCACGGTGAAACGAGGCTTTCATACTATTAGTCGTGACAAGATACGTACGGAATATTGGAACCGGGTCAAAGTTGAAGCTATTCCTTGATTCTGTTTCGGGAGTAACAACAGGACCTTCCGTTGACCCTTGGTTCCCGAAGTCCACAGGGTCGTTGGGTCCATCGTAAGATCCTGTAAATTAAGTAAATTATATAAGTATTTTGTTTTCCACATAGTGTATTTAACATTTTTGTGTGTCAAAAGGCTCAAACACATTTATCCATCTTCCGCCATGTCGCGCGTCGGTAAAGTACACATACCCAATTTCATACAAATAACATACATAACATAACACCCAACACTCACATACTTATTCCTGGCGGGGTATTGCCTATCAAACTGGTAATCGCTTTTGACTACAATTTCGCAGTACATTGCGCCGCGTGTGCTAGCTCTTTTTCCAAGAGCAGAAATATTTGAAACATAAAGCGCAATGTATCTTAAAATCGTATTCGAAAGCGATTACCAGTTTCATAGACAATACGGGTATCAGGAACTACGAGTACCATTGTACCACAACATCGTAGACCCGGAACAAATATTTGCAGATCATACAAACATTTGTCCCGCAGCGGGTATCGAACCGCAAATATCTCACACCGTACACATTTGACCGAAGATGCGATATGTAGACCGGGTGACGTAAATTCAGCCAAATATAATTGGTCCGGCCGAACAAATAAACCTTAGCTAATACTTTAACTTATGCTTTAATTGATACCGTTAAAAATTAGCCAATCACAGCTCGTGAAATCGATGCTCAGAATAGCTTTATGTCCAGATAAATAGAACGTACTTCACGGTGACTAAGTCTAAGCCTTACTTTGAAATCGTCCGTCTCTCTCTAATACGCGTGTTTTCACATTTGTGTGACAGTGACAGGACGATTTCAATGTAAGGCTTAGACACAGTGAAGTACGTTCTATTTATCTCGACCTTAGTTACTAATAGAGTTAGTGAATTCATTAACAAAATTTAACTAAACTTTTTTTAATTTTATATCATATTTCATAGACAAAAAGACGGCTCACTGTGGTATGGCCGGCCTAAGAATAGACCTGTCCTTATCCTCCCGTAGATGTAGTAAAAGGCTTACTAAGGGATTACTAGGAGACGGGCAACAGCATCCGCCTGAGTACTTAACAGCAAACTGCAATCACCGATCCGCCTGCCATGCGTGATGATAACGGCCTCGTCCGGCAGTGGACGTAAGTAGGCTGGTGTTGACGATGATGATGGCAGAAAAACACGGTATCAGAGCGTGCGCTCGCCATCTTCTGTCCGGTAGCAGACCGTTCGTTGAACCTATAGTACCTTACGGCTGGTTTACACATAGATTAGTGCGAGTGTGAGTGCTTAGTGCTTAGTTGTGTCCAATCATAGCTGGGCACCGTTAATCAAATAGTTAACTTCGTTAATCGTTAATCCGTTACAAAAAAAGTTAGCTTCGTTAAACGTTAAAGCGTTACATTTCAAAAGAATTAACGCAAGTTAACGTTAATCGTTAATCCGTTAATATGTGTAAAATTGCATCTTTATATCGTTGATTTAGTGAACTTATAAAACCTGTTGGTTTAGGTTCTGGAAGTTAACAGGTTAGGAACAAAACAAAATACTTGTATAATTCAAATGCGTAATTTAATCGTCGGGCATAAGGTGCATATTCCCTTTCATGAACATTAACATGTTGAAGTTCTCGTCTGAAAGCGAGGCTAGTTTTAGTGTTAAAATGTCTTTACCCGTGAAAAAAAGACGTTCAACTGCAGCGCTTGAGGGTATAGCAGTATTGTATTTAATGAATAGATTTATGAATATCTGTTCCCCGAGGAATGCAGCATCAATTATCAACACGCAAATTATCACTGACAGTAATTTATAATAACAACAAACATGAAACAAACAAACAAAACACTCGTCACTCTAAGCCGCGGCGCTAAGTAATGAAATGATCAAACGAAACAAATCTATTCGCAGTTTTCTTTCTCACTCGCACGCGCCAGCAAAATTTATCTAGTTTTGTTTTTGTTTCACTCGCTGCCACGTGCCGCCTGGCAGGAAATTATTAGGCATTGGATTAACGATTAACGGACTTTTGCATATTAACGGAAGTTAACGTGTCCGTTAACATTTTTGAAAATAACTTAAAAGTTAATCCGTTAATCAAAATGTTAACTTCGTTTATTAACGATTAACGGATTAACGAGTTAATGCCCAGCTATGTGTCCAATATTGTTTAGCAGTTGCAATTAGTAAATTTAGTTGCAAATACAGTAACAATGCTCAGCGAGCGTCGTCCGCGCAACAATGCTAAACACTAATCACTAAACAAGCATGTCCAAACGTGTTTAGTACCAGGCAAGCTGCGAGTCAGGAGGAAGGAAAGGCGCGCGGGACAGGGCTACTCGCAAAAAACAGAACTCGCTTCTATTCACTTTACTACGCTGATTACTAATCACTCGCACTAATCAGTTGCTGTCTACGCGTGTATTTTACTTATCACTAAGCACCTGCGCTAAACATCTGCACTCGCACTAATCAATGTGTAAACCAGCCTTTAAGTAAAGTAAGATTTATTTGTGCGGCCGTTTGGAAAACTCTTAAGGGTGTTTCACTTCACTTCACTTCTTAGTTTATGGCATCTATGGCTAACTGTCACGATTCTGCCAGTGCCAAGTCATAATAGATTCATAAACTTTATTGGAGAGTGTCGTAATAGTAGATTATGCACTAAGGGAATAAAGCAGTGTCTTATGTCGCGGGCGGCATATTGAACCCTGAGCATAACGAGGGACTCTAAAGTTAACTCCCGAGTGTAGCGAGGGAGTTATATAGAGTCCTGAGTGAAGCGAGGGGTTCAAGCTGCCCAAGACGAAGACAGGCTTTATTCCAGAGGAGCATACTCTACTTTTCACACTTTCTGCGAGACAATAAAAAGCCAGGGCTTGTTGTGATTTTTGCGGTAGTAGATTATCAATAATCTTTAAAGCGTCTGTTTTGATAAACTTTGGAGTAGAATCACTATCGTTTGTAATTTTTTATCAACATGAATATTGCAATAAAATTTACTGAAAATCACAGTACCAAACACGCTGTTCACATTCTTTGTAAACGCACCTTTTTCTTTTTTTTTTTGAGTTCTGCTGATGGTGGCCAGTTCGAATTTCGAACAAACCTCTTTACAATGCCATATGGGCATTTTTTACTTAGAGTTTTCTACGAGTCTCCACACGAATTTGTCGTTCCAAATTCAAATCACTTTAATCCCTAGGGAGTTTCATACAACTTTATATCCCTAGAGAGACAATGCTTTACTTTACGTTGAGGTTGCATGATTTGTAATTGGAAATTGTCGAGCAGGTGGTGTGAAAAGTATATGACCGGTAAAAGAGAAAAGAAAAATATAAAAAAAACAAAATGATTTCTCTAAAAAAAAAGTTAGTAATATTAAAGTTAGAGATAATCTATATTATATATATCATATATCATAGTAAATTATACCGTACCTAATGTTATGTTTCGAAATGTCATAACTTTTCATTTAAAAAACCGACTTCCGCCATTGTATTCGACTAAATAATTTTGGATGAAAAAAAATTTATGAAAGAACCATAGTGGTGAAAGGATTATGATACTTTCTGAATGCAAATGCTTGGTGTCTTGCTGAAAATATCAAAATCGCCATATGTATCCCTACAATATTTGAGGAGTTCCCTCAATTCCTCGTGGATCCCATCATCAGAACTGGATTCTGAAAAAAATGGGACCAATCTGAAAGTATATCTACTCGAATAAAAAAAGAATTTTCCAAATCGGTTCATAAACGCCGGAGATATGCGGTAACAAACATTAAAAAAAAAAAAAAAAAAAAAAAAAAAAAATACAACCGAATTGAGAACCTCCTCCTTTTTGGGAAGTCGGTTAAAAATTGTTCTATCTTAGAATAGAGTAGAATAGAATATAATAGAAAATACTTTATTGCACACCACACACAAAAAATAAACTAACTAACATGATAAATAAAAGTACAAAGGGCGGTCTTATCGCTTAGAAGGGATTTCTTCAATACAACGTCTGGTCTGTCTTGTTCGTTTTGAGAACCAAAAGTAAGAAGTGCTATACCGAATTCATTCTGAGCTTACTAATAAAGGTAGACGACCTCTGTGCCGCGGCAGGCGAGTAGCCGACTGAGATGCGAGAGGTTGCAGGTTCGATTCCCGCTGCAGGACAAATGTTTGTATGATCTGCAAATATTTGTTCCGGGTCTGGGTGTTATTGGTACTATGGTACTCGTAGTTACTGAGATCCACGACACAGGGAATCCATGTAACTGTTGGGTGCTTATGTTTATGTTTATTTAAAGAATGGAGGGGAAATGGCTTGGTCAATTGACAATGGTTCCACCTTACCTGAGCTGGTTCCGTCATTGTTGACGAAATTGACAGTCCCCTGGCCTTGATGGTTACCCTGCGAGCCTTGCCCCTGATCCTGCTGGTAGCTAGAGCCATCATTGTTCACGAAGTTAACTTGCCCTTGGCCTGGCTGGCTGTCCTGGCCTTGGTCCGGGAACGGCGACTGTGTATAAACCTGGTCATTTCCCTGGTTAACAGGCCTTTGGTTCTGGTTGTTATCCCCCTGGCCATAGTTAGGTGCTTCTTCAGGATAAGATGTAGGGAAAGATACTGGTCTTTGTTGGCCGTAGTCGTTCTGGTTTTGAGGGTAGTTTGGTTGTCTACTGGCGTCATTAACGACAGGGCGCGGACGGTTGTGGTTTGGACGGAGTATACCACCGATGACATCTCTTACATTGCCAAGGCTCTGGGCGATGTTGAAGGGCTGTCGTTCTTGTCTATCTTGCTGATTGAAGAACCCTGGAGGATATTGTATTTAAATTAAACTACCTCTACTTCATACGTATACATTACTTAGGCAGGTCATATAACTCGCAGAACTGACAACCGTTTGGGAATACAGGTTTTCGAATGGCGATCACATACACATACGCAGTAGAAGAAGGCTTCCCTCTCGATAGACTAAAGACATTATGAACGTTAAAAGAAGCCAGTGGATGGAGGCGGCTCAAGACCGTTCGTCGTGGCGTGGAGGCCTATGCCCAGCAGTAGACTACTACAGGCTGATGATGATGATTATGACCTCCTACTTATCCTACTTTTAATTTAAGTACTTACTTAATTTATGTTTATATGAGTTTAGATGAGTGAGCTCTAGAAATAACGGGAAGACACTAATGTTTTATAAAAATACGGAATCCTAAACACAGGATGTATTGATAAGTAGTTAGAGGATGTTAGGTATTTTCAAAAAGTGATAGGTTGAAATTAAGAATTTTCTCTGACTAGAGGGAGGAGACAAAAGGGGTTGTAGCGTCTAAAAAGTGGTGCCCTGAGGCCTTACCATGAGCTCTTATAGCGATTCAGTACAAAATATCAGTTTGTCGTTGGCATCCCTCATCATTGAATAACTTTAATCGCAGAAGTTTATAGACCTTCTGCTACTGTGCCTTTAAATATAGCTACGGACATCACAAAATTACAAAATAATAGCTCATTGTAAGGCATCTGTACCCCTGACATAACTCCCATTGAAAGATAAATAACTGATATTATTATTTGTAATAAATACACCAGGCAGCTCTCGTAGCTGATGCGTGTAAGTACACCTTAGTCCTTGAAAGTGCACTTTACATGTTTGTCCAGTCTATTTTTGAAAGACTTCACTAAGGGGGCACTGATCACTGAGTCTGGTAACCGGTTCCAAGTTCCAAGTTGCTCGACGCAATTGGATAATATGTGCATCCTTGGATTGCTGGTATATAGGTGCTTGGCCCGTATTGCATAAATCAAAAATGTATATAATATGTATATAATATATATATATATATATATATATATATAATAGCTTGATAAGATAAATAATTTAAAAAAACATACAGACACATGTGACCTTTTATCTTTGTGTTTCAGGATGAAGGCCGCAGTGCAATACCACAAAGGGTACCTACTTGCTAAGTGGTGGACGTAATCTATTATAAATAATATAAAGTGAGTATATCCGTTTCCGTTATTAGGTACTCAAATAAAAAAAAGCTGTTCTAGGTTAACAAATCTCTCTCTTAAACAAATATATTATATATATATATATAGTTCCTCTTATATAATATCAAATCCTATCAATAGATAGGTCTAGTAGCCTGTCTACCAGGAAGAAACCATTATGTAATAATTGACGATACTTACCCTAGCTAATGAATATTGCTAAAACTGTATAAATACTTAGTGGGACGGAACAAGGAAAATCATTAACCTTAGCCTAAGATAGCCTTTCTTGGCACTGTAGGCTCTACTTGCAAAGAAATAACAAACACTATCCCCAAGAACCTATTCGATACCTAACTCATAGAAAAAAGCTTTCTCCAAGCTTGTACGTAGTTGGCTGTGGGTCCAGTCTCAGAATAGACCCCTCCGTCTTCTACAAAGACATTACACTAGGGGATGGACAGATATCCACCTGAGTACTCAGCACTAATCCGCCTGCCAAGTGTGGTGATTATGACAAATCCTCCCACTGAATTCTATTGGTGAGGCCTCGTCCAACTGTGGACGTGTGAGGGCTGATGAATGATGATGATGATGATGAAACTTCTAGAACAAGCTTTTGTCTCTTTTTATTTTATTTTAATGGACTCTTAATTTAACCAACATCAGCAAAATAAGCATTCAGCAAGTTCATTGGTGCAATCCACATCTAACCGGGCATCGAACCCTGACATTAAAGTCATATTAAAAAAATACCTAGCTTACAAATAATACCAAAATCACCATAATCAAACCACTTCTACCGTGACCAAACTGGTAATTATAGATATTACGTACCTATCATAATATAGTATATTACATATGATTCTTTGGTCAACATGTACCTACAAAATTGGCAAAACACACGTCAAAATATGGTTAGATCAAATAATCATCAAAATAGATTTAATTTTGGTGAATAATTAGGAACCTACCCAACCTACTTGTTAGAAACGAAAAAATGTGGTATATTTGAGCGTCATTGAGTTTTGAGATAAGAAGCACACATTTTTTGTCATTTTGCTGAGCTAAGACTTTTCTTTACCTTTTTTTGATATTATGCACTGATATTTTCTGCATCAACACGTATTTATAATTATTTCAACATCATCAGCCGGTAGACATCTACTGCTGGATAAAGCATGCATAGAGTATAGCGTACAACAATAGCGTGCAATGGGAAATTTACCACGCTTGGCAGGCGGATTGGTGATAGCAGTATTGGTGTTGAGTACTCAGGAGGATGCTGCTGCCCATCCCCTTGTGTAACAGGCCGGACACAGCACAGCAAATGTATCTTGTGACTTATCAAATTAAATATATGTACTTATGTCAAGCAGACAAGCTTACGGCCCACCAGATGGAAAGCAGTTACCGTAGCCTATGAACGCCTGTAACACCAGAGGCATCACAACTTACAAGACTTATCTACCTACCTACTTGTAATGTATGACAATCCGATGCTTATTAAGACTTGAACTATTTTTCCTGTCCGGTGTAGCTGGTCAAGGGAAAGTCCTTCAATTATTGAGGTTAATATCAATATCGAGATGACGTAAGCAATTTTAAGCGAACGGAACGATGCAATTTAGGAAGGCTCGATGGACCAAAGACATTTGAAAGGAGCAGGTCGGTGCATGGAGGCACCTCAAAAACTTCCGCTGTAACATCTATGGGGAGGCCTATGCCATGGGGAACGCAACAATAGGGATCATTTATGAATGTAAATTAATATAAAATTTGGGAATTTCCCTCGATTTCCATTGGATTCATCATTCCTCATTAGATTCTGACTTGGTCATAATGGGACAACCTCAAGAGAAAAAAAGGAGTTTTCAGAATTTCCACAATTGACGAAGCAATCGATGAACAATGTGAACATACATAAAAAATACATACACTTAGAACCTCCTCCTTTTTTGAAGTCGGTTAAAAAAACAACTTGCTACTGTTTTTCGCTCGTGTTACTACCAGTAGTACTACGGGTAATTCGCTTGTTAAGTACTGCAATGTAATAATACCTACTAACAGTTAGTATTATTAAATTAATTTATTTATAATCTCGTCAAAAAAATCATTTTTTACTATAAAGAAATACTATGCACAAAAACTTATAGGTAGTATAAAACATTATAGTAAAAAATAAGTATCAAAACGGGAAATCTATTATTATTATTATTAATTGTATAGTACCTATATTTAATCGATTATATATTATATACAATTGCAATGTACTTACTAAGTAGTATAATAATTTAATAGTCCTATAATAATATGTATATATTATATAACTTGTGTACACATACATAGTAAAACCAGGTAACTCTATCATCAGCCTATAAAAGATCACTGTTAGACATAGATATAGGTCTCTTCCATAGAATGTTACGACGGTCAGTTTTGATCCGCCTCCATCCACCGACTTCCTACAACCTCCATTGAGGGGCCTTTTTACTGCGTCGCCCAGTTCATGGTCGACCCTCGAGAACCTTTATTCCCCAACGGTTATTGGCAACGAAGTAATTCTAAAATGTGATATTATCAACATAGAGCAATAGTCAGCCTTATTGCTGAAAACGATTTCCAGATAACGTTTGAATGGGCTTGTATAATAAGACCTATAATAACCACACCTACTAAGTGTGGTATGTCAAATCCCCCCAATTGCGTACTATGAGGGAAGCTTCGTCTAATAGTCGATGTCTTATAGCTGATGAAGAATTTATCTATGAAAACCTTCCGGACCCATGTGCCGTGGTTACTATTGATTACCTTCAACACAACTGAGTTACCAACGACGCAACCCGGACCCTCGGCACAACTACTATACCCATCTGGTTGAGTCGTAGGAACAGAAACTACTTTGAGTCCCTATAGCAAATCTAGTAATCTATGAATTTACCTTTCAAGTGGCGACCACAACCTGGAAGAGAGCCCCTTCCTCTCAAGTCTCAACACCAAAGACATTTTAAAGATAACAAGAAATCAGTAGATTTAAGACCGGTCGTCATGGCATGGTGGGGGAGGCCTATGTTTAGTAGTAGATACGCTGATGTTAATGATAAATAAATAAATAAATAAATAAATGATGAATATTTCACACAACATTATCTAGCCCCAAGCTAAGCAGAGCTTGTGTTATGGCACCTAGATAACTGATAAACTTAATACAATACATTACATAGATAGATATTTTTTTATTATGCATAGAAAAATACCTATATAATTGTATGAATGCCCCGTTGCTTAGTCCTATTCAAAGGTTATTTCGATGATGTGTAGGAAATTACCCCAAGGTGAAAATTTTATATCTCCGTAAATGTTTTTAGAAATCGGTTAAATACAAAATTTTATATTACTGATGGATAATCCATATATACATGCTAACATGGCCGTTGAATACAATAATAACCCTTTCTTCCCCACTTAAGTAGTCAGGCTGATAAAGGTGTCATCGCGAGGTCTCAGTTCGGGGCGAACCACCAAGTACAATACTTTACATAGATAGATATTTTTTATTATACATAGAAAACAGCCAGAACACCCTGAACAAATATCTGCAGATCGCACAAATATTTGTTCCGAGGCGGGGATCGAACCCGCAACCTCCTGCATCGCAGGCGAACCTTCGCCTGCCGCGCCACAGAGGTCGTCATGATGATGAATTAACATGAATAAAACTTCAATTAAAATATTTAAAATACTTACCAAACTGACAATACACAATTTGCAAACAAACACAAAAACACAACACAAAAATACCTCTCGCCATTATCACAATCACAATCGTTCACCACTGAAGTAAAGTTACAAGTGTGCAGAACCAGTTTTTTTTAATATTATATATATTCCTATATAAAATATAGATATATAGATATATTATGCGGCATGTCTCTCGTCACAACTTTGACCAAATGTCCCTGAGTCTTGACCAGTGACGGATTTATACGACTGTTCGTCTCGAGGTGATCCGGTCACGTCATAGAACAGTTAATAGTGTGCACATAGAAACGGAACTCTTTTGTGAATTCTCTATTTAAATAGACAAAAAAGTACAGCTACTTGTCACAATGTTCGATTCCCGCTGTGGGATAAATGGTTGCATGATCTGCGAATATTTATTGTTCCGGATCTGGGGTTATATTCCCAGCGTCCTTAGTCACCTATCATCCCCCACTCGTGACAACGCGCAGAAATTTAATATTTAAACAATATAATGGACGGGGGACTATGACAATTTTTCTCTCAACTTCTCCCAGTGGGGCCAGATTGGTGGGGGACGCTGAGAATATACCGATCTGGGTATTGTGCCCTTAGTGAATCCTTGTGTGGTATTAGGGCTTCGTATGTGATTGTTGGGTGTTATGTATGTAACTCGCCCCCACATGTGATCCAGGAAGCACTGGAAGTCACGTATTGTTGAAAAAGTAATAGTTTTTTAATGTTTTAAACACACACTTATGCGACATACTAGACTTTATAATGTCCCAAATTACCAACCAGGCAATTGAACCTGGGACCATATCCTTGATATGGGTCGACTTTACGGCTGGTCAAATTTAATGGGATCGTATTATCAAAGCACCGAAGCGCCACCTATAGAGGAAACATTACAGTTGTCCAAGAGTTGTATGGGGCTAAATCAAACATCGCATTATATTGTGCCTTGGGCAAATGAGTTTCATTTCTATAAAGAGTTTCTTAATAAAATATGTTCTTAGTAAATAGCGACCGTGTGTGAGCAAAAAGCCCAGATTTTTTATCCACACACAGATTAGTACCGAGTTGTCGTGACGTACAAAAGGTATTATTTGAGCTGCAATTAGCTTCATTCATTATTCTGTTACAATTCACTGATAAATACAAGAAACTCGTTGGCTTAAGCTGAAATTAAATAAATAAATAAATGCTGGACATTTCACACAACATTATCTAGCCCCAAGCTAAGTAGAGCTTGTGTTTTGGGTACTAGATAACTGATATACTTAATACAATACATTACAAAGATATATATTTTTTATTATACATAGAACACCCTGAACAAATATCTGCAGATCGTACAAATATTTTGTTCCGAGGTGGGAATCGAACCCGCAACCTCCTGCGTCGCAGGCGAACCTTCGCCCTTATAAATTCATGTTGCAAGGTGAATTGAAACATGAATTTATCCATTAAGGCGAAATAAAATATTTTTTTTTTTTCATATAAAAGACCTCAACGCGCTCCTCAACTCCAGAGAACAGATTTTCAAAAGTGTGACTGCTATTTAGTCTCTGGTGATTGGATAACGTATAGCTCAAGAACGGATCCTAGCACCAGGATCGTTCATACGACGGCCGGGGTAGTTCCCATTTGTTCTATGGAACATGACGTCATCGAACAAAATGACACATTTTCTTCCCTATTTTTTCCATGGAACTACATACTAGCTTTTCATTCGAGTTTCTTCTTGGAGTTTGGACAAGTGGGTGTGTAGTCTGTGGTGATTGGATAACGTATAGCTCAAGAACGGATCCTAGCACCAGGAGCGTAACGACGGCCGGGGTAGTTCCCATTTGTTCTATGGAACATGACGTCATCGAACAAAATGACACATTTTCTTCCCTATTTTTTCCATGGAACTACATACTAGCTTTTCACTCGAGTTTCTTCTTGGAGTTTGGACAAGTGTGTGTGTAGACTACTACACACACACTTGTCCTATAGACCAATTTGAGAAATAAAAGTATTACATGTTCCATAGTCCAAAATAACAAAAAATATCTTATTCTGTCCGATGACGTCATGTTCCATAGAACATTCGGGAACTACCCAACGGCCGTCATATAGCGGTCACCGCAATTTGCAACACGTAGGTAATACCCCGTTTTCCATATAGCTTTGGTAATTTTAATGATAGGAACAATCAAATAAGTGGCTATTCACGAGTCTAGAGACGAGAGTCTAAGATAATCTGTGGCATGGTGGGTAGGTGCGGTCCGGGTTCGATTCCCGTTGCGGGACAAAAGTTTACATGTTCGTAGTTCCTGATTCAAATGACACAGGAAATCCTAGTTTAGGGGCAGGTATCCTACTATCCTATCCTACTAATATTATAAACGCGAAAGTTTGTGAGTATGGATGTTTGTTACTCTTTCACGTAAAATGAATGGATTTGAGTGAAATTTGGAATGGAGATACTTTACGCCCTGGATTAACACACATGCTACTTTTCATCATCATCATCATCATTCATTTTCATCATTATTCACGCGGGTGAAACCGCGGGGCGCAACTAGTATACAATATATGCGACTATTATTTGGTGATATGTTAAAAAGACAGCATGATCAAATCATAACATAATAACAAACAAATAATATATAATAAAATACTTATATTAACACGATAAGTATAGTTATTGCATAATTATTAGAAATAGTTTTAACTAAATTTTAGTTCTTACAAGTAATGACGACTTTATATAATTTTAGAAAAATTACTACTATACACCACGTACTTTACTATTCTCCTGCTGGCGTTTCGTTGACCATTTTGAGGTCCCTCCTCATGAGCACCGACCGCGACCACGCTCAAAGGTCGTGCGACGAGAACCCCAGTGCGTGGGATATGGCATACGTATTCAGGTTTTGCCATAATTCAAAAAATAATAACTTTTCATTTAAAAAACCGACTTCCGCCATTGTTTTCGACTAAATAATTTTGGATGAAAAAAAAATGATGAAAGAACCAGAGTGGTGAAAGGATTATGATACTTTCTGAATGCAAATGCTTGGTTTGTTGCTGAAAATATCAAAATCGCCATATGTATGCCTACAATATTTGAGGAGTTCCCTCAATTCCTCATGGATCCCATCATCAGAACTGGATTCTGAAAAAAATGAGACCAATCTGGAAGTATATCTATTCAAATAAAAAAAAAAAAATCCAAATCGGTTCATAAACGCCGGAGAAATGCGGTAACAAAAATTAAAAAAAAAAAAAAAAAATACAACCGAATTGAGAACCTCCTCCTTTTTTGGGAAGTTGGTTAAAAATGATCGAATTTCAAGTACCTCGCTATCCCCTCTCGAGTTACAAAACGCTTTACATAAAATTATTCAACATGAGCAGAGCATTTATTTCAAAGATGAGATAAAAAGTTTAAATAACAAAAACGAAAATGTCAAAGGTTCATTGAAACCCAAACACCCGTTCTTTGACGGAAAAAATATGCTAAGGGTAGGTGGTAGAATCGAGCATTCCACTGTGTCTTTCTCACAAAAACATTCTATCGTACTACCTAAAGAATCTCGTATAACTGATCTTATAATTAACCATGAACACTTTAGGTTGTTACATGCTGCACCTAGATTGTTATTATCTAGTTTAAATCAAAAATATTGGATTGGAAATGGTTACAAACATGTAAAAAAGTTGATTCATAAATGTTTACTTTGTTTTAGAATGAAAGCTGACTGCGCTAAACAACTAATGGGTTCCTTGCCTCCTGAGAGAGTAACAGCTTGCCGAACATTTCAAAAGACCGGCATAGATTTTGCAGGTCCTATTCAAGTAAAAAATTCTCGCATACGGACGGGCTTTACAGACAAAAGGATACATATGCGTATTCGTCTGCTTCGTCACAAAAGCCGTCCATTTAGAGCTTTCATCAGATATAAGTACAGATTGTTTCCTTGCGTGTTTTAAACGCTTCATAGCACGACGAGGCTTACCCACGGACGTGTTCTGCGATAATGTTGGTTGCTTCAAGGGCGCAAGGAACGAATTAGTTCGTTTATATGTACTTCACAAGACCATCAAACACAGGTGCTAAGCTTTGTAACGCAACAAGCGGTTTCCTTTCATTTCGTGCCGAGTTACTCGCCTGTATTCGCTGGGCTTGCCGAGGCTGCTGTAAAAAGCATGAAGTTTCATCTGAAACGCATAATACAAAACTATGTACTCACATATGAGCAGCTCAATACAATTTTATGTCAAATAGAAGCTGTCTTAAATTCTAGACCTTTGTTACCAGTAACAGCTGACGATGTAAACGATTTTAGTTACCTCACACCAGGACGTTAGTAGTAGAACTTCTTGTGAAAGATTTCGTCCGGGGAAGTACTACCACCGTACCTATTTCTGCCGCCAAGCAGTAGTGTTCGCATTGCTGTGTTTCGGTTTGAAGGGTACGGGTGCCGGTGAAATTACAGGCACATGAGACTTTTCATCTTTATGTCTTAGGGTCGGCAGCGCGCGTGTGATGCCTCTGGTGTTACAGGCGTTCATAGGCTACGGTAACTGCTTTCCATCTGGTGGGCCGTAAGCTTGTCTGCTTGCAAAGTAGCATAAAAAAAAAAAAAAGGACACTGGTACTGCACTAACCTCTTTCCCTGAAAAAGTGGTTGTAAATATCCCGAATAATAGGTTAAAGTTTTGGGAACTATGTAATAAAGTCAAATCTCATTTTTGGAACATTTGGCACAAGTATTACCTAAATGTTCTACAGTCACGCCCTAAGTGGTGTGACAGTGTACCTAATGTAAAAGTTGGAGACTTAGTTATACTAAGACAGCCTAACTGCCCGCCCCTAACATGGCCCATGGCTAGAATTGTAAAGGTCTATGCTGGCTTAGATAACAAAGTTCGTGTGGTGGATGTTATCACACCTAACAAAAAGATCTATAAAAGATCGCTAAGTGGTGTATGTATATTACCATTAGAATAAGTAGGTAGTAAAGTTATGTGTGTTACTTTAAAATAAGCTTAGTTTATAAGTTACCTTTTGAATAGGTTAGATAACTTAGGTTCCTCTTATGGTTTTCTTAGGAGAAATATTTATGTTTTTACTTTATACTAAGTGTAGTTTTCTTTTAGGTTCTATAATACCTTTTAAATACAAAACAAAAACTGTAACAAGTGTTCAATCTTAAATAGTTAAATTCATGCAAATATGACTTGTATTATAGGTCTATAAACCTACCAATGACTAAAATAGGTCTTGCAATCAGTCTAGTTCCAATGTATAAGATTTAATTAAGTACCTTTCTATAATTTGTTCAATGTTGATCTTAAATCACTTGCATAATTTAGTCGTACCTAACGAAAAAAGAAGTAAAAAAAAAATATCCTTTTGATAAAAATAATTTATTTTCATATTGTAATTGTCAATGTGCTGATGGTATTTAGATAAGCAGTAAAGCTGACACAAAGTGTTTTGCTTAATAATAATTAAATGCTGTTTCTTGAATTCCCTGGTGCCCCCAGCATGTTGGCAACCCACCAAAAGAGTAGTAACATGGAATGTAAACTCTATGGTCATTCTTATCCTCATTCTTTATGGTCTTCTACCTTATCGATGGATGTAAGCCTTGTTGGTACATGTCTTGATGTACGTGTGCAATGAGGACACGTAAATTTACTGAGATTCAAAGTTTACTTCTACATACAGTAATTAAGACCAGCCTGCAGTTTTATTCACTATGCTACAACTGAACTAGCCACAACAACACCTACACAGCTACACTCTAACTATATGAAAGCCAATCAAATCTTTGAAAAACCATACAGAGGCCCAAGCACGAAAATCTAACGTTACCGTGACGCTAGCAAGACGATCGTATACGTCAAATATTAACCAATCAACTTACAAAGATTTCGATTTACCCCAAGGCCATTGGACAATATTTGACATTTGCGATCGCCTCGATAACGTTAGTTATTCGTGCTGACCCCACAGAAATGTCAACTACCTTACTTTTACTTTACTGTAAAGCATGGTAAGCTAAAGAACAACCGAAATAAACAGAAGTATAAGACAAAACTTATTTGAAAAGTAAAAGAGATGAGACATTCCTCTTTAAAAAAAAATTTTTTTTTTGCTTCTATGCGAGGTTTGCGACTGGTTTGCCGTTTTGAAACGAGCCCTAAGATCGAGTAATAAACGATCATTCCTATGATATACCGTCTTAGAGATATTGGCATGTGAATGTGACCATATAAGTCGACTGGTCATATTCGACCCAGGTACCCTATAGGTAATGATCGTGTTGAAAAACAGAAAATTAAAAATACTGGCGGTTACATGTAGAAAGACCCTATTCCCTATCTTGAAAGTCAGACGGTGACCAACGTTTGACAAGTACAATTACTATCAATTGTCAATTCTTAATGATAATTTTAAGCAATTGATGGTCATTTAACTTGTCAAACGTTAGTCATCGAGTGACTTTCAGTTAGGGAATAGGGGGGCTAGGGCTTATTGGAAAACAGTCAGGGAGTAAAAAGTTTATATAAAAAAAACGATCTTTTTTTATATGGATAAATCCTAAGAACCCAAAGCAGCTTTTGTTGATATTAGTAAATTTTTTTAGGAGTTCCTGAAATCTGTTGTTTTTGCAAAACAAGATTTGAGTACCTAAATAATATATCTCGTTGTTTGATTGAAAAAAAAACAACTCCTAGTGGAATTATTGCACGAAAGTTGCAAAACGACTGATTAACTTATATTGCACAGCTGAACAACTCCTCATCTGCTGCTGGCCACTCCAAGCACCTTCTCCTCGATCCAGGGCACGAAGTACGTGACCCGAGAGTACACTCCTGGGAAGCCAGCCTCAGCGCACTTCTTGCCGAAGGAAACCACGCCGATTTGGTACATGTGGGGCGTTCGGTCTCCGGCGTGCCACTATGGAAGAATACAATAGTTGTTTTAGTTTTAGAACAATATTTTTCATCCCGCCATTATGCCGCCATCTCGGAAATACCTAGTATTTTTGCTCTTCGATATCTGAGTGCTAAAGCCGTTTTTATCCGCTAGAGGATAAAGTAAATTGAATTTAGAGCATAGTGTGCACTAAGTTTGTGAATTCAAAACCTATTTACTTCTACCTCCATGGTGCCGAATTTATCATACAACCTTTTTTAATTTGTTAAAAACTCAGACTCGGAACCATCTTGGTGTGTTGCTTTTTTTTTAATTTGTTTTTTTCGCGCCATTTTCTTTTCGCGTCATATTGTTAAAACCTTAGGTAAAAACAAGAAACTTTAAAACAAGTGAAAATCCTAAAATGAGTTGTTCGACGAGGAAGTTTATTAGACGCCAACAGAATTGATTGAAAATTTTAAAAATGCGCAAAAGTATTTTGTGATTGCACGTTTTTTTTTTGCATTTAGTAATTTCCTCGCTGAGGTAGGATGAAAAGTTACGTGTTGCACTCGAGTGCAAAGATTTTTCACCTCGTGCTCTTTTGATTCCCTCGCTAACACTCAGGATTCTAATTTTTGAATTACAATCCTTCGCTTTCTCTGTCATCAAAATTGAGCACGTGGTTAAAAAGCAACTTTGCACTCTTGTATAACGAATAACTATTTCCATGTTCGAAATAAAATCAAACTCTTTGTAAAAGAGTTCGTCTAAGGAAGTATTACCACCATACCTAATTCTGCTACCAAACAGTAATGTGGGCATTGCTGTGTTCCGGTTTCAAGGGTGACGGTGAAATTACAGGCACATGAGACTTTTCATTTTCATTATGTCTCAGGATAACGGGGCCAAGTATAGGGCGTGTCCTAGGTGGACGTGACCTAGGAGGTATTGCATTTGTAATGGGCTGGATAGATAGATGGTATTTCTCGTAAGGTCCCACATCTGCAGGGCGATTCTAAAACGTCGGAAACGTTTCCGATCGAATTCGTTAGTTTTTCATTTCGATGTGGTAAGTAACAAAGATTTAAATCTTTGGTGAGTAACTAAAACAATTTTCTCTAGTAAACAGTAAAAAACAAAAAATATTGTATATTACTGTGTTTTACTAGAGAAAATTGATATAAAATTGTTTTAGTTAGGTACTTACCACATCGAACTGAAAATCTAACGAAACCGATCGGAAAAGTTTCCGACGTTTTAGAATCGCCCTGCTGGTGGAACCTCGAAAGATGGCCGCCATGTAGACTTGTCTATGCCGCCAGTAACATAATAGTCTAGTATGGTAGTGTTTGCACCATAGACTCATAGGTATAATATAAAAAAATGGGTCATTCATTCCCATACATAATAAGATCAGCCCCCCTATGACCATCAATTGCTCAAAATTATCATTAAGAATATTCAATTGATGGTAATTTTACTTGTCAAAACGTTAGTCACCGAGTGACTTTTAGTTAAGGAATAGGGGGTCTGAGGTCTTTGGCTAGTGTCTACTCACGATAGGCTGCATCAGCGGGCCTCCACTGTCACCCTGGCATGCGTCCTTGCCCCCCTTATTGTATCCGGCGCACAGCACCTTCTCGTCGATGTGCTGGTTCTTGTAGGCCGAGTAAGCTTGCTGGCAGAAGTCGTTGCTGACAACAGGCAGCTGGAGAACTTGGAGGTGCGTGGCTGCTGGACCATCTGTGGAAAAAAGGTCATGGCCTGTGATAAAGATCAGTTTTTTTTATACTACTGTGTAAGCAAACAAGCATACGGCCCACCTGATGGAAAGTGGTTAGGTTCCTAGTGGTTAAATAGTAGTGATGAGTGCAGTTTTCACACTTCATTTTGCGCTGCGATAGAAACTGGTCGCAAAAATACGTAGGTATAATTTTTTTTTTTAATTTTTTTTTTATTTGGCATCTGAGTATTTACTCAATTTTGCCAATGTCAAGTTATCAAGTTGATATAATCAAACAATGTCTAGTCGTCAAAGTCTTCTGTCAAGTCATGTTCTAGTAAATTGATGGCAGTTTACTAGAATGTTCCTGGACAATTTCCACCCCTTCGAAAAGACACGCAATACACTTATTTTATTTAAATTCACTACTATGTGCTCTTTATAAGTTACACCGGTTAAAATGCCACCAAAATTACACGATATAACTCAAAAAAACACTAGAAATTGAAATAAAATAAAAAAGGTCGACGTCTCCCTTCGAAAGAGCAGAAAAAGTCCGTAGGTATACCTACATTTCTATAAATTGACTTGACACTGACTGACTGACTGACCATAGACTAAAAGTGCTCTGTGCCATAGACAATTCAAATCGCCATTACTACCAAGGAGAGTACTATAACTACTACTAACAGATCACAGAGTACTTTTATATTATATTTTGTTGATAACTGTGTAGTATAACTATTTCTTTATATTTCAGTTTGCTGATGAATTAATTATTTATTTACATAATATATTTAGTATAAGTATTCGACTTCAACGTTCGTGATGTCATTAGGGCAGTCCCTGTCTGAAAACCAGCGCCGCGCCATATCTACTTGTAGGTCCGGTGTAGCTGTATGCCGAGACAGGGACCTATTTGACCCCCACACAACATGCATTACGCCATTTGGTGTTTTTTTAGTTTTTTGTAGTTACCTACTGTTGTTTTTATTTTGTTTCTTTTTAAGTGGGGACAAATAAACGTATTTTCTTTCCTTTTTCTTTTTTTCCAAGACTTCAGAAAGAGCTCCATTTCCATAACTGGTAAAACTAGTAACACCAGGGGGACGGGCAGCATCCAAAATAAAAATTCAAAATTAGACTTTATTGACAAATAGCGTAAGGTCAGGGGAGATCATGGAATTATTGGGTAATAATTCCATAAGGGAGATACGATTGTATCTGTCAAAATGACAAAAATTTTCAAAATAATTCTTTAACGAAACTAGTTTAAAGTCTAGGGAATTCTTCATCTTCTTTTCGCGTTTCTAGGGGTTAAGTTTGCGCGAAGAATGTCATGGAAAGAACACAATATATATTATACAACAACCGCGGTCCTTTAGGACCGCATTTTGACTGTTGTGTGTTTGGCGTGTTTGAGACTTAATACTAAGGAGATTATGTGTCTTATACTTTTTAGTGAAATTACGTCATTCCCAGTTTCTACCATGCCAACTTTAATTACATGTGTGAAAGGGACACAGCTACTGAAAAGTGAGTTTTTTCGAGACCGTTTTCCCTATACCTAAATGGAATTAAAAAATAACGTTAAGCAGTTGTGATAAGGTTAAAAATCCTTTTTACAAAATGTCATGTTAACTTTCCAGTTAAGTACTATACAAATTCCTTGCTGTCAACGTAATTATTCGCGTTCTCCATGAATAAAGGAGCCGCCCCCAATTACAATAGCAAATGGCAATGGGGAACGCAACAATGGAGACCATTTTGGCAGCCTTAGTGCTAACCAAATCTTTTGAAACTTTAAAGGAGGAGTATTTAGATCAAGAAGTTTCCCCTATTCAAGTTTCGTAAGATTTAGATCTATCTAAATCGAATCGAATCTGTTGAATAGGGGGAGTGAACAATGGTAGGGGATTTAACAATGGATTAATTTTGGCAGACTATAGAGCCAATTTCACCATACTCTGTTAGTTAGTAAATGTCTTGTTAAACCTAACCATTGGTCAAGGTGACAGATAATCTATGAAAACACCTGTCAAAAATCATTGTTTAGACTAAACAGTTGTATAACCGCCTTTTATTTGTTGGTGAAATCCAACGATCTTATAATTCACAATAGATGCAGGGTCACGTACAAAATGAAAGCTAAAAACTGTCCGCATGGATACATACTTATACAGCTACATTTGTTTACTAACGAACAAAGATGAAAGTTTTAAAACAGTTCTAAGTTCAACCTAATTACAACCATGACACCTAGCAATAAAGTAGCAAATCTTCAAAATATTATCTTACACTTACGATCATTCGTCACAAAAAACGAGCAAAGCAATTATATTACTCCTGTCACTTGTCAAATCAAAAGACATAGGTTAAACAACTAGTGTGAAATCAACCTTAAAGAGCTACAAATAAAGTTCTTTTTCCCGTTATTACCTTGCGAGCTACATCCTTCCGTTTCCATGGTTTCGCTTCTGTTTGCTTCTTCAAATTTAACTACAGAAGGTATAGAGTCGCGTTGAACACTTAAATAATTTATAATATGCACGTTAAAGTTAAGTTAAAATTATTTATGTTTTGGGCATGTATGTTTGATATTGATAGTATATATACTTGTTATTTTATTAACGTTCTGTTGTGTGTATATTTATGTGTATGTTTATGTTTTTGGCCAAGGTGTCTATCGCTGGATGTCACAAATAAAAATATCACTAAATTCCACATCTTTATATTCATGTTTACAATCTTTATAATACAAGTACAGTTTAGTGCAATAATTTGATCAAAACCCAAAATGTTTAAAACAGCTCAACATTAAAAATTTTCCATTCTGCGTACCTACAGGCTGATAATGAAGCCCTAGTTATAAAAAGCTCAAATATAAAAAATATATGTTCTGTTACGTTTGTCTCGTTTCATAATAAAAAAAGATATCGACCATCAAAGTTTTCCAACAAAAACCGTAAAGCGCTTGAGGGCGGGCGTACAGGCGCCTGCCGTAGGTTGGGCATTTATTTGATATTTGGGAAATATACCTATAATATAATAAAAGAATTTGAAAAAGTACTGTTTTTTTACGATATGTGTTCTATAAGTGATTCTGGTTCATAAATTTTAACAAAGCGAGAGGACTCATTATCAGTTGGTATAGATGTAAAGGGTTTGTTAACCAAAGATTTGGTTAAATAACAGTAGCGTAAATGGATTGCTCGGAAAGCTAAAATAAAAAAAAGGAAAGCCAAGTATCTGATGAGAGTTCAACAAACAGACACAAAAGTAGTATTAAATTTTTTTAAAGTTCTGGTAAAAACAAATTATTACAATACAAATCTACTCCATGCATCTACTGTTCTGTTACAGACAATTTTGCGTCAACGTTGGCCAAACATTTGTAGCGGTGGTTTAAAATCGGTAATTTTGATCAAAATTTCATACTATTTGTTAGTTTAAAGCTTAAAATACAACTTATTCTACATGTACTTAACGAAAGTAAGACACTCCGGCCGTTAAATTGTTTTTTCGGTGATTATTTTTGCAACTTTTAAATATACATTGCGGCATTGTGACACGTGTTTACATTGGCTTTGTTTGAAGCGAACTAAATCAAATACAAACTCACTTTTCAAGTGAGCTTATATTCACCGAGACATTTTTATTGCGCCGACCCGATATCTATGTGAGTATTAAAGATCGTTGGTGAAATCAAACCTTGGCTAAGGCTGCCAAAATTAACCCATTGTTGCGTTCCGTTGCTACTGAGCAAATAACAAAAGGGAAATAATTACAGTTAATTGGGGGGCTGGTTGTAACACAATATAAAAATTACGGTGACTTACGGAACTCGGTGTCTCCCCATCCAGCTATAATTGGGTTGTTGTCCTCGAATGAGCGCGCACGCAGCTCACTTGAAGTTGGAATGCAGATTGGCTTGATCAGATCTAAAAATCAAGATTATTACATAATTGGTTAATTTTCTGATTCCTATTTAGAATATTCTTCTATGAATTGCCGTTGTCGTTGAATGGAAATCGGTGGATGAAGGCGGCTCTAGATCGTTCGTCATGGCATTCTATGGCGAAGGTGTAGGGATATGTCTTAAAACATAACACGTAAAATTACCTAAAAACCCCTACAAATTCCTCTATAATTACCTACCAATTATTGTAGACACTATCATCTGTGTTTTTTCTTTTTTTAATAAAGGCCGGACTTAATTAAATGTTTTAATTTTTAAAGCACTTTTGCTATTCGTGACTTGGTGGGAAAAATAAGCATAAACACACATAACATTTGTATAACAATTGATTTTTGACGACCTCTGTGGCGCAGTGGGCGAGATATCCGGCTGAGATGCGAGAGGTTGCGGGCTCGATTCCCGCTGCGGGAATTAATTAGCCGTTAATTCGAAGGATTATTCACGCATACGCGAAGAAACTCACCAGTAAACTGAACATGTTGTTCCAGCAGTAACAGAGCTATGTCGCTGGTGAACGCCTTCGGATTGTACTGCTCGTGCTTCATCTGTTGTTTGATCAGCACGTCTATTGGCGTAGCACCCTCGTCCTCGCGAGCCAAGTCCAACTCTCCCAGTCGGACCACATACCTTGAGGGCAGAAAGAAGAAGTCCAGGCGTCATGTTACAATAACATTTATGCTAGTAGTAGAGTTACTTTAGTAACAATTGGGTACAGATGTAACACAGTAAATATAGTAACAAACATACTCGTGTCTAGTGCCCCTTGAACTGGTCAGACCTGTAGCCCTCGCTTGACGACCTCTCTGGCGCGGCGGGCGAAGGTTTGCCTGCGACGCAGGGGGTGGCGGGTTCGATTCCCGTCTCGGAATAAATATTTTTACGATCTGCAGATGTTTGTTCAGGGTGTTCTGGATATTTTCTATGTATAATACAAAATATCTATCTATGTAATGTATTGTATTAAGTATATCAGTTATCTAGTACCCATAACACAAGCTCTGCTTAGCTTTGGGCTAGATAATGTTGTGTGAAATGTCCAGCATTTATTTATTTATTTATTCTACATACAAATCAATACTTAGTTAGAGCGAGGAACTCAAAGTAATGTTCAACCTAGGGTCTTGGCCACACGACATTTATAGAGCGAGGAACTCAAAGTAATGTTCAACCTAGGGTCTTGGCCACACGACATTACAAATAATTTTTAATCCTAAGATAACACGCTAGGGCATATTGCCTATTATTATAATATGAATGTTGTTGTGGTAATTTAAGATTGTGCAATAAACATTTATTTACTTATCTGTTTTTTTTTACTTGTGTAAAAGTTCGTCCGGGGAATTACTACCACGTAGGGTCTTGAGCTTAACCTTTTTCAACCTATCACCAAGATAAGCAGTTATTATTATTATTATATATACTTTATTGCACACAAATACTAAAACGAAATGCACAAATGGAGGGCATAATGCCCAAGTCATTTCAGCAGTTGCGTTGTGATTAAAAACACCGAAAAGCAGACATGCTAAATATTAAGCTTACGTCAGTGATATTATAAATAAATAAATAATAATAATGCTGGACATTTCACACAACATTATCTAGCCCCAAGCTAAGCAGAGCTTGTGTTATGGCAACTAGATAACTGATATACTTAATACAATACATTACATAAATAGATATTTTTTATTATACATAGAAAAATACCCAGAACACCCTGAACTGATCTGCAGATCGTAAAAATATTTGTTCCAAGGCGGAAATTGAACCCGCAACCTCACCCGCCGCGCCACAGAGGTCGTCAGATGCAGATTATCACTATACAGTGTTTATTTAGGTATTAAGGTTCTGCCTACCTCTACGGGAAAATGGTGTGAATTATCATCAATCAATGGCTTTACAATTAAAACCTGTATCTATCAGAAACAAACATAACTACAAGTCATCAATGACTGTTAATACACACAACCTAATAGAATTGAAGTTATCGTGACTTGGTATCATTTTAGAAAAATTGAAAATTGCTCATGAGGAAGGACCTCAAAATGTTCAACGAAACGTCAGCAGGAGAATAGTAAAGTACGTGGTGTTTAGTCGTAATTTTTCTAAAACACACAACCTAGTTATAAATGAAGGTGTTAATTTCAAAAACATTGGTAATTTGAGTGCCTACCTAGGTAAGTACATTTACAAAGATGATAATTGCTAAGATCCAAGACCGGTTATGGAGATGACATACAAAGGTAGGTTCTGCATTGTAAATAAGTCGGTAAATTATCTTCCGAACAGGTTCATTATGCAATGTCGTTTACTAAAGTGAAATTAAGAATTTTATTGTGAAGTTAAGTGGAATTAAAAAAGAAGCACCACTCCTAAAGGAGTGGTGCTTCTTTTTTAATTCCACGAAAGTTCATCTCATTGTTTTTTCTTGGTTCAACCCATTTTATTTTATTTCTATTCTCGTTTCATCCCACACTACTGTTTATATTAAAACATGTGAGACAGTGCACTGAAGCAGAAGCCCTATTCCGTGCACACCCTTTGCCTATATTTAAATTCCTGCTTGAATTGAAATTATTTGGTTAGGTTCGAATAGGAAGTTATATTTAGTGCTAGTGCGGCTAGTGCTAGAACATTAATATTTTTTTGTTCATATCAGCAATCAACAAATTGTTTGATTTGAAGGTTAGATTTTTGTTTTTATTAGTTTAGTCATGCAATAATAAAAAAAAAAGAATCATCAAAATCTATGCACAATTAACGGAGTAATCGTGTAACAAACATACAAAAAAAACATAAAGTTGAATTGAGAACCTCCTCCTTTTTTTGAAGACGGTTACTTACTGCTACTAATACACTGTGACTCTTAATGTAAGATTGGGATGAAACAATAATATAAATAAAATAAAATGGGTTGAATCAAGATAAATACCTTTTGGAATGAATATTCATGGGAAAAAAATAAGAAGCACTCCTTAGCAGCTACTCTATACCCTTAAAGTAAAATGTACGAGACGTCACATTTATGCTTAAGTGAGTCTGACACTGCGCCCTGAGACATTACATAGTTGAAAGTTTTTTTGGTGCCTGTAATTTCACCAGCACCCTTAAAAGTTCTGCTGCCAAACTATATTCCAGTTAAAGGAATACAGCGGTGCCGGTGAAATTAGAGGCACATGAGACTTTCCATCTATATGACGATCTTTGTGGCGCGGTTGGGCGAGTAGCGGGCTGAGATGCAAGAGGTGGCGGGTTCGGTTCCCGCTTCGGGACAATGTTATGTATCAGGATGGCGGAAAGGCAGTGCAGTGCTAAGTGGGGCGCGTCCTGGGTATATGTAACCTTGGAGTTATTGTAGCGGTAATATGCGCCACTTAGTTTGTAAGTTTCGATACTTAATTTTTTTTAATTTGCGAATTTTATGTTTTTTCCGACCTGTCATTATTGATTCATTATAAGAAAAAATCTAAATAAGAGCTAGCTTATGTGTTGATTGTGTAATGATTTTAACGACGTGTGTTGATGTACAACTTTAATAATTGTTTTAATGATTATAAATATCTAGGAAAAATATCCCATAAACGCTTTGTACTTAACGCAAATTGAGTACATGAAGACTAATGTCCGCCTGCGGCGTCGCTTGCATTGTACTGTAATAAAAATTAGCCAACCTATGTGTCAAGCCAAGAGGCCTATTCTCTAATTGTAGAGATTATGTCCGAAGTAGATAATTTCGATGCCGTAAAATGTCACGAAAACATTTTCAACATTCTCAATAAGTAACAAATAAATCGTATTCTCAGTACCATAAGGCGTAGACGCCGTAGATAGATGCTAACTAGAGGTTTTTTGTTCTCTTTTCTGTTGCCACTTTAGACCTCCCGTAGAGTACTCATACTCATACTCATTTATTAAAACCATGAACAATTATTAAGAACACTTGGTCACGTAAAACATTATATTACTTATATGTAGTATGAAATTAGGTGCAATGAATGAATGCAATGATATTCATGATGTCATTGCATTCTACGGGAGGCCTCGTCTAGCAGTGGACGTCTATGGCTGGTCCTGATGCATAAATCAAAGTCCAAGTCAAAGTCAAAGTCACTTTGAATCTGAATCTGAGTTCGGGGTTCGTTTCCATTGCGGCCCTGTTCCACCTGACTGAGCGTTGGATAATACGTTTGTAAGCCTCTACAATTTACCTGTCAAGAGGTATTTACTAGATGGTTTATTTATGACTTTATGACCGTGATGTATTCTTTAGAGATCTATTAAAATCACGTGTTTATAGTCGACGTGTGTCCTATGAGTATGGTCACTATAAAAAGTGTAATTAGCACCGCCTACACAGCTATCGGTAATTGCATTCTAAACTGATTTAGTTCCGGGTTTAACTGTAGCTGTACAGCGTACAGCGTCACACATGGACCACATCAATTCGCGCATAAGTTACAATAAGATAGGCGATTTACGCGCGATTCGACTCGCGCGTTCGAATTTACGTTGCGCCCAGATGACGCGTTTCTGGCGCGAGTTACGCGCGAGCGTTCTAGTACCAGATTCAGATAAAAATTGCAGTTCAGTGGGGTCAGCACGAATAATTTACGTTACCAAGACGACGTTGCGAGACGATTGCAAATGTCAAATATTGGCCAATGACATCAGGGTAACTTGAAATCTTAGTAAGTTGATTGGTTCATATTTGACGTTTACTATCGTAACTCTAGCGTCTCGATAACGTTAGATTTTCGTGCTTGGGCCTCAGACTGCAACATGATGACGTCTGAAGTTGAGTATGTCCACTCGCGGCAAATACCGCGCGTGTATTGGACGGAGCAATGGGGTCCCTAGTATCTCGACTAGCGCGTCGAACGTGCGTCAGACGCGTCAAGAGTCTCGCGTATTGCACGCGTTTTACGCGCGAGCGGAAAAACTCGCGACTGCATGTGGACGGAATGTATGAAGCTCTTGTAATTCACAAACGCGCGAGTCGAATCGCACGTAAAACGCCTCATCTGGACAAGCTCTTTATTGTCAGAACTATGTATAGAGGTCATTATGATTTTATTTATTTACCTAGCTATTCGGTGAGTGGCTTTCCGATGAAATAATCAAGTTAATGTTTACAAATAATCATCATCATTATTAGCAGCCTTTAGAAGTCCACTCCTGAACCAGGCTCCATATAATGCAATACGAGATTTGCCATAATCAACACGCCTGGCAGGCGGATTGGTAATCGCATTACAATTGACCCGGTGGTACAATTGACCCCAAAACCATAATTAAGTAATTTTTCACTATTTTCATAATTGTTCACACCCTGAACCAACACTTCGAGTTATGACAAATATATCTCCGCCGAAAAGATCACAACACTTGGACCTCTCTGAACCGTCAACATCAAAAGCCAATTAATTCCTCCCATTGCATTTAATGAGGGAGGCCTCGTCCAGCAGTGAACGTCTGAAGGCTGATGATGATGATGATTTTACGGGGGGCAATTGTACCAGGGGTCAATTGTAACTCCATATAATAACTTTTTTTTACCATATTTTGTTTTCTTCTATATTTAGATGCTAATCATCTTTATGGAAGCAATATTTGAGCCAAAGTGGTTATAATAATACAAACAATTTGTTTTATTTAATGTTAAAGGTGTAGAAAATCGTATTTTTAACCGACTTCCCAAAAAAGGAGGAGGTTCTCAATTCGTTTTTTTAATTTTTAATAATGTTTGTTACCTCATCATATCTCCGGCGTTTATGAACCGATTTGGAAAATTCTTTTTTTTTTTGAATAGATATACTTCCAGATTGATTCAATTTTTTTCAGAATCCAGTTCTGATGATGAAATCTATGAGGAATTGAGGGAACTCCTAAAATATTGTAGGCATACATATGGCGATTTTGATATTTTTATCAACAAACCAAGCATTTGCATTCAAAAAGTATCATAATCCTTTCACCACTATGGTTCTTTCATCATTTTTTTTTCATCCAAATATTTAGTCGCATACAATGGCGGAAGTCGGTTTTTTAAATGAAAAGTTATATAATTATATGGTTACTAAATCATAAAACTAATTTCAAAAAAACTGACGCACCACATTTATTTTTATTAGTGTACTGATCATTTGCACAAAATGTCCTGTTACACAAAAAAAATAGCTCTTATAGCGATTCAGTTAAAAAACTATTCAGTACAAAATATCGGTTCGTCATCATTGAATAACTTTAATAACAGAAGTTTTCTTCCTTCTGCTACCGTGCCTTTAAATATAGCTGCGGACATCACGTAACCGATATTTTGTACTGAATAGTTTTTGAACTGAATCGCTATAAGAGCTCATGGTAAGGCCTCAGGACAAGGGACATCGTTAATGAGTACTCACAGATCTTTTTCATGGTTATGGATGCAATGCGCCGCAGTCAGGACGTGTCGAGAAGAGATCAGAGATCCGCCACACAGCCAACGTGAGTCATTAGCTCGCTTGTAACCCAGAAGAGCCATCCACGGGAACGCACCTGAAGAGATCACCATTCATCATCACCATCATCTTCATCATGTAGAGTCGGCACAACATGAGTTTCCATTCACCTTTATCAGCCATCATCTTAGTACTCACTGTTTTCTTACCTATGTCATCTCTCACACATCTAAACTCACAAAAATATGTTGTTAAATATTTTACAACCAGTCACCAGCCTGACGTCAACCCTTCTTGATAATACTTGTTGGTAGTGCCCTTGTATCTAAAAACATTCCAACAATTCCACAAAAATTTGCTACCGGCTGCGCCATGTAAAGTATCATTTTGGTGGACTAAGGAATTAAACACGCGAGCAAAATGCATAGACCAACTTTATTATCAAACACCCTCAGTTGCTAATATAACAGAATCTACATGATGTAATCTACCTACATCTACACCAACAGCCAGGTCGAATTTTAATATCTCCACCTCCTTACAAACTTGAAATACTAGAATATATTATGCTTGAAGACAATGAATACTTAGATATCTAACTCAAGTCGAAATGCAGGGTTCAAATAAGCTATAAGATGCTCATCTTTTCTTAAAACAAGCGTGATGCTTTGTGATGCTGCTATTTCTTCTTCAAATTCTATGAAATTTTCTACACATGATCAGTACACTAATATACACGTAGTACCCATGGTGCGCCAGTATTTTAAATTTATGATTTAGTAACCATTTAATTTTATAAGAAACTATCGCACTACGGATCTCTAGATATTAGAGTACTGAGGGCCTAGCCAAACGGCATTCGCTTCGAAGCGATTCGATTTCTACAGTCGTAATACAATACAATAGACCACGTGACATATCGATAGCTAACGTCAATCCCATACATTTTGGACTCTTCTACTGGCGTCGCGTCATCGCTATTAGAATGTTACTTTTTCTAAGGCCTCTGATCATGTGTACAAAGTTTCATGGAATAATAGCCAAAGTAGAAGTACACTTCGTTCGCTTACAACAGGGCATAAGTGCCCTTTTTCACCGACTTCACAAAAAAGGAGGAGGTTCTCAATTCAGTTGTATTTTTTTTTTTAATGTTTTTTACCTCATATCTCCGGCGTTTATGAACCGATTTGGAAAATTCTTTTTTTATTTGAATAGATATGCTCCCAGCTTGGTCCCTGGTTTCAGAATCCAGTTATGATGATGGAATCCATGGGGAATTGAGGGAACTCCTCAAATATTGTAGGCATACATATGGCGATTTTGATATTTTCAGCAACAAACCAAGCATTTGCATTCAGAAAGTATCATAACCCTTACACCACTATGGTTCTTTCATATTTTTTTTTCTCATCCAGATGTTTAGTCGAATACTATGGCGGAAGTCGGTTTTTTAACCGACTTCCCAAAAAGGAGGAGGTTCTCAATTCGGTTGTATTTTTTTTTTTTTTTTTTTTAACGTTTGTTACCGCATATGTCCGGCGTTTATGAACCGATTTGGAAAATTCTTTTTTTATTCGAGTAGATATACTTCCAGATTGGTCCCATTTTTTTCAGAATCCAGTTCTGATGATGGGATCCACGAGAATTGAGGGAACTCCTCAAATATTGTAGGGATACATATGGCGATTTTGATATTTTCAGCAAGACACCAAGCATTTGCATTCAGAAAGTATTATAATCCTTTCACCACTATGGTTCTCTCATAAATTTTTTTTCATCCAAAATTATTTAGTCGAATACAATGGCGGAAGTCGGTTTTTTAAATGAAAAGTTATGTTAGCTACCGGTGAACTCCTCCTAAGAGGACAGTTAGCAGCTGTAACTTACCCAGCTTAGCAGGCACTCCTCCGACCACGCGATTCAGCGAGGTGTTACTGAAACCGCAGACTGGTGGCGCGGGAAGATTCGGCAGGAAGTCACCATCCGCGGTCTTTGGTGCTGCTTTGGGGGCTTGCGTTGGAGCTGGTGTGGTGGTGGTCGTGGTAGTGTTCGTTGGCCTCGCTGTGGGTATACCTGGGAGGGGACAGCACACCTGGGGAGAACATTTTAGAACTAAGCACGTGAGATTCTTTTTTAAAACAATATTTACCATCACAGATAGTTTTTCAAGGCTTGATTTTAACCGTTGGAAGAAAACACTAGGGGTGCGATTTTTGAATGTCATCGAGGGAAAAAACGACGATAAAATTGCTGTTAATCCCTGATTTCCAAATTTATACACATTGAAACTCACTGATGACTAAAATTCTTATACCTATGATATGAATACAAGTTCCTCCTCCAGTACATTTTTTTAAAAACGGTAATTTGCGGCCTTTTTAACCGGCTTCCCAAAAAAGGAGGAGGTTCTCAATTCGATAGTATTTTTTTTTTTTAATGTTTGTTACCGCATATGCCGGCGTTTATGAACCGATTTGGAAAATTCTTTTTTTATTTGAATAGATATACTTCCAGATTGGTCCAATTTTTTTCAAAATCCAGTTCTGATGATGGGATGCATGAGGAATTGAGGGAACTCCTCAAATATTGTAGGCATACATATGGCGATTTTGATATTTTCAGCAACAAACCAAGCATTTGCATTCAAAAAGTATCACAATACTTTCACCACTATGGTTCTTTCATAAGTTTTTTTTCATCCAAATATTTAGTCGAATTTGTATTCGACTAAATATTTGGATGAAAAAAATCGGCGGAAGTCGGTTTTTAAATGAAAAGTTATATATAAAAGACTAATAAATAGTAATAAGTTAAATACTACAATACGCCCTGATAAAAGAAAAGAAAATAAAAAATGACTAATCTACATAAACACTCACAGGATATTTTCACATTCCTATCAAAACGAGGGTAGGTCAGACAGATAATGATTTTTAAGTGTTTGCTTGAATGTGTGCAGTGAAGATGCCTGCCTTATTTCCACCGGCAAAGCGTTCCACAGACGCACAGCTATGACTAGCTGTTTGGCTGATAGAAAATGCTGTTAGCATTATGCCCACCTTTTTGTTGAGTAGGTAGGTACTTTTTTTTTATTCATGATATTTAGTCCCTTAGTGACATTCAAATATCGCACCTCTGTTTGGAAAAGGGAACGCTTTTCACGCTCATATTACTTACTAGGTACACATTGTCTTCAAATGTATGCTTTTCGAGCTTGTTGAGCAAAATGTTCAACAAGGAAAATGATTTAGCATTTAGTAGATCGCGAAACACGTTTCATTACGATGTTTTCCTTGACATATATTTTTATATTATTATTAGTTTTTTTTTATATTTTTTTCATATATTTTTTTTTGATATGAAAACCTTCTTTTTGTACATAATAGCACCCCTCAATCAGCCTAATAGTACCTTAGGATTACTGCCTTCGAAGCCACAGTGCGCTTGTCTCAGCATCCTGACCACAGCAGGGCCGGTCCCCGTGTCCTGAATGACCTTCAGGAAGGGCTGGCAGGAGTACAGATTGATGCAACTGCCCGTACCGCCGTTAATAGTTTGACAAGTTTCACCTAGAAAAAAAAAACATCCATCTTCTTTTTCAATTCGTCAACTAGTACAGTCAAATTAGGTGATTTTTTGCACAAGTGTGGAACTAATTAGATATATTCATGAAAACTTTTCTAATTGTTTTGTATGGCTTAAAAATCACCTCTAATAATAAGCATCAGTAATTTCACCCTCCGGAACAGGGTGAAATAGGGTGAAAACCATAAAAATATCCGTAACTTAATGGGGGAAACAGAAGTAGTCGGTGCAATTTGGCATAGATTTTGAACCGTTATGATCTACATTTGCACCAAGTATTTTTTAAATCCGACATACGGAACATACAAAAAAAAAATCATTTACAAAAAAAACTTTTTGTGGTTATTACGGCTCCGGGAAAATTAAGGTAGTCGGTGCAAATTGATAGACATATCAGAAAAATGTTCGAAATACATTACCAGGTTTGCACCATGGTGCGTTTCACGGAAGGCACTTTTCCATATTTTATTGTCGCTCTACTTCGGGGAAAATTAATGTAGTTCTGGAAATCGACTTAAACTTATTCATTTAATTAGTACTACATCCGCCGGAAGTTTTATACTGGTTTTTTTTACGGAAAATGCATTTGTTCAACACTGTGTTCCCTAGATGCACGTGGTTTTTATTAAAAACCTAATGCGCTAAGACAGTCTCTCTATACGTAATTTAACGTGCATCAAGTAATTTCTTTCTATTTTAAAATTTACGGCCTTTTTAAGTTTGTACCTAATATTTAAAAGGGTTCCGTAAGCGCCAGAAACGGTGCAAACCTAGGATAAGCTTCTTTTGGTGTCATCTAACGTTTCCATAAGAATCCACGACTACACAACTTAGGTCCACACTTTTTGCTAATTTGCCTGTATTAAACATGGATTAGACAGTTCCACCCATGCGTAGCCAGGTTAAAGTTTCGTTCAAGAAAATAAAACAACAAAAATGTACACGAAATGACATTAATATTCATAAGTATATAATTACATTCACCGCACTGGTGTTTCCTTAAAAAGTATCAGATTTTGTCAACATTTTGAATATTTCGGCGGGTTTGAACCCCTCCACCCCTACGCCCATGCTCCATGCCTCGTGCTTTAGATTATTAGAATAGTTATTGTTCCACAGAATATCCCTAGCCCTCTGTATCCATCAATAAAGGTTACTAAACTATTATTTATTTGTTTATATTTGGTGTGAATCGGCGATACGACTTGTAGCCGTATTCTCTATCTCGCGACAGGTTTGCAACAGGCGTAAATTGTGCGATCATTGATGTCAAACGGTAGATAAGTTTTGTTGCAAGATATATCTTGCATATATCTTATATATATATATCTCTTGCCTATATATCCGCAGGGATCGAACGACGAACACGTCCAGGGTTGATGGGGGTGATTTACGGAAAGATCTCATACACGGGATGACGTCAAATCTCGAATGATAACCATAATTTTGTATGAGCGTCATACGAGATGTGACGTCATCACGTGAACAAGATTTATTTGAGAACACGGGCTATGGACGTCTCCAGACTGGCACGCACGCCGTATCGTATCCGTATTTGACGTCGGTGACTTGGATATGGAGTAGAGATACCTACGATAAGGACAAAAGAACACACCTTAAGACGAGAATGTTAACCACAATAACAAATTCAGTGGTTAGTTAGAATTTACGAGCCAGAACAATCTACAGAAAAAACGGCACGCTGTTACACCGAATCGAACATCATTGGACATGTTTGAATAAGTTTTAAAACACAGTCCAGACTGTACATCTGAGAAAAATACCCAGTGGACTAAAGCCACATAAGACAAATAAATAGTATACAGTCCAACCGCATTTCTGCTATTTTAAGGGGTGATTTCACTAACAAATAAACAGGATAAACATCTGTTTAGCCTAACCAATGCTTTTTGACAGGTGCTTTCAAAATTGAGTCTTTAATCAGAGGCAATTAACAAGAAAAAGAAAAAAGATTATCTATAACTTTGAACAATGGTTACGGGAAACTTGCTTGTATATTGTTTCGCGTTTATAATCTACTATATCTATTTATCTGTGGACTGGTGTAGTTTGAAAACTCACCAGTCAGCCACATTGAAGTGACCAGAGGCATAAGATTGCTTATTCTTATTAAACAGTCTTGACCTTGGAAAACACGCTTTTAAACCAAAAAATTCTCTAATTTAAAAACATTCCAGTCTCGTGTCAGTCGCACTGTTTCGTATACTAACTATTACATATTCTTCGCAAGAAACGCGAAGATTAAGTAATAGTTACTATACGTGACAGTGCAACTGAGACGAGATTATACTGCGAATTGAATATTTTTAAATTAGAGAATTGGGCCTCTGCATGTTTATTATGGTAATAAAGATGTTGTAGAACATTTAAATAGTTTGGCATTCAAAATCGAATAATTATGTATACGAGTTTTTTTAAGTTTTCCTTTATCACGCACGCACGACAAAAATATTTTTTAGCTTGCTTGATTACCGTGAATTATTATATTTTATTGGAGGGTCACGGGACCCACAAAGAAGAACCAATAGTAGGTATTTTTGGGGTTTGTTCCGGTTGATGAAGTCTATGCCTACAAACCACCTAAATAACTAACTACATATAGCATGCCAGACAGTAGAGATTATTCTAAGATATTCAAATTCATCAAATAATAGATATTAGATAAGATGAATTTTAAAATTGACAAAAAAAAAATGATTAAATTGATTGATTTTGATTTTTTGGTTAGTAGTAGAACTTCTTGTGAAAGAGTTCGTCCGGGGAACTACTACCACCGTACCTATTTCTGCCGCCAAGCAGTAGTGTTCGCATTGCTGTGTTTTGGTTTGAAGGGTACGGGTGCCGGTGAAATCACAGGCACATGAGACTTTTCATCTTTATGTCTCAGGGTCGGCAGCGCGCGTGTGATGCCTCTGGTGTTACAGGCGTTCAGGCTACGGTAACTGCTTTCCATCTGGTAGGCCGTAAATTTGTATGCTTGCCAAGAAGCATAAAAAAAAATTTTAGTTAAGGTAAAATTTATATATTATTTATTTGTTTATTGAAAATGTTGCAATATTGAATTGTTTTTTTGTGAGTAAATTCAAAATGTAAATCTATATCTTCTATCTATATATATAAAAAAAAGTCTATATATATAAAAGAAAGTTGTGTTAGTTACACTATTTATAACTCAAGAACGGCTGAACCGATTCGGCTGAAAATTGGCGGGGAGGTAGCTTAGAACCAGGAGAAGGACATAACATAAAAATTTGATAAAAAATCCTAAATTAGAAATTCATATTTCCGAACATTGGGACAAAGTGAAAGAAGATTATGATAATATATTTTTTGATGCTGAGAATACCAGACGCTCATGGCAGAACCAGGTAACTCTATCATCAGCCTATTTACGCTCATGATAATGATAAATAAATAAATGCTGGACATTTATTTATTTATCATTATCATGAGCGTTAGAATCGTCAACGATCCCAAGCTCACTAGTACACTAGAGCCGCTGAGCCTGCGCCGAGATATCGGCTTGCTCTGTGTTTTTTATCGACTCTATAATGGGGAGTGCTCTGAGGAACTATTTGAGCTTATACCCGCTTCCAGGTTTTATCATCGCACCTCTCGACATCGGTTGGGAGCTCATCCACACATCATCGATGTGTGGGTATCTCGTACAGCTCGCTTTACGAGATCTTTTCTCCCACGTACGTGCAAATTGTGGAATGAGCTCCCTTCTGAGGTTTTTCCGCTTAACTACAATATGCACAGCTTCAAAAAAAATGTTAAAAGGGTCCTCCAAGGCAGGCAACGCATTGGCAATGCCTTGAGTGTTGCAGATGTCAATAGGCGACGGTAACCGCTTACCATCAGGTGGGCCGTATGCCAGTTTGTCGAACCATTACATAAAAAAAAAAAAAAAAAAAACATTTCACACAACATTATCTAGCCCCAAGCTAAGCAGAACTTGTGTTATGGCAACTAGGTAACTGATAGACTTAATACAATACATTACATAGATAGATATTTTTTATTATACATAGAAAAATACCCAAAACACCCAGAACAAATATCTGCAGATCGTACAAATATTTGTTCCGAGGCGGGGATCGAACCCGCAACCTCCTGCGTCGCAGGCGAACCTTCGCCTGCCGCGCCACAGAGAGATGATCAATAAAACTTCAATTAAAATATTTAAAATACTTACCAAACTGACCATACACAATTTGCAAACAAACACAAAAACACAACACAAAAATACCTCTGGCCATTATCACAACCACAATCGTTCACCACTGAAGTAAAGTTACAAGTGTGCAGAACCAGTTTTTTATATTACATATATTTCTATATAAAATATAGATATATAAATATATTATGCGGCATGTTTCTCGTCACAACTTTGACCAAATGTCCCTGAGTCTTGACCAGTGATGGATTTATACGACCAGCGGGGTCAGCACGAATAATTTTCGTAACCAAGACGCTAGCGAGACGATCGCAAATGTCAAATATTGACCAATGACATCAGGGTAACTTGAAATCTTAGTAAGATGATTGGTTCATATTTGACGTGTACTATCGTAACGCTAGCGTCTCGATAACGTTAGATGTTCGTGCTTGGGCCTCAGAACCAGACCGTCTCGAGGTGATCCGGTCACGTCATAGAACAGTTAATAGAGCGCACATAGAAACGGAACTCTTTTGTGAATTCTCTATTTATACAGGGGGTTTTTTTAAATGGGACAGTATGGGGATATCCAAATCCATAAGAGATACGGGAAAACTGTCTTTGGAACCATTTGCTCATTTTGTATGAAAATGATTTTGGCATAGTTATTTTTTTGGTCAAGCGTGAGTTCTCCATAACAATGAGTAGTTTTGATCAAAAAATTTTTTTATGCGTATCGACTCAGTTTCATGTAAGGATTGTTAAGACCATCATTCGTCTTGTCCTTAATAATTAAACTTGTGTCGTCAGCAAATAAGACCATGTCAATATCCTTACAAACTACAGAAACATCGTTTACATAAATTAAAAACAATAATGGGCCCAATATTGATCCTTGTGGAACACCTAATTTAATGTTACATTTATTTGATCGCACACCATTCAACTCAGTGACTTGTTCTCTTTTACATAAATAAGATTCAAATATTTGCAATTCCCTGTTGCGGACACCGTAGTGATCTAATTTTTTGATTAAGATTTCGTGCGAAACACAATCAAAGGCCTTTGAGAGATCACAAAAAACTCCATAAGTTTTTTCCGATCGTTCAAGGCCCGAGAGAACGTCCTGCATAAGTCTTGTAATGGCATGTCTAGTGGATTTTTTCTTTTGAAATCCAAATTTTCTGCTATTTAAAAACTCGTTATCCATAAAAAAGGTGTTCAATTCGTCAGAAAGATATTTTTCAAAAAAAATTCTCAGGCTAGGGAGTACAGATACTGGTGTATAATTATTACAAGATGTAGTCTTGTCTTTTTTGTGCACTGGTACAACTTTTGCCATTTTCATTTTGTCGGGGAAGATACCCTTTTCAATACAATCGTTAATAATGCACATAAGCGGTGCAGCAATAACACATTCCAACTTTTTCAACAGGTAAGGTGTAATATACCAAAAATCATTAGATTTTTTGGGTTTAATATTACGAATAATTTTTATTACTTGAGTAATATTTATAGGTTTTAGTACAAAATTACTACTGGAGACTGAGATATAATTGTGTAGAAAACCCAAGGAATTATTAACAAAACATTTAAGATCACATGTCAGGTCATTAGCTATATTTACAAAATAATTATTAAAATAGTTGGAAATGTCAAATTTGTCACAAATAATTCGATTGTCACTATTACTACATATTTTATCACAGATATTATCACAGGTGCTACTACTTTTTCCGGTCTCTTCTTTTATTATTTGCCACACACATTTTATTTTATTTTCCGATTTTTCAATCTTTTCAGCTATGTGCATTTTCTTTGCAACTAAACATACATTCTTAAAAACTTTGCTGTACCTACTTACATAAGATTTCAAAACTAGATTTTCGTTAATGTTACTGAGTGCATATAAATCAAATAGTCTCTTTCTCGATACAACAATTCATTTTGTGGCCCATTTATAAAAGTTATTTGAGACAGATTTACGCAGTTCTACAACAGGCATGTGCACATCCAGGTTTCCCAAAAAATGATTAAAATAAGCATCGTAGTCAGTATAGAGTGAAGAATTAGACAGGGATTTTTTTAAACTAACTTTCAATTTTTCTAAACTAAGATTATTTATTTTTCTACACTTTAGGTTAGATGGCTTTATTATATCTAAATTTAGTTGTATATCAATAGTTTGCGCAAAGTGATCTGATATAACACCCGGCATTACTCTAAAATTTTTGGTAGAACACGAATCTGTGAAAATATTGTCCAAACACGTCATGGTCGAAGAAGTCACCCTTGTGTAATCATACACTTGCTGCTTCAGTAAAAAACTATCCATAACGTCAGTTAAACCTTTACAAGTAATTTTTTCGCTTAAAAAATTAACATTGAAATTACCACATATTATCATAGTTTTATTATTTTGAGATGTCCGTTTATCCAGGCACTGCTCTAGTTTTGACACAAATATAGCTATGTCTGCTGAGGGTGACCTATATACCACTACAATTATAGCGTCATTAAGTTCTATACAAGCTATTTCAAATATTAGTTCCTCTGACATCTTGGAAATATCATTTCTAACTTTATATTTTAAACTTTGTCTTACTAATATGAGGCACCCACCGCGGTCATGCACGGTTCTACAAAACGAAGAAGTTTTTTTATAGCCTTCTATATTAAATACGCTGATATTATGTTTGTCCAACCAGGTCTCGGTCATACACATCACATCAATCTTCTCATTTGTCATGAAAATTCCCAGCATGTTTTGTTTACTGTAGATGCCTCGGACATTTTGATGTCCCAAGGTTATTTCACAACCTCTGGAGTCCAGACGTTTGTAAAATTTTCAGTAGGCTTTGCAACTTCTTCAGTTAAGTCATTTCCTTTGGTCAGCACCACTAAATTCCTACAGCTTTCTTTTTTGGCATAAGCTACAGCTATGCTTGAAGCGATATATTAGGCAGCAAGGGTGAACTTGCTTGATTTTGGGTGTATTTATTTCTATTATAGACATATTCTCATTTAAAGCAGCAATTGTAAACAGTTTGCTGTTTAGTTTAAATATCTTGTGATTTAATTCATTCTTGACTCCATATGAAAATGTAGAAACTATAGGTTTTTTCTTGTGCTTATTTATAAATTTAGCAATGTTGTCAATTTTCGTCAGATAACTATTTATATCCATTTGTATACTGCTATAGTCACCTATTAAGATTATGGTGTCTTTGGTATCAGGTTTCTGAATAAATACATCGTTCAGAATGTTACAATAATCATTGTGAGGCTTGCAAAAATTAACTACTGTATAATTATATGGAAGTTTGTTGTTGATTTCTTTGACCATATTTCTTCCGTTCCGTCAGAGAACATTTCAATAGTTTCATTATTACTTCCTCCAGTATATGTCCTGTCATTGCCGGTTTCTTCGGTTCATTCTCTTAGCACGTTTATTTGTTTTTTTGCAGCCACATCATGCACTTGAACTTCTTTTCCTATCAATTTCTGTAGTTTTACTAGTTGTTCTTCTAGTACTATAACTTTATCATAAGTAATGTCACGCTCTTTCAGATCTTTCTCATACTTTCGTATCATTTCCAGGAATTTATCGCCTTCATCTTCTAATGCTCTAATTACATTTTCTCGCTTTACTAATTCCTTTTAGATTAGTGTGTTTACCGAGATTAGTTGTTTAATTTTTATATTTACTTGTTTATATTTATCTTTTAGGTCTCTACTGTTCTTTATTCTTTTCCTGATACATTTATATCCTTTTTTAGTAGATGAGGTAGCCTTAAATAGTAGTTGTAGTTGTAATTCTGTGTTTTCCTGCGATTGTTGGTCTACTTTTTTTTCCAGTTCTGAAATCGTAACACATAACTCTTGGTTCTCCCATAACTCTTTATCCTCCCTTAATAAGGAGTTTTCGTTCAAGAGCTGTAAATTTAGTTTATAAAGCTCAGTTACTTTCTCTTCGTCTTCATAGGCTTTTTTTTAACTGTTAAACCTGTTTACATATGATTTCAAATTCTTTGGCATTAGTTTCCTGTTCGTCTAGTAGTGTATTATTAAGAGTTTCCTTTTCTTTTAGCGTCTTCTTCAAATTATCAATAATCTTACAATAATTATTCATTGTAGAAGAACAGTAATTTTCCTGGTCTTCTCTGGCATCTACTACCTTTTTGGCTCTAGATCTTGCTGTTATAGGGATCATTGTAACAAAAGTATATTACTTATATTATATTCATAATTTTTTTTTTATTTGTAATAATTAATTTTTATATTTATTTGTATCTATTTAAAATCAGCCTCAATTCAGCCTGCACAATCCAAGGTGGTTTTGTTATTTTCTGAAATTGTTCTAAGCAAAAAGTAACAAAATTCTAAAAGTTATTTAGTATGGGTTCAAACTCGCATCTGTTGGATTGGCACCCGAAGTGGCGAGCATCTTAACCAGTGAGGTCTTAAATAAGGTGGTGAAATTACGAGTATTGTTGTACTGATCAGTATTGCCGACAATTTGCGCAATGGTCTCTCAATCCAGACGACGGCAGAATCACTTGCCGTTTTTGACGTAAACATGAGTAGTACAGTCAAATTAGGTGATTTTTTGCAAAAGTGTGGAACTAATTAGATGTAGTCATGAAAACTTTTCTAATTGTTTTGTATGGCTTAAAAATCACCTCTAATAAGCATCAGTAATTTCACCCACCGTAACAGGGTGAAATAGGGTGAAAAACCTTAAAATATCCGTAACTTAATGGGGGAAATAGAAGTAGTCGGTGCAATTTGGCATATACTTTGAACCTTTATGATCTACATTTGCACCAAGTATTTTTTAAATCCGAGATACGGAAAAAAAACTTTTTGTGGTTATTACGGCTCCGGGAAAATTAAGGTAGTCGGTGCAAATTGATAGACTTATCAGAAAAATGCTCGAAATACATTACCAGGTTTTCACCATGGTGCGTCTCACGGAAGGCACTTTTCCATATTTTATTGTCGCTCTACTTCGGGGAAAATTAATGTAGTTCTGGAAATTTACTTAAACTTATTCATTTAATTAGTACTACATCCGCCGGAAGTTTTATACTGGTTTTTTTTTACGGAAGATGCATTTGTTCAACACTGTGTTCCCTACATGCACGTGGTTTTTATTAAATTCATAATGCACTAAAACGGTCTCTCTATACGTAATTTAACTTGCATCAAGTAATTTCTTCCTATTTTAAAATTTACGGCCTTTTTAAGTTTGTACCTAATATTTAAAAGGGTTCCGTAAGCGCCAGAAACGGTGCAAACCTAGGATAAGCTTCTTTTCGTGCCATCTAACGTTTACATAAGAATCCACGACTACACGACTTAGGTCCACACTTTTTGCTAATTTGCCTGTACTAGAGTCATTTTACTTTGTTCTCAACAAATTTGACTATTATTTCGATTTAGCAGATTTATTTGTTCTGGTAGTAGATGATATGTCTACTTACAGTTCTCCAGATTATTTAATACACTTAATATCTTACTTCCAGCCACTTATGTGCAATAATTTCTTTGTTTTGAACACTTGTACTGGTATTGTTTACATACGTAGTTTCCACTTTAATTCGTCTATATTTTATGAAAACAACACTTGTGGTCACGAGTTATACTTTAGCGTGTATATGGGTATTACTAAACACTTAGATTAACTATTAAAACAATTTTTTATAATTAAAAAACACAGAGCTGATTTTACTTGCGCTAGTGCACTAGGTGCGATTTCTAATGATAGGAACAATCAAATAAGTGGCTATTCACAAGTCTAGAGACGAGAGTCTAAAATAATCTGTGGCATGGTGGGTGAGTGGTAGGTGCGGTGCGGGTTCGATTCAAGTTGCGGGACAGAAGTTTGCATGTTCGTAGTTCCTGATTCAAATGACACAGGAAATCCTAGTTTAGGGGCAGTTATCCTACTATCCTATCCTACTATCCTACTAATATTATAAACGCGAAAGTTTGTGAGTATGGATGTTTGTTACTCATTCACGTAAAAACAACTAAATGAATTTGAGTGAAATTTGGAATGGAGATACTTTACGCCCTGGATTAACACATAGGCTACTTTTCATCATCATCATCATCATCAATTTTCATCATTATTCACGCGGGTGAAACCGCGGGGCGCAACTAGTATACAATATATGCGACTATTTGGTGATATGTTAAAAAGACAGCATGATCAAATCATAATATAATAATAAACAAATATATAGAAAATAGTTATATTAACACGATAAGTACAGTTGTTTCATAATTATTAGAAATCAAATTCAATTTATCATTGTAATTAAATTTTAGCTCTTACAAATAATGACTACATAATATAATTTATCAATTAAAGTATTTATCTAGCCTATTTACGAGTAAGTACAATACAAGCTCTATAGTCACTAAACCGGCACATCCCGTTCCTAGACCGGATTTTTTATAAATTCCTAAACCCATCCGGTCGTGTTTTCTGAAAACCGGTTTTCTTTTATGTAGGAGTTATCTTCTTTGTACCCAATACACTGGTATTTCCAGTTATCCGGCTATGGGGAAAAAATTAGAGCCGGATTATCAAGTTTGTATTGTTAGTACTATACTAGGAACACAATAAATAAGTCCTGCCATACAAAATTGCTCATTCAATCCAACAGTATTTTCATTATCATCAGTTTGATTTTCCGAGAAGCTTCTCCTCAATCCAAGGCATGTAGTATGTTACCCGGGCGTATACGCCCGGTGAACCGGCTTGCGCGCACTTACGACCAAAAGATACCACGCCAATCTGGTAGATAAAGCTTCTGTTTTCTTCATTAGGCTGAAATAAAACATAATAATAATAATTCATTTATTGATTCAGATAATTAAAATCAATTTTTTGTGAGTAGGTTCACTTAAATTCTATGCAATAACTTTTCATTTAAAAAACCGACTTCCGCCATAGTATTCGACTAAATGATGAAAAAAAAAATGATGAAAGAACCACAGTGGTGAACGGGTTATGATACTTTCTGAATGCAAATGCTTGGTTTGTTGCTGAAAATATCAAAATCGCCATATGTATGCCTACAATATTTGAGGAATTCCCTCAATTCCTCATGGATTCCATCATCAGAACTGGATTCTGTAAAAAATGGGGCCAATCTGGAAGTATATCTATTCAAATAAAAAAAGATTTTTTCAAATCGATTCATAAACGCCGGAGATATGAGATAACAAAAACAAAAAAAAAATAGAACCGAATTGAAAACCTCCTCCTTTTTTTTTTGTCGGTTAAAAATACATCATGGCAGGTTAGGCAGAGACTGGTGGAAGTAATCAGGACTCGGACAAAAGCCTGCCTACTGGCAGGTCATAACGATCAGGAATTACCTGCAGGATGCTGTTGTAACTGCTCCGCACTCTGCTGACATAATCGATGAAGCCATTTCCTTAAGATGGAATGGGAAACCGATGATGGCCCAACCAACGTTACCATCAGCTGAAGCGATTCGGTTAATCACTTTTGACGACCTCTGTCACGCAGCGGGTGAGTAGCCGGCTGTGATGCAAGAGTTTGCGGGTTCGATTCCCGCTGCGGGACAAATATTTGTATGATCTGCAAATATTTGTTCCGGGTCTGGTTGTTATGGTACCATGGCACTCGTAGTTCCTGATACCCACGATAAAGGAGATCCTAACGTATGTGACTGTTGGGTGTTATGTATGTATGTGTGTATGTTATTGTGTGAAGTAGAAAAGATCAACTGATGTGTAGATTTTTCTGCCCCCATAGCAGAGCAATTTGCTGAGTTTTAGGGTTCTGCACCTCAAAAGGTACCAACAAAACCTTTATGGGATCACTCTCGTTTCTATCTGTCACAGACTATTCTGCGAATCGAAAAATATTCGGTGTTGAGTAGGTACTTAGGTGAACGCTGCTGACCATCCCCTGGTTTAATCCCTTAGTCACCATTCCGAGGCCCAATTCTCTAAATCATTTTAAAACTACACTGAAAGTTAACCGAATCGAGACTGAATTATGAATTGACAGAAAGTTGGTATTCTGCTCCCTCATAAATAACAATTTAGTCTACTTTCAATTCACGGTGACTACCATTAGAGTAAGATGGATATATATATAATTGGAAAGAGTAAAGAGAGACTCCATCTACTTTTTTTTTTTCCAAAACTTTGAATCGTTCAAGTTTCGGTCACATTTCGATATAATCACATTACAGTGTTGTATTTTAAGCTAAGAGAATACCATTTCGGACATTTAAGACATCAACACTAGATCGAAACATGATCCGAACTCTATTTTAACTATTTTTTAGTTAGAGAATTGGGCCTCTGCACATCCACAGGAGGAGTTGGAGGAATCTTATTCTTAGGGCGAGACTACCACAGCTCGACACATTCCCTGGGGTGCGATATTTGAAAGTCATCGAATGACTTAAACGTCAGTAAAATTGTCGCTTATTCCACGATTTCCAAATTTATATACTACTGAAACTCATTTACGACTACAATTCTTATATCTATGATATTAATACAAGTGCCTTCTCAAGTAAATCTTCTGAAAAACGGTGATTTGCGGCCTTTTTCAGTCATTCATTTTGTAAAAACGGGAAATTTTCACGTACCGATATGTTGGTAGAAGCACCAACCGGTTTCGACCCTAATCGAGGGTCTTCATCAGGGTGGGTATAGGATCCGCGCTACACTCCATATATATGAATGATATAATTTACGAAAGTTACTTTAGTATGATATTTAGTTATTCATTGACATTCAAAAATTGCACTCCTGGTGTAAACCTTTAGTCAGTTTGTACGATCAAGGTGACGGCCGTCTATTCTTAGGCTAGAAACACCACAGTTTAAGAGCAGTAGTAGTCTTGACTCTACTTACAAGGGGCTGCATCAGCGGGCCACCGCTGTCTCCAGAGCAGGAGTCTATCTTCCCACTCAGGAAGCCGGCACACATCGCCTGCGCCGAGAACACCGATATTGTCTTAGACCTCACGTTGTCGCGGTACGCCTGTTCGCAGTCCATGGAGCTGATCACTGGCACCTGAGCTACTTGCAGATGCGTGGCTGATGGACCCTCTATGGAAAAACAAGCTTGAAATTAGTACATACGCCTTTATCCCCGAAGGGATAGGCAGAGCTTCAAAGGGCCTTCAAAGGGGAAAATTGCCCAACAAGTCCGTGTTAGTACCTATTAGGAACAAGTGTCTGGCTTTCTCAAGCCATAACTTTTTGTGATAATAACTTTTTTATGTAGTTTTTAAGTGTGAAGGGTAGGGAGATAGTAGTTTTTTTTGTTTATTTATTATTATGTGGTTATATTATATTATATACTTGCCCCCTTACTCATAATCATTTTTTAAACCTATTTTAGTTAAAAAATGTTTTGTCTTGTTTTGACATTATGACATTTTACACCAGAGAGAAGAAGACAAAAGCTATTTTTAACTAAAATAGGTTTAAAAATTATTATGAATAAGGCTCTAAGTATATATATATTATTATATTTTATTATTAATGTAGGTATGTAGATGTAAGTTTATAAGTAGTTCGCCAACCACCAGATGTCACAAACCAGGTTTGGCTGGTAGAAAATGCTGTTAGCATTACCTACCTTTTTATTACATTTTCTTGTTTGATGTGCAATAAAGTTTAAATAAATAAATAATAAACCTATTATTAAATTTGATAAGTGAATACTTACGCCATCTAGTATCTCCCCATCCAGCCACGAAGGGATTGAAGTCTTCGAAGGTTTGGGATCTCCATTTCTTTCTGGGGAAGAGGCAGATCGGCCTGATCAGATCTGGAAAAAAAACATACACTAACTATCACCGTACCTAATTCTGCCACCAATCAGTAGTGTACGCATTGCATTTCAGTTTGAAGAGTACGGATGCCGGTGAAATTACAGACACATGAGACTTTTCATCGTTATGTCTCAGGGTCGGCAGCGCGCGTGTGATGCCTCTAGTGTTACAGGAGTCCATAGGCTACGGTAACTGCTTACCATCAGGTGGGCTGTATGCTTGTATTGCTTGTATGCTTGCCAAGTAGTATAAAAAAAGCCTTACCAGTAAATCCCACGTCTCTCTGCAAGACTAGGATCCCAATATCGTTGATCACTGGGTTATTCTTCGTGTATTGTTCATGTTTGAACATGTCCTTGATCGGAATGTCCAGTGGTGTGGCTCCCTCGTCGTCGCGAGCCAGGTCCAGCTCTCCCAGGCGGACTAGGAACCTGATGGTGAACGAATCGGTGATTTTCATCATTCATCATGAAAACAGCCTATAGGGGAGCACTTAAATTCTATCATCAAACTGGTTCATCGTCATCATGAGTGTCAATTTTCAGTTCTTCTCTACTTTCTTCCAGTTGTCTAAGGCCTAGTTCATTATACCAACGCACATCTATCACAGTCAAGAGAAGGTAACCGCTTACGCTCTTTTATACCCGAACTAAGAATGATTCTTTTTGCCAAAAAAAAAAAAACATGAAGTTTTAAGAAATAATAGCCATATTATTTCTTAAAACTTCATGAAATTTTGTACAAATGTACAATATTATCTAGACTCAAGGTGCGTCAATTTATAAAAAAAATGTTTTCTTTTAAATTTATGATTTGGAAACTATTTAATTTTATAAAAAACTAAATCACCGTAGGTCTAGATTTGAGTTTGGAGATTTAGAGAATGAGATTGATTTGGAGTTTGAAGAAATAATAGCCAAATTAGAAGAAAACTTCGTTCGCGTGCAAGCTACCGGTGACTTACTCTTAAAGGCTATTGTCAGAGCCATAGCCTCAGGCAGAGAGACCAAGAAAAAACTAGTGATACAAGAGAAAATCATCATCAGCTTCAGGTAACTTTTTAATTAGGCTTAAGCTTAGGCTTTCTCCTGGGAGAGGACGTATCTCCAACCAGATGAATAAAAAAATTTGTGATTACCATCACTAATTTAATGAAACTTACAACTGCAGGCAAAGTCGACAATCTAAGAGGCAAAGTCGACAATGTTATAGGCAAAGTCGTTGAATGAGATAAAGTCGACAATGTTGGAGGCAAAGTCGTTGATTGAGGTAAAGTCAACAGTAAATAAATAAATAAATGCTGGACATTTCACACATCATTATCTAGCCCCAAGCTAAGCAGAGCTCGTGTTATGGGTACTAGATAACTGATATACTTAATACAATACATTACATAGATAGATATTTTTATTATACATAGAAAATATCCAAAACACCCTGATCAATTATCTGCAGATCGTACAAATATTTGTTCCGATGCGGGAATCGAACCCGCAACCTCCTGCGTCGCAGGCGAAACCTTCGCCCGGTGCGCCACAGACGTCGTCCACAATGTTAGAGGCAAAGTAGTTGATTGAGGTAAAGCAGTCATTCTCACTTTATTCGATGGTGTTTCGGATCACATAGGATAATTAAACTCACAGATCGTCTTCCAAGCGGTGGATGCAATGCGCAGCTGTGAGCACGTGACGGCTGGAGACTAACGCCCCGCCGCACTTCCACCGCACGCCGCTGGCTACAGACTCGTCCTTATACGCCAACAGGGCCATCCAGGGGAACGCACCTGGGAAATATACATTGAATATACACAAGTATACAATATTATATGTAATTTATTGATTGATTGATTGATTGATGATTTGAACTCAAATTTTTGTTTCGTAGTATCTTCAATCCTCTTTGACGTTGACATAACTATTAACAAGTAGGGCAAGTTTAACAAGTAGCTATACTACTGATATTTGTAAGTATTTATAACATCTAAATACTATTGTAAATTCCATTCCCCCCATTGTATTCTCTGGGGGAGGCCTCGACCAACACTGGACGTCTAACGGTTGATTAAGAGAAGAGAGAGAGAATAGAACCACCTTAATCACCAGTAATATTTAAGAAATACGAATTATCGTTTATTTTTAACGATTTCTAAAGAAAGAAAGAAATTTTATTTATTTTTCCCCAAATAACACAATACAAAATTAAGCACATTAAAAGGAAACAAATTAAAAGACAAGGCATAACAAAAAGATTAACATTAAAAATAAATATGAGAGTAGGCGTTATGTGTTCAATGGGATTAAATAGGGTAGGTGATAGGTAGGTGGGGGTAGGTGGGTAGGGTAGACATAGGGGTCTCAGCATCAGCTGTACTAGACCGGGGAACGGGGTGCGGCGCTGGTTTTTAGACAAGGCCTATGTGATGCCACGAACATCAATAAACAAGGAGAGGTAAAACAATAAATAGGTATGGTGTACAATACAATAATATAATATCATGATCATCATCAGCCTGTATAAGTCAACTGCTAGACACAGGCCATCAACTTAGAATGACACGACGAACGGTCTTGAGCCGCCTCCATCCACCGACTTCCTGCAACGTTTATAATGTCTTTAGTCCATCGAGTGGAGGGCCTTACTTAGCTCTCAGAATTAGCAAGTTGAAGTGGCAATGGGCAGGTCATATAGCTCGAAGAACTGATAGCCGTAGGGGAATAAAGGTTCTCGAGTGGCGACCACAAACCGGACGACGCGGTATAGGTATACAATACATAATATATTAGGCAATGAACAGGCGGGAACATGATTTCGACCAGTTCAATCCTATATTCTCATAAGAAGACATAATGCAGGTGGTTTTTAGGGTAGGGGTCAGTGTCTGATGATGGCCTTACCAAGCTTTGCAGGCACCCCACCCACCACTCGATCCAGGGATATATTGCTCATCCCGCAAACAGGAGGTTCTGGCAACGCCGTCAGGAAGTCCCCTCCAGCTCTGGAGTCGGCTGAGGGTAGTTCAGTACTAGTTGCCTTAGTCAGCGGAGCAGATTGACCTGGTAGAGGGCAGCACACCTAGAGACATTACATCAGCTATCAATTTACAATCACTAAACTAATTGAGCATTTAAGAGACCTATATAGAAACAATGCCAGCTAATTGGTTTGCTTCTTTTGATAGATATATAAACTCTTTATTACACACCAAATTAAAATACATAAGCAAAGGAAACATTAAAACAAAAAATGACGTACAATGGGTGGTCTTATCGCTAAAAGCGTTCATCTCTTTCAGACAAGGAGAGGTTGGACAGGATAGAATAAAAAAAAAGGTTTAAGTGGTACAAATGTTTGTATGCTCTGCAAATATTTGTTCCGGTTATGGATATGGTTATGATACCATGGTACTTGTAGTTACTGATACCCACGACACAGGGAATCCTAGTGTGGGATTTAGGGCTACGTCTGTGACTGTTGGGTATTATGTTATGTTATGTTACCTTGGACTATTGCTTACGGTTCCATCTTATACAAAGCCTTACTCCGCGTGGTTGATGAGTAAGTCTTGCACATTCATTCTTCTAGTTATTGGTTTTTGAACCATAGCTGTTTGCTATTTGTAGCTGTTACAATAAGTCCTTCTAAGCATTTTAATGGATGAAATAATTTTAATACAACTTTCAGGCTACTTTTAAGGCGCAGACCCACAGCGGCGCATGCTGTGCACGAGCACGCCACGCATTTTATCTGCATGGATTTGTTTGTTCGACAACGTGGGTCTACGTTTCCACTGCAGTACACACTATACACGAATACTAACCCACGACTATGTACAGCGCTAGGTAGCCGTGTACCGCATGCACAGCGTGCATGGCGTTTGACAGCGTTGAGCTATGTAAGCGCTTATTCGAGCAAGCCACGCATGTATCAATGACGTCAATTGATGCGTAGTATGTCCGTGGGTTGCAATGGACACGATCACATACATTATCTTGCAAAGCGTCTCCGTGCGCCGCGGTGGGTCTGCGCCTTTAAGCTCTGTAAGAGCGTACCTGAGGTATGGTGCCAGCGAAGCCACAATGCGCCTGCTTTAGCGTTTGGGCTGCAGCCGGATTAGTGCGCGCTTGCTTAACCAGTGCCAGGAAGGGCTCGCATAGATACAAGTCGGTGCAGCTGCCCGTGGTGTTGTATACGGTCTTACAGGTCTCACCTGGACATAAACGGAGATAATTGTATAGTATAGTGATTGCAGCAGCTTAGAAACCCTTACAGCGTAGTTGTTAGTAGCCCTTGCAACAGATACACACATTTTGTCATTCTTACTTAGTATGTATAATATAATATACTATTATATGTATTGTGTATATTTTTGTGGTTGTGTGTTTTTTGTTAAACCATAAATAAACTGTTTTTCTTTCTTTCTTTCTCTCTTTTAGTAGGATGGAAACCAACACCGCTAGATTTGGATCACAGAATGACGTTGGATTGTTGTATAATTTTAATTTATTTATTTATTTATTTAATTAATTAGAACGGCCTAAGCCAATTCCACTTATTAACATTCATTACAAAAATTACTATCATTATTAATGTAGGTGTATGTAACGGTGTTTTGGCTTCCCCGCTTTCCGAGAAAGCCGAGATGCTCGTTAAACTTTATTTAAGTGTAGTTTAAAATATTGTACAGTTCCTGAACGGGAGTGACATGGTCACTATGTGACAAAACTCCTTTTAAATAAAAAAGAAAAAAAAAGTATTTCTTTATGATTAAAGTATTTCGAAGTGTGATGAAAAACACCGAGAGCCTAACTATAACTGGTCCTATAACTAAAAGGTCGAATATGTGACAATCGGTAATTCTTATTGGGCTTAAAAGTGGAACAGCCCTGACATTATAACTAGTTAGGATTGTTGGCCCACCATCTTGCCTCAGCTAACTGAAAATAAGACGATCTATTTAAAGATATTTATAGTCGATCGTGTACTTACCAACTAACGAAAGTAAATCGTAATTTATATTCTTCGGTTCTGTTTGCTGAGTTTTAGTTACAACAGTAGTTATAGCAGTCACCGGAGGTAGAGACGTTGGTGGAGGCAAAGTCGTCGTTGTTGGATGTAAGGTTGAAGTTGTTGGAGGCAAAGTCGACGTCGTTGGAGGCAAGGTTGAAGTTGTTGGAGGCAAAGTCGAAGTTGTTGGAGGCAAAGCCGACGTCGATGGAGGTAAGGTTGAAGTTGTTGGAGGCAAAGTCGACGTCGTTGGAGACAAGGTTGAAGTTGATGCAGTGCTTTGGGTTACAGGCTCATTGAGGTCAACTTTCTCATCTTTTTGATCATCAATTGGGCAGCAAACCTGAAGGATGTATAAATTAATTAGGTGTCCTGAAAAATAATATCTTAAGGTTCTTACCTCCATAATTAGTATAGAAAATTAATTAATATAGTATGCAAGTTGTATAATTGAGTGTGTATTTTAACCTTATTAACCGACTTCACAAAAAAGGAGGAGGTTCTCAATTCGGTTGTTTTTTTTTTATGTGTGTTACCTCATGTCTCCGTCGTTTATAAACCGATTTGGAAAATTCATTTTTATTTGATATACTTTCAGATTGGTCCCATTTTTTTCAGAATCCAGTTCTGATGATGAAATCCATGAGGAATTGAGGAAACTCCTCAAATATTGTAGGCATACATATAGCGATTTTGATATTTTCAGCAACAAATCAAGCATTTGCATTCAGAAAATATCATAACCCTTTCACCACTATGGTTTTTTCATCATTTTTTTCATCCAGAATGGCGGAAGTCGGGTTTTTAAATGAAAAGTTATAATGCATGTGCAGTCATTACTTAAGTGATATTTATATAAATACCAACCCAATTTACCAAGGGTATGGGTACTGGTGAAATTACAGGCACATTAAACTTTCCATCTATACCTGCGACCTAGATAGACGGGACCTGTTAGGTAATCCATTGTTATAGGCAGAAGATCAGGCAGGCTATCTGCTTGGTTCGTAATTTACAAAAAAACCGATCTAAAGCAGATTAACCATGAAATAAAACGGTCAAATGCGAACGAGTCTCTCGCCTTGAGGGTTCCAATCCGTAAATTATTTCTAAATCGGCAGACTCCTTGGTGAATGCAAAGTCGTCATTTTTGGAGGCAAGGTTGAAGTTTTTGGAGGCAAAGTCGACATTTTAAGAGGCAAAGTTTCAGCAACTTCTTCCTACAAACTTCACCATCCATTAAGGGGTAAAACAGTCGAAATTCTTCAATTTTAGACTTTTTGCGCTATTTGTTTTAAAAACCTCCTAGCATTACAAATTTCAGAATTGTAAGGTTACTGGACCAAGAGTAATAGGTATACCTATGTGTTCTAGAGGTTTTTCTAAATACCATTTTACATATAAAAATAGACATTCCTGTATCGTTAAAAGCTTGATTTTTGTACAGTACTCACAAACCTATGTATTTGGTATAAATTCAAGTTTATATTACCTTGGGTTGTTCCTGAGAAAAAGGGTCTTAACAGATAGACAGACAGACCGATAGACGGACAAAAGTGATCCTATAAGGGTCCCGTTTTTTTGTTTTGATACGGAACCCCACCAGTGAGAAGACGAAGAAGAGATCATTCAGCTTATTACAGATTTCATCTGTAGCAGTACATTGCAACTTGGCTGAGGGCTGAAAAATGAGGTCCTGGAAAAGGATGTAAGGGCTGACCTTAGGCGTGTCCCCATCAAAACCACAGTGCGCCTGTCTCAGCATCCAGGTGGTGACAGCGTTAGAGATCGCATTCCTCGTCACATCCATGTAGGGCTGGCACGAGAGCAGGTTCACGCAAGCGCCTGCGCCGCCGTTCACAGCTGTACAGGACGCATCTTCTCCTAAAGATATTTAGACATTTTAATATAATTTAATATTAAAGTTAGCACTCGTAGTTTAGCGAATTACTTAATAAGTAACTCTACCTCCCTGTTGGATATAGAGTAGAGCACATATTTTTAACCTACTTCAGAAAGAGGAGTTTCTCAATTGTGTTTTTTTTTAATGTTTGTTACCTCATATCTACGTCATTTATAATAAATAAACCTTTTTGTAGTTGAAAGGAATTGACCCCATTTTTATCAAAATCCAGTTCTGATGATGGAATCCATGGGGAATTGAGGGAACTCCTCAAATATTACAGGCATACCTACAGCGATTTGGTATTTTCAGCAACAAATTATGCATTAGCATTCAGAAAGTATCATTGGTGTAATGGATGGAACTGAAGAAGAAGAAGATATCAGATTGCCACCGGAACTCCTCAATGATAAGTATTTCACAGGTGGCGATAAGATATCTAGATATTGGAATCACCATATCGCCCTAAAAACGGTAACATTTAGGTGAATTTAATCTTGGAACGGTATGAGGTGACCTTAAGTCAAAGATTAGTGGCAGTGACCGGCTCTTCTGTTTAAAACAGATAACATATCCAGTAGGTAGGTACCTATTCGTATACCTACATTCAGCATGACCACAATCAAATTGAACAGTTAGTGGAAACTAAAATGAGAGTTAGGGTCTGTTAATAGTTCTCCTACTATATAAAAATACAATTTGACGACCTCTGTGGCGCGGCGGGCGAAGGGCGAAGGAGGTTGCGCGTACGATTCCCGTCTCTGAATAAATATTTGTACGATCTATAGATATTTGTTCAGGGTGTTCTGGGTATTTTCGAAGCATAATAAAAAAAAAAAACTATCTATGTAATGTATTAAGTGTATCAGTTATCTAGTACCCATTAGATAACGTTGTGTGAAATGTCCAGCATTTATTATTATTATTATTAATTTATGGCGTTGTCATGAGTGGCACTTTTCTTCTTATTTCAACATCTGTAGGCTGTTACAGGTGGGAATGAACAATAAATAGGTACCTATAGAATGAAATGTTTGGTTTTATCAGACTAGGACCATGATTTAACTCTTTTTTGACGTAATGAAGTTCAAATGTTGACGTACATATGAAAATGACGTCACTCTTTTCGATATTGACAGCAGGGTGGTTATTCGCTATGACCTAAGAGATTCCTTGTCAATAATGTGTAACGTCACGCATACGATTCGATGATTCCACGCAGATATCGTAACGAGCCCGCGTTATGTTAAGTTTGGTCATAGCGAATAAGGGGGAAGGATAGACCACAAAAAGGTGTTCTAAACTTGATTCTAAATGTGACTTTTCTCGCTTTTTTGAGTAATATCGTGTAATTTTGGTGGCATTTTAAACGGTGTTACTTAACCGGTAAAAAACCGGTGTAAAGAGCACATAATTAAGTGAATTTCATCAAAGTGTATTTATTGCATTGCATGTCTTTAGCTTTACAAATGGGTGGAAATTGTCCACGAACATTCTATAAAACTGCCACTGTTTTACTATTCTCACAAGCCATAATTAAAGATTTTGCGATTCTAAACGTCAATAGTCTTTTGTTGTAGTGATAAATGAATACAAATAATTTTGATATTAGTTAATTTCTGGAGATTCACAGACTTTTGTCTGGGTTGTCATTGCACAGTATTTTATTTATTTTATTTTAAATACCTATGAGTATAACAAAGAACACTAAGAACAGAAGGTAAAGATAAATGGATTACCCCCGCGCCGCACTTGCTAAATAACTTATATTTTTATTGTATTGGGTGAGATTTCTAATTTAGTTCCTATACATAAATATAGCTTAGTGCTAAATACACAACTTCTGATAAAAAAGCCAATAATTTTTGCAGTCTGTTACTATTGCAAAGACACAAACCTACTAAACTTTAGTTGAACTAATAACTTATAGATAGTGGTTACAAAAATAGAACCTGTAACCTACTTATGCAAATGTCATATTTTTCTATCATATTTTATTTATTTATTTATCTATAATTATAATCGGTATTTATATTTTACTTACCAAACTGACTACTCCCCAGTCCTAAACACACACAAAAACACAATAACACACTAAAAGTCGTTGCCATTTTTCACAAGCTACCAAACAGATAAGACAATTTCGTAAAATTAGATTTTTATTATATATTTTTGGGTTCTTTTACGACTTGTCTGGTACCGATTGTCCGACCAAATGAAATGGAGTCTGGCCATATAATGTACCTATAGATATATACAAATAGATCGACAGGTGGCATGACACTATGGATTGCCTGTGACTGCGTTGATAAATGGTCCCGGATTTTCCTCCCATTTATACACAAAATAAGTATGCTCTTATTTTAGTATGCGCAGTCCTGTCTGAGGTGTCTGAGAGTACTTAAGAGCTTTATCATCTGTGTCTGCTTTTACATATAAGTAGATAGGTAACCTTGTCTTTTATCAGCTCTGTCCTAGTTTTGAGAGTCATCTACCGGGCATATCGCGTGATATTGGAAGATATAAGTAGCATAAATATGTATATCAACCACCTTGCTTGTTTTTTTTCTTGTTTGTAGGGGGTAGTATCTGGATCTACTAAACATTTCATAACTTCACTGTTAGAAAACTACACTATCACTGATTACTATAGGCTACTAAATACCACAGCGCCAGAGCATTCAGACTCGGAACGTGTTTTTGTTTCATGCAAACATTTGTCTTGCAGCGGGAGTCGAACCCGCAATCTCTCGCATCTCGGCCGGCTACTTGCCTGCGCGCCACTGAAGTCGTCTAAATGTTATACATACATATATATAATGTTTACTTGATAACTGTCGGTTTGCTCTATCCTACTAATATTAAACGCGAAAGTTTGTGAGTATGGATGGATGTTTGTTACTCTTTCACGTAAAAACTGCTGCATGGATTTGAGTGAAATTTTGAATGGAGATACTTTACGCCCTGGATTAACACATAGGCTACTTTTCATCATCATCATCATCATCAATTTTCATCATTATTCACGCGGGTGAAACCACGGGGCGCAACTAGTTAATTATAATGTAAATCCGTTATTGGCTGTCGGTTTACGGAACATTGGTTTAATATCTTATTTCTAAGAGATGTGGATTTTGTTGTGAAATAAATAAATATTCTGCTAAAGATGAGTTTTAAGTAAATAACTTTTCATTTAAAAAACCGACTTCCGCCAATGTTTTCGACTAAATAATTTTGGATGAAAAAAAAATGATGAAAGAACCAGAGTGGTGAAAGGATTATGATACTTTCTGAATGCAAATGCTTGGTTTGTTGCTGAAAATATCAAAATCGCCATATGTATGCCTACAATATTTGAGGAGTTCCCTCAATTCCTCATGGATCCCATCATCAGAACTGGATTCTGAAAAAAATGGGACCAATCTGGAAGTATATCTATTCAAATAAAAAAAGAATTTTCCCAATCGGTTCTTAAATGCCGGAGATATGCGGTAACAAACATTAAAAAAAAAAAAAAAAAAATACAACCGAATTGAGAACCTCCTCCTTTTTGGGAAGTCGGTTAAAAATAGCTATATTTGTAAATCAAGTTGAATGAAAATGTGTTGATTTTTGTAGTAATTAAAAACAATATTAGCATTGACGAGATTATGGACCACCACTGATGGTCCACCTAGGTCGGGACACGCGGACGAAGTCGCGGGGATTCAGCTAGTTATAACATATCTTCTTCATTCTTCATCAGCCGGTACACATACACTGAGGGCTCCCCCATAATCCATAATCACCACGCTTGGCTAACAGATGATCGCAGTACTCAGGTGGATGCTGCTGTCCATCCCCTGACCTGAATCCCTTATTTGACACCCAAAGGCAATCGTCCTATTCTTAGGCCGAGATTCAGCTAATATTATCTTTCGGGCAAAAATCTTGAATCAAGAATCTGTTTGATAGAAATATTTTGGGTACCTACATGGCATTTCCAAAGCTTACTGTATAGGTGTACAGGTTCTCGAGTGGCGACCACAAACCGAACGACGCGGACTGACACGGTAGAGGAAGGCCCACCACTCGATGGACTAAAGAAATGGTAAAAGTCACAGGATGGAGGTGGCTTAAGACCATTCAGCTTGGCATTCTAAGGGGGAGGCCAGCAATGATGATGAATATGACTGTAAATTGGAATCATTTTGTTCACTAAATTAGCTATAATGATAATATGATAATACAAAAAGATCATTGTGATTTTACTTAATAAAAACTACTATGAATTATGATAAAGAAGCAGTAAATAGATTTTTCCCTTTTAGCCTATAGAAGATCGTTGCTTATATAAATACCTAAATGGGTTGACCTTTGTTGGGTTGAGATAAGAAGCACTCTTCTACCTCCCTTGTTATTTTAAGCAATCAAACAGAAGAAGGTAATTCAACTCTCTTAGCTATATAGCTATAGCTACACAACAAAATTACTTTTCATCCCATCTATTCGAAAAGGACGACTTGGTTCGCCTTTAAGTGCACCCAAAGGTGGTGTTTTCTGTATGAAACTTCTATAAGTGCGCCGCAATTATCTTTGCCGCGCACTTTTTAAATTTGGAACATCTTGAAAAGAATCAAACACAAATAAGTGCGCCGCAATTATCTTTGCCGCGCCCTTTTTAAATTTGGAACATCTTAGTGTTCAGCGCCAAAGAAGTCTAACGCAAATATTGTTTAAATAAATACTGGCTGGTACGACGGCCCATAGTCGCGCCACCGGCTGAATAAAAAAAACAAATTAGAAACGCGCGAACTACCTCCCGCAATTTCGTCATTTTTAACCGACTTTACAAAAAGGAGGAGGTTCTCAATTCGGTTGTATTTTTTTTTAATGTTTGTTACCTCATATCTCCGGCGTTTATGAACCGATTTGGAAAATTATAATATAATTTTTTTATTTGAATAGATAATATACTTCCAGATTGGTCCCATTTTTTTCAGAATCCAGTTCTGATGATGGAATCCATGAGGAATTGAGGGAACTCCTCAAATATTGTAGGCATACATATGACGATTTTGATATTTTCAGCAACAAACCAAGCATTTGCATTCAGAAAGTATCATAATCCTTTCACCACTATGGTTCTTTCATCATTTTTTTTCATCCAAATAGTTAGTCGAATACAATGGCGGAAGTCTGTTTTTTAAATGAAAAGTTATTCACGGTTTCATGGTTTTGTTTTGAAATAAAATATGAGGCGCCTTTTATTTTCTCATAGTGGGTGATTAAAAGTAGAGTGTAACACTCGGGCGCAAAATATATTTTTGGCTCGGGCGACGTACTTTGAATCCCTCGCTACGTTCGGGATTCTACTAAAGAATCTCTCGCTACGTTCGGGATTCTACTCTAGAATCTCTCACTTCGCTCTGGATTCAAAAAAGCGCCCTCGCCGTAAAAATATTATTTTGCTCCCTTAAGATACAATCTACTATTGATTCCGATCATGATGTGAGTAACTACCGTAAAAATAAAATGACAAATATAAATTCTGCAGAATTTGTAGGTAAGTAATTACATAAATAAATTATTGAACAGAAGTAGATAAAAACGGTAGTTATTCAGGCATGAATCAGGCAGGTAGCGAGATCGTTCAAGGCGAACATGTTGCAGCAGATGGTATAGGGCTCTATACCTACGCAACGCTTACAATATTTAAAAATATTCACATGGACAAGTAAAAGCTTACTGAGGCCTTACTATGAGCTCTTATAGAGATTCAGTTTAAAAACTATTCAGTACAAAATATCGGTTCTGTGATGTCTGCAGCTATATTTAAAGGCCCTGTAGCAGAAGGTCTATATACTTCTGCAATTAAACTTATTCAATGATGACAAATGTCAACGACAAACCGATATTTTGTACTGAATAGTTTTTGAACTGAATCGCTATAACAGCTCAAGGTAAGACCTCTAGTAGGTAGGTACCTACTTGACGTATTTAGTAATGAAATACTTTCAATCAACGTGATTCATCATCATCATCATCACGATGATGCTATTGAGAAATTGAGGTCACGAATGCCTTTGATAGTTTTTTCGCTTGTATAACTATTATTGTGACTCAGACTTTAAAATTAAATGTCTATGGAGCGTCTACATTATTGGAATTAAGTATTGATAAATGTAAGGTCGGGTGTAGTTTTAGATACGTGAATGCCGATGATATTACTAAGACTTAGTCACTTATTATTCAGTATACTGAAGACCTTTGGGGAATTTTGACATAGGTGTTAGGTGTTATAGTTATTGATATTTCTCCATGTATGGCCTACATTTCCAATAGATATGTTGACGAGGGAGTATTTACTGATCTTATGAAGCATAGTAATTTAATTACTTTGTCCAAGTCTGGAAATAAAAAAGATCCAGGTAAATGTAGGGCAATTTCTGTATTGCCTGCGTGTCTTTGTGAAACGAATTCTTGCTCAGTTATTGTCACACTAACTTCTACCTCCTTCGACTTCTTTTTATTTCGTTATAATCTTCAATTTGGATTTACTAAGAGTCATTCGCCAGCCGATGGTATGCTCTCAGAATACGGGGTTCAATACTAGGTCCCTTTTTATTTCCTGTTTACACTAACTGTAGCATAGTATAAAGAGTAACGAAACGTAAGACGTTGGGAAGAATGGAACGGAGGCCGCATGCCTGCGAGCACAAGATGGCGATAAGTGATCAGAAAAGGACGATGTTAAAAAGCTATAAGAATAATAAAAGTAATTGTGTTTCCCCCATCTGTTGTTTAATTAATAAACAATACATGGCGCAGCCGACGGAAGATCCAAAAAATAATTAAACAAGAAGAAATCAATGACCACGCCCGCAGAGCCGACATCCGACATCTCTGCACGAGTGAAGGAAGTTAAAAGTGATTGCTTACCAGAAGAACTACAAATTCAAGAAACTATGGGAGGTGTTGAATATAGGATGCCGGCACCCCTAAGGCTGGACACACAGATTGATCTACTGCCTGAATGGGTGAAATTCAAGCAACAATTCCAAATATTCATAGCGGCAGCCGGTTTCGAAAGATTGTCGGATGCAAGAAAGTCCGCCATTTTCCTAAATTGCGTGGGACACGAGGTGCAGGAACTTTATTTCAACGTCTTGAAAAAAGAAGATACGTTAAAATACGATCAAATAATAAAAGTGTTTGACAATTATTTTGCTCCAAAACAAAATGAGCTCATAAACACTTACAACTTTCATCAAAGAAGTCAGGAGGAGACTGAGAACTTTGACCTGTTCTACACTGAAATAAGAAAATTAATAAAAAATTGCAACTATAAGGAACAAAAAGAAAGGATGCTTAGAGACCGAATCGTTCTAGGAGTTCAAGATAAAAAACTTCAACGGAAACTATTGGAAATCAGCGATCTGAACTTACAAAAAGCGGTGAACATATGCAGAGCCAAAAATAAACTCCCTTTTTTTGTAAAAGACATATGTGACATAGTTCTGTCTACTGACGACACTTCTTTAATTTTCAAAGTTGACAGATCTAAAGCTAATTACGATTATGTAAATTGTTGTTGTTGTTGTAAACATTGTTGTAAATGATTCACTATCGGGAGTTTTTGCGTGGTTCACAGGAAATAATCTGCTAAAAAAACTAAATGCATTTAATTCATGTTGCCAAATGTAAAACATTATCCAACTAATATTAAAATAGATGGGGAGACACTTGATTTTATAAATTCTACAATTTTTTTTAGGGCTTACTATTGATGCAGGTTTGCAGTGGGCACCACAAATTGAGGCACTAGCTGGTAGACTTAGTTCCGCTGCATATGTAGTTCATATGATAAGGCAGCTTACCGATGAAGTTGTAGCTAGGCTAGTTTATTTACTTAGAAATATCCTCTAACCTTTCTACATAATTGACCGATGGGGAAGTAGCGATAAAAATGTAGGCTCAAATTGCAAATATCAGATTCTATAAAAGATAATATTTATTTATACAAAATGAGTAGATTAATCTAGTACACGTGCTATAGAACTGGCGAAGTGTACACTAGAGCACACATCTTCATCTTCAATATCGGCTTGATCAGCCCAACAGTTTTTCCTCGATCCAGGGCATGTAGTATGTGACCCTGGAGTACACGCCGGGTGAGCCAGACAGCGCGCACTCTGCGCCGGCAGACACCACCCCGATCGCATACATGTAGCTTTTTTTATCTTTGAATGTCTGAAATGAGACAGCAAAATGTCATTATTGCTAAAACACACTTTTAGATAAAAATAATAATAATCTTTATTTGGAACAATTAACATAGTACATGAACAAATTAAAAACGATGATACCTGCAGAAGTAAAAAATACTGTGTCGCAAATATCAACGTTCATTAGGTAGATCTACAATCAAATTATTCATTTGTTTCAAATAGGGTTACTACATATGTTAATTACAGCATGTGTTTGTTTTGTTTTTTTGCAATTTCAATTTTCAAAATCATAATTGCACTACTATTAAAAGAAGAAGAAGAAGACTGTAAGTTATACCTCAGGGGATCGATTTTTGAATGACATACAGTCACTAGAAATTACTTATGACAAAAAGGTCACCGATGACTTCGAAATCACTTTTTACTAAATATCGTATTTTGAGAGTTTACCCTAACGTAACGCTGTCTAGCAACTTGCAAACATTTTAATTTTTTAACCGACTTCCCAAAAAAGGAAGAGGTTCTCAATTCGGTTGTATTTTTTTTTCGCATATCTCCGGCGTTTATGAACCGATTTGGAAAATTCATTTTTTATTTGAATAGATATACTTCCAGATTGGTCCCATTTTTTTCAGAATCCAGTTCTGATGATGGAATCCATGAGGAATTGAGGGAACTCCTCAAATATTGTAGGCATACATATGACGATTTTGATATTTTCAGCAACAAACTAAGCATTTGCATTCAAAAAGTATCCTTTCACCACTATGGTTCTTTCATCATTTTTTTTCATCCAATTGTTTTTTCGAGTTATACCGGGAATACAATAATATTACTTGACATAGGCGAAATTGCTTGGATTAGAATACTTATTCCTTATGATCACCGTTAGCTAGCAAAAGGGCGCTTACGACTCGTATTGATATATGTATGAGAATTGTAGTCACCGGTGACTTCTAAAAATACGAACTTTTGGAAATCGGTGACTAATCTTACTTACAGTCACCTACTGTAAGAGACAATGCATCTATACGACTGTAAATTATACTCACAAGAGGCTGCATCAGTGGGCCGCCACTGTCTCCTTTGCAGGAGTCTACCTCACCCGTTGGGTGGCCGGCACAAAGTGCCTGCTCTAAGAACTGTTCCTTTTTCGTGGTGTACGTTTTGTAAAGGTCATGGCAGCCTGCGGTGTTGATCACGGGGATTTGGGCTACTTGTAGGTGCGTGGTTTTTACTTTACCCTCTGTAAAGTAAAGTAAAAAATCAATAGAAAAATAAAAAGAGATATAAATAACGTAGAAAATAAATAATGGTTTTTATCAACGGCGCACCCTGAGGCATACAACTTCATTTGGCATCTTACGTTTAGGGTAAACAGCTTTTTAGGCAAATCTCATGTTTAGGTATAAGGCCCTCATTGGCATCGATCATAAGAGATTGTCACCACACTGATTCTTTATCAGTGACACGAAAATAAGAACTTTTTTAAGGGGGCTTTTTTTTTTTGAGGAGCTGTAATCATTATCATTTTCAGTCCTCATTATAAAGTGGGACATTTGTCTCCCAACCATCATCGTCATCATCTGCCTGTAGAAGTCCATTGCTGGACATGAACCTCCCTCGTAGAGTGCCACAATGAACAGTCTCAAGCCGCCTCCATTCACCGACTGCCTGCAACCATAAAAACTGTGACCTGTGACTTGCAAATGGCATGGTTTCAAAAGAAGCAGCCAGTGTGATGCAGTCGGTCATACGGTAATGCGGCAATAGTTTCGCCCACCGGCTATTTCTCCACTGTAGCCTATATTATTGCCCGCTTGCCCGCAATCGTGGCGGAGCGCGCCCTATGCTCTATGTCCTCGTAAACGGGCAAGTTTTTTACCGTGTATTTGGATGGATGTGATACCGAAAGCAATTCATACTCACTCCAATTCGTGTTTCCCCATCCAGCCAAGATGGGATTGTAATCTTCGAAGGTCTCGTTAAAACATTTATTGCTGGGGAAGAGGCAGATCGGTCTGATCAGGTCTGAAATATAAAGTAAAACATTTTAAAAAGACTGACTGGTTGATCAGCGTACCTTCGAAAGCAACTACGCATGGGATAGATTAGCATCAGAACAAAAGGAGTTAGAATCAATTGCTTAGATAATTTGATTACTGGAATATACCTATCCTGTGCTAAAGAGGTAGGAGAGAAGAATCTGGCTGGCCATGTTGGTCGCATGCCAAGTTAGCAAGGTAGCCACAGAGTACTACTCTATCCCAGAAAGGTGTCGTGGCAGACCAAAACAGCGATGGTGAGACTCTAAACCTTGAAAATGTTGTGTTACTGCTATGGGTCAGACAAAGATAAGTTTCTGGTGAACTGGCGATGGTGGTAGCAACAATCCTTTCGGATCGAGATACTTGCAAAGGATGGGAGGAAGTTTTTTCCTAGCAGTACATAAAAGACTATGCAGAAATACAAACACTTGGATCAATCAGCCAATAAAAGTCAGTAGGTAAACCAAAAACCTCACTTGTGAAGTTGACTTCTCTCTGGAGCTCAAGGATGGCAATATCGTAGTAGACCTGTTGGTTCGATGAGTATTTCTCATGTTTGATCATGGCCTTGATCGGAATGTCGATTGGCGTGGCTCCTTCGTCTTCGCGAGCCAAGTCCAGCTCTCCAAGGCGGACTATTGACCTGAGAAAAGAAACAGTGATGTTAATGTTAAAGAACTCCCTTTTTCGCATTCGAACTGTGTAAAAATGGGTAGTCCATTATGCATGTCTGGCTAAGTAGTCAGCCAGCCTAACTCCGCCCAGAAGCACAGAAGTTTCCTGGGGTCTTCGCAGGCTACGCGCAGTGACCTCGGGTTTTTGAGGATTTGTTCACGTTGAGTTACTACTCCCACGTATTCCAGGGCTACGTGGGCAGCCGATTCTACTTCGGTCATACACCCTGTGCAGAGTGGGCTATCTGTGGTTCCGATGTTGCAGAGGTGTTTGTTCAGGAGACAGTGCCCTTTGAGTGTCCCCACGATGGTACGAAGGTCTAGTCTTGAAAGATCGAGCAGACAACGCGTGACTCGTGGTGAGACGGACGGTAGGGCTGCTCTTGACTGTGTGCAGTCTGTGGTCCGTGCCCAACGTTTGTTGTTTTGTAGGAAACAGTGATAATCACCATCGCATTCTAGCCGTGCGTGCGTTTACAAGTCAGCAAAAAGTCGCTGTCTCTATCATATTTTGGTAAAGGTTAAACTTACAGTGTATTCTCATAGCTTTGGATGCAGTGCGCAGCTGTGAGCACATGACGGTTGGAGATCAACACCCCGCCGCACTTCCACATTACGTCGCTAGAAACGGTCGGATCTTTGTGCCCTAGCAGGGCCATCCAGGGGAGTGCACCTAGATAAATTTAGAGAATTTTATAGATCTTTTAGCCATCTTATATATTTATAGAAAAGTTATCTTTCCATTTATCGATAATGATGATGATGATGATATTTTTATTATTACCTTGTACTAACCTACCTTACCTTATTTTACCTAACTGGCATGTAGGTACATGCCTGAATGTTTTAACGACCTATGTTATACACTATAGTTAAAGTTAGATATTGTGTTTCTGGTTCAGCTGTGAAGTGGTATAATACCAAAAATAGTGTCACAGATTCATAAGACTCATAAAAGAGTCGGTCTTGAAAGAGCTGTGGTGAATTGGGAACTTTACAGCAAGATTTTTTGATCACAGAGGTTTGGAACAATGGAGAAACTCAAAGCGTTCCTTCAGATACGGAGGAGCAGAAGGAATAGGAATATAATCACTAACCAAGTTTAGCAGGCACCCCACCCACCACTCGATCCAGTTGTATGTCACTCCATCCGCAGAACGGTGGCTCCAGCAGAGCTGGCAACTTATTATTCAGGCCAGCTCCTACATTCCTGGAGTCAACTGAGGGCAGGAAAGCGCAGCTAGTCAAAGCTTGAGCTGGGGTAGATTGGCCTGGTAGTGAAGTAGACTGGTCTGGCGATGGGTCAGACTGGCTTGGCAGCGGGCAGCACACCTAGAGATAATATTTATTTGAGACAACATCTATTGGCTTGACAGCAATGGAATATTTGTAGGATCCCTACAGAGAAGAGCCATTAGACCTACGACCTATTAGACTGATTAGACTGACGACGTCTACGGCGCGGCGGGCGAAGGTTTGGCTGCGACGCAGTAGGTTGTGGGTTCGATTCCCGCCTCAGAACAAATATTTGTACGATCTGCAGATATTTGTTCAGGGTGTTCTGGGTATTTTCCTATGTATAATTTGGGTGTTACTCGTTGGGAACCCTCCAATAAAAATATCTATCTATGTAATGTTATTGTATTAAGTATATCAGTTATCTGGTACCCATAACACAAGCTCTGCTTAGCTTGGGGCTAGATAAAGTTGGTTGAAAATGTCCAGCATTTTTTTTATTTTTTTTTATTAGATTCATCAGCGATCGCAAGCATGAATATGTTACAGTAACATCAAAGTTCACAAGATCATAACTATAACTACTCACCGTTTAGCCAACGCGGAGATATTGGTTTTCTTTACGTGTTCTACCGGCATTTCGACCTCATTCCGGCGTTGAGAATAATCTCAACTATCGCCCTTTCCGACACCGTGACAAAGCTTATTATTTTTTGAGATAAAAGATGTTTGTCCTTTCCCAGGGTAGGTATAATCTATCTTCTTACCTTTAATTACGATCCGTTCAGCCGTTTACTTGGTATGGATGGATGGATTATGGTCTCCGAGGAAAGTCTCCTCAATTTTGCCAGTGTCAAGTAGAGGTATTATATTATTTTGATAAAATTAGCTCAAGTCGTTAAAGTCTCATTGGATTGATTCATGTTTATTTGAAAGGTTTCTTGAGATACTTTACAAGTCAGTAGCTTTGCCCAGTTTCTGTTAACACCGTTGGTGTATCACAAGGTAGTAACTCCTGGCAGGACCACATTTGTTTTTGCTATAACTCGGCGATTTTTGAGGTACAAATTCTGACAAAAAGGTACAAACTCAGCTCGTAATTTGTACTGCGACATCAAATTTAAAAAAGCTGATTTTGTCCTGCCTGGAAGTATCACGCCATTCAAATCGTTCTAGTAAAGTGGTTGCAGAAAACGCTCCACAAACTTTGCTGATGTGATGACAATTGCAAAATACCCGCGTTCCATGTTTGACACAACGAAATTACACCGGCACGTAGTATAAAAAATCCTTGGTTAGTAATTATATGTCTAACGGCGGAGATAAAAATACAACCGAATTGAGAATCCTCCTTTTTTTTAAAGTTTGTTAAAAAACACTATTGGAATGATAAAAAATTCTAAAGTATTTATTACTGCAAGTACAAGGTATTTAGATGCAACAAATCTTAAAAGCTTATTATTATCATATTGTTTGGCTGAGAACTTAATATCTTAAAAGATTTAGGTATCGTCATTTTGACGACCTCTGTGGCGCGGCGGGCGAATGTTCGCCTGCGACGCAGGAGGTTGCGGGTTCGATTCCCGCCTCGGAACAAATATTTGTACGATCTGCAGATATTATGTAATGTTATTGTATTAAGTGTATCAGTTATGTAGTACCCATAACACAAGCTCTGCTTAGCTTGGGGCTAGATAATTTTGTGTCAAATGTCCAGCATTATTTATTTATTTATTTTTCACGTTTTTTAGCATTAAATTCGCCTTTGTATACTAGGTACGCTTTAAGGTAGGCTTTATGTGAAATAAAGAATTTTATATCTATGGCTAAGTCTGTATCGATGTTTGTTTCAAAGTTAAAGTCAAAAAGAACTTTATTCATTGAAATCACAAGGATCATTTTGAATCGTCTTAATAAGCTATAATTACTCCTGTTCCTGTTCCTGTTTCTTCTCGTATGCCGCAGGACTATTCCCTATCTTGCGACAGGTTTGTAACAGGCGTAAATTGTACAATCAGGGCTGTCAAACGTCGCTTTTCTCATACAAAAGTTACTGTTTGACAGCCCTGAGTGCACAATTTACGCCTGTAGCAACCTGTCTCCTTTTTTAGCTCTGCTTACAGTTTGAGGTATAATTTAATTAAATTGTGATCAAAAAGGTAAGTAGTACCTAGAAATATACTAGTGGTTCGCCCGAACTAAGACCTCGCGATGACACCTTTATCAGCCCGACTACTTAAGTAAGTCATTTCCATATTTTCCATTTTTTTTTATTTTCACCTTGAGGTTATTTCCTACACATCATCAAAATAACCTTTAAATAGGACTAAGCAACGGGGCGTGCATACCTGTTAGTATATCAAGTACCTGACGAATTAATTGATAACGTCCTTATGACTAAAACCATAGAACTCCAACGTGATTCAAATTCCTAGAAATGGGAGGTCAACAATGGATGTTATATTGGTTATTGTTTTATAGAGAACAAGTTTCTAAACTCTTCAATTTCAGACTTTTCCCTCTACTTGTGTCAGAAAAGCTACAAGCATACCTGTGGGGTTCAGACACCCATTTATGGGTCTGGGAACTGGTAGGAAATCAGAACAAACAAACGGATAGTAATAAATTACAAACGACACGCCCGTCTGGTCCGAACGTTGTCCAAGCAATGACATTCCACGGGGGCGCCTCGATCGCAATCGCTTTATTTCAAAGGCTGAACACCACATCTCTTCCTTTTCAACAAATTAAAAATTAACAATTGCTTATTTCCAAAAGTTAACTTACTATTCTTATTTTACTATATACCTCTAGTGATTTTACAACATAAAGTAAGCCATCATTATTCTAAAGTGATACTTCTAATGATTTTACAACATAATTATTATTCTAAATCGAATTTTATTTTAACCAGTAATTAAACTACGCCGTTGATGTAATTTTTAATTAAGTACCTATACAATTATCGATCTCTTTAATAGGTACGCTATTATTGTCCTCCTCAATTTCTTCATGATCACAGATCTTCCAATTACTACCTTCTACTCTTTTCAAGTGTAGGTATTATATTCCAACGATACTCCCGACCTTCCTGTATCAGAGCCTTCCAGATTTCTGATCCATGTTCATCGCAGAAGCAGCCTACACCTTTTGTATAGATTGAAGTAGTTCCCACCTCTGCTTGTACGCAGTCTCCGGTTAGACAGGTTAAATTCTGGTGGCAGACTTGGAAGACTGTGGCGTATTCAGATAAGATAGGCGTTGGGATGGGTTTGCTACTCAGTGATCTGTTAGGGCAAGTTGTCACAAATAATTGCTTTCCAAATGCCTTTATTCACAAAACTTAAGATACTACGACACCACTCTGATAATACAATTAGGTGAAAGTGTGGTGTCATGCGATATGATATTATTAGCTAGTTGTAAGTTAGTGCAGACAATCAATTAATTTTTAATCTTAATTTAATGTTGCACAATTTGACATGTCGTCATAGAGACGTTTTGTATTTTAATACTAATAATTTTATTAGAAATTTTGTTTTGAGTCTTTTTGTTTTATCTTGAGTCAAAACAGACGGCAGACATAGTAAATTAATAATTGCTAAATTGTTAGCATTTCATATTTTTGATCTCGTTATAAGTATCAACTATAACGCAGTTCACGAGCTCGTGGTTAGAAGTAGGTAGTACTAATGAGAGTAAAAGGTAGGAGTGTCAGCTGACAGTCATTTAAACTAGTTCGACAATGAGAAGGCCGGCCACATAAAATGTACAAGCCCTTCCCAGCAAAATCTTAGGCTTAGAAACATTTTTAAACAGTTTTAATGTACATTATCATGTATGTAACTGAACATTGGATGTTACAATTTGAGTTACTCCCTTATTATGAGAATTACAATATTGTAAGTTCATACAAACGCAAGAATGCCATAGGGTTCCTTAACTGTTGTTCGAAATACTTTAAAATGCAATAAACGTAAAGATGTTGCAAATCTCACTATTGAGAGGACTATTGAGCTGTTGAGCTAGAGCTGCATATCATTGTGTGTTTACCGTCCCCCTGACGCAGACTTCGCGTTATTTTAATCCACTATGGAAAAAGTATTGCTCAAAACTTTTGTACATAGTAAAATGCTTATAGTCTGCGGAAATTTCAATATAGGTTAGTTCTTTTTCTGAGAGGCTGCTTAATTTGTTTAAATGTTTTAATTTACATCACCTCTTCGAATAACCAACAAGAGTGACACTAACAACATCCACCTGTTTAGATAATATTTATTGTAGTAGTGTTCCAATTGATACATCAGTAATTAAACATTTCACCTCAGATCACTATGGTGGCACAGTGCTTTAAATACTTGTAATTTCACTTATCACAGATAGTCGCATTATGAAATTCCACGGCAGTATTGATCTAAAAATGCCCCTTGTAGCGTAGATGATCCGAATGACCTTTTTACCAGTTTGTCTAAATTGATAAGTGAGGAACATAGTGAGATTGTAAAGCTAGAGCGAATGTCGGGTTAGCTGATTGAGCTACAACCCTATATGAACTCTATACGGCTGGGGAATCAATGTTGCATGACCCAACGTTTATCTTGTACACAAAGAACTATTCCAAGTCCTTCAAAAAGTTTGTCATACATTAAAATCATTGCATTTGAGAAATTCAATAGAAAAGTCAGCAAATAAAATTAATACAACTTGGAAATTAATAATGAAACAGGTAAATCTAAACCTTGTAGTAACCAGATGAATTTAAACATAAACAATACTATGTTATCAAACATATTCAGGTCATGAATGCCTTTGATAGTTTTCCTCTAGTAATTGTGCTAGGTGCTGATATTGCGTCGTGTATGGCCTACATTTTCAATAGATGTCTTGACGAGAGTCTCTCCTCATCTTATGAAACATAGTAAATTAATCCTTTGTTCAAGTCTGGAAATGATAAAGATCCAGGTAACTATAGGCCAATTTCTATATTGCCTGCTTTAAGTAAGATCTTCGAGAAACTTATTCTTACTCAGTTATTGTCACACTTCGACCTCCATGAACTTCTTCAGTCATTCATTTGGAATAACTAAGGTTCATTCGACAGCCGATGCTGATACCATGCTCTTAGAACACATATTTGAAGCGTAGGAGAACTCACAGAACGCGATCGTCCAAAGCTTTTGACTGCGTGTGGCATGATACATTAATTTCCAAGTTAAAACATTATGGCATCCAAAATCAGGCAATTAATCTTGTAAATTCTTACTTATCCAATAGAATTCAAAAAGTTGATGATGGTGGTGAAAGGATCGACTATTATCATGGGGGTGCCACAGGCTTCAATACTAGGCCCTTTTTATTTCTAGTTTACACTATCAATCTCTTTTTTTACATTATGTGGCATAGTTCTGTTTGCTGACGATACTTCTTTGATTTTCAAAGTTGATAGATCTAAAGCAAATTACGATAGAGTAAATAATTCACTGTCGCGAGTTCTTGTAAATAATGTTTTGATCACAGTAAATAATCTTTTGCTTAATGCTAAAAACGAAAAGCATCAAATTCACATAGCCAAATGTAAAACATTATCAAACTAAATATTAAAATAAATGGGGAGACACTTGATCTTGTTAAGTCTAGTATTTTCTTAGAGCTTAATATTGATCCAGGGGGTCAGTGGGCACCGCAAATTGTGGCTTTAGCTGGTAGACTTAGTTCCACTGCATATGCAGTTTGTATGTTAAGGCAGCTTACTGATGAAGCTACAGCTAGGCTTGTTTATTTTAGCTACTTCATAGTGTTATGTCATATGGTATCATGCTGTGGGGTAAAACAGCTATATTTCCAGCTATATTTGTCTTACAAAATCGGGCAATACGTGCCATTTATAAAATGAAGTCACGTGACCCCTTAAACGCCTTGCGTTTCAAAGAAATCAATATTCTCACAGTAATTTCGCAATATATCTATGAAATATTATTACATACACATAAACACTTGGATAGTTGTATGAAAAAGGGTGACTTGCATGGTATTTGGATTTATAAATACAACCAAACTAAATATACCAAAATTTCGATTGAAGAAAGTAAATGGGTCTTTTATGAGGAATTCTGTACAGTTCTATAATAAACTTCCAGAAGGTGCATCCAAACATCTTACTCGAAGATAAATGGAAATTTCATATTCATATTTATATCATTTATTCACCATAGGAACACTGGGAGCACTTGGTTTTGTTATGGTGTACATACATTTTAGCGGCCGCACATAAGCCTTGTCAGATAATTGCTACATCTGATTTGAGCTGATTTGCTATAATATCTGTACTTTTCTCTTTACATGGTTCTATTAGAATGTTATTTATAAGTAGGTATACTCATACTGATACTCATACTCATTTATTAAAACCATAGGAACAATTATTAGGAAAACTTGGTCACGTCATACATTATATTTAGAAATTAGGTTATATCAGAGACTAGTTTTACTAGTCTCTGTTTATATCAAGTGGAGCGTGTACTGTCTTATAAACTTTTGCTGATGTTTATTTGCATTTGACTAACTTTCTTAGGTTTTTAAGTTCTCATTTAATATGTATCAGCAACTTCCTGCTGCGAGGCACCACACAGGCGCTTCCCACCTTGTGGTAAGACGTATCATCAAAGTAAGTCAAGCCGTGTTTGTTGCCTGATTCTTCTAGGCTTGATCGCGTTGGAACAGGAGTAATTTTAGTTTATAAGGCGATTCAAAATGATCCTTGTGATTTCAATGAATAAAATTAATTTCATTTGATTAACAGAGGGATCAAAATGCACTACCTTAGAGTACGTACCTACATTAAACATGTGTAGGTATCGGAGGTTATTGCCATTTATCGCTCCATACTGTCACCATTTTGTAGACATTAACATTCGTCTTTTAGGCAAACTTGCGTAAATATATACGTGGCACAATTTCAATGAGTAGGTACAAGTTTAATTGACTCATTAAGCAAACTTGCGTAAAATAAATACGTGGCACAATTTCACTGAGTAGGTAAAAGTTTAATTGACTCATTGAAAACAACTTTATAGAAGCTCGTAACACTTTTGTCCATTCCCTGGAGTTGGTTCACATCAACAAGAACTTTATAGGTAGTTATTTGCTATAAGCAATGTACCAGAAATAAACTCATAAATTGGTTGACATGAACTGGAACATTTTGCCTCATTGTTTTGTCATTTCATTATGGTTGCGACGTGTTGCGAGATATTAGCCACCATAAATTTATTTCAAGTAAGAGGGTACTTAGTAAAAACTTTTAAATACGTGTGGCCGGTTAAAAATCAAGTCAAAAATATCTAGTTACGACCACGTTACGACTGATTTAAATCACTAAGAATAAGTACCCTTCCTCGAGTTTAGAAAAGTTTTCCATGTATGTCGGTATTCAATTAACACAACACTACGCAACTTTTAGTCGAATTATCGACTAGGTACTTACAATTTTTTATCCTCGTCGCCAATGTGGGGTTCAGACACCCATTTATGGGTCTGGGAACTGGTAGGAAATCAGAACAAACAAACGGATAGTAATAAATTACAAACGACACGCCCGTCTGGTCCGAACGTTGTCCAAGCAATGACATTCCACGGGGGCGCCTCGATCGCAATCGCTTTATTTCAAAGGCTGAATACCACAATACCAAATTTCAGCATTGTGGGATTGCTGGAAGTACCCTAGAATTTTTGATTTTAATGTTTTTTATTTTCCCTAATATATCGGAAACTACTAAGTCTAAATACTTATTAAAAACAGTTTTGAAATGTCCAACCAAAGCGCTTTCATTAAATACCCCAACTAAACTGACTGTCTCACTTTTTTTTTTACCCCCTCTTGGACCCCAATATCTCAGCTATATAATAGCTATATCGGTCGGGGGGTTGACCCCCCGACCGATATAGCTCATAACCTTACCTACAAATTGTACCAATACTATCTATATATATACATACCAAATTCCATGAAGATCGGATTAACGGTTGGGAAGTTTTCATCGGACTAACATACATACATACATACAAACGCCGATTCTTCCAAGTTGACTAAGAAAACTCGCTTCGTTCGTTAAAAAAACTCGCTTCGCTCGTTCAATTACCTAGATATTTTTTAGCTAAGGTAAGTAGTTACATACCTTATGTGATTCTGTGGAGCTACACTTCGCCTGCTTCAGCAAGCTCTTGATGGCAGGATTGGTGCGCGCCCCTACCGCTAATGCCAGGAAGGGCTTGCAATCATTCAGGGTGGTACAGCGGCCCGTGGTGTTGTATACCGTTGTACAAGTCTGACCTGGACATATTGAACGATTCGTACGTAGAGTGTGCTGCAGTGGAGCTAAGATTTTAATTTATTTGTATGGTAGGTATATATGGTCACATCGCATGGTTGGGTATCTTCCCGTGGATGGATATCCTCCCATTGATGGGTATCCAATCCACCCGTGGATGGGTCACCTTTTTGTTCCCTATACTATTTATGTTATACCTCTAAACAACAGAAAAATAAGTACTCTTTCTGGCGTTGTCACGAGTGGAGGACGATGGTACTTTTTCTCCCAACGTCCCCCAGTGTGGCCAGAAAGGTGGGGGACGCTGGGAATATACGTTTATTTATTTGACTCTGAAGAGCGATCAACACTTTCGATTCGTCTTATACTTCAACTTGCGCTATGAAACTTGAAAAGAGCTCTTTTTGTTTCGAATTAATTTACGGATCCGAAACCTCGGGGCGCGAGTCTATGTCCGTTTTAGTTTTCTTCTAACGTGTCATCGATTCCTAAATAACTAAGTATAAGGTTGATAACACAATGATTTTGCATCGTTATTGTACATTCATGAGGGTTGGTGGTTGGGCTATTATTGCGCTTTGTAAAATTACAATGACTTTACAAAAATGCGTCGCAAAAAACAACCCAAACGGCAGTTTTGGGGATGGTAATTACCCTATAGCGCATTCTGCAAACGAAAATGCAAGATGTATCGAACCATAACATTGGTGCCAATCGTCATGATTCATATTGAATCACTAATACCTAACGTAAGTAAAACCTAAAGTACATTAAGGTAGATTACTTAAGTAAAATGGTGTAGGTGCTCAGGCCGACAAAGGAAAACATTAAGAAGAAGATGTCCTAAACCCAAAAGTTCGGAGCCAGTAGATAAGTATCAGATCAAGATCAGTAAATAATGTTTAAAGAGGGTAAAGCAGAAGTCTATAAGGGAATTGAGAGCTGCCAGCCAGCGCTGCCAGCAGGGCGCTATCTCGCGACAGGTTTGCAACAGGCGTAAATTGTGCAATCTGAGGCCTTAGACAAAGTAACATTCAAATAGCGATGACGCCAGTAGAAAAGTCCAAAATGTATGAGATTGACGTAAGCTATCGATGTCACGTGGTCTTTTGTATTGTATTACGACTGTAGAAATAGAATCGCTTCGAAGCGAATACCGTTTTTCTAGGCCGGAGGGCTGTAACGTTTTGTAACGTTTGACAGCCCTGAGGCCCAATTCACTAACTAAAAAATAGTTAAAATAGAGTTCGGATCATGTTTCGATCTTGTGTCGATGTCTTAAATGTCAGAAATGGTATTCTCCTGACATAAAATACAACACTGTAATGTGATTATATAGAAATGTGACCGAAACTTGAACGATTCAAAGTTTTTTCGTTAATTTTAGCATAAGTAGATGGAGTCTCTCTTTCCAATTATATATACATAACTATCCTACTCTAATGGTGGTCACCGTGAATTGAAAGTAGACTAAATTGTTATTTATGAGGGACTAGAAGTTCAACTTTCAGTCAATTTACAATTCAGTCTCGATTCGGTCAACTTTCAGTGTAGTTTTAAAATAACTTAGAGAATTGGGCCTCTGATTGTTACGCCTGTTGCAAACCTTTCGCTAGATAGAGAATAGCCCTAACGGACACACTAGTTGCTAGCCGCCATTTTGCTTAGTGAAATGATACGATGCTGTTCAAGAACTTACCGATTGACTCAAGTAACTTGTAGTCATTATTTGTCAGTTCAGCTCTCTCAGTTGTAGTTGTAGTTGTAGTTGTAGTTACAACTGTGTTTTGAGTGACCAAACGGAGCGGGCAGCATACCTAAAAGAAAATCTACTATAGTAAAATACTCATCTATAAGTTGGTAAAACAAGGCCAGTTATCATAAATTTAATGTTAAGAGGAGGTTACTGGTAGGATGCTTACGTACGCGAACGTAGTTTGCTTCTATTTTGGCTGTTATTTCATCAAACTCCATGAAATTTAGTACACATGATCAGAGGCCCAATTCTCTAATTTTAAAACATTCCAGTCACAATATAATCTCGTGTCAGTCGCACTGTATCGTATAGTAACTACTACTTAATCTTCGAGTATGCATGCGAAGATTAAGTAATAGTTACTATATAGGTGACAGCTGACAGTGCGACTGAGACGAGATTATACTGCGAATTGAATGTTTTTAAATTAGAGAATTGGGCCTCAGTTCACTAATATCTAGACCAATGGTGCTTTGCCTACCCCCGTATATACTATATCTCGCGATAGTTTTGCAAACAGGCGTAAATTGTGCGATCATTACTGTCAAACGTCGCTTTTCTCATACAAAAGTTACCGTTGACAGCCCTGTGATTGCACAATTTACGCCTGTTGCAAAACTGTCGCGAGATCGAGAATAGCCCAGTAAGGTAAGCACGAACATCTAAGGACCGGTTTCCACCGGGTCGGAGAGGAGAGGAGACGAGAGTAAAGCTGGCAGGTTATTGGCAGACAGGCTTGACAGGTACAAACGAAAAGCTTTGATTATATACACACTAGATAGAGTTTCGTCCTGCAATCACTACAAAAGAAACAGGCCAGTCTTTGCAAGCGCGTGTGCGTGTCTACACACACAAACATGCGCGCAGCTTTGTCTTACACTCGCATCACGTCATTGCTTTTGTGTCTGTTTGCGTGCGTAAAGATAACAGCTACTGACATATTTCCCAATTTATTGGGAAAAGCCGACTATGTTCGGGTAAGTAAGTTTTGCCGGTTACTAGAAAACAAACAGTGGAATCTGTTGATCTTTTACAGAATCGAGATGGATAGACTAGCGATATTGTGATTATGTCGAGCTGTTGCACACGACTTCGTGGGCAACAGCGTGTGGGAAAAAAGTCAATAAAAAGCAAACTTGTTTTTTTTAATAATATTCACCCAGTGACTGTGAACTATAGGATCATTAGGTATTCTGAAAAAAAAAACAATTTGAGTGTTAAAATAATCTGCCTAAAAGTCGTTCAACGGACATTATTTTCAATTTTCAACTCACAATATAATCTCATCTCAGTCATCTTTAGATTAATCATCGCTATAAGCGTTCGTTAGAGTGGATAAGATAACGCATGTATGCCTTCGCCTGTCGCGCCACAGAGGCCGATATATTGTACATACCTACTATACTTTTCATATGTAAAAGTGAAGTAAAGCAGGTGAACCCAATCGACGTTCTCACTTTATAAGGAATCATTTTATTCAGTCACCATAAGGAATTTAGCATTCAAAAACTGGCAACACAGACAAAAGTGCCAAGCTTGAGTTGAATAATCGGGGCTAATAAGTTGATTATTTTTATTGAATACTTTTGAAAATACTATGAAGTCTGGATACTTATCGATGGTAGGTGACTTTACTAGTTGTTTTTTAACGTCCTTTGTAATTTCTGCACACTTTTATAGCGTAAATCGTCATTGCTAGCATAAATTTCAATTCACGTTGCGACCGTTCGCCTTGACAATACAATTGACAATGAGGGGCGGGAAGCGACTTATCAGCTAATAGTTAGCTGATATTTTTTTCGACGCGTTTGTGTCATGAAGCTCTATCTAGTGTGTACATAATCAAAGACGAAAAGGTAATAACGAATTCGGATTGGTTTATTCAAACACATCTCCTCTCGTCTCCTCTTCTCTCCGCCCCGGTGGAAACCGGCCCTAACGGTATTGAGACACTAACGAGACGATAGTTGTTGTCAAATATTATCCAATGACATAGCAATGGCTTGAAATCTTTGTAATTTGATTGGTTTATATATTTGACATTTGCGATCATCTCGCTAGCGTCTCGATAACGGCAGATGTTCGTGCTTGGGCTTTTGTGGCACGATTACGTAATTCTGTTGCTATTGGTTTCAATAGATTTCAATGCTGTTTCTATCCGAAATGACGCTCTAATTCTGTTGCTATTGGTTTCAATAGATTTCAATGCTGTTTCTATCCGAAATGACGCTCTTGCGATTACCCAATTTACGCATTTTGCTTTCAAAGGTTAATTAATTAATTAAGCAACAAGACTGCGTAAATTAGGAAATTGCATAAACGTAATTTCAAATAGAACCAACGTTGAAATCAATAGCAACAGAATTACATAATCGCCCTCCTGATCACGCATCGCTTCGACCAGAACGATCAGACGTGGTTCGACAGACGTGTGAAAAGTGTGACGTGTGAAGGGCCTGGTACCCCTTGGCCCAAGAGCTTAGACCCTGGAAGGTTACTCTTCTCTGTCGAGAAAAGGGATAATTCTATTTAGGGATTCATTTTGTGGGATACATTCCACATTAGGGATCAAACGAAAAACAGGTTTTGTCATTATTGGCATACCCTCGGACTATTTTAACTCGAGAGTTGTTTTCGGAAAACAAACCACCTGCTTTTGAATTGCAGTGGTAAATACCAAAGGTCGATATTTAAACCTAAACTATAAGAGCGGTTTCGCACTTCGTTCGATCCGAATCCTATCCGAACCCGTGAAAATATGGTCCGGAGTAGTCGTAGAACTATTTCTATGGTAGCTTACACACTAGGTCCGGCTTTCGTCTTCCGATTTCCACCAAGTATAAATCTAAGGGTAGGACTGTTTATAAAAGAAAATCAATTATTGTGAGCACAATATTAGGTATATATATCCCATGTCCCCAATCAACTCAACAGTTTTTTTTAGTTTTGTACTAAAACGACTGAAAAATTTAGGCTCACAAATATATAGATAAGTTTTACTAAGTGATAAAATTCAAAATTAGGAAATCCGTAAAAGAAAGATCACTGACAAAGCTCTCAGAATTAGCAAGTAAAAGTGGTAATGTCATACAGCTTACTTAACTGACAACCGTTGGGGAATTTTCGTTCTTGAGTGGCGACCACAAACCAAACGACGCAGTAGAAAGAAGGCCCTCTTTTCGATGGAATAAAGAAATTATAAATGTCGCAGGAAGTCGGCGGTGAATGAAGGCAGCTTAAGATCATTCGTCGTGACAATCTAGGGAGGCCTTTGTCCAGCAAAAGGCTTACAGGCTGATGGATGATGATGAATAAGATGTAAGGACTGACCTTAGGAGTGTGGCCGTCGTCAACGCCACAGCGTGCTCTGCGGAGCTTTGATTGAGCCTCAAAGTCGTATCTAGGCTTCCGGGCCAACTCCTCGTATGCCTTACAGGATAGAGGGTTCACGCAGGTGCCTTCGCTGTGGTCTACTGCTGTACAGGACGCATCTGGGGATATAGTTTTTTCCTTAGTTGTTGGTTCTATAATAGACTTGATACAGAATGTCGTCGTACAAATATACAAATATTTATTTCGCTTATTTTTAACTTAACACGTTCGAGAGCGGTGCCCAATTTGCGGCGGTCGATAACATGACACTAAAAACTCCCATACATATTAAGACGACGTCTATGTACGTAGTATGATACTTATTAGATATATATGAGCATCTTATGACAGTAACGTTCATACACGTCACTCGTTCAATACGACACTGTGTGTCAACACACAGTGACACCACCTCTCATTGGAGTGCACATAAACTGACACTATGTGACGGTAGGATTTTGAAATTTGTATATGATATGACGGTAAAAAGTAGCTAATAGGATTTAACATTATGAAACATCGTATTTTTTCTATAAGTTGTGTCATTTCACTCTACAATTATTGTAACGTGCAGTCACGTACCGCGCTCGAACGTGTTAATCTAATATACATATATTCATGGGCTTGGGACCCTCTTTTAAAAAGATTAAGTGTAAAGATATCTGTATTAGAGGGTCTCGCTCTTCCGTAGTAGGAACAAGTTATTTTGATTATACCGGGCGTAAAAAGACTACTCCCGAAAACTGAAACAATGCATTCAGACTATGATTCTGAAAATATATAAGCTAATAAAAAAATGCTCACTTTTGGTCCGTTTTTTCGTGTTTTCTTTATAAATATTCATAAAATATCGTTAAAGGAACACAAAAACCTATTTTCCATCATAAAAAACAGGTTAATAAAACGTCACAAAAAAACCAATGAAAACCACATGAGAAACATTGGCCCTACGCACGGGTCGATCAGCTGACCGAGAGCGTTGAACTCGCGCGGCCGGAATAAATGCGTAGTTTGCTAGCTATACGATACACAACGAAAAAAAAGGTTTTCTCCGGTATGAATCACCTCTCAGGCGAAAGTTATTTTATATAGCTATGATATAGGTAGCTTTACCAGTACCTTCAGTATTCGGGAGCTTTTTTTTTTTACACCCCGTAATATATTAAGTTTTGTAGTAAAAAGTTAATAAATTAGAAAAATAAAATAAGGTAAGTTGAATTAATCTAAGTTAAGTTGTTTGTGTGTGTGTGTGTGTGTGTGCATGTATTGTATGTGTGTCTTACGAAACAATTTCCAGAAGAAATCGTATCTCTGTGTTCCTATCGATAGGACCATGGAGACTCTGATTTTCTGAGAGTCCCTGCTGGTTTGATTCCACAATCAGCAATTTTATTAAAGTCAATTCTATATTTGGTATTATTTCAATAAGTAATTAACTGGTACACATAGAAGCTTCGAAAAAATGTATATGATTATTTTCATTTATGACAATGTTTTTTTATTTTTTTAAGCTGTGACATTAAAACATTTCTGTTTTTTTTTTAATTAAAAATAAGCAAATTTTGTCACCAATATGTATATTACCGATAATACTAATAGTCTATGCGTAAAATGACTTTGATTATATACACAGACGGACAGACATGGCGAAACTCTAAGGGTTCTTAGTCAGACTTTAGAACCCTGAAAGTTACAGCCAAGTTCATTACATGATTAGGGCATAACAGTTAATGAGTCGAGGTACCGTGGTGTGTCCAGCTTATGAATAAACTCTCCATCTCCTCCCGTGGATATCATAACAACCGAATAAGAGGTAATCCCAGGGGAAGGGCAGCAGCATCCACATGAGTACTCAACACGAATACTACGACCACCAATCCACCAAGCGTGGTGATTATTAACTTAACACTCAACAGTCACATACGTAGTAATATCCACACTAGGATTTCCTGTGTCGTGGGGTATCAGGTACTACGAGTACCATGGTATAAACACTTAGATCCAGAACAAATATTTGCAGATCATACAAACAGTTGTCCCACATCGGAAATCGAACCCGCAACCTCTTGCATATCAGCTGGCTACTCGCCCGCCGCGACACAAGGAAACATTCTATTGTATCTATTGCAATTCCATTGGTTTTATGGAGGAGGCCTCGTCCAGCGGTGGTGATCTAAAGACTGAGCAGAAAAGAAGCAATTGCTTATGCAATTGAGGAGTGGTCGAACAGAAAACCACTTTTCCACTTTTCGACGATTATATTTTTTATTTTTTATTCTTGTTGTGTTCAGGGTTGCCAACAAGAATCAGTAATAAAAATCTAATCGTCAAAAAGTGGAAAAGTGGCTTTCTGTTCGACCACTCCTCGAAATTGTTCACTAACACACGACTGTTTAACCAATTCTTTTTGACAGATGCTTTCATACATTATCTGTCACCTTGCCTAACGGTTACGGTAAACGCCAGTTTATTTATTTATTCGTGAACATTATAGGCCAGTCATAATATGTTACATTCGAAATTGCAATAAACTTGCTTTTTTAGTATGTTGTTTGGGTCCACCAGTATTTATCCAGATTTGCAGCATTCTAAGATGTAAGCGCGCTGAGTTATTGCTGAAAAACTTCAATTTTTTTTTAGTTTTGTGCAAAAAACACAACATAGGAAGGCTCTGATGAGAAAGAACACTATACTTTTTTTAAAGTAAACAAAATTCCTGAATGTTTGAGCCCTAATTAAATTTTCTAGGTTGAATAGCTCCCAAGATACAGGGTTCCCAATGTTATTTATTTTTTCCCAAAAACTTGAAAAATGGGCCCTCACAAATAGGGTAGCGCAGAGTGTTGAGAGCTTCTTGGCCATCTCCGCCATACAGAGCAGTTAAAAATGCCTCGCCTGTACTCTCGATCTCTTCTGGAAGGGAATCTGGCTGCAAGATCACTTCCAGCTGGTGAACGAGGATGGGGTTTTATTTGAGGACACGAATTAATTTAAATTTTCCCTGCTCAAAAAGGGCAGAGGTGGTATCACACCCACTGAATGCATGTAGGACAAGCACCATGCCTGGCGGAAGGCCATCAATCCCACTATTGAATGAGGTGGAGGAAAACTGGGTGGGATCTGACCCTCCTCTGCCACCTTTATGGACACGCACAGGTGGAGCCTAGTCCATGAAGAATGCAGAGTATGAGTCCCATTCTTTCAACTTTTTGGGAAAAAGTTGGGGGAACATTGGGAACCCTGTATCTTGGGAGTTATTGGACCTAGATAATTGGATTAGGGCTCAAACTGTCAGGAATTGTGATTACTTTAAGAAAGCAGTAGTGACCTTTCTCATCAGAGCCTTCCTATGTTGTGTTTTTGCACAAAACTAAAAAAAAAAACAACCGATTTGATAACCTCCTCCTTTTTTGTGAAGTCGGTTAAAAGGCTAATTTACCGCAATTATTGCAATTTCAGGGTTTATTTTTGTACGATTATAACTGGCCAACATGGGCCTTATTGTATTTTTGCTCAACAATTTCTACCGTTATTAAGTGGCTCGTAAGCGCTGTAGGAGTCGTCTTGATCGTACGGCGTGTATTCGTTAATGTTCACAGGCTGATGCGACTGTGGTTGACGATTGCCAATCACTGCTTCCAAAACGTTCTTTGTGGTCTCAACTACGTCGCTAAAGAAACCTAAAAGAAAGTGAAGGGTTACGAAAGCAGTTAAATAGAAATATACAGGGCGTCCCACGGCTATGCCACATGGAGGGAAAGTACCTTGAATATTGTAGATGGAACATTTTACTGAAATAAGACATTATTTGAATTTAAAAAAAAATTAAACTGCATTCATAGATATTTAAATAATTACATGGTTGAACCGGGAATCGAACCCGTTACACAAGAAAAATAATCATCCTGTAGCTTTATCATACCGATCGAAAGGCTTTATCATAAGGATTATTTTTTGCTAACTAACATACTGTCAGAAATAAAAGGAAGACCAAGAATTTTAACATTTGATGTGTAATTTTGTTCAGAAAAATGAAATGCCACTCAGACATTGCCGTAAGGACATACAACTGACATTATCATAAGTACTTATTACTAATAAATGTACCCACTTGAGAAGTACGTATCATTTCATCCCTGGATCGGGACAAATGGACAAATAAGATGGCTGCCGAGATCCTCAGATCTAACCCCGTTAGATTTTTTTTATGGGGTTATGTAAAAAATTTAGTTTACAAGATCCAGTATGAAAGTGTCCACGAGCTACAAGCAGAAGTTACACGTATTATTCTAAATATCCACCACAACAGGATCAAAAAATCGACAGGGAGCGAAATAATCAAAAGAGTGCGAATTTGTATTCAACAGGAAGGGATTCATTTTGAGCATTTGATAAATTGATTAATTTTGTATTAAAAATGTTAAAATGTAAAAATAATCCTTATGATGAAGCCTTTTGATCGGTATGATAAAGCTCCTGTAGCTTTACTTTTGATTATTTTTCTCGTGTAAAGGGTTCGATTCCCGGTTCAACCATGTAATTATTTAAATATCTATGAATGCAGTTTAAATTGTTTTTTAAATTCAAATAATGTTTTCTTTCAGTAAAATGTTCCATCTACAATATTCAAGGTACTTTCCCTCCATGTGGCATAGCCGTGGGACGCCCTGTATAAACGGATCTAGTTACAGACCCGTTAAACCAATATTCTACATCCCTTGATTTAATTTTTATTATAACACATTCCTTAGAACCTTCTTATATTATAAATGCTAAAACTCAATCATGCCGTACCGGCTGTACCGATTTCGATGAAATTCGGTTTACTGTTAGATTATTACCTGATTTAGACATCAGCTAATCTATATCTGTATGTATACACTGCCGGATAATAATAAAGTAACATAATATTGAAATTTGGAATGGCTTTCAACTTTCTAGCTTGTGTTTTGATGTGAGAGGTTTTTGCAGCAAACAAACATTGTAGTAGTGTTCCTTTTATCCAAATTGGTACCTACGAAACACTAAAAACGACTTAAGCAAAAATAAAAGAAAAAATAACATATAAGTTCAGTCTTGATGCGCGAGGTGACTCCATATTAAGGTCACAAAGTTGCACCCAGATTTTGCCTCGATTCAGCAATAATTTTAATAACCTTACCGCAAAACAGTGGTATACATAAAATCTGATTCTTTACCAATGCTAACACATCAGTTTTCTACCATATTTTTAGTTAGTTACCTATGTTATGAATATCGATATTATCTAAAAACAATTTACTCACCAAACTGACAATTCACTAGTTGTAAAAACACACAAAAACACAACAACACTCTAAAGGCCATTGCCATTTTTCCGAGATCGCAAAACTTATCAAAACAACTTTATCTTAAATTATTTTTGGGTCCTTTATACACGATTGCCTGGCGTCGATAGTCCGCCCAAATGAGTTGGAGCCTGACATATAATAATTAATGTCACAGGGATGTTACGAAGCTCCGACTACGAATCCGAAAAATCGGAATTACAATTTTCTGTTTCTTACCATGAAGTAAAATTCCGAAGTTTCGAACCGAAATTTTGTGCAACTCATACCACGAAACCGGAAATCTGAAATCGGTTCCTATTACGGCCCCTGATGTTTCGTCCGTCCTAAATCATGAAGTGGTCTGAAAAACGATGAAGTTTCATGGTAGCTAAAACTAAGTCTTTCATTCGTGTTTCGTTTCGCTCCGAAGTTTCGGCCAGTCATCTTCATGGTCGACCTACTTGTTCCTATACGAAACGGGGTTTAGCGGAACTATGCGTTTAATTTAATGATGATTAAATAACATAATACCCAACAGTGACATACATCGTCCTGATCCCACACTAAGATTCCCTGTGTTGTGGGTATCAGGAACTACGAGTACCATTGTACCACAACACCCAGACACGGAACAAATATTTGCAGATCATGCAAACATTTGTCCCGCAGCGGTAATCAGACCCGCACTTCTTGCGTCTCAGCCAGCTGCGCCAATTTGTTTGTGATTTTTGTTAGATTTGTTTCTTTGTAAAATCCCTTACTTATAAACGTTATTTAATTTCTGTCACCGTTTGGTATAATGCAAAAGGGATGACAATTGTTTAAAATTGGTTAACTTTTAACAGATTATTGTAAGTAACACCAAAAGTATTTAACCAATTATCTTTTTATAATTTTTCAAGTAAAATTTGTTTTCTGTTCTGGTTTTGTAACTCCGACTCCGAAACACCTCCGACTCATCCTCCGCCTCCGAACCATCTCCGTAACATCCCTTTCTTATTGCAACCTGTTTTATCTGTATGTTGAAAGATTTTACGGGCTTTTCCACCAACCAATTCTTCTATAACGGGACATTTTAGCCTTAATAGTTTTGAGGTTCTGTACCTCAACAGAAAAAAACCGGACCCTTGTAGGATCTCAAATTCTATAATTATTAAAACATTCCAGTCACAATATAATCTCGTGGACTACGACGAACTAGTGGTTCGCCCCGAACTGAGACCTCGCGATAACACCTTTATCAGCCCCACTACTTAACCAAGTAATTTCCATTTTTCTATTATTATTTTTGAAAATTTTCACCTCGAGGTCACCAGTACAGTACAGGATCTATCAGTAACAACTCTAATTTCCTACACATCATCGAAATAACGTTTGAATAGGGCTAAGCAACGGAGCGTAATACTACATACCTGTTAGTACCTTTATCAAGTACCTGACGAATTAATTGATAACGTCCTTTTGACGAAAACCATAGAACTCCAGCGTCATTCAAATTCCTAGAAATGGGAGGTCAACAATGGATGTTATATTGGTAATTGTTTTATGGAGAACAAGTTTCTAAATTCTTCAGTTTCAGACTTTTCCCTATAGTTGTGACACAAAAGCCACAAGCATACCAAATTTCAGCATTGTGGGATTCCTGGAAGTACCCTAGAATTTTTGATTTTTACGTTTTTTATTTTCCCTGATATCTCAAAAACTACTAAGGCTAAATACTTATTAAAAACAGTTTTGAAATTTCTAACCAAAGCGCTTTCATTAGACACCCCACTTGATCTGACTGTCTCACTTTTTTCTTTTTTGTACCCCTCTTGGACCCCAATATCTCAGCAACCACTTGACCGATATAGCTCACAACCTTACCTACAAATTGTACCAATACTATCTACCCCCATACCAAATTTCATGAAGATCGGATTAACGGTTTGGAAGTTTTCATTAGACAAACATACATACATATATACATACATACATACAAACGCCGATTCTTCCAACTTGACTCAGAGAACTCGCTTCGCTCGTTCAACTATTACTTAATCTTCGCAATCGAAGTACGAGACAGTGCGACTGACACGAGATTATAATGTGTTTAGAATGTTTTGAGAATTGAGCCTCTGTCCGTTTTTTTTAATCTAAAATACGAGTAGTTCCCATTTGTTCTATGGAACATGACGTCATCGAACAAAATGACACATTTTCTTCCCTATTTTTTCCATGACACTACATAAGTACTAGCTTTTCACCCGAGTTTGAATGCCATAGAACAAAATAAGAATCAAGACTTTACACCTACCTTTAAGTCCAAATAAATATTGTTAAAAACTGCAAAAAATGCATTTTATTGATTGAAATCACAAGGATTATTTTTAATCGTCTTATTAACTATAATTCTCTATTGTTTTTTCTTCTTTTTTTCTGTTCTAACGCGACGCAAGTCTAGAAGAATCAGCAACAAACACAGCTTGGCTTAATAAATGATGATCCTTCTTAGTACTTATAGGTGGGAAGCACCTGTGTGGTGCCTCGGAGCAGGGAGAAGCTGATACATAGGAAATGAGAACTTAAAAACCTTAGGTCGGTAGTCAAAAGTAAAGAGAATGAATACACTCGATATACTTGTCACAAAACCATATAAATAGGTACTCTGATTTTTAATTTTAGATTAATTTCAGACAATTTTTGTAAACAAACAAATGTCAAGATATGCCACTGTTGTGTACAAGTGTCATGTATGTGTGTCATATGTGAATTTACACGTATGACACTTATACTCACAGTGGCATATCTTGAAAGTTTGTTTACAAAAATTGTCTGAAATTAAAAATCAGGGTGTAGGTACAGATATTGCAAATTAATATTTTAGCAGTCGAATGACAGAGCGACATCAAACCACATGGCTTTAGTATTAATATATTCATCTATAATATAATAAGCTTTAATACCTACACTTTCTTAATTAGATTATTATTGAAGTAGGATTTCAAAAAAAAATATTAAAAAATTGTGTATCCATTAATTCATCTTAAGGTGTGTTGTTATATTTTGTTTTGCTGTAATAAATACTTTTTTAATTTTTTTCATTTTAATATTCGCATGAAGTTTAGATGCACTCTCTGGAAGTTTATTATAGAACTGTACTTACAGAATTCCCTATAAAAACACTTACTAAATTTTGGAATATTTAGTTTTTATATGTTCATTTCTAATGTTAATGCACTTCACTTTTTTTCATAAAACTATCCAAGTGTTTTATGTTTATGTAATAAGGTTTCATAGATATATTGCATTAATATCGCTTACAAAAAAACATATAAACTGGGTCCTTCCTTCGTGGCTTAGCAACAATAATAATAACAATAATAAATAAATGCTGGACATTTCACACAATATTATCTTAGCCCCAAGCTAAGCAGAGCTTGTGTAATGGATACTAGATAACTGATATACTTAATACAATACATTCCATAGATAGATATTTTTTATTATACATAGAAAAATACCCAGAACAACCCGAACAAATATCTGCAGATCGTACAAATATTTGTTCCGTGGCGGGAATCGAACCCGCAACCTCCTGCGTCGCAGGTGAACCTTCGCCCGCCGCGCCACAGAGGTCGTCAAACAGTTTAAAAAACATCTTTGCAATAAACTACAGTTTCGAGTTTATCACTTGCCATTTTAGGTATTTATAGGTATTTAAAAATACGAGGAAATAAGCAACGTATTATGAACTCAGGCATACTAAAACTTTGGCCAGGCGCGAGTCAGACTCGCTTACCGAGGCTTTCGTTTTCCTTAGAGATAAACAAAATGCAATTTTTTAAATCAAATTTCAGCTCAATAGCGGAAAAAAGTTTTTGTTTTTCAACAATTTTAAATGATAAAAAATGATGCTTCTTTTTATTTTAGGTTATATATAATTTAGAAAACCTTTCCTTTTGTTTCTTTTAGGTACGACTGATACCTATATAAACTTCCTAAATAAGAACCCATTAAAATTAACTAAAGACACGAAACTCCAAAAAATACGAACGCAACGCAACATTGCAGCGAAAGTAGGGGTGAAGCCTACTAGCTCAGACAATTTATACCCTCGTAACACCCAGGGTAAAATCTTCTTTTCTGATCACATTGGGTCTTAGGATGTTAAACGCACGCAAATACATCAAGGTCCGGCAAAATTGGTGACAGTACGCAGATACGCGCTACGATGACACATGCTAAAGTAAAAATAAAAATAAAAAAATGCAGTCTTGTGTGGTGTAAAATTATGTAATAAAAACTACTCGAGTAAATATTTATTAATATGTCACGGGTATTTATCGCGTGTTATCTTATTATTTATTATACGTTTCGAATGCGTTACAGCAATCGTTGTCCCGGCCTGACTCTACCTTGCTGTAACGCATGCGAAACGTCGGGAATAATAAATAATACACTGTAAACTTCTTGTTGTCAAGGCACCACGCAAGAGCCTCCCACCATTGTGATAATTCGTCCAAGCTCCCACCTTTCGGCCGTTTTGACAACTAAGTTTCACAACCTGTGAAAGAGTAGCTACTTAGTAGTAAGAAAAAACATCGAATCAAGCCGTGTTTGTTGCCCTGATTTTTATTCACTTTCTGAAGTTTGGTCACGTTGAAAGACGACTACGTTTAGTTTATAAGAATGAATTTAAGGAAAAATTGATTTTTTTAGCCATTGATGCTTGAATTATTTAATATGAAATGAATCAAAAATACTTTTGACTTTGACTTTGTATGAGTTAGATATTTTATGACAAAAATCTAAAAACCGTGTATGAGTGCGGTACCCTAGCTGTATAGTGTCCACCATCTTTCGCCGGACTTAATAAATTCAGCATCATAATTGATTAGGTCTGCATTAACTGCGATGCGATTCTTTTCCACATCCTTGATAATATTTAATCAATGAGATCATTGCTGTTTGGTAAGAATTTATCCTCAATGACTGACGAAAAAATTGTCCCTTGTATGCTAACAAAGGAAAGCTAAAAATAAATAAGTTATTTGAAACTCCCTACCTACCATTGGGGTAACATTGTCGGTCTTCCTTATAAACATTTTTGTGTCGAGTTGAAAAAATGGAAGTTCTCGGGAAAATTTCTGACTTTCTGTCATGTCGCTTTTTACATTACAAATAAATATAACATAAATATAATTTTATATACCTACATATTATAATTCTGTTGTTTTCGCTTTTTATCACCTTTTTCATTATAAATAGACAAAAATTGCAATTTATTATATTTGAAGTTGAATCAAAGTTCAAATTGAAGATTCATCAAAGTTTATTTTATATTCACATAAATTTTAAGGTGACATCTAATTCTAGGTATTGGTTTGATGAAATTCGTGTTTTGTAAGCTAGATTATTTGCACAAGCATTTAGGAAAAATAACAATTCATAAAAATTCCATCATTATTATCATCATAAGAAGAATTTAGATGTCCAATGCTGGACGAGGAATGCAACGAGGGAATTTCCATAATCACCCGCTTGGCTGGTGGAATGGTGATCGCAGTATTGGTTTTAGAAAAAATTACGACAATACACCACGTACTTTACTATTCTCCTGCTGACGGTTCGTTAACCATTGAAAGGTCCTTCCTCAGTATTGGTGTTTAGTACTCAGGTGGATGTTGCTGACCATCCCCGGGTGTAATACCTTTGTTGGTTTTTACGACATCCACGCGAAGAGACGGAGGAGTCTAAATTTGGCTGGAAAAACACCGCCACACCGTTATACCTACGTTTTGAATTTAAATCTCCAATTTAAATATATGAAGCACACTCACCTCTCAATTTTCCAGACTTCCTCTTCGCCTTGTTCCCTATTCTGGTCTTCTTCACCACAATCTTGTACCTGTTGTTCACCGTGTACCCTTGAGTCGCTGCGTACCCGTGACCATAAGTTACATTTCCATCATAAATGTTTCCTTTTTTGTAACCAGGCACATAGTAGGTACCGGGTGATCCATAGCTGGTACTATGTGAACCATAGCTGGTACCATGTGTACCATAGCCTGTATTATGCGAACCATAGCTGGGACTAAGTCCGTAGCCGGTACCATGTGAACCAAAAGGTGTACTTGGAGCGGCATAATGGTAGCCGTGCCCTTGATATCCATAACATGGTTTATTCCCGTATTTCTTGCTATAGGAATAGCAAGGTTGATGATGAGAATCATGGTCACTGTGACTTGGATACCCATGGCCATACAAGCTCTGGAATAAGGCATCTAAAGCCTGATAGTATTCGGGAGACTGTGTAGGAGATGGTGGTTTGTACACAAAATGGGTCTCCAAGCATCGGTTGTGTTTTTGAGCCAATATCAAAAGGACGGGAAATGTTTGTATTAGGTTGCAAATAGTCATTTCTTGTATAGTCATTTTGACATTATAGTTTTATTTATTTATTATATGGACTTTGGATTTGACACTTTTAATATTTTGTTTTAAATTATAGTTTATTGATGTGGACCGTTTCAGATTAAATTTGAATGAACACTGAGCGAAAGTGATGTTCAAAATTAGGTTATCAATAAAATCTGTACATATTGCAACGCATAATTAGATAGCTATTGGGTAACTTTAACAATGTTATCGGAGTATCTTTGACAAAACAGATTTTACGTATGTTATCTAGGCATAATTTTGATGACGGACGAGATAGACACGCCTTACTGACCTATTTTTGCACAACCGAAACTGTGCAAGTGCAATTACTTACCTAAAATTGAGGATCTATAAAATTAGGTACTAACCTACCTTACTGAGAGGCTGAAGTGTTGAAAAACATCAATCCAATCAAAATCAAATCAAATCAATCATTTATTTGCAAGATTACATATTTTACAATGTCAGGTCTTAAACTATTTTAGTCACTTATTCAGCCTGCACGCAGGCGTGCAAAATTGTTTGTGAGTCATATTATTATACTTAGGTACTATTAAAATTAAAGAAATTATTATTACAAGATAGAGTCTACGTAAACGAAAAACGTACGTGAAAATTTCCCGTTTTACAAAATAAAAGATAGAGTCTGTTCAGAAAGAGAGTTGTCGTTGCCAAATTGGTAACTAACGATGTAAATTACATTATTACGACCATATTTAGGAGCTGGTTTCTTTCTGTCGGTATTTTGAATCATATACTAAAGAAATAAACAGTTGTATACAGGTTGTTTTTTTTAAATGGGACAGTATGGGGATATCCAAATCCATAAGAGATACGGGAAAACTGTCTTTGGAACCATTTGCTCATTTTATATGAAAATGATTTTGGCATAGTTATTTTTTTGGTCAAGCGTGAGTTCTCCATAAAAATGAGTAGTTTTGATCAAAAATTTTTTTTATGCGTATCGACTCACTTTCGTATAAGCATTGTTTCATTGTATCGGAAGAAAAAAATCAGAGCAGCAGAAGTTAGTCAAATTTAATAAAATGTTTTCTCATACAAATTGTAAGTAATCTGGTACCTACGTTAATAAAACTATCGCAATAAATTTTCAAAATGGCCTCCCTCTTGCTGTTTCCAGGTACGGGCACGTTTCAGAACATCTCTAGTGGCATTAGACAAAGATGTGTGGTGAATGTTGTTCTACTGCTCTGATGGTCTCGTGAAATGAGAAAAATCAGAGCTTGAACAAACTTCAGAACTTTGTCAAACTTGAATAAGAAATTTTTTTTGTCTTAGGCCACAAGATGTATTCTGAAACGTAGCCGTACCTGGAAACAGCAAGAGGGAGGCCATTTTGAAAATTTATTGCGATAGTTTTATTAACGTAGGTACCAGATTACTTACAATTTGTATGAGAAAACATTTTATAAAATTTGACTAACTTCTGCGGCTCAGATTTTTTTCTTCCGATACAATGAAACAATCCTTACAAGAAACTGAGTCGATACGCATAAAAAAATTTTTTGATCAAAACTACTCATTTTTATGGAGATCTCACGCTTGACCAAAAAAATAACTATGCCAAAATTATTTTCATATAAAATGAGTAAATGGTTCCAAAGACAGTTTTCACGTATCTCTTATGGATTCGGATATCCCCATACTGTCCCATTTAAAAAAAACACCCTGTATAGGATCAAAACGGAACATACGCGCTATTGTATTGCCCGCTAAACAAAATAGGTAATTAAGCACAGCAGCGCCCTCCAATCCCACGACGGGTCTCTTGCTGAACAGACTCCAACTATATCCAGACTTGTTAGCAATTTTTGTTGTTATAAGATATGTCCTGGTTTGTTAAGGAATGTGGTAGATAACTGAACGAAAGCGATAACCGATTTGGTCACTGGGTGACTTATTTCAAAAATAGCTAATTTCGATAAAATTAATATGGAACCACCTCTGAAGTAATAACAATAAATAAATAATAAATAAATGCTAGACATTTCACACAGCATTATCTAGCCCCAAGCTAAGTAAAGCTTGTGTTATGGCAACTAGATACCTGATTATTAACAACTCACTGTTTGGTGACGAAAAAACTGAAGCTGCAACTCCTATAAAACTGTAATTCTTATATCTTTTCCGTATGCCTGTGCTTTTTCTCCCATAGATCACTCTCCAATATGGCCGTTTTCATCGATCGCGATCGATGTGTTCCTTTTTTTTTTAGCTGTCAACGTCAGTGCTGCCAGCGCACAATATCAATTTCAGATGACGTTTCCGATGAATTTGTCAAATAATTGACCCTAATTTGCTAGAAGCTAACAGTTCGGCCATCCTGGGTGTAAGGACTGCCCCCAGTCCTTAATCCGGCCATCTACCCTGATGTATGGCCACATACATTTATATGACAATACATGAATATATAAATACATACATAACAATACCAAATACAATTACATTATGACGATCGACATAATAAATTTACAGGTAATATAAAATAATCAAATTTTCTATTACCAGTTTTACAGATGAATATGATGCACCTCTTTGCCATCTTCCTTGGTAACGCGTACCGCTCCTCCTCTTCAGAGTCGGCCTCCTTCGTCTCGCACGGGTACCGCTTGCCTCTGCAGGTGTCGGCCTCCTCCGTTTTTTTTTTTTTTAAATATGTGGGTACCGCTTACCCACGACGGGGTTTCGGCCTCCTCCACTTGTTGTATACGGGTACCGCTTACCCATAACGAGTTTTGGCCTCCTCCGTTTGTTTTATGCGGGTACCGCTTACCCACGATGGGTTTCGGCCTCCTCCGCTTTTGTTGTGTACGGGTACCGCTTACCCACGACGGGGTTTCGGCCTCCTCCGTTCGTTTCATGAAGTCATTCACGTATGTATCACATCCTCTTCGGACTGTGGTCTCCTTTACGTGACTTTTACGAGTTGCTCTAGATCTACATAGGTATCATGGATGGGATGTAAGGAATTCTAAAGGATTTAACTGCCACTAACAGTTAGTCGGATGGATTTCTCTTTGCGTGTAAGATTTAAAAAAAATTTAATACTAAGACATTTATTCGTTTAAACCACAAAACATAAACACATCGGACATAATGAAATAGGTTGAAATCAACTTTTTGGATAGCTCGACAATCATCGTATACTTGAACGTACCTATAATTAGTAAAACCTTAATTTTCACTACTAACGCTTTCACTGTCGCTTTCGGTCGGAGAAGAAGAAAAGGTTACCCAGGGTTTCAGATGATCAGCGGGGAATATGTTTTTATACTTGCGAATCGCATGTCCTTCTATACTTGATACCTCGTATCTATCATTGTCTAGAACTGCTGTTATTTTAAAAGGCCCTTTGAATTTTTGAACTAATTTGTTACTCTTTCCTTTTTCTTGTGTATAGTTTGGAATCATGACTAACTCATCTTCTTTAAAATGTTTGGTAGGTAATCTATTTTTATCAAAACGTTGTTTCATAATTGTTTGTTGTCGTTTTATTGTGTCTTTTACATCCTGCCGAATGTCCTCCCTTTCTTGGTCACATGATGTTGCAATAATGCCTTGTGGTGAGTTCGTTGTTCTATGACCGAATACGACTTCCGCTGGGGCTTTTCCTATGCCTCTATTAATAGTATTATTGAGGCTCCACTGAAGTTTGGGCAAATTCAAATCCCAGTCAGCTTCATGAAGGTTATGGTTCATAGATGCCAGAGAACTTAAAATTGTTCTGTTATAGCGCTCAATCTGGCCGTTAGCACGTGGCGTAGCTACGGCATTTAGAATGTGTTTAGTACCAATTGAGTTTGCAAATTTTTTAAATTCTGCCGAAGTAAAACTTGTACCTTGATCCGATATTAAAACCTTCGGGTTACCAATGGTGGCAAATATATCCTCTAAGACCTTTACTGTTGTACTAGATTTTGTGTTTCTCACAGCCTTGACAAAAATAAACTTACTAAAGCTATCTATTATCCCAAGTATGTAGATATTTCCTCTCTTGCTCCTAATAAAGGGTCCCAAATGATCCAGATGCAAAGTATGGAATATTTTATCAGGTTTTGGAATAGGGTGTAAATATCCGGATTCTTTACCCGCTGGTTTCTTGTTATAGGCACAGTTCATACAAGCTGAAACATACTTTTTAATGAATCTCCTCATTTTTGGAAACCAATATTCTTTGCTCAATTTCTCAAATGTTTTGTCAAAAGCAAAATGACCCGATTCATCATGGCAAATCTGACAAATTCGCCATCTTGCACCGTGTGGTACCACCCACCTAAGATCTTTACCCACCCGCCTGTATAATCGATTATTTTTCATGCAATAATTGTTGACGATTTCTTTGATATCATTTTCCTTTGTCTCCAGTACATCTCGGATGAGTTTAAGCTTAGGATCAGTCATCTGAACTGTCTGCAACCAGTCTTCAGTTCTTATATGCATAATTTCTAAATTATCTGGCTCGTCCATGATCGGGATTGGGTTACGGCTGAGTGCATCTGCATGCTTCATTGATTCTCCCGGACGGTATTCAACAGTAAAATCAAATTCTTGAAGTTGTAACCACCATCGTGCTATTCTTGGCATTAAGTCTCTTTTACTTAAAGTAGATCTCAGAGCACTACAGTCAGTCATGACCTTAAACTGCAGTCCAATCAAGTACACGCGAAACTTCTTGAGCGCTGATACAACAGCCATTGTTTCTAACTCGTACGAATGTAGGAACTCTTCACTTTTCGTAGTCTGGCGGCTGTAGTACGATACCGCTCGTAATGGAGATTTCTCATCTGGTTTTTGGAGTAGTATACCTCCCAATCCAAATTTACTTGCATCGCAGTGGACTTCAGTTGCATACTCTGGATTGTAGAGTGCTAAAACCGGTCGAGATACGAGTCTGTTTTTGATTTCCTTAAACGAAAACTCTTGTTCTGGACCCCAAGTCCAGACTACATCGTTTTTAGTCAACATAGTGAGAGGTCGAGCGATTTTGGCAAAATCAAGAACAAATCTTCTAAAGAAGCTGGCTAAACCAACAAACTGCCGAACCTGGTGCACATTAGTTGGTGTAGGAAAATTTGAAACCGCTTGGGTTTTTCTAACGCCTGGTTGGAGACCGTTCTCAGAGATTTCATAGCCCAAATATTCGATTGATGATTCAAGGAAATGGCATTTCGAAAGGTTCAGTGTAAGATGAGCATCACGTATCAAAACCAGTAATGCTTCTAACTTTACTAATGACTGTTCAATAGTTGGTGCCGCTGTCAAGATATCGTCTAAGTAAGGGATAGCTAATTCAAACCTTTTAGATCCTAACGCCTTATTGATCATTTGTTGGAATACAGCTGGTGCATTTACTAGTCCAAACGGCATCCTCGTATACTCATAATGACCATCCGGAGTAACGAATGCCGTGAGGTGCCTAGACTCCTCGGCAACTGGTATTTGGTGGTAACCGGATGCGAGATCAAGACTAGTGAAGAACTTGTTTCCGCTGAGTCTGTCTAACTGATCGTCGATAACAGGCATAGGATAGCGATCTTTAACTGTCTTTTTATTTAAGGCCCTATAGTCCACACATAGGCGGTAATCATCATTCTTTTTCTTTACTAACACAATTGGACTTGCGTAAGCTGAGTTAGATTCTCTAATAACTTCATTAGTAAGAAGTTCCTCTACCATACCTTGTACTACCTTTCTCTCGGAAAAGGGAAGTCTGTATGGTTTATACGATACGGGTTTGTCATCTGTCAGTTTAATGTGCATCTCTGCAACTTGAGTTAGTCCTAATTCTTGTGATGTTAGTGCAAATCCATCTCTGTATTTGTTTAATAGTTCTAAAAGTTTTATTTTCTCACATTTAGTCACGTTTTCTCCGATATTAACCATGTCCAATGATATGTCATCGTTCCTAGTGTTAACAACAAAAGGAAGTTCTTTTGAGAGTTCAAGTCTTCTGATTTCCTTAACCTCAGTCTCACCTGTTTTAAATTTGGCAATGTCTGGTAAAATATGTACTCTGCTAAGCAATTTGTCTCTGGGTAGTGTTATTTCTTTACCCGACAGATTTACTATCATTACATGTCCACGACCATTATGTAAAGTGTAGATTCCCTGGAGTACTGAGTATTCGCAATTCTCTTTCAAGCAGGTCACTGACGGTACATAAATTTGTCCAGTAAGATCTGTGTCGGTATATATTGCTAGTGCTTGAGTGCCAGAGAATGTGGTTTCGAACTCATTCAGGAGCTTCGTTTTTTCTAGACTTGATTCGTTAGAATAGAAGTACAGATCAGAACTGGTTTTATGAACAACTACTGCCGGTAGTTCTGTTAAATTTTGACCGATTAATAAATCAGTGTTCAGCAATTCATCTTCCACGACGTACACTTTAATATCGGCAGTGACAGCGTCGATGGTGATAGATACATCACAACTACCAATTGGAGAGATTTTATTCCCTAACCCAAACCCTTTCAGCATCGGAAGATCATTTATAATAACCTCGAGACCTTTCGCCCTAGCCACACTAACTTTGATTATCGAACATTCACTTCCAAAATCAATGTAAGCTTCGTGAAGTTGTTTGTTAACTGTTATTATCTTAAAATATTTTTCACTTTTGTATTTATCAGTTTCCGTAATCTTAAGTACTTTTTGAGATCTAGGATATGGTTCCGATTCACCTTTGAGGTTCCCATTACCCGCACGTGATGTTAGTTTTCCGCAATGATCCTGGCTATGGCCAAACTTAAGACATTTGTTACATTTTGTTAGTGGTTTTGTGCATCGTATAGCTACGTGACCTATCTCCGAACAATTAAAGCACTTAACGTTCTTAAACTTGTCATTCCATTCGTTTCTAACTGCCCGGTCCCCAGTCTGTTGTTTATTCGGTATAAATGTTTTTTTTTGTTGGTAAGTGGTTGGATTTCTTGAAATGCTTCTTAAAAATTTCAGAACCTCGATTGGTTCCTTGAAGTTAGCACCTTGTGCATTGAGTTTTATGTTATTGTCGTAAATTCCATGGATAATGCAGTCAACTGCATTTTTACCGTCAATTCCGCATGTGTTAATTAACGTCATTTTGTCGTAATAATACTCTTCTAGAGATTCCTCGCGTCGGCTTCTACGCTCTAACATCTCCGCGAGCTTATCACCGTAATTTCGATCATCAGGAAAAGTGCTTGAGATCCGTTCTTGCCACTGACTCCATGTAAGATCCACTGACTTCAATCCTTCATACCACCGCTTGGCTAGCCCGGAAAGTTTAGGTAACGCATGGTATATAATCTGTTTTTCCTGCCAGTTATATATTGCAGCCGTTTCGTTGACTTTACGAAGCCAATCTGCAGCGGATTGAATCTTTGATTTTGGGTCAAATATTGGTAAGACGTTTTGTGCCCCCGCATATGAAACGGGGTTGCTTGTACATTTTTCCTTCATCATTTCTAAAAAAGTCTTCAGCAAAATGCTGTCATTGTTTTCTTTTGGTTCACCGCTTTTTATAGGTGTCGATGTTGAATACGACCGCCGACGACAATCACGCCTCGAGCTAGTTCGGTGACGACGTCTCTTTCGATCTCTACCACTTGATGATGCCGTTGACGTCGAAGACAAATCACGGCGGCGGCGGCGACGATGACTCTTTCTGGTTCGCCGTGCACATCTGTAGTCACGTTTGCGGGATCTCGACTCGTTTGATTTGCTGCGTCGTCTGATTTCACTGCGTATTTTACTCCGACTTCGTCGCGTTGAAAGAACCACATTATCCGAAAATACATCATGGGAAATGCTTCGCTGACGTGTTAAATGTTTACGTCTTGGAGGCGTTAAGCCTTCAGATGAAGCACTCTCCGCAGACCGAACCATCCTGTGTTTTTTTTTTTTTTTTTTTTTTTTTTTTTTTTAATTTTTATTATTATTTATTAATTTTTATTATTATTTATTAATTATTATTATTATTTTACATCCGTTTCAAATTGTAGGATAGATTGTCATAGAATAGGTGTAGGGGTAGGTACAGGAGGTGAGAGAGAAAAGAAAAAAAATAATAATTAGGGTACAAGAACACACACTAAAAAAAAAATATTGAAATACACAATCACGCTCAGTAAGTCTCAATGTTATTTAACATCAGGCTAATGTTCTACAAAATAAAACAATTTTGTAATAACGAGTGAACATGTGCATCGTTCAATCATCGATAGAATATTTAACTCCAGATAAACACAAAAGGTTAATTTTAAGTTAATTTGTATCCATTATTCCATCTCTCACGATCCAAACCAGAACCGTGAAAATTTCAAAAAGTTTTCACATTCAAAATGTAAGTGAGAGACGTTTTCACGTCAATAGTAGCTTTTATGTAGACTTGCATGTTTCATGAATCGATTGATACTACACTCATAGAAGTTTAGTCATTCACTGATTAGTTTTACCTGACATTGTCCCAAACGAGGAAGTTTCTTATACTTAGTAATATGAATTTTTCACTTTTAAGGATATTCTACTAGGATACCTGCTATGTTCAGATCCATCCCATCCAACCTTTACTAGTTGGGAGTCTGTAGATCAAAATGTAATGTACCTCTGGAAATATACTTACTTATATTTAGAAAATGTTTAGCGAGCGAAGACCATAATATTTATAATATTATTTAATTTTGTTAGTAGGCATAGGTTATTTAAATTATTTCATATTTGTTATTTATTTTTAGCATAAACATTCATAAAAGATAATCAAGATAATAAATATTACCGTGAGATGCAGTAATGAGATTTGAGTCGGATGGACCACTGTCTGCCTCATGGCTAAATGTGTATTTGAGCAAGCAAATGATATGAGGATGTGACATGTTCAATAAAAACTATTCAGTTCATTCAGGCTCTGGTTATATACTGTTATTTACAACATTCTGCTTGAATTTCAATCAACACACAGTGCACATAATATAAGCAATAGCTAGCATAATAATACCTATAAAACTGGAAAGCTCTTTCAGCAAGATTTTAGATATAAGTCCTCGCATCCCTTAGATCTGATGACATGATCCGTGGACAGTTATGTTTAGGTACATGCCCACGCATGGGCTCTGGGCCGTGTACCTATGTAGGTACCCAGTCACTCTGATCATGGGCCATGTATTCTAAGAGTCGGTAATTATCAACCGATTGCATAAAGTGAATAACATGCATTCGTCGCAACACAAACGGAAAAACGCAAGGTTTTGGTATTAGAATAAGGACTAAAGCACGTTTTGGTTTTCAGCGAAAGCGTCCACGTGCAAACTCAGTTATTCCAATTACCTAGAATTTAGTTGATTGAACATACCGGATTTCCTGGATGGCTGTTTTGATTCGGTCACACTTCTGACTATTAACAACTCACTGTTTGGTGACGAAAAAACTGAAGCTGCAACTCCTATAAAACTGTAATTCTTATATCTTTTCCGTATGCCTGTGCTTTTTCTCCCATAGATCACTCTCCAATATGGCCGTTTTCATCGATCGCGATCGATGTGTTCCTTTTTTTTTTAGCTGTCAACGTCAGTGCTGCCAGCGCACAATATCAATTTCAGATGACGTTTCCGATGAATTTGTCAAATAATTGACCCTAATTTGCTAGAAGCTAACATGATATACTTAATACATTACATTAGATAGATAGATATGCTCAGAGTAGAATTGACTCACCTCAACTCTTGGCCAACATTAAATTAAAAATCCCAAATAGACATACAATTTCGTTTGGAAGTTCCGTTCAGTGCAACCAATTATAGGAAAAATTCCTTCTTTAGTAGGGCGGTAGTTTCTTACAATAACCTGGTTGACATCCCTGAACTTGACTTGTTCAATTCAAAGGCTCATAAAATAAAAATAAACTTGACAGATCACTGGTTTGACATGTTTTTATAGCTGTTTTAAGTTTTAATTTTTGTTTGTAGTTTTTTATGCCATATTTATTTCTTTTTCCTTTTTTTTCCATTTTTATAAGTCTCGCAATAAGCAAGTAATCTTAGATGCAATATGCGGAGACATTTTAATGGTCTATAGTTTAATTTTTAGTTTAGTTATTAGATTTTAAGTACTGTTTGTTTTCCAAAGAAAATAAAAATAAAAATAAAATAAAAATATTTTTTATTACACATAGAAAATACCCAGAACACCCTGAAGAAAATACCTGCAGATTGTACAAATATTTGTTCCGAGGCGGGAATCGAACCCGCAACCTCCTGCGATGCAGGCGAACCTTCGCCCGCCGCGCCACAGAGGTCGTCAAGAAGAAGAGGAAAGTGGAAGTATATATGACCTACCAAACAAAAAAATACATACTGTCGAATTTAGAACCTCCTCCTTTTCTTGAAATCGGTTAACAAAAACAAATACCTACGACTGGTTTTAGTAATTCCATTTTACGGTGTTTTTACATTTTATACTAACTTTACCAGTAGTTAAGTAGGAAAATACGTTGACTAACAGATTCCTGATTCAATACTCAGAAACCTGTGATTTAACATTGACATTTTTGTTAAACAACGAGAGAGATTTATTAGCCTTGCTGAGTAAGATCGAATAATACTAGAACCAAATACGTACGTAGCTTGACGCATTATATAAATATTTCAATGTCACCTTGAGTTGTGGTCACCTCAATAGTCGCTTTATCGATGAATAAATACAATTGTACAATTTTATGATGAACACATTCGATATTTCTGAATTTTGATTTCCACTCACAATTCAAAAATATCCTGTACTTATCTAATAACTACATTTACATCCCACCAGAGGCCCAATTATCTGACTAAAAATTAGTTAAAATAGAATTCGGATCATGTTTCGATCTTGTGTCGATGTCTTAAATATCAGAAATGGTATTCTCTTAACTTAAAATACAACACTGTAATGTGATTATATCGAAATGTGACCGAAACTTGAACGATTCAAAGTTTTTTCGATAATATTAGCTTAAGTAGATGGAGTCTCTCTTTACTCTTTCCAATTATATATATATAACCATCCTACTCTGATGGTAGTCACCGTGAATTGAAAGTAGACCAAATTGTTATTTATGAGGGACTAGAAATTCAACTTTCAGTCAATTTACAATTCAGTCTCGATTCGGTCAGCTTTCAGTGTAATTTTAAAATAACTTAGAGAATTGGGCCTCTTGGCGCTATCTAAATCTTATGAAACTTGAAACTTGAAAGACTTTCTTGACCTAAATATGCCTCCTTTCAAATTTCAAGAGATTCGGACATCGCTAAAGCTGCTAAAAGTACTACTTTGGACGATTTTTATCTCAAAGAACTCTAATAAAAATTATACAAAGTTATATTGATGTTGATTTCTGGTGGATGCTATTGTCCATCCCCTGGTGTAATCCCTTTGTTGGCTTTTACGACATCCACGGGAGACGGAGAGCCTATTCTTAGGACGGATACACCACGGCAATCAACAACAGTCAACACCTAGCTAGGGGAAAACTGTCATAATAAAATGTTTGCGTTAGTATAGTGTCAATCATGGATATAGTTGGTGTAGGTGGTTATATAAAAATTAATTGGTTTCAATATAGTCGCCCCTCATAAATAGGTGCAAGGGCGTAGCGAGGTACGGGCAGGGGGGGCAGCTGCCCCCCGCCTCCCTAGAAGATGCAGGAATACTCACAAACCGTAAAGTAATATAACGTACCTAGGTAGCCTATTAATAAACAAAAACGAAGTTGATTCCATTGACAGGCGAGTTTTATAAGATTGTACTATGAATGGTTGAATCTACTAGATTCGCCTTTTTTACGCGCGAAACTGTTTTCCATTCCCCGTGCGCCCGCGCCACCGCTGATACCGCCTTGCACTACAAGTAACATAGAGAGGTCCTTTTCTACACTGCGTCGTGTTAAAACATGGCTGAGATCAGCGATGACTGAAAACCGTTTGAACGGCCTATGCATGTTCATTCAGTGTACACCAAATCATAGTATAAAAAACTAAGGATACAAATGAATCTGAGCGACTACATTTTTGTAAAATAAATTTACTGTTTTTTTTCATTTTTAACGTTACCTGCCCCGTTGCAGCATTTTCCTTAGATATATTCTTGGGTTGTCTACGCCTGCCCCCCCCTTAACAAAATCCTAGATACGCCCTTGTGTCAACTAAATAACAAAATGACGCAGACTCGTTTCCGGTATTTCCATTTCACTTCCGTTAGTAGCCGGATGTGACCACAATATTGCAGCCTTGTTGGAGGGAAGTCACTCGATTATCGAGAATTGTCGACAAGGTCAAAATAAGATCACTATTTGGCAAAGAATAAAAAATTATAAGATAGAAAATACACTTACTGTTTTAACGGTTTTTTTGAGCTGGGTATGACGATAAATAAATGATTTTACATTTAAATGTCCGTTTTGAAATTATGTTATATACCGACTTTAGGTGGATCGTCTCACAACTAAACAAATACGAGGGAACGGACAGTGCTCTTTGAAACTCGAAATTATAAATCGAAATAATATAACTGTTGAGTAAATTCCTTACATAACAAAGGTTTTTCAAAAATATACACATGCCGTCACTGGCATTTGGATATTTAAATAATTTGCCAAGTGTGTGTCGGACTCACGCTATGAGTGTTCCGTACACTGAGTTTTATACCATTTTATGGTACACCCGGAACAAAAGCCAATAAAAATATCAAGCTATCCGTAGCTAGGAAATCCGTAGTAAAACCAAGGGTTATGTCGGTGATAACCCTCAGAATTAACAAGGTAAAGTGGGAATAGGCAGTTAATATAGCTCGCAGAACAGCCAACCGTTGGGGAATAATGGTTCTCAAGTGGCGACCACAAACTGCATGACGTCAATCGCTTCCAAGTTCCAATATTCAAGTCCATGGTCAAGGAACGCTGTTTGTCCTGTTGTCGCTGACTATTGCTTGATTCTTATCTTCATTATTGAATATAAGTTAAACATTAGTAAGCATAGCACATATATTATATACAGGGTGTAAAAGGACAGCTCCCGAATACTGAAGGTACCGGTAAAGCTACCTATATCATAGCTATATAAAACAGAGCGAGTTCACAGAGTGCACTGTCTGCGCGAGTTCAACGCTCCTGGTCAGCTGATCGACGCGCTGCGCTAATATTTTTTAGGTGGTTTTCGTTGCTTTTTTTTACGTTTTTGTTTATAAACGTGTTTTTACTGATGGAAATTAGGTTTTTGTGTTCCTTTTATGATGTTTGGAACACAAAAAAGCGGCCCAATAGTGAGTATTTTTTTTCGTTCTTTTTAGCTTAAATATTTTCAGAATCATAGTCTGAGTGCACTATTTCAGTTTTCGGGAGTAGTCTTTTTACACCCGTTATAATATAAATTGTATGTATTGAATGTTGTTAGTTGGTAGGTATTTGTTGTTGTTTTTATTGAGTATTAATATGTATGTATGTAGCTATACACGTCAACGTATCAATAGGTATGTATGTACACCAATACCCCATGTGCATTTTGTTCAGTCCATTCCATCCAAATGTTGTCTGGTTGAAATCGCTACAAAATGATAAGACCGCCCACTGTAACATAGTTTAAGTTTTTGTTTGTGAAATTGTTTAATTTTTTGTATATTATGGTGTGCAATAAAGTATTTTTCACTCCTCTTGCTCAAAAAGCCGTCATTGTAGCGTACCAGAGCGAAGAAAAAATAGCATTTCTTTTCTTCCTCTAGGGGAAAAAGTTTTTTTTTTGTCTGTCAAATGACAATGAGCTTATAAAAACGAAAAAGTCTTTAGTCTTAAGTAGAATAATCATGAATAAAAACTCGACTTATTTACTGTTTCATAAAAAAAGAACAACATTTTATTTTTGTCAATGGAACTAAAGTCGGCGATCTCTTTGGTAGAATGCAATGCGGCTACAGAAGAAATAAAAAAAAACATTGGCGCGAAATCTTTAGGATTTTTCTCCAATTGCAAAATTTGCAAATTGAATTGGTAGTGACCGTAATTAATTTTACAATAGTGAAAATGTATTGGATTATTTTATTTTCTCGCAATAATAGTGAAAAGTAGAGTGTAACACACGGTGCTAAAAACCCATTAAAAGTAAAACTCGGTTTCTATTTACTCCTTCGCTAAAGCTCGGGAGTAAAACAACCTAGTATATAATGGGTCAATTTAGCTCCTTGTATAATAATCTATACCATTATATCTATCCATAAGTTCTATTACTCTTTCTGTATAAAGATTTATTAGTATGATAGTCATGTCCCATCTGTAACATAATCTAGTACCTACCTATTCTTTGTTTCATTGTTCTGACGTGTAGACAGGTACCTATTGGTATTTAGTGACAAACGTCAAAATGTATGATTGATTCAGTGTTTATTATCCGGTTGGACTATGCTTGCAAACGTACAAGTTCTAATAGA